>CM062394.1:25170999-25886180 GCA_031304145.1 Cardiospermum halicacabum | reverse complement strand
AATGTAAGATTTATGGATTTGAACCTACTAGATATTTTTAGTTGAGAATGATTGAATGTTTTTTCTATGTTCATTTGGATAGATGGTGACTAGAAAATATATACACTTTTTATTATATTTTTTTTATATTTTGATTAAGAATTAGTCTACTATGATCCTTTTTTATTTATTAATTTTATCGTTAAAATACACAATAATTGATTAAGGGCTCAAATGTGAAAAATAGAGAAAATTGAGTAAAAAGCACTCAAAAGGGGTAAAAAATGCCTAAAAAAAGTCATAATAGTATTGTCACAAATCACCACAATTTGACATAGAACTGTGACCGTTCTTCTCATTAAAGCTCAACCAAACTTCTCCATAGTTTAACTCAAAAAAAAAAAAAAAGAGAATTAAATGCCCTAATTCTTTTGCAATACAATTCATAACAAGCAAATTTTTTTCTTACTTCCTTTTGCAGTGTGATCAAAAATATGAAAAAGGCTCTTAACCATATAGTAACGCTACTCAAGGAAAGAAAATTCTAGTTCCTTTGAAAGTATGGTTCTAAGGATAGAAAAATCTTCTCAAACATTTGGCAGTGTAGTTCCATGAAGAATAAAAGCCTTCTAGATCCTTCTATAGTGCGACTTGGTGCTTAGATTTTACTTTGAAAGGTAAAGGAGAGTAACAAATTAAGGAATAGGAGATTTGAAGTATTTAAAATTTTAAGAAAACTTAGCCAGCAAGTATTTTTGTAGTATAAATACCCTTGTTATATTCATTTTATGGAGGGTTAGAATTCTAATCTTTGAGTAGATAAAGATAAACTTTTTAATTTTTTTCTAACTTTTAGCTTTAGATATTTTAAAATAAAAATTATTTCCGCTTCATTCTTTCAACATATTTAGATCTTTATTTTAGTCTCTTAGAATTCACGAGAGCAAATTAAAGGGATGAATAAGAGACTTTTGACACCTCCTATTTTTCCATCTTTATATCATAAAGTTATTCTTCTATTTTGTTCTTGTTTATTATTCAGGAGAGAAAGATAATTGGTTATGTGCTTAGGAGAATTCACTCTTTTTGATGAACTTGGAATAGAATTTGCTAAATATTTTACTTTTAAGTGTTTTCATAATCTAAACATTCTCTTGACATACATGGTGAAGTGTATTACCAATCTATTATCGTATATTAGGTAAATATTAATTTTGATCTAGTATTTTGATTGATTATCTTTTGAGAGAATTTCATATATCCATTGCTATAGTTACCTTTTCCTTGTTATTTTATTTTTACTAACTTATCAAATCGATTCACCGAAATAATGATATTTGTATCAGTAGAAATGATTTTAATCTAACTTTTTCCTTATATTTTTTTTTTCAGTTCAGTTCTATCCTATTTAATCATTGTGGTACGATCACCTTAAGAATCTATATTACGATAAGATACCATTTTTTCTTAAAGTGTTTAATAGTTTTACTTTTGATTGTGTTAGAAAAACCTTCCAAAAATTTGTTAGACCGGCTATTACTCATTCATATTCAAGAAAAAGGAGGGTAAGAGCAAATGAGTAAATGAACACTAGTGACACCGGTAACAAACAGATATGCAGTCTGTACAATAGAGTAAGAAGTTCTGCAGAACATGGTTTGGCTGTTGAGTTGCTTAGCATTTGTCTTATGTGATAATAAGGGGGGAAGTGGAAAGTAGAAAATCATCTTTGAATACTGAGCGTCTTTTGGTGAGCCTTAGGCTAAGAGAAAAGATGAATTCTTGAATTTTCCTTCAAACTCTTGTAATTCATTATCTTTGAGTTGTAAGTCAAACAATATATTTTCAATATATTACTATTATATTTCTCAAATTTATCAATGGTATTAGAGCAGACGTCCTATTGGTATAGCTGGTATAAAAGGTGAAGAAATGATAGAAGGACTAGAGAAGGAGATAAAATCTTTACATGAAGGGATCAACAAGCATCTGGAACTCCTTAATGAAGAACGAAATGGAAAAGGAAGAGCAAATGAAGAAGTGGGAGAGTGCATAAGTAGAAATGAAGGAGATATGTCATATATTGAAACATATATGTACTAAAAAAGATAACAGTCAGCGAAGGAAGGACAAAGGAAGAAGTGAGAGCGTGCACAACTAGAAATGAAGGAGATATGTGATGTATTGAAACTTATATGTACTAAAAAATATAACGGTAAGCGAACTGAAGGTGAGTCATTAGATACTAGTCAAATTGAAGATGACACTAATATTGGCAAGAGGAAAGGACCAATGATTCCTGAGATGCTCCCTAAAAATCCCAGACACCATCGAAGGGAGGGGCTTACTTTAGGAACAGTACCTGGATTTGAACGAAATAAGGGCTCTCGCTATGAACTCTCACTTGAGTATGGATGAAATAGAGAGGAGTGATAAGGATAAATGACAACTTTTGGCATGGTGGACGCAATGGCATTCATGAGGAACCGCCCTTAAGCTACGCTCATAAAGGTGATTACAAAATAGATTGTCAAACAAGAATGGTGGAGATGTCGGTGTTTGGGGGTGATGATATGATAGATGGATTTTTCGCATTGAATGATTTTTCTTTGTAGGGAGGTTTATAGAAGCTGAGAAGAGGGAGTTGGTCGCTCTAAGTTTGGAATAAGATACACTTTTATGATTTCGATAGATCGAAGGGTGCCAACCAATTAGAGATTGGCAGGAATGCAAAGAGTTAATCATTTAACTATTTCAACTAGCATATGAGGGCAGACATGGCTAGAAACTACTTACAATTAAGCAAACAAGTAACATTGATGGATTATATTTGAAATTTTTTTGAATAAGCTGCACCACATCATGATTTACATGATGAAGTGTTAGAGAGCACCTTTATGAATGGGTTGTCAAAAGAGGTGAAATTGGAGTTACAAATCTCAAATCCTAGAAGTTTACCATAAATGATGAAATTATTACAGCATATAAAATGTAAGAATAAGGAATTAGAGTTTATAAAGGGAGCAAAGTGGTATCGTGTTTTTTAGGGAGTATTAGAAATGGGGAAACACAGGGAAACACTATTAAGTCCAGAGAAAAATAAGGTAGTTTTGAGAGTGAAGATAAAGGGAGAGGAAAATTGAAAAGGTTAACATTTGGGGAAATACAAGATTAGAGAAATCGAGGGTTGTGTTTTAAATATGATGAGAAGTACTCGCCTAGGCATATATGCGAATTCCTAGATTTGAAGGTGATAACTCTCTTAGATGATGAGGTTGGTGTGTGTGTTCTATGGAGAAGATATAAGATGTAGAAGAAGATGAAGAGGAGTTACTAACCATAGAACTTGTTGTAGGGTTTTTTATTGGTTTAACCTTACCAAAAACTATTAAGGTAACTGGAAAATTAGAAGGAGATGAGGTGATTATCTTGATTGATAATAGAGCAATCCATAATTTTGTTTCATAAGATTTAGCGGTTAAATGGCAATCCAAGATACATGATTGTTAAGGGTAATGGTGTGAAGGTGAAGGGAAATTGAATCTATGAAAACTTATCCTTAACTGTTTACGGATTAGAAATATGTGAGGATTTCTTACTAAAGAAGCTGGAAAACAATGGTATAACATTAGGAATTAATTGGTTACAAACCTTGGGGAAAATGGTGAATAATTGGATTACCTTGACTATGCAAGTTTAGACGGGGGAGAGAGAGATCATGATCAAAGGAGATTCTAATTTATCTAAAACATTAGTTAATGTAAAGACATTGATCAAAGGAACTCACATGGAAGATTCAGTATATTGACTGCAGCAGGATATGATTAAGGAATACAATAACGATAGTTCAAAGAGATGAATGTTGAGATGGAGAGGATTCTGCAAGATTTTGCGGAAGTCTTTAATATGCCTCACACTTTACCACCTAAGAGGGAGAATGAAAGAACATTCCATCAACTTGGTAGAAGAGGTAGGGCCAGTTAGAGTAAGACCTTAGAAATATCTTAATTTTCAAAAGAATGAAATAGTGAGATTAGTCAAGGAAATGTTAGAGGCGGGAATCATACAGCCGAGTGTTTCACCTTATATTTGTCCTATTCTGCTTGTTAAGAAGAAATATGGTGGATGACCGTTTTTTGTCGACTATCAAGCCTTAAATAGAGTCACCATCGGAGATAAATTTTCCATTCCAATTATAAAGGAGCTATTAGATGAGTTGAATGGAGCAGTGGTCTTTTCAAAGATCGACCTCAAATCGGGTTACCATCAAATTAGAATAAAAGATGAGAACATTGAAAACACTGCTGTTAGAACTCATGAAGGTCATTGTGAGTTTCTCGTGATGTCATCCAGCTTAACGAAGGCTCTAACAACCTTTCAATCCTTAATGAATCAAAAGTTTCAAACCATTATTACGGAAGTTTGTTAGTTTTCTTCGATAACATCCTCATCTACAACAAATGCATGAAGGAGTACTTAAATCATTTCAAGATAGTTTTAGGTTTTGAAAGACCAAAAAAATTTACAAATCAGAATAAATGTGCATTCAACAGTCCATTTTAGAGTATTTAGGACATATTATTTCAGCTGAAGGGTAGTAGATAAAGTCAAAATTGGAGTGATGTTAAGGTGGTCAAAACTAAGTTTGCTGAAGGAGTTAAGAGGGTTCCTAAAATTAACAGGTTATTATCGCAAGTTTGTGAAAAGGTATAGACAACTTGCTTGGCCTCTAAGCCACATGCTGAAAAAGAATAACCTTAGATGGACATTGAAAGCAGAGAAAGCTTTTAGCAATCTTAAAGAAGCCAAGACAACAGTTATGGTGTTAGCACTTCCAGATTTTGACATTTTTTTAGAAACAAATGCTTCAGCAATAGGCATTGGGGCAGTATTGATGTCAAACAATTAATTAATTGCATACTTTAGTTAGGTAATATTGATAAAAATAAAGGAAATGTCTGCATACAAAAGAGAGCTTTTGGCCATAGTATTGGCTGTTATAAGATGGCATTCATATTTGTTAGGCATAAATTCATCATCCGCACAAATCAGAAACCTTTGAAATTTTCTTTTGGAACAGAGAGAGATCCATCCTAACTATCAATACTAACTAACAAAATTTCTTGGATTTGATTTCTCAATAGAATACAAGCCAGTTAGGGACAACAAAGCCGTTAATTCTCTTTCCTGAATTTCCAGTCCTCCAAAGCTGCAAGTCATTATGGTAACTAAATGTATGGATATGAATGTTATAATGAAAGAGATTGAGCAGGATAATAAATTTCTTAAATAAGTTAATGCTATTTAGGAAGATGCAGGTCACTGACACCTATAAACTTCTTAAATAAGTTTATTTTATAAAGGGTGATTGATGATACCCAAAACTTCATCCATAATACCTCAGTTATTGAAGGATGGAGATGAAAGTCATTTGGGTGGACATGGTAGCTCTCTAAACACCTGTAAAAGGAATTCGGGTGAGCTGTATAGGGAGGGCGTGAAGAGCGAAATATACCAGTATGTGGATGCTTGCTTTAAATGTCAAAGGAATAAGTATTTTTCATTATCTTCAATTGCGTTGCTGCAGCCATTACCCATTCCTCAACAAATTTGGGAAGATATTACTATGGACTTCATTGAAGGGTTTCAAAGTCATAAGGTCTCTCATGTATTCTGGGGTAGTAGATAGGCTAAGCGATTTCGATGAAGGTGACAAGGCTCCATGGATTTCCTTATTCAATTGTAACATATGCGGACAAGGTTTTCTTAAGTAGATTTTGGAGTGAATTATTTTGATTGCATGGCACAACATTGAAGTATAGTTTATCTTATCATCCTTAAATAGATGATTCTACAGAGGTAGTTAACAAGTGTGTGGAAGTATATAAGAGGTGTTTTGGTGTTTTGTTGGAGAACATCTCCATAGGTGAAATGGTTAGGGTGGGTCGAGTAATGCTACAACACATCCTATTATACAGGTATTGACACTACTCATTTTAAGGTTTTATTTGGAATAAACCCCCACCAATCTTTAAGATGATAACTAAAACAACAATAGTGGACTATGTGGATTTACTGTTATAAGAAATAGATCATTATCTTACCAAGATTAAGCGGAACTTAGTTAATGCTCAACAATAAAAGAAGGCAAGTGCAGATAAACAACAGAGCTGTGGAGTTCAAGGAATGAGATTTGTACTACTCAAACTGGCAAATTATTGGAAAATCTTTGTTCTAAAAAGAATTAATGAAAAGCTGGCCCAAAATACTTTCTTCCATTTGAAGTGTTAAGAAAGATTGATGTAATAGCATATAAATTAAAGCTATCTTAGTCTGTTAGAATCCATTTGGTGTTTCACATTTCAAAACTAAGGCCTACTGCTGGTGTCTAGGCAGAGGCTCAACATTGCTGGTTTAATGGAAAGAAAAATGGGACCTAATCACTCAGCCAGTATAAGTAAAAGCCATTAGACCTAAGTTACATTATATAGGATGTGTGGTGCTCATCCAATGGGAAGGAAATCTGGAATTTTATGCTCCTTGAGAGTCTATGGAAGATATTAAAACTCAATTTTTAGAATTTTATCTTCTGGACAAGATAAAGATTATAAGGGGGGAGTATTGTTAGCTTGGCTATTACTCATGTATATTCAAGAAAAAGGAGGGTCGGGGCAAATGAGTAAATGAACACTGGTGACACTAGTAACAAACAATATACAGTCTGTACAACAGGGCAAGGAGTTCTACAGAACAAAATTCGGCTATTGACTTTAACATTTATCTTATGTGATTATAAGGGCGGGAAGTAGAAAGTAGAAGATCATTTTTGAATATTGAGTGTCTTCTGGTGAACCTTAGGCTAGGAGAAAAGAGGAATTCTTGAATTTTCCTCTGAACTCATATAATTCATTATCTTTGAGTTGCAATTAAACAATGTATTTTCAATACATTGTTATATTGCTTAAATCTATCATATTGTTATCTTTTTTAAAATTTATAAAACATTAAATTTAAATTTGTAATTTAAAATTTTAAAATTGAAATTCAATATTTCAAATCAATTTTAAATTTTCAAATACAACCTACTTTCATTTATTGAGTATATATATTAAAAGTGAAATTCGATAAAATGTGACAGGTAGCTTTGAATTAATCTTAAAGGCAAATTGAATATATTTTCGTATTAATTCTTTAGCTGAAAATACTTTCAAAATACTTTTAACGGATCGAAAAACAAAATTAAAAAAAAAAATCCTTTCTCCTCCTATTCGAACTAAAATATAGGTAGATGAATTCACTCTAAAATTGTCTGTAGACATAAGTACACGAAATTGAAATACGGTTAGATATCATATGTTAGAAAAATGTGAAGCTATTACACAACTGCACATGTCACCTAATGATACACCAACTTAACTAGATAACTCAGACATAAATTAGGGAATATATCACTTATTTTGAAAGCATCATAGTTTTCGATTTCACTTTGAAATTATGGCCACTGTCTTTAATAATAGGGCAGACCTCGTATCGTACAGATTATAATCAATATCCAAATATTAATTTATGGGTTATTTCCAAAAACCGACCGCAGGTTTGAAAAATTAGCCAAAAACCTACAACTTTTTCATTTTTAGCCAAAAACCAACATTCTGACAGTTTCCATCCATTTTACTGTTCATCCGTTAGTTGATGAACAGTAACTAGGGGTATTTTGATCATTTTCAATTTTTTTAAAAATAAAAATTAACTATAAAGCAAAAAAAAATTTTAAAAAATTTTTTTAAAATCGGAAATTACAAAAATACCCCTGGTTACTGTTCATCGACTGACGGATGAACACTAAAATGGATGGAATCTGTCAGAATGTTGGTTTTTGGCCAAAAATGAAAAAACGGTAGGTTTTTGGTTAATTTTTCAAACCTGCGGTTGGTTTTTGGAAATCTCCCTTAATTTATTCGTTAATTACATGATTTCCAGTCATCTTGAATATCAAGATACAAGGGAACGAGTGAAGAGACATTAAACATGTAATCTCCAAGAATGTAAACTATCCATTTGAGTGTCAACATATTGAGGGAGTTCCCCTAATTTTTTAAGTAGCCTATAATTATTTGAGTAGTTTTTTTAATAATAATTTAAAAAAAACTAATATTTTAAAATTATTATATTATCTGTAATATTTTAAAATTAGAGAATTTTTAAAATATTACTTTATTTAATATTTTGAAAACTATAATTATTTTATTTATATTTTAGAAATAGTAATCAAAATATAATTTACATGGCATCTTTTTTTTTTTTTAAACTTAAAAAGTAAATTGAAAGATAAAGGTAGAAAAAATATATAATTTAGTTAAAAACTTATTTTTGAATGATAAATAATTACAAAATGCGAAAAAAAATAATAAATTCTCTAATTTTTTTTTAAATTTTTCATTAAATGAAAATGTTAAAATATAATTAATTAGTAATGAGTCATCAATCCAATTATTTAAAATTGTATTACATGTCATTTAATAATAAAAACATATTTTCATTATTTAGTGTTATTATATAATTGTATAACAAGTGTAAATTATATTATAAAGAAATTATACAAAATTTATAAATGTATAATGACGTTGGAGAATTCCTATAACAAGTAGATTCCTATTTGTAAAATAATTATAATTCTTATTTTATTAGGATTTCTATTTTATTAATTTATATTATATTTTTATTAATTTATTTTTCTTAGTTTTCTTTTTAATTTCCTAAATTGTTAGATTATTAATTGTTTAGATTTTCTAAATTGTTAGATTTCTTAATTGTTTAAGCTTAGTTCGATTCTATATATGTTAGAATTAGGGTAGATGAATATGATTTTTATTGAATACCTTCTCATTGACGTGAGAGAGATATAAATAGGAAAAAGATCAACAATTACAACCTAAACTATTTCCTGAGAATCAGGAAATTTATTCCTAAAAATGTGGAAAATTATTCTAGTAAATCACTAATTGATTTAATAGAAATCTAATAACATAATAATAGAAATAAATAAAATAAACTCCTTAATTAGTAACATTTACTAACACCCCCCTCAAGTTGGACTGTATATGTTTAATATACCCAGCTTGGAGCTTAAGAAATCAAATTGTTTTCTTGTAAGGGACTTAGTGAACATGTCAGCCAGTTGTCTTGTAGTTGGAACATGATATAATGTCAACTGGCCACTGTCAAGTTTCTCCTTCATAAAGTGACGGTCGATGTCCACATGTTTAGTTTTGTCATGATAGACAGGATCCTTTGCCATACATATGGCAGATTGACTATCACTGTACAGCTCTAAAGGTGCTTCTAGATCAAGTTTCAATTCTGCAAACATCCTAGATACCCAGATTCCTTCACAAATACCTTGTGCTATTGCTCGCAACTCAGCCTCTGCACTGCTTCGTGATACTACAGATTGTTTTTTGCTTCGCCAACTCACTAGATTCCCCCAAACAAAGATGCAATATCCTGTAGTCGATCGCCTATCAATAACAGAACCCGCCCAATCAGCATATTTGTAGATTTTTAGGTTCTTCTCATTGTTTTTCTTGAAGAATAAACCGGTTCCAGGTGTCATCTTTAGAAACCGAAGGACCCTTATTACTCCATTCATGTGATCTTCAGTAGGATCACTTGTGAACTGACTTAAGAAACTCACAGCTTGTGATATGTCTGGTCTTGTGTGGGCAAGATATATTAATTTTCCAATTAACCTCTGATATCTTGCTTTGTCAGTTGGAACCCCTTCTTTCTTGAACTCCTTTATTGCATTAACCTCCATGGGAGTGGCATTCGGTTTACAATCTAGCATGCCTGTCTCGGTTAAGAGATCCACCGTATATTTTCGTTGATTTACTAGGATCCCATCTTTAGTTCGTGAAACTTCCATGCCAAGGAAATATTTCAAGTTTCCTAGATCTTTGATTTCAAACTCCCCTGCCAGATACTGTTTGGTTCTCATAATTTCTTCTTCACTACTGCCTGTTAATATGATATCGTCGACATAGACGCTTAAGATAGTCACATTCCCACCAGTAGTGTGTTTAACAAATAGGGTATGATCTGAATTGCATTGGTTGAAGCCAAATTGTCTTACTGCTTTCGTAAATCTCCCAAACCAGGCTCGTGGAGATTGCTTGAGACCATAGAGCAATTTTAGCAGCTTGCAGACTCCTTTTCTTCCATTCAAACTTGGTGGCATCTCCATGTAAACTTCCTCTTCCAACTCACCATTCAGGAAGGCATTTTTCACATCAAGTTGGTGTAGTTTCCAATCCAAACTTGCAGCAATTGATAGGAGAATTTTCATTGTATTTAACTTCGCTACAGGCGCGAATGTTTCTTGGAAGTCTATACCGTAAGACTGAGTGTACCCCTTCGCAACTAATCTGGCCTTAAACCTTTCAATGCTCCCATCTGCTTTATACTTTACCGTGAAGATCCACTTACAACCAACAAGTTTCTTCCCACTTGGTAAATCTGTGATTACCCATGTCTGATTTTTCTCAAGAGCTTTCAATTCATCTTCCACTGCTTTTCTCCACCGAGAGTCTTGAAGAGCTTCATCAATATTTTTAGGGACCTCAATCTGATCCACTGAATTGTCAAATGCTATTTTCTTACTGCTAAGCCTGTGATTGGAAATATAATTTCCAATGGGATATATGGGTCGATTTCTGCACTCTCTAAACCCTTTTCGCAAAGCAATTGGAGTGTTGTACCCATCATCATCTTCATCTTCTTCAAAAACATTAGTCTCCTCTTTTTCAACATTCTGCTCTTCAACTTCCTGTTCATTCTCAATATTTTTATTAGATAATTCCTCACTTACAGGAATTGGACAATGCGGTTCTGATTCATGACAATGTTCAAGATTTCTAGGTTGCTCTTCACACCTTTTAGCCTTCTCTCTTCTTCTGTAAACAATCTGCTCAGGTTCAGTTGTTTTAGAATAAATTTCAGCTGCAGGTGATTGAACTGATGTGGGTTTCGTTTGATGGAAGGTTGTGTTTGGTGATTGACTAGGAATGTCTACCGTCATTTGAGTGAATGGTGGACATAAATCTAGGAATTCAGGAAAAACTAAAGACTCTAGATTTTGTTTAGGACCTAATGTGTTTGACTCATATTCGGATTCTATTTTCGTCCTAGGAAAAAATGGAGTGCTCTCATGGAAAGTTACATCCATAGATATATATAATTTTTTTCTCTAAGAGAGTAACATTTATATCCCTTTTGATTTGCTGAATAACCCAAGAATATGCACTTAACAGCTCTAGGATCAAGTTTTTTTCTAAAGTGTGAGGGTATGTGTGCAAATGCTTCACATCCAAATACTTTGGTTGGTATTTTTGAGAAAAAACGATTTTTGGGAAAATATTCTGTTAACACTTGGTGAGGTGTTTTAAAACCAAGGACTTTTGATTGTAGCCTATTTATCAGGTAAGTTGCTGTTAATATAGCGTCCCCCCAATAATGTTTCGGGACATTATTACCAAGTAAAAGTGCCCTAGCAACCTCCAAAAGATGCCTGTTTTTCCTTTCTGATACACCATTTCGTTGTGGTGTATCGACACAAGAACTTTGATGAATAATGCCTTCACCAATAAGAAAATCTTTTAAATTTTTATTAAAATACTCAGTTCCATTATCACTTCTCAATACTTGTATTTGAGTTTGAAATTGAGTTTTGATCAATTGATGAAATTCTTTAAAAATCTTTGTGACTTCGGACTTCTCTTTCATCAAGTATACCCACGTTAAACGTGTATGGTCATCGATAAAGGAGACGTACCATCTTGCTCCAGTGATGTTGTTGACACTTGAAGGTCCCCACACATCACTGTGCAATATTGAAAAAGGTTTTGATGACTTGTAAAGTTGAGAAGGATATGAACTTCGCTTGTGTTTTGTAATTTAACACACATCACATTGGAAGAAACTTGGATTTTTATTGATGAACAAATTTGGGAATAATTTTCCTAAGTACACAGCATTAGGGTGCCCTAATCTATAGTGTCATAACATGATTGCATCATCTTTATTAAAGGAAATCCTAGAATGAAAACTATTCTGAAAACAACTAACTTGATAAGATTGTTGTAGATTTTGAGATTTAGCTTCCAGATAAAAGAGACCTTTTCTTCCTCTAGCATTGCCAATCATCTTCCCACTAGTCAAGTCCTGAAACAAGCAATTATCATGAGTAAAAATAATCATACAATTGCTATCTTCTGTCATTTTTCTCACTGACAGTAGGTTATATTTCAGATTAGGAACATAAAGAACATTTTTCAATACCAAATCCTTAGTAATTTCAACTCTTCCAGTTCCTACAACTTCTGATAAAGTACCATCAGCAACTTTAACAAATATTTTCTCATTGCACTTACGATAATTACTTATTTGACTCAAATCTCCTGTCATATGGTCAGATGCACCAGAATCTACAATCCACTTTAGAAAATTATTCACAGAGCAGTTTAAGGCTTGTGGAGTATTACCTTGTTTGGTTACCATATTACTAGTACCTATAATGGAGGGGGATGACTTAGAATTAGTTTGCTGTGAGAGAAAGGCTTGGAACATGTCAAAGAGATCCTTGTTAGCCTGATTGCTTTCTGTGATGCTATTCGTCTCCTCAGTAGCAACTTGAGTGGCTTTCGAATTTCTCTGGAGTTGTGATCGCGGTTTCCAATTAGCTGGTTTTCCATAAATGTCCCAAAAAGTGTCACGAGTATGACCCGGTTTTCTACAATGATCACACCACGGTCGCCCACTCCTTTTGTAAGTTGGAGCACCTTTGGCTAGAAGTGCGGAACTTTCAACAGGGTGTGAGTTTTCTAGTGACATGACACGTTTCCTACTTTCCTCGCGGCGCACCTTTGCAAAAACGCTTCTCAACTTTGGGAGAGGCCTCATGCTTATGACCCTTCCCCGAACTTCTTCTAGATTGTGGTTCAATCCACATAAGAACTTCACAACACGTTTCTCCTCTATGAATTCACGAAACCTAATTCCATCCTGAGCACAATCCTATTCTAGGGTTTCATAGTTGTCCAATTGTTGCCAATACTGAGTGAGTTTATTGTAAAACTCTGTTACACTAGTTTCTCCCTGATTTAGGCCATGTATAATACCCTCTATACACATAATTTCAGCCTTGTCATCGACATTAGAATATAATTCCCGCGCTTCTTCCCAAATTTGTGCTGCTGTCTGGAACATTATGTAGTTTGCTCCAATTGCGGATGTCATGGAATTAATTAGCCAACTTATAACCATGGAGTTCTCCATGTCCCACTTTCTGTATGCAACTGGATCGCTTGTTGAGGGTGCCTTGGCTACACCGGTAAAGAAGTCAATTTTTTCTTTACCACTAATGAACATCTTTACCGTCTGACTCCATAGGATGTAGTTGTTCCCATCTAACTTGTGATTAGTGATGAGAAGATTTAAATTATTTGACTAATGTGGAGTTCCTCCAATATTGGATGTCCTAGAGGAAGAGGCAGAGTCATTTGATGACTTTTGAGGGGGAGATTCCATAGCTATCTATGGCTCTGATACCATGTTAGAATTAGGGTAGATGAATATGACTTTTATTGAATACCTTCTCATTAACGTGAGAGAGATACAAATAGGAAAAAGATCAACAATTACAACCTAAACTATTTCTTGAGAATCAGGAAATTTATTCCTAAAAATTTGGAAAATTATTCTAGTAAATCACTAATTGATTTAATAGAAATCTAATAACATAATAATAGAAATAAATAAAATAAACTCCTTAATTAGTGACATTTACTAACAATATAAAGAGGTGGTGTTTTCAACTGTGATTCATTAAGTTCAAATCAATTTTATCCAATCAATAATATTCAGGCTTTATACCTAGTTTATTTTTTTAGTTTATTTACCTTTCATCTTAACTGCGAATTATTTTCGTGTTAACATTGAGCTATCTTCCACTGCTTCATCAATTGGTGTCGAAGCAAGGTCTGTTATTGTCCAATGGTCAAAGATGGTTTTACTGGTTCCAAAACTTCCGACCAAAAGATGATTTTTAATGGTTCCAAAACTTTCGAAAATGATCAGAAATTCGCACAAATTAATGAGCGAATAATAACCGACAAAAACAAGAGGTTCAACACTATGGAAGCCTAGATTGGCAAGTGGTTCAAAACCATAGAAGTTTAATTTGGCAAACGGTTCGAGAACATAGAGACAAACCTTCAAATAATAGACGGAATGCTAGCTGCATTGGTTGAAAAAGTTTATTTTGTCAATCAAAGTCGACTTGACTTACTAGGTGACTAGATGATAAATTCCATTATATACATCAATACTAACAATAATTAATAATCCATTCATATGCTAGATATTTATCAAAGCTGAAAAATTCAAACAAATCAACAATATGAAAGAGGTAATGTCTAGCCAAGATGATGAGATACAAGTCATATCTCATCTTCACAGCCTAGATTCAACTTCTAATCTTCTGTCGATCATCAAGTTATAATTGTAAAGTCTTTTTACAACTATAAAGTAGTAGATTTAACTCAAAGTCTGCTAAGTTTTGAAGATTCACAACAGATTCCAATGGTTTCAAAAACCTTCCACTTGGGTATCAAATTGCTAGATTCTCGTAATGTGACTAGGGCTGCAAACGAGCCGAGCCGAGTCGAGTATATGGGGTGTTCGTGTTCGGCTCGTTTGTCAAATATCGAGCTCGAGCCGAGCTCGAGCTCGACGAGCTTTATAAATGTTTGTTCAAGCTCGGCTCGATAATTTTTTTCTATGTTCGAGCTCGGCTCGTTTAAGCTCGTTTAAGTTAATCGAGCTCAGCTCATTTAAGTTAATCGAGCTCAGCTCGTTTAGTAGCTCGTTTGAGCTCGTTTAGTAAAATTAAAACAAAAATAAATTGAATTTAAATTAAACCTAAACTAAAATTAATTCAAACCATGAGTTCATTTCTCCTTGTTAAAAATATTAATAAAAAAAATATTAATAGTATCACACGGATCTAAGTTCAAAATACAATTTAAAAGAGTATTCATAATTCATTCGAGTTGAACCAATATAAAGTCATCAACCATGAAATTTTGATATAATCTAAGTTATATTAAACAATGAAATTTCGAATTATTAGACTCAATAAACAAACAATCCAAGTGAAATCTATATCAAGACAAATAAAGAAGAAAAATAAAAAAGATAGAAAAGTAATTTAATTACCAAGTGGTAGAGAAGCAAGTTGGATTGGACGCAAATTTCCGAGCAAGACTAAAGATAGTGAAATTGCTTTATGCTTGATGACGAAAAAGTAGACAGAGAGAGACGGCAGTGGTAGAGATGAGTGGTGTAATTACTTCAGGGCTTGATGACAAAAAAATACAGAGAGAAAGAAAGGGTAATAGACATAAGTGGTGGCTCTCTTGACAAACTAGTAGTCTTAAGAAAACTAAACCTTAGGTTATATAAATTATTTTAATTAATTTTTTATTTTTGATATATTTTTTTTAATTCCGGCATCTATTTTAATTTGGACCTTTTTTAATTTGAACTTTTTTTTATATCCATTAAAAATTTGTCTATTTATTTTTATTAAAAAAATATTAAACGAGTTATGAATGAGCTCGTTTGCGAACACAAACGAGTTTTTATCGAACATAAACGAGCTGTGAATGAGTTTGTTCATGAACATAAACGAGCCGAACAAGGGTTTGTTTGAGCTCGGCTCGTTTACAAAACGAGCTATAAAATTTTGTTCGTGATCGTTCATTTAAGTGTTGAACAAGCTTTGACCGAGTTTTGACCGAACCGTTCACGAATCGTTCACGAGTGCTCGTGTTCGTTTGCACCCCTAAATGTGACTTCCTTAAACCAAGGTTGGAGTGAAGAAAAAAGGGTTCGACAATATGGGATTAGTGGGGAGGGGATCAAGACTGTACGTGCATACATATTATATGAGAAACGAAAATACCTAATGTTTAGGTTTCACATACTCCTCGTGTATGATTGAGGAAGACAAAGTATGATTTTGTGGTATGCTTGGTGGAATCCATCCATATATTCCTTTTAGAAGAAGTACTTTATAAACTCGAGGATGACTTTTTTTCAAGAGGAGAAGATTGATGTAATACCATTCCTACAACACGTGGGATTAATCAAGAATAAATCTTACTAATCCAACAGAGTATCGGATGCATTAAGTAGGAGTGCTTCGTTATTAGCCACTATCAGTACTGAAGTAGTGAGATTAATGTTCTTAAGGATGTCTATGTCAATGATGAAGATTTTAACGATGTATGGATTAAGTGCCAAAATCATTAATGGAGGAATTTGTCACTGATGACAAATTCCATTAGGCACACAAAAAAAAGTGCTTAAGGATGATGGATTTTAACGAGACCAAAGTGACAAATTCCATTATAGACACAAAAAAATGCTTACGGATGATGGATTTTAACGGCACCAAAATAAATTCCAGCATGAAGATTTTAACGAGGTATGGGTTAAGTGCCAAAAGCAATAATTTCTCAATGTCTATCTTATTCATGAGGATTTTTGTTCAAAGTTAATATGTTGTGTATACATCGGTCACCATTATGCGAATTTCTAATTTGAGAGTTACATGTTGGAGGACTTAGGGTACATTTTGAACAAGACAAGACCATCTGTTTGTTAAAAGAGAGATTTTATTGGCCCCAATGCAAACAAGAGCATTGTTTTCCTGTAGGAACATATAACAAGCTTCATGACAATAAGGTTGATCATTTCTGCTTTTTGCGGAGACGATGCTTACAAGATTGATTTACTAAGCAACATGAACATCATTGTACTTTCAATGTTGTTAATGTCTTTGAGTACTTCCCTCCGGATGAGTTTTCACCATAAGCAAAACTTGTGGACGAATTTTCTTTTTCAAGCGGAGGAGATTGATGTAGGACAATTCCTATGAGATTTCTATTTCTAAAACAGTTAAAATTCTTACTTTATTAGGATTTCTACTTTAGCTTATTTCCTATTCTTGTTTGATTTTTTTTTAAAAAAAATTATTTTTTATTTATTTTTAGATTTTTAAGTTGTTAATTTTTTTAATTGTCTAGAATTAATTCAAATCTATATAAAGAGTTAATGTTTCAATTAGGGCTCGACATGAGTCGAGCTGGCTCGTGAGCCGCTCGTGAATCGGTTCGGTAATTGCTCGATAAGCTTTGGTCATGAGCCAGTGAGTCAAATTTGAGTTTTAATTTTTAGTTCGATTATTAAATGAGTTGAGCTTGAGCTTGGATGTGTTTGACTCGTTAGCTCGTGAGCTAGCTCAATAAATTTTATTAATTAAAATTATAAAATATAATATATACATAGATATATAAATAAAAAATAAAATATAATTCACATTTTCAACCAAATTGATTTGGATGCATATTGACATAATTTCTATCGAAAATAAAAATAAAAATAAAATTTTATAAACTAAAGTAATATAAAAATATAATTCATACTATAAAGTGTCTCTTTCTAATAAAATAATTATTATTTTAAACAAATTATATAAAGTTAATATAGTTATCAAGTGAGTTTGTTGAACTCGAGCAGCTCGTGAGTTTTAACTGAGCTCGAACTTGAAAAATGAGCTTGTTAATTAAATGAGTCAAGCTCCGGCTTGATAAAAATTAAATGAGCCGAGCTGAGCTAAAGCTCAGCTCATGTGCAATCCTAATTTCAACTGCTACTCATTCCATTTGAAATCAATTTTACTCCATCACTTATATTCAAATTTTATATTTAATTAACTTTAATTTATCTTATCTTTCATCTCGACTATGAACTATCTTCACGACTTCATCATGTAATTTCTATCACTTATTTATTATTAATTAACTATTGTTTTTAATAGTACTGGTGATACGAATAAGCCATCTTTTCTTCTTAATAATTACTTTTGACTGAAATGAAACTACGTGAATAAAAACAATACTACTGTATATTTTATTAAATACCATTACAGTATTATTGCCTTTGGCACATTATTTGCTGTCACATGTTAGTGTATCTCTGTTTACTTTCTATAGAAGTCGAAATAAAATATCAAAATATTATAAAACTGTTTTTAAAACAATCTCAATTATTCATTCTCCATCATATGCCGACACACAGACACTCCATTTGCATCGATCTTCGTTTCCTAACTAACTAACTACCAGTCGTAGCAGATACATAAACACTGTTTCCATATACCTGATTGAATCATCATCATCACTGATTATCAAGATTCTAATTAACTGAAAATTGGCTTCACAGGTGATGAAAAGGTGTCTATGTTTGGTCGGTTGCTTGCATGATAATTTTGGTATATTTTGGAAGAATAAAAAAATCCGTAGAAAGCGGGAGCGGAGCCCAAATCGTATTTTGTTTTTGCATGGGGTGACTGGTTGTTATTGCAAATATGTGGTTTCTCGTTAAACAAATATGTCTGATTCTTTACGTAGCTCACTTCTCTTCATTAATGTCCGACACAGATGGGAGCTTCAAAATTATTATAATATTATTATCTTTCTGCATCAAAAATCTTACCAAAGATTTCTGGATAATAATTTTTTTTAAAAAAATTAAAAAAAAATAATTGAATGGACCATTGATAATAATAGTATCATAAAATTATTTATTTAAAAAAAAAAAACCACATTTTAAATTGAATGTCTCATCATTATCAATAAAATGATTTTTTTTTTCTTTTTTCAAAAACTACTAACTGAGATGTGACTGTTATAGGTGCTGGAATCTTACTTACAATCATTTCAATAAAAAAAAATAAAAATTGAAAAAAATAGCAAAAGTAAAATATAAAAGATTTTCAAGTATACTCAGTTTTTACGTAATGAATGGACGGGCCCAGACAAAGGTCTCAATATGGGCTTTGAGCTTTAGGTTTTGGCCCGAAGTGACCGACTACAAATATGAGAATTTTCGAAATACCCCACTTTTTGAAAGTAATTCTAAAAATTTCTATTTTTAAAAATAAATTAAGAACTCTATTTTTAAATATAATTTGAAAAAAAGAACATTTTTTAAAAATAATTTGAATAATTTTAAATTTTTAACGAAGAATAATTTTTAAATTAATATATTTTAATTTTTATAAATTTTAATATATTTCATTTTTTTACCTTCGACCACTATAAATGATAAAAATACAGACAATTTATTATCATTTACTGTTAGTTGTGTTGCCACACGAACACATTCTTCTTCTTGAAAGTATTATTCCATGACATTACATAACACAATACAAAGCATCTACCAAGGAAAACGTTGATCAATATGTTTAGGACTGCGATCAATCCAATAAGCAGCATCAGGTTTTATACTCCAATTACACCGTGTACATTTTCCTCCTCTAGGGTAAATCTGAAACATCGTATGAACTTCAGTTCTCCATGCAAACCGGCAGTGGAACAAAGTTGTTCCCCAGACATTTGGTCTGAAACTGAACGAGTAAACTTGATGGTAAGTGAGAGTATGCGGTCCGAGATCATTGTCACGGGAAGCACAATGAACGGTCAGATCTGCAAAGGCACCGAGGTCATTTCGTATGTTGACATGCACTTTGGCTTCACATGTGTTGAGAAGCAAGAGAAGTATAAGGTGATGGAAAAGGTATTTGATGAGAGGGTTCATTATTGGTCAATTGTGAAGTGATGACCAAGTAGTTTTGTGTATTTATATATGTATATATGTGGGTTTGAGGATTGTTTTAAATTGTTAAATAATAACTATTTTGGAAAAATATGGTTGAGGATTGCGTGTGTATATACTTGATTAAAGGAATTAATTTCGATATCCTAAGATGATATAAAATGGAAAAATAAAGATGCATATGATACAAGTTATGAGATAAATTTTAATTATTTGTATAAGTTTGAAGTATACGTGTATATGTGGATGAATTTAGTAGGTTTCACCGACCACCTACTATAGTTCGCTTGTGCTAACATTTTGTAAGATTACAAGTTTTGCATGAATGGGTAAGTTCTCTAAATCAGTATCAATGGATTAAACCAAATTAGTTGGAACAGTCTCGGGTGTAAGTCAAATGAATAAGTAGTGAGTTATTTGAGATTGATTAAAAAATTATTTGGATTTGAATCTTATATTAAGTTTGATCTCAATAATTTTCGATCCTGTAGTTATAAATCTAAATGAAATTCTATACGGAAATATATTATTAAAAGTTGGAAATAATGACGGTTTAAGTACTCCAAGTTGTAATAGTTATTCATTTGGAATTTTAAAATTTTGCGACTTGTCAAAAATAAGCCATGTGAATTTTCCATAGAGATTAAATAAAGACGGTATGTGGCATGTTTTTCAGTCTTGTTCACATGAGCACAAAGCGTTTAAATGACTAATTTTTGATAAGTTGGAGGGTTCAAATAAAACTTCGCAAACTTTGAGGGTCCAAATGACAAATTGTGCCGGCTTAAAGAGGTTCAAATAGTCACTATCCATATTTTCTTTATTTATTTTGCAATTTTTTTATTTTTTTATTATTTTTTTCACACTTTATTTGATAAGTTTATTACCACTTATATTTAAGTAGCTTTTCTTTTTATTTCAAGATTATACTTGAACTTATGGATGTTTATAATTTATTGTTCTTCAATATTTTACACCATTAAAAAATCCAATCTTATTTTAGTATCATGTTTACCTGCAGGAACTTTATATTTTCCAGAAAAATAATAATGGATTTATATTATTACATTATCAGAGAGATGAGGATTTAGTCGTTGGCGAGTAATTGGGTTAATGTGACAGTGTTGAATGAAGTACAAAAGAAGATTGGGTTGACTGACCTTTTGTTTGACATGACAAACATGTCAAATATATTATTATTATTATTATTGTTATTATTATTATTATTATTATTATTATTTACATAGCATAGCATCTTATACGCACGATCTTACTATGATTGTATTTATTAATCACTGAGTATCCAACTGAATCGGTTTTGCCAACTTGAAATGTCTACATGAAATCTTGCCAAGGTCGACGGTTTAAATGAAATGTCATGTCAAGTCTAAATGTTCAAATGAAAAGTCATGTCAAGTTTGAGGGTCTATCCCTTTGATGAGAAAGGGAAAAAAAATGACACACGCGTTTTTCCTTGTTCGTGATTCATGCATAGGTTCAGGTTGGCACGGAGGGTCCAAGTGACTCATTTTTGGCAAGTTGGAGGGTCTAAGTGAAACCCTGCAAACTTCAACGATCTAAGTGAATGATTGTTACAACTTGAAGTACCCAAATAGTCATTACCCTTAAAATTAATTTGAATTAATATATGGTAATTTTAAACTTTTTAATTAATAATTATAATAAAATAAAATCATTTTAAGTTAAAATAATAATTAAACAGGTCAAGTTTGAGCTTGTGAGCTACATGAATAACAACTTGTGCTTAACTCGAGCTGAAGTTATTTTACAACTACTCCATTCAAGTTTGGTGATACTCGATTCGACTATTTAAAATTTAAAATGAACCGTTTCAAGTAATTATAAAATCCTCCAATATATTTTTTTCCAGAAACCATTCACTTAAAACTTTTCGAAAGGACCTCATAATAGACTTGAACTTTTAAAAGCACAAGCCTTGTAACACTCTAAGATAAAAAAGGGTTAAAAGACTTGATATTGCTACCCATATCACTAATGTGTTCATAAATTTTCGGAATCATTAAGTTTAAGAGCTCCAAAGTTAGGCGTGCTTGACTTGGTGAAATTTTAAGATAGGTTCTTGGATAAATTTTAAGATAAGTGACTTTTAGAAGTTTGCCTGAGAAGCATGCAAGTGAGGACAAAGCATGCTCAAAGTATCATGGTAGTTTATAGGGTTAGTGGTTAGCCTTGAGACTGGTCAAATGACGATGTGGTGTCCGGGTATAACACCTCTGGTCCTCAAGGGCCGGGGTCGGATTTTACAAGCCCAGCACAAGGCCCATAAACTAAAAAGCCCATTTTTCTTTTCTCTCATGCTCATCTCACGCTCACCACTCACAGTTGACTAATCACAAACCCGTTCCTCCACGCCGCTTTATGCAACTCAGGTTTTGAACTCACAAATTCACCTGCATTTTCTTGTTTCCAACTCACTCCAACTTCAATCATCACCTAAGATATTGTAGAAAGGTTTCTGACTATGGTAAGTTCATTTTTAAAGTAGTCTCCATTTAGTTCCTAATCCTAGCTAATTCCCACATCAATTAGATTTATTCTCTTTGAATTTTAGCCTTTGGAAAGGTTAGCAAAAGTCTTCCAACTTTTGTCACATTTACGGGCTGTTTGTAAGTTTTCAGTTTTTGAAATTTTAGTTGTTTTGGCACTAGTAGGGTTGTTTGATTTTAAATTAGTGAATTAGGGTGTTTCATAACTTTTGGTTTGATTCTAAGTGCTATTTGAATTATTGTTTTATTTTGGTCAAAATGAATAGTTATCTTTTAAAGAGGTTACGAACTGAAATTGGGTCATTGTTGGTCTATACGTACTAAGCTGTTGAAGGACAGTGACCATCTAAATCTTAATTGTATTTCTGAGCGAATACATTTTTGTAAATCATTTTGAGCCCTCGTAGTATTCATATTATTATTAAATGAGACATTTTTTTGAGTTAAATAGAAAATAAATATTTGAACCTTGATTGTTATGAAATTTAGATTATTGCTCTATTTTAGTTCAAAGGAATATGTAAATTTCAAAGGGTTTTTGAAACTGAAATTGGGTCATAAACCAGTCTCTTGGAATAAGTGAATTAGAAATGTGACATATTAATGAATGAATCAAAATGTTAATAGTTGATTCTTGTTATGTGATGACTTTGATTGGACATGTGAAGAAATGGGTAGGTATTGGGTATGGTTTGGTGTGATGCTTATTATTAGCTAATAATCATGAATGTTGTGTATAATAGTTGCAGAAAACAAAACCAATAGTGTAAAAATGGTTATGAGGCGGACAAATCGAAAAGTGAAACTGAGTAGCTGCCCTTTTATGCTTAGAATGAATAAGTGATGTGTTGGCACTTTAGGAAATTAGAAGTACTTTGAACCATATTTGAGTGCTTAAATTATAAAAAAGCATAAGACGAAAGTATAATAGTTAGGGTTTAGGTCTATAGTTAGGTTTCGGTAAATTAGTCGAGACTTTGGTCCATGGTTGAGACTTCGGTCCATAATTAAGGATCGGATAAGAAAAGCAGTTAAATCAAATAATTTAAAAATTTATAGAAAAGATTCATTTGTTGAGATAATAAATCAAATAGCAAAGTGGATTATATGCTTATAATGTCTAAAGAGGTTTAGTTAGACTAGAAATCAACATGAGTTAGACTAGAAAAATTAATAAGATTCTGAAAAAAGATCATAATCTTCTACTATTGTTTCCAATCATGTCTAAAGAGGTTTCAAAGTCTTTTATGTGTATAACAATCCAATTTGTAGTCTTATTTTGAATTAATGTAGAAAGAACTAAGTTTTTTCCCCTAAAATGCTCAAAATGTATGGGCCCCGATTAGTATTCTTATTGGAGTAAGTTTGATAACAAACTTGAAAATATAAAATGATTTCCAGTCATCCTGGTGCCACTTATTAGATTTACTGAAGTACGTTCACTGATAAAATTGAAAATTATAAAGTCGAAAGGAGATAAACGACCGAAAGTACAGATGAGGCCTGTTGTTAGACCCCTAGCATAATGAATAGATGGAGAAAGGGATCAAGAGCTTGACGGAGGTGACCATACCTTGGTAGAATATGCAGCATACAAGCGAGTGAACTCACCTAAAGGGTCATATCAATGTGGGATTTGGTGTAAGAAAAACACAAAAAGTGGACTTACAAACAATGACAGAGCATACGTTTGTTGTTAAGAAGGGTAAAAAACTCAAAGGTAAATATTTGTGGCATGATGGGCATAAATGATAAAAAAAATAAAAAATAAAAAAAAGAGTGAGGCGTGTGGGTAGAAAAATACATGAAATAAGATGTTATCACATGAAAACATGGGAGGCAAAAATATGGACATGATACAAGCACGAGCTAGGGGAAGCTTGGCATACATGATGGCATAAAAATTAACTCAAACATACCAAACCTGGGGCGTAAATCAAGTCAAACACAGATATATGACAGACTGCTATACATGCTAACAATACATGCTAACAGGAGGTTCTTGGCATGCAGTTAAGGAAAAATGCAGGCATCTTTTAAAGCATGAGAATTAAATAGAGTAAAAGTTGAACTTATTAGTTAGGCGTTTTGACCAGACACGAACACACTTGATGAGCCTAAGTGCTGGAAACATGCAATCAAAACTGAAAGGTTCCTAGAGTGGTTAAGTTGAGAAGATTAGGTCAAAACTATTCTATGAAAATGGAAAAATGGAAATGTAGTGTCGATCATCCATCCTGGTCGAGACCGCAATGGAAGTCCGGACCGCCACAGTAACAATTTACAAAAAAAAAAATATACATTTTCAAAATTTAATCAAATGTGTGATACTTTCGCAGAAGACTTGTAAACATATCATTTTTCCAATTACGATTTTTAGATTAGAAATCAAATAAATGATGCTTATCTTTGCTTCGATAAAATAAAATGGTATAAATTAAATATTTAATAAAATTAATACAAAATATAAAAATAGAGTAAAACCACACAACTTTTATCTAAAACCACTTTTCACAAAAAATGGGTCCCGTTTCAAATTATTTTTAAAATTGGGTCGATTTCTGGATTATTTTTATAAAACGGGTGCAAAATCGAAAATAACCTTAAAAAAAAATATCTCTAAAAAAATTATTAATTTATATCCTTCCTACAAATAATTCATCATATTGTAATTTATATTCGATTATGGGTACACAATAGGGGTGGGAATAGGCCAGGCGGCCTTTCAGGGGCCTAGAACCTGGCCTATATAAGGCCTAGCCTGGCCTAGCCTATTTAATAAATAGGCTAGATTCAAACTTTTTCAAAAGCCTATTTAATTAAATAGGCTAGGCTCAGGCTATGGTAAAAGCCTACATAACTTAATAGGCCGGCCCATATATTTTTTATATGTAATTTTATTTATTAAATCTATTGACATGTTTTTTTAGAAGTTTAAAATCCAATATTTTATTTATAAATATAAAGTCCAAACTTTATTTATAAATATAATTAGTTATTTATGAGTTTTTAAACAGGCTTTCAGGCCTAGCAGGCTTTTAAACAGATCAGGCCAGGCCTATAATACAAGCCTATCATAGGCTTGTAGGTCAGGCTCAGGCCAGAGTATTAAAATACAGGCCGGACCTATTTAACCAAAAGCCTGGCCTGGCCTATTCCCGCCCCTAGTGCACAAGTAATTTGTTCTAAATTATTGACGAAAACAAACAAGACGTACCAGCGAAGCTGCATTTCAACTTACACTCTCCCTCCAAAAAACCTCTAAACACCACCTAGTAGAGATCGATGCTTGAAAGTTGTGTAACAACCATCGCTAACAGCTTCCAAAGAGGTACGTTTATGCAATTCATTCATCAATACAAGTTCAGTCGTTAAGTACGTTCTCCATTTTTAGGGTTTCTGTAAAGAAAATGCCACCGTTGAATTGGACTCACCATATTCTAATTCAAGCTCTGCTCACTCGCGGCCCTCTTAAGGAGAAAGATTTTCACGATATATTCTCCGCCGTCACCTCCAAAAACCCTGGTTTTGTTTTCTTACTTTTATTGCTTTTTGTTGTTTTTAAAATTTTCGCTATCAATTATAATTCGATTATAATCTGGTTCTGAGAGACCCGTTAGTGATTGCTGGTTGCTTTATTTACACTATACAGCTTCGCATCAAGGTGTGTTTAATGATTATCTTTTGAAGATAAACAGGGAGCTTTCGAGCTTCCATTTTGAGTTACGCGGCTGCAGAGATCAATTTGATGGGCATGTTTGGTATGGGGTTGTTAATAACTTTGCTGATGAACAATCCAAGCTTGGAACCAAATACTCGGTTCCTCAGATTGCCTTCTATAAGGCTATTGTAAGTTTACGTTGATTTTATTGTGTTTTTAAATACTGTGGGTTTATTGATAGAGATCATGTTGGTGTCCTGGGATTTAGTATTCTAGACATTCATTTGCCATTCAAATTTTCTCCGGATGCCTTCCTGTCGATGTTGGTAATGCTAATTTTTGAATGCTGATCGGTTTGATGCTCTATTTCAGATAGAAGCAGTTGCTCATGATGCTACGGGTCAAGGTAGCATCACTAACATTAATGCTCTGAATTTACAATTGGAGAACCAGGTATGGTAATCAATACTTGTTTCTCAGATACATACAACCCAGTTTGTCAGTTATTTTACATGTGGAAGCTCTTTTTTTTTTTTTTTTTTTTTTTTTTTTTAGAATATAAATGCACCTTCTCTTGAGAAATATGTATATGTGTATTTACTTACATTACATAAATAAATATTGAGAGAGTAGATTTGCATGGTTTTGATTGTTGATTATATGTAAGTTATATGGAATATGTATGTTAGACTAGAACAAAGCCCTGTTTTTAAAATGATTTTCATGTTGGATATATGAAAAGTTGTAATGTTTTTACTCAGCCAGAAATAGGCAAAAGTTTCAAAATTCCGATACTCTAGTAATTTTGAGGGTGTTGTAGTTACTATGATCATATGCATACCTTACTGACTCAATTAGGAAACTAAAATGTAAACTGAGTGAACAAGTATAGGAATCAAAATGAAGTTTCCATTGTTTTTTTTATTCCAAGCTTAAGTTTGACAGTTTTGGAATTTCACTTGCACCTATGCAGATACATACTTTAGCAAACATAAATATCCAAAACTGACATATCCATTTTGGTTGCTACTATGCTGATGTTATAATCTTTAGAGAAGCCTGATTCTTGCTTGCTGGTAAAATAGCTGTGAGAACTGATTTGTTTAATGATTGCATTATTGGCAATGGGATGGATATATTGTCAAAATATTATCTGGCAAACAAGTTAAATAGTTACTCTTGATTGCTTTGTAAGTGAATGATTCTTATTTTAGATCTGAGCTCAAGTCTTGATTAATATCATAAAGCTGTCTGATCGACTTAGTCCCAGATACTTGAACATATAAAAGAGCCGAAAAAGTTTCTTAAGCCAAGTATAAGACTATAATTTTGTTTGTTTTAAGAGAGGCCGGAATGACTTCCTAGAGATTTTGAGAGAATTTGACTGTCATTGTAATTATAGAGCTTTCTCTATATATAGAAGACTGGTGAGTTAGCTGTGTTTCCTAGTTTTAAGCAAAGGTGCAATTGCGCCTCATTAGGAACATGTATGTTTTGTCATTTGGATATTCTGACAGGCTATTTTCAGGTTATTGCTAGTATGGGATCCCAGACACAGGATGGATCACTTCAAGTTCCTGCAGCAATAAGAAATTTTTCTCTGTCACAGAAGGAAAAAGCCCTGGATGAACTTGTAAAGGACCGGTGGCTTTGTCGCTCACCAGAAGGTAATATTGGACTAGGTGTCCGATCTTATCTAGACTTACGAAGCTGGTTCCATAGTTCTGATATTCCTTCTTGTGAAGTGTGCAATGAAGCTGTAGTCAAGGTTGTATCTCCTATCTTCTTCCATTTTTATGTTCCTTGGCAAATCTTATTTCGATTTTTTATTGTATTGTTGATTAATATGGATAGAGTGGGATAATCTAAAAATGAGTATATTGCGTTACAAGTTTTCTGCAATGCTGTCATGCTTTGAGACTATATACAAGTTTGAAACAGCTGGTTTGAGTAAAATGGACGAGTAATCATGTATTTTAGGATGATGTATCTATTTGAAATTAAAGCTTGTTAGGGTACATTATTTTATAGTTCATAAGTAAAATGTAATGCTTAGTTTCGTCTGCCTTTTTTTGTAGGAGTCTTGCATGAAACTGACAAATTGTGTTGAATTGGTGGTTTTTAGCTTTGTGTTATGAACTTTAAATTTCACAGCTATAAATATGAATTTTTGTTGTATTGTTTAAATAGGGAGAACTATGCAAAACTGAAGGTTGTTCAGGAAGGATTCATCTCTACTGCCTGAAGAAGTTCTCTAGGAAGAGGGTAATAATACTGGAGTAATTGATTGTCTTAGATTATTGTTGTTTAAACTTCTGACTGAAACATATTGTAGGGTGAAAAACTATGTCCAAGCTGTGGAAATAAATGGGAGTTTCAAGTTTCAAAAGCAGAAGCCTTAGATGAAGATGAGGTTGAAGAGCCTATTCAGAGTCCGCCACGAACCAGAGAAGCTGTGAAGGAGAGAAAGAGGCGTAGAACCAGAGGACATGATGATACTGGATCAGCAGGGTCCACTCAGGTTTCCCAGCTGGATTCTAGTTCAAGAAGAGTGACTCGAAGGTCGACCCGCCAGCGCTAAATTATTTCATTTCCTGGCATTTCAACCGGAGCTGAAGATTGATGTATATACTATATTAGCTTTTTGTGTATAAACATGGTGGAACAGGTGGTCAAGTTTGAATTCCGGAGATGTAGCTCTACTTGGCAGACAAAGTTGTGCTTGTCCGAACTAGATCCGTCATGTAATTGATCATGATCATGGGCTGATCCGTGTTTGTTTCGGACTATAGTGATATCGGGCGATCCATCTTACGATGATAATTTTTGGTCTTCTAAAGCAGGAAAATGTGATAAAAATGTAAAAAGAAAAATAGAGTTGCGGTAGAAAAGAAGATCTATATATATATATATATAAAGCGGAACTTCAAGCAGGATCCACAAATCTGACGTGGACGCTTGAGAGTTCCGCCGGAAATGTCAAGTTTTGAAATTGGAAGATATTATACTAATTAAAATTTAACACGTGTATTGCTTTCTTATTATCATTTCTAAGAATTTTTCCCAATCATTTTTCTCCATTTTTCATCACATTAATTTCTTCAAACCCCTTCATTTTCCCATAAAGAGGGTTTCAATTTTTATTTGACTTAAACATGTTCTCCTCATTAAAAGGGAACGTAGGGGCAAAAGTACAAAGCGAGAAAAGAAAGCGACTGGGATGGTTTTTTTCTCTAAAGAAGACCCGACTCGACGAGGATGAATAAGGTGTCCTGCCACCACTCTTCGTGAAGTCTTTATCTTGCGCATGGTCTCTGGCGATCCCATATCTTCAGGTGTAGATATCTTCGATCTTTCTTAATTTCTTGTGCTGGGTCTTTGTTAAGATCTGTTGTTTTGATTTCGAAATTGTGATTTTCAATGTTGTTTTGTTGTGATCTACGTGGGTTTCCTTACATTTGTGGGGATTTAGGTTGTTCAATGTTAAACAAGCCCAGAATCAAAAAGGGATGGCACTTCGTTTTTGAATACACAGATATTGATCTCAAGAAATTCATTCATAGTTTCTGTCAATCTGGAGAAAACAGTCCTGCCAAAACTGTTAAGGTAAGATTGATTTTCTAATTTAGAGTTGTATTGATACTATTCTTAGTTGTTTTATCGATTTGGACTATTCACTTGCATTTGGAATCTGGTTTTGTATTTGATTTCTCGATTATTTTTAGTTTTGTTTTTAGTTTTGTATTCTGGTATCAGGCTTGGCATTAAGATCGATGCCAAGAATGAAGACAGTCAAGAATCCGGTGATGTAGTTGTCCTTGCTTAACAAATTTGTTTCTTTCGACAGTTCTTTTACTGTTCTTTGCCTTAAGGTTATTAAATAACATCACTTCTTCTGCATCTCAGATTTCTCTCAGAGTCGCTAAAAGGACTCTCAGATGACTCTCAACGGTTGTCAAATATTTCATTCATGAATTCCTCGCAAAACCCTCCCAATCGATCTCTGAAACAGAGAAAACACCCATATTCTCATTCATATTTCTGTAAAATTTGATTTTTGTTATAATGTTTATATTATGATGTGATTTCTTTTGTTTTTGTTGCAGGTCACAACCAGGTTTCTGGTAATTTGCCACAAAAGGCATGTATTGATAAGCTAACCTAGGTACTTTTCGTCACTCTTGGATGCTATTATAGGAAAGATGTATATTCTCTATTGCTAATCTCATATAGAAATTGGTTGGTTGTTTTTTTAATATATAAATTTGTTGTGTTTCAAATACATTGTCATTATGTTGTAATTGAAAATACAGATATCACATAAGAATACATTTCGCATATAGCCATTTAGAATTCGGTGTTTGGGACACCATTTAGACATGCATTTACTAGATAATATATATGTATATGTCTCAGATACAATATGATATATGTATATAGAGCATTGAAGTTGTTTCTTTTAACATAGAAGATTTAAGACAAGTATTGTAAGTTGTACATCAAAAGTAGCACATGAATTCTGCACTGTGTATGTTATGTCCAAAGGGAAAATATTATCAGCATTAGTAGAGCATGCTGCGCGCTCAGCTCCATTCACCTCCCATTAGTAAAGCAACTACAAAATTACACCATTGGTCACCCCAGCAGCAATGATGAAAAACTATTGAATCACTGCTCGAATCGGATCTTAGAAATAGCATGAGGTTTAAAGCTATGTTAACATTTATTTGAAATATTAAGACTTTTTTTAATGTATATTCAATAGGGAGGACACCATGCAAGGCAAATACCCCATTTGAATAAGTTGTCAGGTAAGTCTTTTGTATGAAAATGTATTATAATCATGATCTTTTATCAATTGAACTGACCTAATTTGTCAGTTTTTCTAGAAACAGGATGCCAAATGCTAGAAGACTGAGAGGTTATAATGCAAAGTCAGATTTCTCAAAATTAGATTTTGATATATCTTTTGTCAGCTCTGGAAGACCTTGCATTGATCACAATGGAACTATGTTCTTTGATTTATGAGATTCAGCTCGATAAATGTCAAACTATTCAGCTCCCCTTATATCAAATGGCTCATAAAATAACATTGGATCACATCGGTTGGGAATCAAGTTCACAGATGGGAATCCTCTACATGATTTCTCAGAATTTTCTAAAGATAGTGGTAGAACATCATGTTCATGTTGTTCATAGAACATAGTCAATCTATAATATCAGCTTTATTGTGTTCATTTCTTGATAGTTGTCAATAATTTTTCCTTTATGTTTATTATTACCTCACAGGATAATGTTGAGGCTGAGATGAGGAGGTTGAAGTTACATCAATCTATGGACATATATGGTAGAGCTTGCAAAGAAGCATATTCATGCATAACAGAAGGTAGGCTTTATTCAATTTCATTTTGATTGTTATGAACATTTTTCATTAGTTATACATATTGAAGATAAGTTTTATAAATAAGATGTTTGATTCAAGCGAAGCTCTGCAGCGTTGGAGACTAGAAGGGGAGGGGAGACTAGAAGAGGTGCGATTTGTAGAAGAAGCTGCATTGTCAATTGAAGAGAAAGAAAGAACAAAATGCAAGATCGTGTTAGCAGCAGCATAAATAGAAGCAAATTGAAAAATTACTGTAGAAAGAAAGAACCTACAGTAAATAATTTTAATAGTCCTGATCATCTTAAATACAGGAGATACAACTCCGCTGAGTCATGTAAAATAGGAGGTTATAGTCCTGTTTACATTTAGCTTTGGGAAAGAGCTCTTAGTAATGAAAGATTACCTTACTCCAAAATTCAACCTATAGGAACCAGGTTAGGACTTGACATTTATCTCTTTCCATTTAATTTAAAGATTAGCTGAATGTGTTATTGGAATGAAAATAAAATATTATCTGCTGCAAAATTATATATATAATTTTAATTCTTTTGGATAAAGGGCTAACCATTTTTGTTTGTTTTACATAAAGAGTCTATGCAAGGTCGAAGCAATATTGCTGCTAGGCAGTCTGTGTCTATTGTCAAAGACAGAAATATGGTTGAAGAGAAGGTACGTAGACTGAATGGTGGAGGAGAAGGTTGACAAAGAAAAATGAAAATGAATCGTTTAGTGGTTATAGTTTTAAGTAGACCCGTTGACAATGATGAAGAGTTTAAACGAATTATGCATCATAAACTAGCAATGAATCTGGTCAGCTGTCCTGTGATGCCCAAAGCTTCAGGTGATTGAGATTATTCGGGTGGTGCTGCTTTTAAGTTCTCATTATCTGTGACATTTTGTTCTGATTTTACTTAACAGCTATCAGTTTTGGAGTTTTAAAGATGAAAATTATATAGATTCCGTGAAGCATTTCTGACTAAGTTGGGAATGTGCATTTAATAAGTTGATTATTATACCATTTTAGCTCTTTCTTGGTACAAGTGTTGGTAAGAAAGTATGCCTGCTTCCTAAGGTAAAGGCAGAACTGTAATCATATCGTGAATAATTATGTGTTTACTTTTATTATGGACTTCTGTGTTTTTTTTTTGCAACATTTTGCTTTTTAGTATGGTTTATCATGTGTTAGAAGCTTTGCTTGATATCTGTTGCAAAAATCAAACATGAAAGTTTCTTGGAACATCATGGCAGGGCAGGATCTTGTAATGGTGCCAATGGTATCACCAGATCAGATAATGTTTTTGTTTCTGCTACTCTTAATGTCCGCTCAATTACTAAAATGGACATGGAAAAAGTTACCATTTCAAGGGCTGGATCAAATAAGGAGCGAATTTGAGGGAAGTTGTCTTTGGAGTGAGCTTTCATGACTACTTCCGTGCAAAGTACTGTACTAAGAATCCTTTCGAGGTCCATTAGTTGATGGCAATATTGGGAGTTTCCAAAGCAATTAGTTGGTGGGAATATTGGGAGTAAAGATTTGAATAAGTAGATTGATCCGTAGATAAACAAATTGCAAATTTCATGACATAGATTAAAGGAAGGCAGAAGTTAAAAAATTGCTTATTCTTTGCTTGAAATAACTTATCAAGATTATGAGAAAATGTGGTCTACATTTGTCACAGTTACAGGAATTTATTACTGCATTATCTTTTTCATTAGGAAATCTTATAAATTTTTATCCATACTTTCACTTCAGCAGGTATAAATTTACAGATATATTGCAAATCATGTATACATTTACAGATATACTGCAAAATAGAATGAGAAATATCTTATATATTTATACACTAATATAACAAGAAGAAAACAGGGATCATTATAACCTAATAAAATTGGAGATAATATGAACGGTAATTTTGATGCATTGAAGATAACGAAGAAGACGAAGATTATTGATTTTTTCTCTTCCTTTTTGCGCTGATATAAATTGTTTGTACTTTATGATGATGGTTTTAAGCATAAAAAAGGATGATAGAGCATATTATAAATGATAAAATTGATGATAATATGAATGATAATTTTCTCCCTTCCTATATTTTTCGTGTAATTTTAGATGCATTTTATATATCCTTTAAAATAAATACACTCTGCTTTCAACTTCAAAAAGCAAACAAAATAAATAATTATTGTATCCTCCAAAACAATTGGAAATATTTATTAAAATTCATTGTGATTATAATTTATTGGAATATATTGCAATTATGATTTTTTTTTTCATTATCATCCTAATAATTTTTATTTTTTAAATATTATTAAATTTATTGTTTGAAATAATATTTTCAAACACTTTAAAATTTTAATATTTATAGATTTTTAAGTTATAAGGATGTTATTCTCATTATTTAAATATTATTATATTTTTCAAAAAATAATAAAATTTATGAATAATATTTTTAAAAATATATATATTAAACTAAAATATATTAATATTTATTTAAATTAATCACTATATGAACTCTGAAAAAAAATATGCATTTATTTTTATTTACTTTTTATTAGTTATTTTCTATTGGAAAAGAAAAATAGTGGATTAATATTTATATAAAAAAATTAATATATTAGTTCTCTTCAAACTTTTGAAATATTAAATAAATATTATTTATTTTTATTGTTTTGATGAAAATACTTATTATTATAATTTATGATTTATATTAAAAATTATAATATATATATAATTTTTAAAATATTATTAAATAATAATATATATTTAATAAAAGTAAATTAATTATTAATATATTTAATTATATACCGAATTAAAAATGGTTATTATCGTGTAACGAGTTATTTTACTAATTATAAAATAAATTAAAAGTACAATATTGAAATATTATCTCGATACTTGAATTTTTACTTTTGATCACAACCGTGGTTGGCTTGATGATGACAAATGGTATAGATAACTCAAGAAATGACAAGGTAAGAAAGTGAATGATAATTGGGGACAAAATGTTTTATTTACTACAGCACGTATGTACATACAAATCACTTGACTTGACAACAACTATATATAGAGAGACTAAATAACATAAGTCATCACCTTAATTGTTAGAAGAGTGACACTTGTCACATATTTAGTAACGAAGGGTGGAATTCATCTATTTACGTGTTTACTTTTACGACACTCTTCATCACCATTTCAGATATTTGACTGTCTCGTTAAAACCTAACTAGAAAAATCCAACGAGGGATAAAAACTGGACGAAGGAAAAAAAGTACAGTTGGTGAATCCAATATTACAAAAATTATCCCCCGATGATGACACCCATACATTTAATTTTCTAATCGGGAGAGTTTCCATATTCCTATTTCGTAAACGAGTTTCTCGAACGTTGATGTCGGTAATGATTTCGTTAATAGATCAGCTAGATTATTGGAAGATCTGATTTGCTTCACATCGATTTAACCAGTATTCCGAAGCTCGTGGGTGTAGAAGAATACAGGGGAAATATGTTTGGTTCGCTCTCCTTTAATGTAACCTCCTCAAACTTGGGCGATGCATGCGGCATTATCTTCAAAAATTACAGTTGGCCCATTCATAGTTTGGGAGATATCACTAGTATTTTGGATATGTTGGATCATTGATCTCAACTAAATACATTCTCGACTAGTTTCTTGTAATGCCAAAATTTCAGCATGATTTGAAGACATGACTTCTAAAGTTTGTTTCGTAGATCTCTAGGAGATCGCAATACCATTATACGTGAAAATATAGCCAGTTTGAGAACGTCATTTATGCGGATCCGAAAGGTATCAAGCATCGGCATAACCAGTCAAACCCAGAAATCTATTAGAATTCGTTTAAAATAATTTCAAATCTTTCGTACCTTTGAGGTAATGCAAAATATGTTTAATTCCATTCCAATGACGACGAGTTGGTGCAGAACTATATCTTGCTAAAAAGTTTACAGCAAACGGGATATCTGGTCTCGTACATTGAGCCAAATATAACAGTGCACATATTGCATTCAAATATGGTACTTTAGGACCAAGTATTTATTCGTCATCATCCTTTGATTGGAATGGATCCTTTTTGGGATCAAGTGTTCTTACAACCATGGGTGTACTTAATGGATAGACATTATCCATATTGAATCTTTTCAGAAACTTTTCAATGTATGTTGACTGATAAATCAATATGTCATTTGATTTATGTTCAATTTCCAGACCGAGACAATATTTTGTTTTTCCCAAATCTTTCATCTCAAACTCCTTTTTTAAATACTCAGCAGTTTGTTTGATCTCTTCATGAGTCCCAATGATATTCATATCATCTACATAAATTGCTACAATGGCAAAACCAGATCCTGATCTCTTAATGAAGATACATGGACATATAGCATTATTCTGGTATCCTTGTTTTATTAAATGTTCATTAAGTTTATACCACATTCTCCCAGATTGTTTCAATCCATACAGGGATTTCCGTAACATTATGGAACATAAGTTTCGAGATCCTGATCAACATGATTCAGGTAATTTTAATCTTTCTGGGAGTTTCGTGTAAATATCATAATCAAGTGATCCATATAGATATGCAGTGACTACATCCATAAGACACATTTCCAATTTCTCAGAAATGGCAAGACTGATCAGAAATCGGAAAGAATAGTATCTATTACTAGGGAATATGTCTCATCATAATCAATTCCAGGTCTTTGGGAGAAACCTTGAGCAACCAAACGTGCTTTGTATCTCACAATTTTATTTCTTTCATTTCATTTCCAAACAAATACCCATTTGTAACCAACTAGTTGAACATCTTCTGGTGTTTTCATTATGGTCCAAAAACTTTTCGTTCGTTCAGAGAGTTCAACTCTACCTGGATTGCTTCTTCCCATTTTTTCCAATCATGTCTATTTCTGCATTCTTCTATACTACGTGACTCATGATCATCATATAAAATATCTACTGCCACAGTGTAGAAAAATAAATCATCAATTTTCATTTCATTTCTATTCCATAATTCCTGATTGAAATTAACAGAAATTTCTTCATTTTTCGATTCAGATATTTCTTTATCATTTTCTCCTTCACGGAGATTATTTTCAGTGATCTCAACAACTTTTGGGATTTCATTTGATGTGGTTTTAACATCAAGATCATTTTTCTTTCTTTTCCTTAGAACTATATCTTTTGAACCAGGCAATCTTCCACGCTTCTGGCGTGGGATAGGAGTTTCATTTGCTATTGTTTTTTGTGGTTGTCCTTCTGGAAAATTTACCCTTGCTGGTTCATTAACAACTTCTATATAAGACTTAGTTATTTTCGAAGTATCATTAAATGCATCGAGCATTCAATTAGCTATCATTTGTAGATGTAGGATCCTTTGAACTTTTAGTTCACATTGTGGAGTACATGGATCCATATGCGCTAATGTGGGAACTTTCCATGCTAATTCAAGTTTCTCTTATGGAGAAATCTTTTCTTTTCCAAGTGACGGAAAATTTCTTTCATCAAATTGACAGTTAGCGAATCTAACTGTAAATAAATCTCATGTCAATGGTTCCAAATATCTAATAATTGATGGACAATCAAAACCCATATATATTCCTAAACGTCTTTGGGTTTCTATTTTTGTTCTCTGAGTTGGAGTAATTGGTACATATACAACACACCAAATGTTCTCAAATGCGAGACATTAGGAGGATGTCCAAATACTTACTGTAATGGAGAATATTGGCTATAAGATGTTGGGCGAATACGAATCAGTGTGGCAGCAAGCAATATAGCATGTCCCCAAACAGTTACTAGTAATTTCGAGCGCATTAATATAGTTCGCGCAATTATTTGAAAGCGTTTGATTAATGATTCAGCTAATCCATTTTGGGTATGAACATGCAGCATTGGATGTTCAACATCAATCCCAGATACTTGACAATATTCATCAAATGCTTTCGATGTAAATTTCCCAACATTATCAAGTCTTATACTCTTAATAGGGTAATTTGGAAAATGAGCTCGTAATCGAGTAATCTATGCTAACAACTTAGCAAAAGTAACATTACGAGTGGATAACAAGCATACATGAGACCGTATTGCAGATACGTCTATCAAAATCATGAAGTAGCGAAATGGTCCACTAGGTGGATGAATGATCCACATATATCTCCTTGAATTCTCTGTAAAAATAATGGAGATTCAAAACCTATTTTCGTAAATGATGGTTTCGTTATCAATTTCCCTTGGGAACATGGGATACACAGGTCCCTATCATTTAGTAGGATTTTATAATTTCTCAGTGAATGCCCTTCTAAATTCGCAATTATTCTTCGCATCATTGTGGATCCCGAATTCCCAAATCAATCATTGCCAAAGTTGGAGTATTTTAGGATCAGAGAGCTTCTGGGTCTAAATAGTATGGGTTTCAATATGCCTAATGGTTGTATAATATAATCCAGATGATGAAATAGGCATCTTTTCAATCACAAGCTTCTGGCCTGATTTGTTCGAAATAATACACAAATATTCAACACCCTTTTCATCAACTGTTTCAATCTGATATCCATTCATTCTTATATCTTTGAAACTGAGCAAATTTCTTCTAGATTTATGAGAATATAAAACATTTTCTATATTCAATTAAGTGTTATTTGGTTACAAGATTGAAGCTCTTCCGGAGCCTTCTATCGGATCTACAGGACCTGATATGGTATTCACCTTAGCTTGAATTGATATTAATTCTAGAAAATATTTTGGTTCTCTCATAATGGTATGAGTTGTAGCACTATCGGCTAAACATATATCTGTTGATATAACAAATTCTTGATTCGAACCCATAAAGATGAAACATAACATTAATTGAATGGAAATATAATATTCATAACTATTTACAAATATTTACAATCAAAAAACCAAAATTACATTCCATTCTATTTACATTCCAAAATAAGAAAATATATTTTACAACTATTTACAATCAAAACAAAAATTGCATTCCATTCTATTCCAAAATAAGGAAATACATTCACAAATAGTTAACAGTTCCATCACCAATCAAGTGATCTATCCTCTCATTAGGATCTTCAAAGAAATCAGCAGTTTCTAGATTTGATATGTCGACAAGTCTTTGAATAACAACTGGGGGAACCACATCTATAATAGGGAACATGATTGAACTTTGGCGGTTCCTGAACTTCTTTCCCTTTTGTTGGAACTAGCATTGTAATTATTCCACTTCTAGGGAATATTTGGATTATTATATGGATGTGCATAATCCCTATTACGACCACGTCCCTAACCATTTCTAGATCCTCGACCACCTCGGCCATTACTATGACCATTCCCACGTCCATTTCCATAATCATTCCAACGGTCAGAACCACGGCTACGATGACGACCACGACCACGGTAACCACGACCACGACCACGACCTGGATTTTCATTATAATGTGCATTCACTTCGGAAATGCTTGGGTGCCAACAGGGCATCTTTCACTATTTTTTAACAACAACTAGTTGTGTTTTTCAGCAATATCCAAATGTCTAATCAAATCATCATATTTTTGAAATTTTCTTTCCCGATACTGCTGTTGTTAAATCGTTTGGGAAGGATGAAAAGTGGTAAATGTTTTTTCTAACATTTCATATTCAGTTTTTGTTTTCCCACACATTTTCAGGTTGTTCACAATCAGATACATCGGTGAGTTGTATTCACTCACACTTTTAAAATCTTGGAATCTCAAATTATGTCATTCATCTCGTGATTCAGGTAGGATGATCTCATTTTGGCGATTATATCTAGAAATCAATGATTGGCACAAATATGCTAGAGCATTGACTATCATATACTGATTTTGCAAATCATCACTCAGATGGGTTCAGATTATAATCAAAACTTGATTCTTCTGCTACTAAATTGTTTCATTACTCTTATCCAGAGTTTCGTACAGATTTTTGGATTTCAACCTTATTCCACAATCACTCAACCATCTCATATAATTTTCTCCAAAAACCAACAATGACTCAAATTTGTATCTATTCATTTTTTTGCAAAACAAGAACACTTTCTTTAAATTTCCAGATTTTCAGAATTCAATCATTCAACTTCAGGTGAACAATTGCAATTTCCCAATTTTTAGATCTACTATTTCCTTATAACCAGAATTACAATTATCAAACACTTTCTGATCTAGAAGATCCATCTAAGTAGCAACCAGATAGCACACTCGTACTGATAATGTATTGTAAAAAGAAAAATAGAGTTGCAGTAGAAGAGAAGAAGATTATAAAATAAATTAAAAATTAAAGATTGAAATATTAACGTGATACTTGAACTTCTACCTTGATCACAACAGTGGTCTGCTTGATTATGACAAATGGTATAGATAACACAAGAAAAGTTTCATTTACTAAAGTATGTATGTACATACATGTGACTTGACAACATCTATATATAGAGAGACTAAATAACATGAGTCATCACCTTAATGGTTTGAAGAGTGACACCTGTCACATATTTAGTTATTATAATTAATGGTGGAATCCACCTATTTACGTGCTTAATTTCATGACAATGTTAGTCTTGGCTTTTTGATCTATATAATCTACCCTAATTAATTAATTATTGATTTGCTCTGTCAGTTTGATTATTTTCCAATATGCTTCAATTTCCAAAATGAGAGTAACCGTTTTGCTGGGATGAGCGAATGACTTTTTTATAGCAAAACGGGGTAAAGCGTTTTGGATTGACAACAGCAAAATGAATGAAGTCATTTTACGAAAAGCGGGGGAGGGGGGAGCGTTTTGCTGCAATTGTGATGCCGAATCAGCATCACAATTCCAGTAAAACGCCGGGATGCGTAAACTAAAATGAGGGATGCAGAAAGCTTGGGTTGCAAAGTAGAAGGCAATCACAAAATTATTTGGAGACTAGGAAGCTTCTTATAATCAATTACCTCGCTGGATAGTTGCTATGAAAGAAGTAATGCCAGGTACAATTATTGATATAGAGGTCAATACAGCATACTTTCCAAATGGCACTGTCTACGACTTTTTTATGTATTTTGGTCGAGTTTTCTGGGCATTCCTACCATGCATTCAAGCTTTCCCCTATTGTAAACCAATAGTTCAAGTCAATGGCACACATCTTTTTGGACGGTATAAAGACGCCCTTTTAATTGCTGTGACTCAAGATGGTAACTGACGGGCATCGAAACCGTCAAAATAAATTCCTGTAATTTTTGTAGCACGTTTACAGGGTCGAACCACAAAGAGTAAACTGAAATTATTAATTTTGTTGATCGTACAAGTTTTAAAACTAATAAAATGGGGGTTTATAATTAACAGTGAATTAAATCAAATGCTAATAAAAATAGTAGGAGCAATAGTATGAGAAAACTAATCCAGCAAAGTCATTCATTTAATTGTGTTGATCATCAAACCAAAATTTAATTATGTTGATTGACAAGTCTGGTTATAGCAATTGACGAAGCGCCTAACTACCTTATTGTTCCTTAGGTTTTAGACCGACCGGACATGCGCCTTCTAATCAGTCTCTAGTCTAACTAGCAACCCCGACACGCGCCTGACAGGTTTAACCCTAGACTGCTTTAAGTTGAGAACGACCTAGACTGTTACCCACAAACCAACAAGCGTGATTATATAAGTTAAGAACATGCAAATTCCACATAATAACATATTATCCTGCTTACTACTTATGTCAATTTTGGTTAAACAATTATACGGATTTAACCTAACTGACTAGATATGACCAATTTACTTAATCAATTAAGTGGCCAAATTAATTAACTAGTAAATCAATACATTCATCCTATAGCCATTAAGCACAGAAACAAGCATGAATATCAACAACATAAACAATTAAGAACAAATCTCACAACACGTAAATGAATTCACTTTATTGGATTAATGAAGTTTAGCTTGCTGTGGGCACAGCAAGCATCATGTCCATTAAATTGAACGTAAAAGAAAAGAAAAGAAAACTCTGTTAATCAAACGTGGTTTTCCTCCCCTCCTCAGACTCCCGTCTAGAACTAACTGATAATCCCCCCTCCAACACATTAAAATCCAAAATACAAATCCCAAAAACAGAATAATAAAATCCATAAAGTTAAAATTCAAATCCCTATTATTTCTAAACAAAGTTTCTAACTTCAAAAGTTTAAAAGAGTCTTCTAGAAGTCTTCAATTCTCACATGCTTGGTCCAGCTCACTTCAGATGAAAAATAGCCGCTGCGCCCCCAATAAAACTTCAAAATCATCAACGGTCACAAACCTGTGCAAAATAACAAAAATGAGACAAATTAGCTCAAAAATAACCAAAATAGTCTCAAATCAACATCAAATAAAGGCACAGTTGCTACACAAATACGCTCTGTCAAACTCCCCCACACTATTTCATGCTTGCCCTCAAGTATGCTAAAGACAATTACCAAGACTCAAAAACAGCTAGCCAAATGGAACCCAATTAAAGTACAAGTGCTTATGAAAACTCAAATCACCAAAAATCAATTTCAGAGAAGAAAAGAGAACCCGCAGTCCAATTAAGCACACATAAACTTAAGTTTCAGCCTTTAACATAGATGCAAGCATGACTATACAAAATTTGCAAGACAAATCACTATTCAATGTCACAAGTCTCAAAGCAATCAGAGCAAAATAAGAAGTAAAGCCACAACTCAGTCGAACCAATCCTACCGCAAACCTCAACATTGATGGCAAAGAAAAACCAAAATGCAGTAGTCTCAGCTCCATATCCTCACAGGTTAAGTGTGTATGGATAATGGTAGGTGTTCACTCATGAAGCTGGAAATAAGCACTAACTCTCAACAAATAGCAAAAATTTAAGGACAACAAACAACAAAAAATGATCCAAAGATAGAAAGGCAAGCTAAGTGAACTTATTCTATCAGAAGCAATCGCATTCGGAAAATTTATGGTAAAAATCCTAAAAATGAGCCAAAAAGAAACAAAAACAAGAATAAAATGAGAACCAACTTATTTACAAAGTAGCTAATTAATATTTACATCAAAGAGAAAGAGTAAAACTAGAAAAAAAAGCTGAATATATTTTTTTCTCTTTTTCTGATTTTCTGATTTTTTTTCTCTTTCTTTTTTCAGAATTTTTTTTGGCAGCCCTTTTTTTTCCTCTCTCTCTTTTTTTATTTATTTATATATATATATATGTTGCAGGCTTTCTCTCTCTTTTTTTTTTTTAATGAACATAAGCAAAAATGAAACAAAATAAAAGTGAGCAAAAGTAAACATGAATAAAGGCTCAAAAGAAACAAAGCTAATTTTTGACCAAGAACTTCCTAAACAACTACCACCTTCAAGACATCATTCACAAAGTCACACAATCAATTCAAGAAGACCAATAGAAGTTGTAGGTTGTTTTCTCACCTCTCCAGTTACTCACAAAAGATGTGTGAGATTAAAATAAATGCACTACAACATAAGTTTTTCCAAGCCATCAACATTGTAACACTTATCTTACCACAAAGACCTTGTTGTGACAAAGCAAACAAGTATGACTCTAACCACAAGAGAAAAGCAACGACTCACAAATGATTTCTAAAGCAAATTATGTACAGTACTAAAAGCATCTTTAATGTCTTAAAAACACACAAGTTTAATCTAGCCATTAATGCAAGCTCTCTAATCAAAAACATTTTTTTTTAGCGGTGATCCAAGAAAGCACACAACCAAAATTAAGCCCAAAAGGCAACAAGATATAGAGAAAAATAAATAAATAAATAAATAAATAAACCTAAAAATTAAAAACCTTAAAAGAACCTAAAAATAATCTCTCCCGCACACTTAATGTAACAGACAATTTTAGGGGTTAGTAGCTTGGGTTAAAAATTAGGGATTTTAATGATAATTGTTAGAAGTTCTGGTATGATTAGTAATATTTCCTAAGCTAGGGGAGTTTTCATTATTTGACATCATATAAGACTCTTATTAAACCCTAGAGAGCCATTCCTGCCTCCTTCACGTTTTCAGAGTTGAGAGAACCGTGAAAGAGTCGGAGCGTCTGTTCGCTAGGGTTTCCACCCAGTAGATGTTCGGTTTCCGTTCTGTGATTCTATTTCCGGTTAGGGTTCTGTCGTGGTTCCGAATTCTGGTAAGATTCCTTCTGTCGTACTCGCGAATCTCATATTATTATTCTGTTTCCAATCGCTAATATGGTGTTTCCGTCAGTTGGGGGTATTCTGTCGGGTTACTGTGCGGTAGGCATCGCGGATTATAGTAGCCTGTATTCTGAGTTGTTTCGGTAAGTCTCGTACCTTTCAATCGGTTCTGTATCTTGGTAGGGTCTGTCCGGTTCGGTTAGGGTCTTGTTCTGTCGGGTTTGGGTTGAGTTGGAACCCTGTAATCCACGATTTAACATTACTGGTTCCGTTCTGGAGAGGGTCAGAAGGAAGGAACTGTTCGGGCTGAGGAGTAGGCGTCTCGCTGTTGGTTCTGCCGTCGTGGTTAGTAGTTCGTTTTTGGTCCGATATAATGTTATTTGTATGTTGGTTGTTTATGCATGTGTCATGTACTGCTGATTTCTGAAACTGTCTCCTAAACTGCCCTATTTAACGATGATTATGAATACGATAAACTGCCTGTTAAGTTAATAAATTAACGAAATAAGACTTCACTGTACACGGATTTTATAACACTCATACACTGAAATTGATAACTGGTACTTAATAAATCTGGTTTCAATGGTAAACAAATGAAACTGTGAGTTTTGCCCTTAGTCAGTCTACTAGTAGAATATATGGCATGCCTAGGGATAGAGGATCCTCACTACTAAAATAATTGGCTTGAAATGCCTATACTGATTGTAGTTGAAACTACTATACTGATACTGTTTACTGGGCTTCGACCATACTGATACTGTCACTGTAATCCCGTTTTCCATTGTTAGCTACTTTGGGCATAATTTTGTTAAATAACTGGTTAAACTGTTAATTAAGAATCTGTTTCTAGTTGCTGGTTTGTGTTAATGGACTGTTAATTGATGGTAAATAATTGTGATTGATGTTTGAATTGGACTTAATTAAGTGATCACAAACTGGTTGATATTTCGGTCGGTTGTAACTATAATCCTAAAGGTTAAATAATCGGAACCCCCGAAGACGTAATCCTAGCTCCCTATAAGAATATTGGGATCCTAGACCGTGAACTTTAGGAGCCTATTTTTAGGATGATAACCGAACTTGAAAGAATATATAGATAACGGATACTTTGGCTTCGATTAAAGGAAGATAATTAATAAACTGTTGATTGGTAGGATGATTAGTGTTTTGACTGATATAGTGGACTCTAGGGAGTCTGTAGAGCCTTGCATTGTGTGCTCCCATGTTTAGACCCAAGTATAGGTCACTCTATATGTGTATGTTAGAACGTGAGCACTAACTTAGACTAATTCATAATCTAACGTTTTTCTTTATCTCTTCATATTCTATAATTTTGAAATAAATCCCATGTTGAGTGCAGGTACTCCGATTGATTAGGCGCTGTCTCATTTACGGATCACGGCATACATCAGCATTCTATTTTAATTAATGTTAGGCTATTTTCGTACATTGATTCATGGATTGTATTTGAGACTTTTATTTCTGGAGTTGTATTGGACATTGCTGGACATTAGTTATGTTTCTTGGGACTGTTGGACTTTTGGACTATATGACTATTTTTGAGATTTTTGATTTATTCGACTGTTTTGTTTCCGTATTTGTTGTGTGACGTCAGATTCCTAACTATGGTTCTACCAGGGTGGGGGTTTGCCGTTACACTTAAAATCTACATTGTCCTTGGTATAAAAAAATAATACTAATGAATTTAAAACGAAAAGGTGTGGTTTATGTCGACAGGAAGGACATTTTCGCAATACCTGTCCAAATAAAGAACGCTATTTGAAGAAATAAGTTAGCCACCAAATTAGAGTATTTCTTATGTTTATTTTATGAAATCTACTTGTATCAATCTTATGTTCATTGTAACTTTCTCATTGTTGTTACCTATTATGAATAATATTATCTTATTATAACCATTTCGATACCACTTTCAAATATTAAAGTCCAACTCAAGTTTTATCTAAGCAATCATACAACATAATAATTAAGAAAAATGAACATATTAAAATACATTTTAAATGTACCTTTTTTTCAACTAACGTAAATTAAAACAAAAGTTAACAATATATTTATAACTTCATATAACAAAAAAACATTAATTAGCATACCAAAAATATCTACTGCAACTAAAAAAACGTACCTATTTATTAAAAAGTTAGTACCAAAATCCGGGCAATTGATTTTTTCAGCCAATTTTGCTGCAAAACGCACCAGGTAGTTTTGCTGAAAAAAAAAAAAACCACAAAACTTCCCAGTGCGTTTTGCTGCAAAATTGAGAAGTTTTGTAACAAAATGTACCAAGTAGTTTTGCTGAAAAAAATAAAGCATAAAACTTGCTGAAAAAAATAAATTATAATCCTCTCTATCCAATCAAGCGAACGTATCAAAACGTTTTGCAATTTGTAGTATATTGGAAATTAAACAAAAAGTTGGAACAAATCCTTATATAACTAAAATTTTGAGGTTATATGACTCAAAAAGTCATTAGTATTTGGATTGTCTCCCGTTCATTCGCATATTTGGGAATTAAATTGCATTTTACCATTTAACTTTTAAATTTGTAATAATAATACTCTTTTAATGCGATTTAAATGTAACAATAATGCTCTTTTAATGCGACTTAAATGTAATGTTTTTAAAACTGGGCATCGAATATTGGAGTTCGGGGTTTTTAAGTTTGACGAGTTGAACTGCATTTTTTAATTTTAAAAAAATTAATTATTTTATATATATTATAAAATTTAAATACGAAATTAATTTTTTTAAAAAAAATAAATATATTTTAATTAAAGTCACAGCGGAACATATTTAAAAATAAACCTATCACTAGATTAATTATCAATAAACGATACAATATTTATATAGATTATATATATATATAAATAAAAGCAGAGAAGTCTCCGGACAACTTTTAATCAGACAACAAATTTGTATTAATCAGACAACAATTGTCTTTAAATTTTATTTTTTAAAATATTATATATATATATATATTTTTTATTTAAATCTTTTCGATTTAAAAAATTTCATAAATTAAAATTAAAGATAAATAATAAATTGATAACTTTTTAAAATTTAAAATAATATAGATTAATATAAAAATAAAATCAAATTATAAATATATATATATCTAAATTCATATTTATCTGTAATATGTATTGAAATTCTATTTCAAATCAAATTTCTCTCCATTATATATACTTCATTCATCTCAATTAATTTCATGTTATATATATTTTTTATAAATCATAGTAAACTAACAGGGTTTTTTTTTTTCTTATTATAGAAAAACTAACCGTTTTACTGGAGAAATAATGTATTTATGGCGATCCATGGAGCGGTGATGGTTGTTACATTAAAGCGATTATAAGAATTATTCATGGAATTAAGATATTCGGATCCGTTCCCAAACTGGACCTCCTTCTCCGACCAGAAAAATTGTACCGAAATCTCCCTCACATTTCGAGAACGCCGACTGCGTGGTCGTGTAAAGCTTCTATGGTAAAATTAAGGTATTCGGATCTGTTCTCCAAACTGGACCTCCTTCTCCGACCAGAAAATTATACCGAAATCTCCCTCACATTCTGAGAACGCCAACGGCGTGGTCGTGTAAAGCTTCTATGGTAGGGGTTATTCGTCATACAACCCTCATCTCATAGATCTGAATTTTGTATTCTGTTAATGGTTAAATCGACGTCGAAGAGATTTATACAATGAGACATGGATTGACTATCATATCATCTCTTTTAATTCTTATCAGAAGTAATATTTTATTGTGTAATTATATTATTACGGTCATGTCTTTTAATTTATTGGTTACCTATTTTTCTCAAGCAAATTACAATAAGTTTTACGTTGAATGTATTCCACCAATTTGTTTTTGGGTACAATGTTTCTTTATTTTAATAAAGATTATTGTAATTATATATTATTTTTTATATATTTTCAGATTTAAAAATAATTGTATATATAATTAATATTATATATATAATGTGATTTTTTTCTTCTGATTTTTGTAGTCACTACATTTGAATAGTAATTACTATTCATTCATCAATTTGATTTGTTTTATTAAGTTTAGCTGGTAAAAGAAAAAGTGTAGTAAGTAAAAAAAAAAGAAAAAAAAAGAATATATATATATATATAAATAAAAGTAGACTAAGTCTTAGGATAATACTCCGCCAACAATAATTTTGTTTTAATTTAAATAAAATTTATTTAAATTTAGTATAGTAATTTTATATTTATATATTTTTATAACTTAAAGATAATTATCTAATTATATTCTTTTTAAAAAGTTAATATTAACAACTGATCCAACAAGATAAATATAAAAATTTAAAAATAATTAAGAAGATAAATACTTAAATTCATATTTATCTCTTTATTATTATGTGGTGGAGTTCCATTTTATATAAACTTTCTCTCTCCTATACTGATACTTCATTCCATCTTAATTCATTATCATTTCATCTTAATTCATAATGGTAGGAAGTAAAATCAAGACAAAATACATATATTTCTTAATATGTTGTTGTTTTTTTTTTTTTTTTTTAAATTTTATGGGTGCATTGCATTTTTGGACTTTTTATGAAAAAAATTATATTTTTAGACCAAAATTAAAATTAAAATTTTTACAAAACTAAATTTTTTTCAAAAATTTTTGCAGAAAATAGACCAAAATGACCGTAATACCCCTGTTTAGCAAATCAGACCGGGAAGCAAAAACTACACCGGTAACACAGGCAAAATATAACTGTTTACTGCTGTTCTGCTTCCCAGACCGGGAAACAGAACACCGGGAAATAATTATATTTGCCTGTTTCCTGGTCTGATGCTTCCCGGTCCACCTGGAAGCTCATTTTTGCAAATTTTAAAAAAAAAGTCTAAAAGTGTAAAAAATTTAAAGTTGGTCTAAAACTAATTTTTTTTATATAAGGTCTAAAAATGCATATTTTCACAAATTTTATTTTAAATATGTAAGTGGTGTTTTCTTTTTCTTTTTTAAATTGATGTATTTTTCTCATACCGTGAAAAAAAATAAAAAATATAGAAGGAGAAAAATATAGAGGAGTTCATCATATTTGCAATTTATGTCAAACCGACTTTCAATTAGATATTAGAATTTTTAGCAGTTTCACAGATTTGACTAAAATCAAACTTCTAATTTTTGAAAGTAGTTAGTAGCAACTTAATCTGTGTTTGGTATAAAATAAGGAGCGATGGAAAGAATTTAAAATTAGAAATTTGTTAAAAAGACGAAATTACCACATTTTGAACTAGAATTATATTAAATATATTAATAAAAAATTAAAATCTATTATAGTATTTAATATTTTCATTATTACTTTTTATTATAATGTTTTATAATTAAAAAAATAATCTATATAATATATACTTAAAAACAATTAAAATTATTATATTATTACTATTAACAATTAATATAATTTTAAACTCACTTAATTACAATTTATAAAAGTAGTTGAGATTACCATTAATGATATAAGTGGCTGAGATTCAATTTTAGATATTATGGATAATATATATTAATTAGGTTATTGTAATAATTTTATTTATATTTAGTATTATATTATTTAATTGATTAAAATTAATATATTTTTTAATAAAATTATATTATTATTTTTTTAATAAATGGATAAAATAAGTTAACACAAATCTAACGTGATGATAAATAGGTTAGTATGAGATTGATTGATTAGTAGCCTAGCAGCTCTCTGTTTAGAATCGTTTTGGATCGCTGAAGTTAATATTTCCTCTCCTTTTTTCTTTGGGAGTTGGACACGATACAGTGAGATAATTTTTAATAATACTTTATTTCTATTGTTTTATTAATTTTTTTTTACAATTATTTATCAAATTTTAATCTAATTTATAATACTTATGTATATAATTATAATTATATTTTATAATTATAATAATTTTTATATTTAAATATTTATTATTAAATTTACTGTGCGCATCGCGCACGGATATTATCTAGTAGATTTAAAATGAAACAACATTTATATTATTATTCTTAAATTTTTTATTTCGTTCAAAAATAAAACGATTATTTTAAATAAACTAATACAACTAAAATAAATAAAAATTTTAATTTTTTTTAATTTTTTATAAAAACTTAAAATTAAAAAGAAAACTTGATGAATTTTTTTTAACATACTAAAATCGAACCGATGGATTTTTTTTTAATACACTAAACTTACTGGATGGACGGTTCTCAATTTATGTGATTTTATAAACATTGCTTAAATATTGGAGTTGTGTCTATGTATAAAATTATAAACATTTAATTATTATTTTGTACTATTCATATATATATATAGAAAGAAAGTCTATAAATAATTTCTCAAATATGTATCAGTTAATATTTTAAAAAATTATAATATTTAAATATAAAAAATTAATGTTTATTTTTTTTTAATACAATTGATAAAAATCTGTTATTTTTGAAATAACAGAAATGGAAGATAAATCACATCCATAGCATAATTTATATTTCACATAAGGAGGACCACAACTTTTATTTCAATTCACGGATTAAAACTGAACTCTTTTGATGGCTCAGCATAAATCATAAATACAAAAAATAAATTTAAAAATACTATGAGACACGTATATGCTAGAAAGTTATTTTCAAATACCCAAGTGGTGATGTTAGAGTGTCCTGGTCAGGTCACCACTCAATGATAATAAATCAACAAAAATGGTGTACATTAAATTTAGCAATGAGTCGTTCAGAATCTATAAAAGCACAGACAAAGTGTGGACCATAAAACTATACAGATACATACAAAAAGTTAGTTCAATTTATACCACAATCTATTCCCAAAGTTATATGATTCTCAAGTGAAAAAATAACCACGTGTAATTTTTTGAATTTCTTTTTAAATATATTTATATTTTTACAACGGTAACACTAACCTACATTATCATATAAAATTGAATAAATAAAAAATATATATATATAAATATTATATCACCATCCCAGGTTAATCCAACGGTCACCATCACTCTCACCAACCTTTCGTTTTCCTAATTCACCTCCCTTATCAGATTCACAGTAAATTAAATTTCATGATTTTTTATTTTATCACGATAAGAATACAAATAAATGAGATGATAATAAACGCGGTGTTTCAATTCACTGGTTTGACCTCTCTTGTCTTGATATTAAATCAAGGTCGTTCATGGCTGTCACTTAATATAAACAATGTCCTCTCAACTACTACTCACAAAATGCCTTTTTCTTTTTCTTTTGTATTTGAAAATGCAGTCACTTTGTTATCAAATTTTTTAACATCTGATTTCGATTGGTAGGGTTTTAGTTCTGATTCTTGAAGGAGACGGACGTTTACCGTTAATGCTGTTAACAAATGCCTGCAATTAGACCTCCAACTACAAAGAAAGCTACAACTCTCACTGTATGTATTAATTTGATTTCTCTTATTTATTCTTTCTTCATTTTCGATTCTGACTTTTAGACGATTGTTTGTCGTTGTTGTGAAGGTTGCTGTCAAATGTAGGCCTTTAACGGGAAAGGAACGTGGCCGTGATATTGTTAGAGTAAAAGACGGCAAGGTTTGCGATTATGATTCATTCGTTTTTTTAAAGGTTTTTTGAGAAAAAGATTTTATATGTGTGGTTTTGGTTTGTAGGAGGTGATTGTCTTGGATCCTGATTTGTCCAAGGACTACCTTGACCGTCTGCAGAATAGGACTAAGGAAAAACAGTATTGTTTTGATTACGGTTTTGGCCCTGAATGTACCAATTTGGTATGGTTTGTCTTTCCTTTTTAGTTGTTTTGATGGAATGAATTATTATATTGGACTGAATTTGCCTTTGGATTTCATTTATTTGTAGAACAGTTTGTTTTTTTGAAGAAAAAGTTGCTTTGCTAGATTGTAATTTGACACGTGTGTGCTTAGTATTGTTGAGCTGAATTCTGCATTGTTTTTGAGTCAGGTGTAGACTAGTGGTTTTGTTGGCTTGATAGATTTCATGTGGACATCATTGTGAAATTTATGTCTTCCATAATTTTTTATTATAGAACTGGTCTAACTGGTGAGAAAAATGAAGCCATTGTAGCTGAGAAGTATAAGGCTTTCTCTCTTCTAGGGAGCTGTAATACATAATGAAGCAATGATAATGTGAAGTTATTGATATCACATTTAAAAAAAAAAAAAAACTCTAAATAAAGTGATGTGGTACCGCACTTTGTTATTTAACTGTCTTGTTTTCTCCAGGATGTCTATTTAAAATGTGTATCTTCTGTGATCTCTGGTGTTGTTCAAGGTCTCAATGCAACTATATTTGCTTATGGTTCAACCGGAAGGTATTATATGAGTATCTCTCATTTTCTTTTGTTGTTTTAAAACCCTTTTTTCCCTACCCCTGATGTGAGATGTTTTATCCGATTAAATTGAGTTGGTATGTAGTAATGTGATATTTTTGTGTCTAGAGGATTTTCCTTGTTATTGATTCAATGTTTCTTGTCCTTAATACAGTGGGAAAACTTATACAATGGTGGGGACAAAAAGTGATCCTGGTCTCATGGTTCTCAGTTTGAATACAATATTTGATCTTATAAAGAAGGATAAGAGCTCCGATCAATTTGAAGTTACTTGTTCTTACTTGGAAGTCTATAATGAAGTAGGCATGCAATTTGAAATGACCATTTCAAGTGGTGCTTATTATCTCTTACTCTTATATGATTTTATGAACATCTGTTTTCTTCTCTTGTTTTAGGTTATATACGATTTGCTTGAAAAGTCTTTGGGTCATTTGGAACTGAGAGAAGATCCAGAGAATGGGATAGTTGTTGCTGGTCTTAGATGTATCAAGGTTTGTTTGATTACATTTCGTGTACTTGAAATTACATATTTTATTCAAATGTAATGAATATTTTTCTTGCTTAAAGATGCTAGTGGCAAAGGTTTAAAATCTTAATAAGTGTGGTGTTGTACATACGCACTTTCTGCAGCTCTCTTATGAGCTTTAGTTTAGAAGATAAATATAAACTATTTATAGAATAAAGATAGAAGGGAATGGTGTTAAGAGGAATCATATTGCTGCATTTTTTTTTATTTTATTCTTTTAATGTTATTTTATTTGCTTGGGTTTAACCAAATGTGCTTTTGATCAATGTTATTTTCATTCCTTAAGTTGTCTTCTTTTTTATATTTATTTTCTTAAATGTCTATATTATTTTCGTGTTTTAGTGTCTTTGATAAATTTAGTTATTCTTGTTGATAGTTTCAGCTTCTCATATAGGTCCACTCAGCTGATAAAATTTTGGAACTACTGAATTTGGGGAACAGTCGGCGCAAAACTGAGAGTACAGAGGCAAATGCAACATCCTCGAGGTAAGGAATTCTAGGTATTATTGTGTACAACTCTTTCTAAAGAATATCTAGTGTTACAGTGAATCTTGTAGTTAGATTTCTTGCTTAAGTAGATATATATATATAGTTTATTTATTCTTAAACAAAGATGTGTTTCAAATTTTTAAATGCACATTGTGTAATTTTATTTTTGGAATTATAGATAAAATTGCAAATAGTGAAATCAGTGAAATAGTTACAACTTACAATCATTTAGGACAGTGAAAGATGCCGTTTTTACAGCTACTATGATTTTTGAAAGCATACTGATTATTTATGGTGGAAAACAAGACGAAGAAGGGACTCTTTCTGTTGGCATTTTCTTTGCTAGATCTCATACAAGGTCTTTTTCATAACCAGATCACATGCAGTTTTGGAAATCACTGTGAAAAGAAAACAGAAAAACAAGTATCACAACCAAGTAATGCGAGGGAAACTTGCTCTTGTAGATCTTGCTGGCAGTGAAAGAGCTTCTGAAACCAATAGTGGGGGCCAAAAGCTAAGAGATGGAGCCAATATTAATAGATCACTTCTTGCTTTGGCAAATTGCATTAATGCTTTGGGAAAGCAACAAAAAAAGGGACTTGCTTATGTTCCTTACCGCAACAGGTATTTGATGCACTTATTAAAGCATGAAGTCCGACCTTTGTTGATGTAACTAATACCATTATCTTTTGCATAGCAAACTGACACGGATACTTAAAGATGGTCTGAGTGGAAATTCTCAAACTGTTATGGTAGCAACGATATCACCAGTCGACAGTCAATACCATCACACTGTGAATACCCTGAAATATGCTGACCGAGCAAAGGAAATAAAGACGCACATCCAGGTGAGAAAAATACTTTAATATTATCACTAAGCATGGATTTCATTATCAAAGTGGACAAATATCATTTTAATTTCCTTTAAATTTTATGGCATTTGTGCTTTTCTGTTTTCCATTTTCCTTGTGCAAATAGATTTGATCTTTTCCTTCGTACAATCCTTCTTGATAGTCAAATGGTAAAATTTTGTATTGATATTGTGGGATTGCCTTCCTGAAGTTTACAAATATAGTTTCCTTATTGCTTGTCTCTCAACTTGCATTTGGCAGGTCCAAGGGGAAATGTGCTTTTCTACATCTGACTAGGCAACATATCTTATTTGTTGCTTTATTTTCTTATTGACTTCAGTTGCTGTTTTTATACAGAAAAATATTGGCACAGTTGATACCCATGTATCAGATTACCAAATGATGATTGACAATCTTCAAGTAAGTTGGTAAATAGATTATTGTGTGTGTGACTATAGGTAGTTTAGTGCTGTAAAAAATTATATAATATTATTGTGCAGATTGAGGTCTATCGACTGAAAAAGGAATTAGCTGAAAAGGATTCACAGCTTAGTATCAAACCTCTTGAAAGAGCTGCAGACGATGAGCTGTCTTGGCTGAATATTTTGAGCCAAGAAATTGGTGAAAATGTTCAGGAAAGGATTAACTTACAGAAGGCTCTATTTGAGCTGGAGGAAACTAATCTGCGCATCCGATCTGAACTACAAAATCTTGATGATGCTATTGCCAAACAACAGGTTTGTGCCAGTTCTACATGGTTCTGGTATATGTATATATTCATGTTTCATTATGTACTTAATGGCTTGTAATAGTATTGATGTTTATCCTAATACAAACTCATTCGAAAGTATAGATTATTTATTCACTGCGTTTTAACAGGCTATTGATAAAGATGAACCAGTTGTAGAGGCTTTGACAGCAAGGAGGCAAGTCATTCTCGATAACATACGCGACAATGATGAGGCTGGTGTTAATTACCAAAAGGTGATACCTGTACTTGTGTTGGGGCTTATAAGATAGTTTTTTTGTAAACTGTTACAGTAGCAGTGCTTTTACTCTTTATAGGAAATCGAAGCAAATGAGGGCCAACGTTGTCAACTTCAAAACATGATTGATGAAGCCATTAGTAACAATGGTAATAAAACCTACTTGCGCATCCTTAGCCAATACAGGATCCTGGTGAGTAAATTTGTAATGCATGTTTATAATCATAGAATTTCTGTTATTTTAAATGTATATATAATATTCAACTATTGAAGTTGATATTGATAGTTAGAAGCTCGAGTATTATGTTTCTATTTTCTTAAATTATCGAGGCACACCAAATTATTTTTTCTCATCCAGATCACTGTTATTGTCATGTTTAATTTTGGCCGTGGCAACATACTGTCATAGATATTGATGCCATGAGTCATCTCATGGCTTTTTCCAAAGATTCAGGGATTTGCGTTAAGTCACTGATGATACAAATGTATTTCATTCATGTAGGGAATGGCTAATATTGAGCTTCAATTTGAAATGGCAATGAGAGATCAAGTCATTCACAACCAAAGAGAAGCGCAGAGGAACTTATGGAACTTGATCATGGGATTAGAAATTGATGAAAAGCAATTACTAGACCTTGCTGCCAAGCAGGGAATTACGATTGAGGATTGGACCTCATGTGCTGGGCTTCTGGAAAGAAAAGAATCATCAAATTCATCTTATGGAAGATGCACTCGTATGGGATATAGTCCTGTTATTGGGCATTTATATGCTAGATCGTCTAGTGTCTTCCAACAAAACAGTAATTTCACGTCAAGTTCAATTTCCGGAGTAGAAGGGGATCCAGCTCCTAGATTTTTAAGGGAGGAACACCATAGTTCTTACGATTTGCTCTCTCATGATCACTCTCCATCTGCATATCTCAAACAGAGGAAGAGTGAACAGTGGGTTAATGGTAGGCCAGGTTCACGGTCTGACAGTCCGGGTAGTCATATTCAAGTCCGCAAATCTTGTTCAGAGATTGAAACTCAGTGTCCACCCTTTATTAACAGTTGTATGCCAGCTACCTTGTGCAATGCTGAATCCAGCCAGCAGTATAAGGTATGTATGTCACACTGTTATAATCAGCCTTTTTGAGCTCCAGATTGTGTTTAAGAGTTTAGTGTTCTTTTTTCCATCTTCAGGTAAATAGATTGTCAATGAACTAGTCAGGTGTGGTCTTTTGTTATCTCTGGTAATAAGGCACATTTAGAAAAAGATTAGTTTCATTTTAACCTTCTCCACCAATGTTAATGTATAGGATTTATGGAACATTTCCAGGAGGCGGAGGTTGTATGATGCTCATCCTGATGGAATAGATAGTAGCCAGACGGGTCATGATGGCAGGACAGCTTCAGGAGTTTTGGGATAGATCAGACCAGAACAAGGCCGAGACAAACATTTCACAGAGCCGATCAAAATGACTAAAAACACTATGTCACCATCAACCAAGCCAAATCATTCTCACATTCCTTCATTCTCCATCACCGGGTCAATCCCTTATGTTTCTCATAGCCCAAAAACTTAAGGTGTTCCTCCAATTTTGTATAGGTTAGCCCTTCTTGTCTGTGTAGTCTCTTCTCTATTCGTTTTTAATCCCCTGTTATTTTTTAATTCTTTTACTCATTGTACAAATCTGTAGAGCATCGAGTATTCTCTCCCGATTGTAGTTCTTTAGCAATTTCTTTTGTTCACTAATTGAGGAAGAGTTATTCGGAGATTTCCTTCCACGCATATATATGACTCGGTGAAGATCAAATTTGCAGACATGATTTGATTCTCTAATGTTTTGCCTGTCCATTTATATACTGTATGTTTATAATATGATAGGAGAATACCTACAATGTTATATTAGAATTAGAAGGTATACTACTTGTTAGCGCGTAGATTTTTTTCAGGCGAATATAATGGAGAACCAGATCAGCTTTCCTTCATGATAGATAAAAATGGACCCAAAACATCTTAACCTTATCTACAACAATATGAGTTCCACGTATGAATCCAATCCCACTACGTATCTGCTTTTACGTTGATAAAAATCCCCAACACCACCTCCTTTTTACTGGTAGTCAGTCTCAACATCAACAAGCACCGATAATGCCTTCCCAGCAACAAAGCCATTATTTTCAAAGCCTTGTGGAGTCTACTCGTCCTTTTCTCCGAGGAGAGTTAGAGTCCGTCGACAAGAACTTGCCTCAACTAGTCTCCGTTCTACGCTCTGTTGGTGCCGGTGAGTGTTGGCACAAGCATGGAAGTTTTCTCGAGCATTTGATTGATATTTATAAAATTCTCAAGATATGGAAATCCCCAGATTGTGTTTGTCTCTGTGGTCTTTTCCACTCTGCTTATTCGAACTCTTATGTCAATCTTGCGATTTTTGATCCTAATACTGGTCGAGAAGTGGTTAGAAACCACGTCGGAGAAGCTGCAGAGAGATTGATACAGCTGTTCTGTATTGTCCCTCGGCAGCCTTTGATTCATGAAGATCTTTTGTTCAAGTACGCTGATCAGGAACTCATTGAGCACCTTGAATTGTCTGAAATCTCTCTGAAAAATGCTAAAGAAAGAGGAATTTTTAATGGGGAGGAAGCTTGGAGGAAGAAGATAACCTCTTTGCTGCCTGTGAATGGGACTGTTGTGAAGCATATCAAGACTGGAGAAGATGTTTTGGTCCCGAGAAGGATTGTTGCTGTTTTTCTTATGATGACAATTGCAGATTTCAGTGATCAATTGTTTAGTTTTCAGGATTGTTTGTTTGATAACTCCAACGGAAGGCTAGAGTTTTCAGGAAACAATTTCACTGCTCTATGGCCGGGCGATGGGAAGCCTGGATTGTGGGTGAATTCACTGTCCAGAATGGGTGCGATTTACAGCTTGATAGTGAGGGAAGAGGAGATTACAATTGAAGAGAGGAAAAGGAATGGTGGAATAAGCGTTGATAAAGACAGAGATGAAGATTTGGAGCTTGTGATTCCACCAGTTTTTCACAATTGCACAAGGGTTTTGGATGCTGATGAGCAGATATTAGCAAGAGACCTATACTGGGAAGCTGTCTGTGAATCGTCAAAGATAGGGTTGGACAGAACAGAAGAGTTGTTGTTAAAGTGTGTTGAGAAGAACCCATTTGTTGGTGAGCCGCATGTGTTGCTTGGTCAGATTTACTTGAGCAAAGGGAGGTTTGAAGAAGCTGCTAGAGAGGCAGAGAAAGGGCTAATCATCATCATGGAATGGGGTAGTCCTTGGGACAAGAGGATGACTTGGGAAGGTTGGATTGCTTGGGGCAGGGTTCTGCTTCTAAAAGCTAATGAAAAGTCTTGGCCACAGACCTCCTGGGGTATCCTCAATTTAGGCCTTGTGAAGTGATAGAATTGCTGCTGCTTTGTGTTCTATGTTATGTTATCCAGTTGAGGAATCATCAATAAAGATTTTAGCTCATAATTGGTTATACTAATTTAGATGTATTAACTAACATTCTTCAAGTTACAGCCAAATCCAATTATGTTAACTTCTAGAACGCTGTCGTTTAGTAGTATATATATATAGATTATGTTAAAAGTTGAAAATAAAAAAGAAATAGGAAAACCAATCGTGTGAGGGGGTCACGTGAGCACGATAACTAGTTAGATCAAAGTACGAACACAACACAACACCCACCATCAAAGGGTACAGAACACAACACCAGTTCTGCAAACAAACCCTTCAAAAGCTTCGCGAAGTTTGAAGCAAGGAAATTCAAACCATTCCCAAAAAAAATGTCAATCACGCAACCATACACTCTCACCGAAACCCTAACCGGTCACCAGCGAGCAATCTCCTCCGTCAAATTCTCCTCCGACGGTCGATTAATAGCCTCCTCATCTGCCGACAAAACTCTCCGTCTCTACTCCCTCTCCAATCCCTCTTCCACTCTCCACGAATTCACAGGCCACGAACAAGGCGTATCCGACTTAGCTTTCTCCTCAGATTCCCGCTTCATTGTCTCGGGCTCCGACGACAAGAACCTCCGTCTATGGGACGTTTCAACCGGCACCTGCATCAAAACCCTCCAGGGCCACACCAATTACGTGTTTTGTGTCAACTTCAACCCTCAGTCCAACATGATTGTCTCCGGAGCTTTCGACGAGACCGTTAGAGTGTGGGATGTCAAAACAGGGAAGTGTCTTAAGGTTTTGCCTGCTCACTCTGATCCTGTCACTGCTGTTGATTTCAATCGTGATGGGTCCCTTATTGTCTCCAGCAGCTACGATGGTTTGTGTAGGATTTGGGACGCTGGTACTGGACACTGTATGAAGACGCTTATTGATGACGAGAATCCTCCGGTTTCTTTTGTTCGGTTCTCGCCTAATGGGAAGTTTATTCTTGTTGGGACTCTCGACAATCATTTGGTAAGTGAGTTTATATTTTCTTGTTTAGTTTGTTTTGTGTTTTGTTTTTTTTTTTTTTTGTCTTTTACATTATGTTGATGGATAGTTTTGCTGCTACTGTAGTGTTAGGTTCTTGAGTTTATGTTCTGTTTTAAATTGTGCTGCTGGTTTTGAAACTATCAATCGTATATTTTCTTTGTTGTTATTTCTCTTATTAAGTTTGTAGAAAGCATGCACATTTTTCCGATGGATATACAAAGTTAGCCTTTTCTTTTAAAGGTCCTTCTTTGTTAACTAAGATACCTAGTTCTTGAATATTTTATATGGAACTGAACTGGTCCTGGTGGTAATGATGTTTTGGTGTTCTTAGCTTAATTATGTCTTGCTGGGGGTTTTGTCATGTGTTTTGGTGTTTAATGTTTTCGTTTGCGGTGGGTTCTGATGATTTGAGTATGTTTATTTTGAGTCTATTTTTGGTTTCTTTTGTTTCTGTGGTGATTGATTTGGTTTTGGTTTTGGGTTTGTTAATATGCGGTGTCAGGTTAGCATTCTATCTCATTAGGACTCAAGGACTAACTCTTGTATTTATTCTATTAATTTCTACGTACATTTTTACATTTTTCTTCTCTTATATAAAGTCAGATTTAGAAGTCATTGATGGGAATTGCTGGTGTTTGATCTTTAAGATGGGAATTGATGGTGTGTGATCTTTAAGATTGATAGAAGAAGCAGGGTTAGACGTATAGGGCATTAAGTTGACATAAAATATTTCTATATATTTAAGTTTGAGATTGTTTTCATTGATCATGTTAAAATTAGTGACTTATTGGTTAGTCATTATCAACCATCAATTAGTATATCATGTAGGTTTCTGTTTCATTCTTATGTTGTACATCTAAGTAAGCATATGCTTGTTCATCAATAGAACTTACGATGTAAGTCACTCTGCATTAAAATATGGATTCATTGACCCTCTTGGCCAATGCTCATTAGTATTAGTAAATCATTTTAATGTCATTTACTAATATGCTTATTAGTTAGTATTACTAATACCCTTCTAATTTCAATTACTAATATGTTTACTAATACAATTTATATATTTTTAAATACATGCAAAAGGTGGCCACTAGGTCTTCTCTTTGTAAACAATAAATCGAGGTTAATTTGATTAGCAAGAGTTTCTTTTTGACCAATATTAAATCTTAGTACAAACAGTTTGGACAATTTCAATGTGGTGGTGGCTAATTTTGAAGCTATGTTGAATTCATGTTACTTCCAAGTCATTTTTTTAGTACTTGGCAAGTGTTGGTTGATTAATATATGTATATGTTAGTTTGAGCATAAGCTTTCTTGGAGGTCAATTTGTAGTCATTGTTCTAAATATGTGATTGATGAAACTTGATAGTGTTATATGATTATCAATTTGGTCGTCACTTGTGAAAATTGAGGGTAGGAATATGCTTTTGCTTTTTCATTTTCATTTAATTTCACAGGAACTTCTTACTTATGCTATCTATTTCCTTTGAGCATGAACCATTTGTGTTTGATCTCTACTTATATAGCTTAGGTGGGTATGAATTATTTGTGTTTGATATCTGCTTACCTAGTTTTGGTAGGTGGTATGATACATCAAGCTGAATTCCAACTTTAGAAAATTATTTTTGGGCATTTAGAGTTTGCCTGTAACGTGCAAATTGGGGACAATAAAAAAAATTAGGGAAATTATATTAGACGTATTACTCGATGAATACTTGAATTCTGTTTAAGTAGAATCTTTCTATAAGTCCAATTTGAGCTCATCCAAACTATCTCGTTGGATTTGCGAGCCTATATATATATATATATATATATATATTACTTATACTTTTATATATTCATGATTTATACGTACTTATATAAATCACACGTAATCAAGCTTACTCAAGTCAAGTTAGTTTAGATATGTAAGTTCGATTGAGGTTGGTATATATTTTAAAGGAATTGAGGCCAATGTTATGTTATCATTATCTTATATGGAATGGTTATGTGAGCAGAGGCTTTGGAATTATACGACTGGCAAAATTTTGAAGACGTACACTGGTCATCAAAACTCAAAGTACTGTATTTCATCTGTCTTCTCTGTGACGAATGTGATGCATATTGTTAGCGGTTCTGAGGATAATTGTGTTTATTTGTGGGATCTTCAAACTCGAAAAGTAGTTCAGAAATTGGAAGGACACACAGACACTGTTATATCAGTAGCATGTCACCCCACAGAAAATGTGATTGCATCTGGTGCCCTGGGCAATGATAAGACTGTCAGGATCTGGACTCAAAAGAAAGATTAACCGAGATCTTGTAGCAATCTTGTATCTATTTTATTAATTTATTGAAGAACATCCTGATAAATTGCATGTCTTTGGGATGCTTGCTGCAAAATAGTCTTGCAGCTTGATTTAGTAAGCACCTTTAGTTAGCCCATCAATGAGAACTTGAGTTCCATGGGAACATTAATTTTAAATTTAAGTCAATTGCTTACGTTTTTACTGGTACCTTATGCTACTCGGTGTTCTTTAAGTTTTGGTACCTAGTCTCTAGAGCAACAATGCAATAGCCTCTAGAGCAGCGACGCAATGCTATAGTGTGGTCGGTGGCATCTACGTAAATAGAGATAGTATATATCTGTTTGGATCTGTCTATGATTATATTTCATAATATGGGTGGTGAAATTTCAACGACCTTTTTCTATTCTAAATTTATATATATATAAAAATAATGCACGAATGTAAATTTTATGGAATCATCCAAAACATATATATACAATCCTCCAAAATTCTATAATAACAATGTGGTGATATTCTGTGGAAAAGATATATTCATGTGAGGAAACTGGAGATCAAAGTTGGCTGGATGAACAATGTTATTTCAAATATCATATTTTTAACTTAGAGTTTGGTAAAGATTTTCGGTTAAAAAAAAATGACTTTTAGCATTTAAGATAACATTTGTAATAGTTACGGGAGATTATGACTAATCTAACAGTTAATTAAAAATATGATGCCAAATATACTCTAATATTTTGAAGTTTGTAATACTATTCTAAACGCCAAGCATGTCTACAACAATAAGGTCTTTATCTCAAACCAGTTGAGGTTGACTGTGTATGAATCTTCTATTAATGAATTTCAATAAATAAAAGGAAGTAGTCAGTACAAACCTTCAAAATTTTCGTTGACATGAATTTTATGTTTCCATTCAAATCTTTTATATACCAAATCGACCTCAGTATTTAAGGGACGTAAATTTGTAGCAATTACTTTCTTTCAAGTAAATTTAGGTCTTCCTTGGCCTTTCTTAACCTCCCGAACTAAAAAATTTTCACATTTTTGCACTGTAGCCTGAGGAGATTTTCTTAAAACATGCCAAAACCACTTGAGTGTACATTCCTTTACTTTTTTACTTAAGTCCGCTGTATGGAACTTTTGTCTAATATGCTTATTCCTAATTTTTTTCAACATTATATGTTCGCACATCCATCTTAACATTCTCATTCTCGCTACATTCATTTTATAGAGATGCTGTAAGTTTCTAACATTTACTCCCGTATAGCATTGCTGGATGAACAACTGTCCTATAAAACTTACCTTTTAGTTTAAATGGTATTTTTTTGTCGCAGAGAATCCCTGGTGCCTTTTTTCATTTCATCCACCCAGCTTGGATTATGTGCGCCACATCATTTTCAAATTGCCCATTTTTTGGTGTTAGGAACTAAAACCCCATCCAACTTCACCTCTTATTCTTACTTCTTCCTCAAACTGAATTGATAGTGCATATATTTCGTTTTGCTCCGGGTTAACTTAAAACCTTTATTTTTTGGAGTTTTTTCTCCACATTTTCAACTTATGATTAACTATTGCACTAGTTTCATTAATAAGCATAAAGTCATATAAAAATAACACACACCAAGATACATCATCCTGTAAACTCTCAGTCAACTCATCATAACTAAAGCAAACAAATAACTCATGGATGAATCTTGATACAATCTAACAGTAATAAGAAAAACTTAAGTGTCCCTACCCACTGTTTTCACAGTATTGGATGCATCCTCATACATGTCCTTGATGATGTTAATATACTTGGCATGAACTCATTTTCTCTTCAAAACTCACCATAATTCTTCTCTTGGTGCTCAATTATATGCCTTCTCCAAGTTAATAAACACAATGTGGAGATCTTTCTTCTTCTCTTAGTAGAAGATAAATGAATTTCATAGTAGATTTTTCTAGCATAAAATCAAATTAGTTCTCCAACACTCTTGTAGTCATCTCAACTTATGCTCTATCACTCTTTCCTATAATTTCATTGTATGACTTATGAGTTCGATTTGCCTATAGTTCCTACAACTTTAAATGTCTCCTTTGTTCTTATATATTGGTACTAGAATACTCTTTATCCATGCATTAGGCATCTTAGGTCCTTTTAATATAGAATTAAAGAGTTTTGTCAACTATACAACTACCAACTTACCGAGGCTCTTCCTGACCTCTATACATCTACCGATTTACCGAGGCTCTTGCGGACCTCTATAGGGATACCATCAGGATGACAACCTTACTAACCTTCATGTGTTTAAAGGTTTCCTTTACTTCACTTTTTCTAATACGTCTATACCAACTGAGATTTTTATCCGTTGTAGGGAGGTTATGAAAGTCTTATTGATGCTCTGAGCTGAAAAGTCTGTCAAAATAGGATTCCTATTTCTACTTTATCTCATTATCCTTTATCAGCACACACTGAGTTTTGTCTTAATGCATTTAACTTGGCTTAAGTCTTTAATTTTCTTCTTTCTCAGTTTTGCTAGCTTGTAGATACCCTTTTCCCATTCTGTAATGACTAATTATTGGTACAGACCTTTTAGTGCTTTAACATGGGCCACACTAACAACATTTTTGCCTGTTTCTTAACTTTTTTATATTCTTCAAATGCCACATCATCTGACGCAATTGGTAGTCTTTTATACCACTCCCTTTTTAGTTTTAATAACCTTTTGTACCTTCTCATTCCACCACCATGTATCTTGCGGTCGAGACCCCGACTATTTAGATATTCTAAGCACGTTATTTGCCACATCCTGTAAACAAGACGGAGTCGTCACCCCGTAAGTAAACTATCCGCGCCTACTAAACCATGATATCTTCATGGATCGAAGTACTTCTATCCTTAGGCATGCCTTTCATTCTACTATTTATAGCAAGTTTATGGGGTATTTTCATGATTACCAAATATTATTATCAATCATCATTTTCCATCATCAATTTCATTCAATCAAGACCCAACCAAGGGTAGTGCATCAATTATGTCAATAATGCTATCTTCATTATATTTTAACATATTACAATACCCTTCAAGGGTATTAGCATCATTTAAGCTCAATATGCCATTAAAAACCATAAATTGACAATTAGACCAATTATTTCCAAATTGACAATCATGCATTTCAAGTCTTAATTTCTTCATCAAATATCATCATCAATCACCCATAGCAATCAAGCAAGGATGCAAGACATAAATTTAAGTCTCTATCCTATTCTTCGTCAAATAAAAAACAATGTGGACTTAGTCCACCCAATCTTTAATTTCCAAGGGCAGTGTTTAGCATGATTCTATATGCACCGCAAGAATGCTCTAACATCCTAGCATGGAAAATATGTTCATAACACCAAGTTTTGAATGGTTATCTTATTTAACCAATTTCATAACATATTAGCAATTAAACATGAGTTCCAAACATCAATCAATAACAATAAATCATATAGAGCTAAAAACGGAAACACAAACCTCGCATCTGTCGATTCTAAGCTAAAAGTTCACTTTGTGCGGTTTTAGTGAGTTGCTAGATATCCTCTAACACTCACACAACATATTACAAGCATAATATCAACACAATCATCATTACAAGACTCCATTACATCTCCACTAACACATAACAATTTCTATTAAGGGCATCAACACACTAGATGAGATTAGGGTTCTACAAATGTGTTGGAATTAATCCAAAATCATTTACTAATATCCTAGGATCATTATTTAACAACATTTGTTCATCAAAAATCATTTCTCCTAAAGCAATAACAAAACATCAATAGTGGAAATTAGGGCTTTTAATATCTAAACTCTAATGGAAGCTAGGGCACATGTTTAACACTTAAAATCAACTCAAAAATAATTTAGAAGCATTATGAAACAAAACCCATATCATTAATTCAAAAACCTTTAAATGTAGAGAGAGAGAAGATATTTTTACCCCTTGATGGAAAGAGCTTTGGAAACATTTCAAGAACATCACATGGTCCTCTAGAAGGTGATTGGAGCCATTAATTTGAAGTTTGATGGTGGTTGAATGTGATAAAATGAGAAGAAAATGGAAGTTAGGGTTTTGGTGGAGAAGAAGATGAAAATGAAAATTGAGGGTGGAGAAGAATAAAAGGGGAAATGTGAGTGTAAGTGGTGGAGTGTGTTTTTATACACACACATATGGGCTTAGTTTTGGATTGGGCCAAGTTTAGGCCCAATCCAATTCGGAGTCCGTTTTCCACCGAATTTTAATTTCGAAACTTCGTGCTTCTCCAAAAATTTACTTTCAAGTTTTGAATTTAAAACCACCATTGATTTCAAAAATCAAAATTTTCCCGCTAAGAGGGGCAAAATTGTAATTTTGCCAAAATTTGACGTTTCGGTTCAAAATTCATATTTTTTCAAGTCCAAAAATAATTTTGACTCCATGTTAGCAGTTAAATCGAGTTTTATCCTAAAAGCCCAATTTCGATTTCAAAGTCTGTTTTTGAATATTTAATTTCAAATTAAATAAAGGAGTTTGATCTTAGTCTCTTTTTTTTTTTCTTTTCAAAATCAATTTTCTAATCTCATCATTGCCCTTAGTAGTATTTCGATTTATTCTGATGAGGAAAGTATCGAAAATCAGACTTTCAAAAATTTCAAATTGGCCCAAAATTTAGGCCCAATTTGCGGACGTTACAGATGCATATATCTAATTCCCTACAGCATGCTGATCTTATCGTATTAACCTAGGACAAGACTTTATACAGATTTATAGAACTTATATTCTCATATTATCATAGGGTAGATATAAATTCCCAAATCTGGAAATCACAGACTTAACATAATCATACAGACAGAATCACACTTATAATTCAGAGATTCAATTTAGGCACATTATACCCAATGCGGCTTAACATAATAACTCAATTGCAGATTTTTAGATATGCCGATTACATTCAATTTACCAAATATCCACAAAGAAACAAACAGAAACATAGAATTGTGAGGGTTTAAACATGGCTATTAAATTGTGAACACTAATCCAAAGCCGAATCACTCCTGCTGAAGATCACCAATTTGATCTAAACCAAAACAAAAATAAAATAAATACCCAATCCTGAAAGTTAGGGTCTTAATTTGGGTAGCGAAAAGAACCCCAAATCATAACCAAATAGAGACATAAATGTATATTAAATATCAAGGGTTTCAAAACCCAAATCAATTAAAGATTCGAAAGTCCCAATTCAAAACCCTGAATCAATCTTGAAATCAAAACAAAAATAAAACTTATTTAAATCAAGAATGTTACCTGGAACAAGAAAGTCCACGATAATCAAGATTTTCAACTTTGAATTCTTGAAAGATGAAATTTAGAAATCTGCGGCTTAGGGTTTTGGTTGAGAGAAAAAGAGAAAACACGATTACATGAGTTTTCTTAATCTTATGAAAGTGATTTCTAAACTTTTTATTCCACTTATATATATACTAGAAAAAAAAAAACAAATATTCAGAACCAAACCCAATCTCAATCTCATACTCTCCATCTTTACTTCCCATCTACAACAACAAAATAAGTAAATAAATAAATAAATCACTAACTATAATCATCATCATATCCAAAACATGAATCTATAATACTTACATTTTAACACTGTTATGTTTGGCAGACTATAGATCCACAGATTTGAACCTTAATGCAATTAGAGATAGATTTAATTAATAAAGCTATAAATATAGTGAAGCAACCAAGCCCTAGATCTAACAAAATCACTTTCAACCTTTTACAATATTTTTAAATTATTTTATAATTTGTTTGTTGTTTTTGGCGGTGGTTTGGTTTCTCATACCATATGCAGCCCAAAACAGTCACTTCTCTTTTTCTTTATTTTTTTATTTTTTTTTATTCTTTTCTCCTTCCCTTCCCTTCCCTTCTTCTTATTTCTCCTCTCATCTTTCTTTCTTCCATTTCACTTGTAGATGGATAGTGGAGATGGATGACACTTAATTGATCGTCGTAATGGATGATGGAGGCTGGACCGTTCTAGGTGACAGTGGAGATGGATGACACTTAATTGATCGTCATAATGGATGATGGAGGCTGGACCGTTCTAGGTGATAAGCATCGCAAATCTTAGTGAACGGTGGCGATTGGAAATGAAAGAAACTATAACAGTGGTAGGGTAGAAAATGAGAGAAACAGGATAACAAGAAAGAAAAATAAATAAAGAAAAATAAATAGAATATTTATGTATAATTAAACTATTATGATTATGTATAAATTAAACTTTTATATATATATATTGAATTACTAATTACATCGAATTTAAATATAAATTAAATAAGGACATCCGTAAATTAAACTATTAATTAATTAAGAGAAATGATAAATATAAATGAAATTAGGACATCAGTAAATTAGAATATTAAATAATTAAGAATATATTAATTAATTAAAAATAAAGATAAAATTGAAAAATGTACAATATTAAATACATTACTATAAGGTATTCACCATATTTGTTTAAAAAATATGGACAAAATACATTGTTTTGTATAATTCTATACATGTGAGATTTTAGTATTTTTCATTGAACTTAATCATTGTGTATAAATTAATTATTTAGGTTAAGAAACACCTCTCCTATATTTAACACTTAAACGTTATAACATAAAATTACTTAATATAATTCACAGTTATGAAGTAATCAAATCTTATCTCCAGATATAGCAATTCTAGGAACTATATAAACCTACGTTAGCCATGAAAATATAATATCAAAACCCAACACAATTCAACAACTAAAAAAAAAAAAAAAATGAAGAAATCCTCATTGCTTATCATTTCAATCTTGATGATCCTCCAAACCCAATGCCAAGCTTGGTTTTGGCAAAACCCTAAAGTTCATCTAAGTGTAGTGAATGATCTTAGTCCCAATACAGTTTTAACCGTCTATTGCAAATCGAAGGATGATGATTTAGGTGTACATCAACTCCGATTTAGACAAAGTTTTTCATGGACATTTAGACCTCAGATCTATGGAAGAACATTGTTCAGTTGCGACTTTCAATGGCCTCAAGGTAATGTTGCAAAATTTGAGGTGTATAATGGGAAGATAGAAAATCGTATGCCATCGAATACACTTATTTGGTCTGTGAGGCCTAATATTATATGCATGGTGGATGGTGATAAATGTTATTGATTATTGTATATTAAAGCTTGGATGAAGATTAATTGATCTTCAAATATGTTATTATTATGTATTTATATGTATTAATTTCCTTTTTAATTTGCGTAATGCAAAAGTGATGTTATATTGAGTTAAAATTATGAATCTTATTATATATTTCAAATTGAAATATTTACATCTTTATTATTATTATTATTATTATTATTATTATTAATTTGACTTATTGAATATATTTATGTACGTCACTTATTTAAAATTTCATCTTAAATTTGAATTTTTATTATTGAGTGAACATATCTGCGCTTTGCGCGGAATTAGTTTTTCAATATATTTATTTAAAATATTATTATTAATAATTATATATATATACCAGTCATATATTTATATATAAATATATTTTAAAATTTAAAAATTAATTAATTAAATAAAATATTAAAATAAATAAATAGAACTATTTTTTATTTATAATTTTTGACTTTTCACATTTTTTATATAATCATTTATAATTATATAAAATAAGTAAAAAAAAATATGAAGTACAATTTATCATAAAACTCAAAAATATATATATATATATATATATATATATATATATATATATGTGTGTGTGTGTGAAAATTCTAAAAAATGGGCTTTTTAAAGTTTAAAATACAATTATAGGTCTGTTTTGAAAAACATACAAAAATAGGCTTTTAAATATTTAGTTTTCACTCCATAGGTCATGTTTCCCAAAATACCCCTGAAACTTTACAATTCACAAATGCTGTGAATTATGCTCACAGTCTGTGAATTACGTTCACAGTTGTGAACAACCTATGGAGTGAAAATCAAAGTTTAGTTTTGCAAACTTTTCAAAAGTGGTCTATAATTGTATACTAAACTTTTTATGGCCTAAAAATCCAATGGACTATATATATATATATAATATAATATAATATAAATATATTCTTTATAATTATTTATTCTAAAAATTTAATTACTATTTTTCTTTGTTATATAATTTGTATAAATTATTGTTAGAAGATGACTTTATATAAACAGCAATATACTTTCATATATATACAGTAGATACTAACATCTTCTATATATCAACCAAATAATAATGAAGTAAATAAGAGAGAGTAAGGATTCCATTACTGATCAACTTTAAATGTCGGGAATAATCACAAGCGGAAATATTCCTCTGTTCACAAACTAGATGCTGCCCAGCGAAATGCTTCTTGTTTGTATTTTCTTTTCAACGTTTCAGTTCTTTCTTCAGAGAGGTTCTTTTTTTTTCACAAAAAAATAACACACACCAAAAACAAAGTAACTTTCAACTGTTTTTGTATTTCTGAATCTCTGGGGAAGTTTTCCCATATTGGATAACTGTCACCATTATACGTGTACAAGACACGTTTGCACATTTGGGTGAATAAACCAACATTCTCCCACTCACACAAAGAAGCAACATACTGACTTTATACTCGCAAATAGTCGGTGTGACCAAAAGAAATGAATCAGTTTTTTGGAAGTCAAAACATGATATAAATCCATTTACAATCCTATACTACAGACATATATTCACATCAGACACGTTCGGTCCCATCGAACCAATGTTCTGATCTCAGGAGTACTCCTCAATCACTACTGTGTCCCCAGGAACCACAACTTTCTAACTAGCGTGTGATAAGTGTGAATACTGTCAGTGTCTTCCAATCTACTCTAATTCCAAAAGTCGATGAAAGCAACCGACATCATAGACATGCTACATAGACCAAATTATCATGATCATAGAAAAACATGCTAATGATACAGTCATTACCCCAACACTCCAGACATGAGAGTGACCGTACTAAGGATCAATATAGGATGGTACTTGCACGATAAGGAGTTGGGACATACTCAATACTTATCTTCCATCAGGTCAACTTAAAAGCACGCACGGTATAAAACATGCGCGACAATGAACCTTGCCATTTAAACGGCGCGTATGTCAATATATAGTTTATGTTCATTGTACGGACTGTAGCCCCAAAACACGTCATAAACTTGATCGCTCCTACTGACTTAGTTGAGCGACTCCAAAGTTTTAGTCCGGCTTGTCAGGTCTTATGAAATTGAAATCTCATAAGTGATTCTTCATTATATTTTAGAAAAATCTCATTTTGACAACATGTCAAAGCGACATTTTTGTATACTTCTATGAGTTCCGGAATATCTAATTCACAAAACAAAATGTACAAGTCTCATCTCACATTATCCTCAGATAACCGAGGCGGCTGTGAGTGCAAGTTCACCAGCCTCTTACACCTGACAACATACTCTCGGATGATAAGAAACATACTAAGTAAAAATGCTATAATCAAAACAGCACTGAAAATGAATCATAGTTGAACATAGATAATCAAACAAATATATAAAAGGTTCACAACCTACGTAGACCCAATGACCTAGTATGCTTTGCAAACACATCTCTAGTTACAGCCTTAGTAAGGGGGTCTACAATCATATCATGCGTCGATATGTATCTAATAGTTACATTCTTCTTAGCCACTATGTCCCTGACAAAGTGATACTTAGTCTCTATATGTTTAGACTTACTGTGATACTTAGCATATCTTGTGTAAGCAATAGCTGCCTGACTATCACAGTATACAGTAATAGGCTCAGGTTCACTGTCATCTAAACTTAAATCTTCTAAGAACCTTTTTAGCCAAACAGCTTCTTGCACAGCCACCGAGCAGGCAACAAATTCTGCTTCCATGGTAGACAGGGCTATGCAAGTTTGCTTTTTGCTACTCCAGGAAATCGCTCCTTGACTCAGAATAAAAGCATATCCTGAAGTAGACTTTCTTTCATCCAAATCACCACCCCAATCTGCATCTGTGTATCCTACTAGGCGATCATTGCTGCCTTGATAACACAGAGCATAATCAGCGGTACCCTTTAGATAAGCTAGGATTCTTTTCACTGCTATCCAATGTTTCTGTCCTGGATTTGACTGATATCTGCTTACTAGTCCAACTGCATAACAGATATCTGGTCTGGTACACATCATTGCATACATCAGACTTCCAATGACATTTGCATATGGTACTCTTTTCATCTTCTCACGCTCTTGCGGAGTTTTCGGGCACATCTCTAGACTTAAGGTCTGGCCTTTTGCAATGGGTGTGTCCATTGGCTTACAATCTGCCATATGGAACCTCTCAAGGATCTTATGAATGTATGGCTCTTGTGACAAGGCCAAAAGTCTTTGATTTCGATCCCTTGATATTTTGACTCCTAAAATATAGGCAGCCTCACCCATATCCTTCATTTAAAAAACCGTTGATAACCAGTTTTTTCGTGGCAAGAAGGAGGGTTTTGTTATTACACGCCAGAAGTATGTCGTCAACATATAAAGACAGTAAAATGAAACCATCACTGGACTTTTTTAAATAAACACAATGGTCCTCTTCTGTCATTTGAAATCCGTATGACATAATCGACTCATGGAATCGAAGGTACCATTGTCTGGAAGATTGTTTGAGTCCATAGATGGACCTCAAGAGTTTACAGACTTTTCTCTCTTTGCCTTTGGTAATAAAACTTTCAGGCTGTTCCATGTAAATCTCTTCCTCCAGTCCTCCATTGAGGAAAGCGGTCTTAACATCCATTTGATGTAATTCCAAGTCCATATGTGCGACTAAGGCTAATATGAGGCGTATTGAAGCAAATCTCACCACAGGGGAGAATGTTTCTTCATAGTCTATACCTTCCTGTTGAGTATAACCTTTCGCCACCAATCTAGCCTTATATCTTTCAATTGAACCATCTGCCTTCCGTTTAACGCGAAGGACCCACTTATTTCCGATGGCTTTTCTACCTGGCGGTAAATCAACCAAATCCCAAACTTGGTTACTTTTCATCGACTCCATTTCCTCTTCCATGGCTTTTATTCATAAATCTTTTGTCGGTGAATCGAGAGCTTCGTTTACATTCTTTGGCTCATCACCATCATGGGAGGCCAACATGAATGCTTCTCCTTCAATCTCAAAACGTCGTCGGGGAATTCGAATTCTCCTACCCCTTCGAGTTGACGTCTCTGGAATTGAAGTATCTGGAACCATGTTACTCCCACTGCGATTAAGCTGTGGAGTAGGTTCATTAGGCACTCGTTCACTCCCACTGGGAACAACATTCCTTTGAATGGAGTTTAAGTCCTCTGATTCATTTTGCTCAAACAAATTAGACTCTCTTTCTACATCACCTCTCCGTGGAAATTCATTCTCTAAAAATACAACATCTCGTGACTCAATCTCAGATATAGTCCCATCCGAGTTTTCGCCTATCAGTACATATCCTTTTGATTGCTCAGGGTATCGAATGAAAATATATTTCTTTCCCCTAGCACCTAATTTTCCAAATGGATTATTCAGATCATGTACATAACAAGCGCACCCCCAGGGTCGCAAGTAGGATAGGCTAGGTTTTCTACCTGTCCATAATTCATATGGAGTTGTAGTCACGGATTTAGAGGGAACCCTATTCAAAATATAAGTAGCTGTAAGAAGCGCATCTCCCCAATACGAGATTGAAAGATTAGCTTGTGCCATCATTGACCTAACCATTCCAACAGTGTCCTATTCCTTCTTTCTGCGACTCCGTTCTGTTGAGGAGTCCTAGGAATGGTCAATTGTCTCACTATACCTTTCTCATGACACAATGTTTTAAATTGGTCGGATAGATATTCTCGCCCTCGGTCAGTGCGTAACACTTTAACGGTCTTATCCAATTGATTCTCCACCACAGCCAAAAACCGTTCAAAACAGTCTAAGGCTTCAGACTTATGGGAGATTAGATAGACGTGACCAAAACGAGTGAAGTCATCTATGAAGGTAATGAAATATGATGCACCGCCTTCTAGCTCTAATGCTCATGAGTCCACAAATATCAGAATGAATTAATTCTAACGGAGAATTTGCCCTAGTAGCCTTCCCAAAAGGTTTTCTAGTGGCTTTGCCTGCCAGACAATGATTACAGGTCGGCAACTCTATCTTATCATAGGAACCTAAAATCCCCTCTTTTGCCAACATGTTCATTCTATCTTGTCCTATGTGACCAAGTCTAGCATGCCATGTCGAAATACTCGTATCAGAAGAGGTAATCATCGAAAAACTATCATTTGAAAATAAAGAAGGATTTTCATAACAGTCAATATTAAGTACCACAAATCCATCAACAAGTTGTCCTAATCCAATACAGACAGAATTATAAAATATTTGCAAACTAGCAGCATAAAACACCAACTTATAATCATAAGACAATAAAACAGGAACAGAGACAAGGTTGCGCCTAATTTCGGGAGCGAACAAGACATCATGTAGGAGCAATGTGTGGCCACTGTGCATTCTGAGCTTGCAAGTGCCAATTCCTTTAACTTCTACGCGAGAGTTATTGCCCACATATATCCATCGAGTACCTCGTGGGATCCGACGATACTCGACAAACGCTCCTCTATCTCTAGCTACGTGGTCCGTGGCGTCTGAGTCTACAATCCACATAGGGTGAGCCTCGGCAAGCAAAACAGAGCTAGAAACATACACATTAATTAGGGCAGAATCATAAATTGTTACCTCCTTTTTAGGCTCAGTGCATTCACGAGCAAAGTGACCTATCTTGTCACAATTGTAACACTTGACCTTACTTTTGTCTCTCTGCTGACCTTTGCCTCGCCTAGCTTTCTTCTTTGGGTTATTGGTCCCAGGCTTGTTAGGGTTTTTCTGACCCTTCCCTTTCTTTCCGCCCCTTGTTCCCCTCTTGCGCTTAGCACCCGTGCCTTTGTGCATGCTGGATTCAGCCATATAAAGCTGGCCCGAAGATTTAGCCGCCTCCAGGCGCTCGTCTTCGAGCTCAACATGACGAGAGATATCATCAAATGACTTGATGTTGTCATTGTGGGTCATGTTGATCTTCATATTTTCCCAGCTGTTGGGGAGAGACCTTATCACCGCTTGCACTTGCTGTTCATCTGATAGGGCATGGCCGGCTGACTTCAATTCCCGGATCATGTTAGCCATCTCCCTGAGATGCTGGCGCATAGAATGATCATTGCGCTTCCGGTAAGTGTCAAACTTAATAGTCAGTCGCCGAAGCTTTGTGGTGGAAGTCCCACCAAACTTGTCTTTCAAAGCAACCCACATGTCCTGTGCAGTGTCGAAATCCTCATAAGAGCACATCAGATCATCAGCCATGCTGGACAGAATAGTGATCCTCGCTATACTGTTCTTTCATTTCCATGCCAGGTAAGCCTCCATGTTACGCTTGGCTTGAGCAGTAGTGCCAGGCGCCGGTTCAACCATGGTATTGGTCAGCGTTTCGAGAGCCTCTTGCTCTTCCAGGATATACTGGATCTTACGATGCCAGATATCATAGTTGTCCCCGTTCAACTTGTCTGCCTTGTTGAGTTCAGCAACAATGTTCTTGGATGAAGAAGCCATTACTGTAGACATAATTCGAAGACATGTAAGACTATCTATGTTCGATCATCCGATAAGCAACTGAGAATGCACCAACCAAGTCAATCAAAAAATATGTTGATCCAATCAAAGGAGAAATCGGAAAAAAATAGTAAATCCATCTAATCACCATTCTGGTTCTTCAATCGAGTCAACATATTAAATCATGAGGTGTGCAAACAAATTTTCATAACATCACAAATATATACAAAGCACAACCAATCGTATATAAATGATAAAAAAAAAATATAAAATGTGCAAAATGATGATATAATGAAAATGATGCATATGGATAAAAAACAGAAAAAATGGCATCAGGGTCCTGTAGGCATCCTCAGTCATCATACTGGACATCACTAGACGAAGTGTTCACTTCCTCCAACCATGGATCATCAGGAATATAATCTTCAAAAGTAACCTCACTATCACCATCCTGAGCCTGGTCCTGATCAATTGGATCAGCTATGATCGGATCATCCCAACCATCCATAATCTCTAGAACTAGATCATCAGGATCGAAATCATCCTCAACATTGGCGACATGTCCCTCGCCTTCAATGAAGGGGGCCTCCTAATCAGGCTCTCCCTCAGCATCAACAGGATCCTCCATAACATCATCTGCTGCAGGTAATAGATCTCCTAAAAAATCGTCCTCAGCCTCTAAAGGATCCTCCAAAAACTGATCGTCGTCCTCCAAGGGATCCGCCAAAAACTGATCCTCGTTATCTAAAGGATCCTCCAAAAACTGATCCTCGTCCTCCTCAGCCACTGGAATGGCTGCACCATCAGTAGCTACTGGAACAGCTGCATCATCAGGAATCTCCTCTGGAACAGGTACCGGAGCTTCAGGAGCTACCATAGGAGCAATCAAGTGCTGCACTGAAGGAGGTGGTGGACGTGGATGATAGTGATGGAATACTGGAACTATCACCCTAGGAGGTGGTCTAGCTATGATCCTAGGCACCAGAGGTGCGAGTACTGGAACTGGACCAAATCCCGGTGGACCGGCGACAGGAGCGATCACCGGAGCACGCGGAAGTGGTGGTACTGTAGGATGAAACCGAGGTCCCAATGGGTGTTCCATACCCGGTGGCGGTGGGAAGAGCAGGGCAGGAGCCAGTTGACGAACATGAAACTCTGTAGCCCTCTGATAAGGGATCCAATGGCGATCATCTACATAGAACCCGAGCCAATAATACCTTTGTTCCATAATCTGCAAAACAAAATCAATGTATGCCAACAATGCATGCATATGACATCTAGTAAGCATTCATATAACACTAATTAAATGTCAGAGAAATAATCAATGAAAAATAATTAACTATTCCCTAAGCATGCATTTAAATAAATCAATTTACTAAAACATAATAGTAAACTAACTTAATAGGTAAAATGAAATAAAAAAATGGATTATTATTAAAATGAATAAAAAAATAATTTCAAAAAAATATTCCAATTTTTTTTTTTTTAATTTTCCGGCCGCCGGAGACGGCGGCGCGTAGCCGGAAATCGCTGCCACGTGTCGCTAGCGCGTGAGCGCGCACAGTCAGCCTCTCTGCTGACGTGGCGGCCTGGCAAGCTGCCACGTCAGTGCTGACTGTACTATTACCTGGAACCGAAGGCTTCACGCGCCCAGGCCGCGATTGTAGTGCACGCGCTGTCCTCGCGGCGGCCGACGGCGGTCGGACCGGTGGCCGTGGACTCGTCTCGCCGTCCTGGTTCCGGTGGTGCCCTCCGTTTCCTTATTCCGTTGTCCGGTCGTCGGCAGTGGCCTTCACTTTCCGAGCCTGCGAGTGGGAAAGCCAAGTATCAAATTCCTTTTTAAAATATATAAAAAATAAAAATCTGATACTTATTCTGATTTCATTTTTCAAAAAAAAAAAAACAAACTTGAACTTCCGACGACCATAACTATTACGATTTACATCCAAAAAATTCAAACTTTATATCAACGGATCCGTATCGAAAAAACGAATCCAATGACAGGTATATTGGCATATTTCAAACAATCACAGAATATAATAAAAACGATTAATTAATCCGAATTAATATTATTATAATATTCTGTAATTAAATGAAACAAATAACAATACATCAAACAACGAATCAGATCGTGATTATAAACATATCTACGTTCAGTTTATTATCTAAAACAGAACCCACGCATTTATACAAAACATACAGAACGTTAAAAAAAAAAAAGAATCACGATCATCGTCAACTTCTGAAGTTTTAAAACAAACCAAACATCTTCAACATCTGAAGTATTAACACAAATGAAACACATTTTCACGGTTTATTTTAAAACGATAAAGCAAACAGTAATGATGACCCGGCTCTGATACCAATGTTAGAAGATGACTTTATATACACAGCAATATACTTTCATATATATACAGTAGATACTAACATCTTCTATATATCAACCAAATAATAATGAAGTAAATAAGAGAGAGTAAGGATTCCATTACTGATCAACTTTAAATGTCGGGAATAATCACAAGCGGAAATATTCCTCTATTCACAAATTAGATGCTGCCCAGCGAAATGCTTCTTGTTTGTATTTTCTTTTCAACGTTTCGGTTCTTTCTTCAGAGAGGTTTTTTTTTCACAAAAAAATAACACACACACCAAAAACAAAGTAACTTTCAACTGTTTTTGTATTTCTAAATCTCTGGGACAGTTTTCCCATATTGGATAACTGTCACCATTATACGTATACAAGACACGTTTACACATTTGGGTGAATAAACCAACAATTATAAATTATTCTTTCTAATGAAATTTTATGAAATATACAACAAATTTTGAGAGTCAAAACTTTTATTCAATTATCAGCTACTATAAATCAAGTTATACAATTTTGAGACAAAATGTTTAATAAATACAATTTTATGACAAAATATTTAAAAAGTTGAATATATTTTATATGTAAGTTATTTGATGATTTTAATGATATAAATTAAGAAAGATGGAAGGATCATTAAATTTAATTTAATACCATTTTATATTAAAATATCATTTATTTCATATTAAAGTTATTCAAAATAGTTACAGTGATAATAATTGAAATCAAATTTGATTCATTTTTTATAACTATATATATCATTAATTTGAACCAAATCAGTTATCAATTTATTAAATAAAGAATAGAAACGTAAACTTGTTAAAATCTTTATCATCACAAAATAAAATGTTAAAATAATTGAGTGGAGGATAGACATGATTATGAATTTATCAAACACTATAAATAATTTAATAAATACGTATATGCATATATGATTAAAGTTATTATAAAAATATAAAGTCAAATTATATAAAGACCAATTTATTTTTTAAATTTGCATTATAAAAATTCAATATTATTATGTAATGGTGTAGGTATGGATTCCACCAAATCCATTACTTGTCATGTTGCATGGGTTTATTAACCCAAAATGTGACAAGTGTCCATATTTTTGCCTATAAATATAAGATGAAGGCAATGAGAGACTTTGCCAATTCACTTCATATCTTCCTCCTCTCTTTCTATCTCTAGTATTATGTAAGTCATTTCTTGTGTTGGTTCTAGTATTCTGGGTGTTGATTCTGGTTTGGTTTTGTAACACGTTATCAGCACGAGTATGCTCTCTGGTTGCCGCCCAGACGGATCCTCCAGATCAGAAAGTGATGGTAACGATGTTTTGGTTATACTGAGATGCTGCCGGAATTATATTGAAAAAAAAAATTGAGATGTTGGTCTGGAACCATAAAAAGATGAAAATGGAAAATATGTTGGAACCATAAAAAGAGGGAAAATGGAAATTTGGTAGAAAAGAGAAAAGGAAAGAATTGGTATAAAAGAGGAAATAAATAAAAAAAAAAATTGAAAAAAATGGATGAAAAGAGGAATAATTATTTGAAAAAGAGGATGATATATTTTATTTAATTGGAAATATATTTATTGATTAATTGTTTGGTGTTTGAAAAAAGGGAATTGTTCATCTTGAGATATGAAAAATATGTATATTAATTTAGATGAAAAATGAAATTGATTTCATCAAGTGAGTTGGTCTTAGATTATTGAGTTAATTTGGAAATTGGTTGAGAAATAGAATTCATATATTGGGTATATGGAAATAATGAATGATGATAAAAATTCCATTGAAAGAAATTATTTTTGAAAGAAATTACTTTTGAGATGAAAATTTCTGAGGTTCAAATTATTATTTGTTATAAGAGGGAGAAACAAAAATGACAAAAGAATAGGACATCTATTGTATTTAAATTTTGTCATATGAAATCTATTGACCAAGAAGATGGTTAAATTTATTTATCCAGGAAAAGATAAATAATTGAATATGAAGAAGGTTGATTATGTGGAAAGTTTAAAATATATATGGAAAATTATTGAAATATTGATGTGGAATTTTGAAAAGAAAAGAGGAATTATTCAATTTGGTTGATTGAATTGAATTGATTTGGACCATATAGAAATTATATTTGATTATTTTGGGAGTTGAAATATTTACCAAGAAGATATCATTATTCCAGAAAATCTTGTGTGAAGTTTGGCGCTGCCAACCCAAGATAGAAAATTGGTCCAGATATATATGTATATATTTTTGTTGCATCATTAATCTTTATTTAGAGCATACGCAATGCATTTTAATTTAATTGTCAATTTATTTAGTTGTGTTTATTATTTTAGTTATTGGTATGGACACTTGAGAAGTGTCGGAAATTGGAATATTGAAAAGGCTCTGGATCTATCTGGGAAAAATTATATTGATATAAATGGATGAGTATGGAAATGGCAATAATGAGATTACTCTCCAACCCAGATCATAATCCTGATTATTTGAAAGGGAAAAAGGATCCAATTAAGAAATGAGCCTAGAAAAATCTCAGCAATGAATATTTGAAATAAATATAGTTTATTGAGATAGAATCTCAGAGATTAAATTATGAAAATTATGAAGAAATTATATGAGAAATCCATGATGGGATATAATTGCATGGATATATTTTTCGACTTAGTATATTGATGTATTTATTGATTAAAGTCAGAAAAATTGGAAAATTCTGATATGTGGCTTTGTTTATTTGGATAGGATATGGAAATTCCAGGAAATATGTCAGAAATATGTTTGATTGATAGTGCTACAACCCATTCTATCCTCCGAGATAAAAAATATTTCCTGAACATATCTGAATATAAGGCTCGAGTAAATACAATATCTGGTTCTGCTGATTTAATTGAGGGATATGGAAAAGCTATAATACTGTTAGAAAAGGGAACAAAAATATGTATCCATAATGCATTATATTCGAGTAATTCGAAACGAAATTTGTTGAGTTTTAAAGATATCAGGAAAAATGGATACCATATTGAGACAGTGAATGAACAAAATATGGAGTATTTGTATATAACGTCTATTGTTTTTGGACAGAAAATTGTTCTGGAAAACTCCATACATTATCATCTGGTTTATATTTACGAAAATATCTCCAATAGAAGCCTACGCTGTAATGAATAAGAAAATAACTGACCCTAAAGTTTTTTCAATTATGGCATGATAGACTTGGCCATCCTGGGTCCACAATGATGCGTAGAATTGTTAAGAATTCTAATGGACATACATTAAGTGATTTAAAAATATTGATATCAAAAGATAATTTTTGTACTGCTTGTACTCAGGGGAAATTGATAGTTAGACCATCCCCCTTAAAAGTAAATATTGAATGTCCATCGTTTTTAGAAAGAATTCAAGGGGATATTTGTGGACCAATTCATCCACCAAGTGGGCCATTTAAGTACTTTATGGTGTTGATTGACGCATCTGCGAGATGGTCACATGTATCTTTATTATCAACACGGAATGTGGCGTTTGCTAAGTTGCTTGCCCAGATAATAAGATTGAGGGCACAATTTCCAGATTATCAGATTAAAAATATTCGTTTGGATAATACTGATGAATTTGCATCAAGGGCGTTTAATGATTATTGCATGTCAATTGGTATAAATGTTGAACATTCAGTACCCCATGTTCATATCCAGAATGGATTAGCGGAATCTTTTATTAAAAGGCTTCAAATGATTGCCCGAACGTTGTTGTTACAAACTCAATTACCGATTTCCGCTTGGGGTCATGCAATATTACATGCAGCCACACTGATACGTCTGAGACCCACTGCATATCATGAATATTCTCCGTTACAGTTGGTAACTGGAAATAAACCAGATATATCTCATTTGAAAACTTTTGGTTGTGCTATATATGTTCCCATAGCACCCCCTCAGAGAACCAAAATGGGACCACAACGTCGTTTGGGAATGTATGTTGGATATAATTCACCATCTATAATTAGATATCTGGAACCCATGACGGGTGATATGTTTACTGCAAGATTTGCAGATTGCCATTTTAATGAAGAATTATTCCCACGACTTGGAAAGGATGAACCTTCTAATGCTGGTAAAAATAAACTCGTTTGGAAAAGTGAAAGGATGCATTATTTAGATCCACGTACTGGTCAAAGTGAAAATGAAGTACGTAGGATAATTCATTTACAAATGATTGCGAACCGTTTACCAGATAGTTTTGTTGATGCTACTAAAGTTACGAAATCTCATATACCAGCATGTAATGCACCAGCTCGACTGGATGTGCCTACTGAGAAATCAAAACAGATGGTAACTGGTGAGGCATCTGAAATCCAGAGAAAACGTGGTAGACCTGTTGGGTCCAAAGATATTGTACCACGAAAATGAAAAGTTAGAATCGAGAATACTATTGATATGATACCTCCGAAAGATACTAATCAAAATTTACAAATTGTGGAAGTCAGAAATCCAACTGAGGAAAAGACCTCTCAGGAGGTAAATGTATCCAAGAATGAAGAAATATCCATTAATTTATACAAAAGAAATTTGGAACCGTGAAAACTTTGTTGTTGATAATATGTTTTCATATGCAGTAGCTATTGATGTGATGAATGATGATTATGAACCTCAATCCATCATTGATTGTAGGAAACGAAATGACTGGCCAAAATGGAAAGAAGCAATCCAGGCAGAATTAAGTTCATTGAATAAACGGAACGTTTTTGGACCCATTATTGAAACACCAAAAGGTGTTAATCCAGTTGGTCATAAATGGGTATTCGTTCGAAAGCGAAATGAGAAAAACGAAATTGTGAGATATAAAGCCCGATTGGTTGCTCAGGGTTTCTCACAAAGGCCTGGGATTGATTTTGATGAAACGTATTCACCTGTGATGGATACAATTACTTTCCGGTTTTTGATTGGATTAGCGAAAGAAAGGAATCTGGAAATGAGGTTAATGGATGTGGTAACTGCATATCTATACGGTTCCCTGGATACAGAAATCTTCATGAAAGTTCCAGAAGGATTAAAATCCCTGAAATTAATAAACCTCGCGGGTTATACTCAGTGAAATTACAAAGGTCACTATATGGATTAAAACAGTCTGGACGAATGTGGTATAATCGTCTAAGTGAATACTTAATTAAGGAAGGGTACATTAATGATACTATTTGTCCATGTGTGTTCATTAAAAAATCAGGATCTGGTTTTGCAATAATAGCAGTCTATGTTGATGATATGAACTTGATTGGAACTCAAAATGAAATCCAAGAGACTGTTGAATATTTGAAAAGAGAATTTGAAATGAAAGACCTGGGGAAAACAAAATATTGTCTGGGATTAGAAATTGAACATAGAAATAATGGAATTTTGATCCATCAGAAAGCTTATACAGAAAAGATCTTAAAAAGATTTAATTTGGAAAAATGTCATCCATTAAGCACCCCAATGGTCGTTCGTTCTCTTGATCCCAAAAAGGATCCATTCAGACCCAAAGATGATGATGAAAATGTTTTGGATTCTGGAACACCATACTTGAGCGCAATTGGTGCCCTTCTATATCTAGCCCAATATACGAGACCAGATATTGCTTTTGCTGTAAATTTATTGGCTAGATACAGTTCTGCCCCGACTCGTCGTCACTGGAATGGAATTAAACATATTCTTAGATATCTTCGGGGAACTGTTGATTTGGGACTGTTTTATTCAAATTCAGATAATCCTACTAGGTTGGTTGGCTATGCTGATGCCGGTTATCTTTCGGATCCACACAAAGCTCGTTCTCAGTCTGGATATATTTTTTACATATAATGGCACAGCTATCTCTTGGAGATCCATAAAGCAAACTTTGGTTGCTACTTCTTCAAATCATGCTGAAATTTTGGCATTGCATGAAGTCAGCCGGGAATGTGTCTGGTTGAGATCGGTTATACATCATATTCAGAGTTCATGTGGTATCCCACAATCAAACGAGCCAACAATTCTTTACGAAGATAATGCTGCTTGTATCGCCCAAGTGAGAGGTGGATACATCAAAGGGGATAGAACGAAGCACATATCTCCCAAATTTTTCTACACCCACGAGCTCCAAGAATCCAGACAAATCAACGTGAAGCAGATTCGATCTTCAAACAATTTGGCTGATTTACTGACAAAGACATTACCAACCTCCACATTCGAAAGGTTGCTTCACGGAATCGGAATGCGAAGACTCTCCAAATTAGTTGATGATTCATGGGTGTTTCCATCAGGGGGAGTTTTGTAAAATGTCTGGGTTCAAACTGTACTCTTTTTTCCTTATCCAATTTTTGTCCCACTGGGTTTTTCTGGTAAGGTTTTTAACGAGGCAGTCGATGGTGAAATCCAAGGGGGAGTATTATGTAATGGTGTATGTATGGATTCCACCAAATCCATTACTTGTCATGTTGCATGGGTTTATTAACCCAAAATGTGACAAGTGTCCATATTTTTGCCTATAAATATAAGATGAAGGCAATGAGAGACTTTGCCAATTCACTTCATATCTTCCTCCTCTCTTTCTATCTCTAGTATTATGTAAGTCATTTCTTGTGTTGGTTCTAGTATTCTAGGTGTTGATTCTGGTTTGGTTTTGTAACAAATACCAATTTGATTTTCTTTTAACATTTAATTATTCAATTGTACCAGTTAATTTTAATTTATAAAGTTTTGAAATAAATACCTTCAAATTTATTTTAAAAAAAAATACTTAATTTGGATTTTAAAAAAAAAACTTATTATAAAATCAAATTTTATTAAAATTGTTTACTTGTTAAAACTTTATTAGTTTGTGTGTATTTGTTTATAAACATATATTTATAAATTTTGAAGGTGTAAAAGTAATAAAATATTATACGATTTCTAACTTATGATAAAAATTGTTATGACATAATTCTAGTTTAATTGATACTGATTATTAGTTGAATTTATAATTTGATTGATTTCACATTTGACATGGTTAATAGGGATGGGCAAGGTCCGGTCCCGTCTAGTCCGGTCCCTGATTCAAAAATTTGGACACAATCAGTAAATTTAAAATGCTGGATCAATCGGTGCCCCAATTGATCTTAATCCGATCTGGTCAAATTGGGTTAGATATTTTTTTTTTTTGGACTTTTCATTTTTTTTTTAAATATTACAAAATAATTTTAAGAATAATGTATATAGACCCTATATAATACAAATTAAATACATTTATATTCTCAATTTATAATATTATAATTACTCATCTAAATTATTTTTATATTTAATAATTTTAATTACTTTAATTAAATGAACTAAACATTTAAAATTTTACTATACTACTATTTTCCATCTATACTATAACATAAGCATGTATAATTATTTTTATTTTAATTATTTTTTTTATATTTTTTAATATCTACTTCTATTTATTTATTTAATAAATTTATATTTTTTAAAATTATTAATTGGTATGGTAGAGTCCATTGAGATATGGGACCAACCAGAGTGCAAGCATAGTCAGTCTCAACTTTTTTGACCATAGACCGACAATATTCGGTCCGGTTTAGTTCGGATTTTATTTTTCCCTAATAATTAAAGTATATTTAATATAAATGTATGTTTAAGTCATTTCTTTTATTATTATTGTTATTATTATTAAAATTTTTTTTTTCTTTTTTAAAAGAATTGTCTCATTATTCACTTTGAATAAATTTTCATGTTTCCCCATCAAGATCTATTAAAAATGATGAAATCTTCCATATTTGAAGTTTGATAAATTTCTCTCGTCTCTATCTAAATCTTAATCAATTTACTAATTAACTATTGTTAAAAGTACACACTTAAATCATGGAGTGAAATATTTTCTATTTGAGATGATTGATTCCAATTAACTTAGTTATAAATTACAATAAAATTTTACAATAAATAAATAGAGAGTGATGGTAGTTGAAATTATTAAATTAAAGATCATGTTATGTACCCATAAAGTATGGTTATCACTTAGTTATAACTATAGTTTTGGTTGACTAAATTTAAAAAAAAAAAAAAAATCAATATAGTCAACTAAATAAATGATTGTAATTTTGCGGTATTTTAATAATAAAATAAAATTCTTAAATTAATTAATGATGAATGAAATATATTTCAAATGGAAAAATTAATCCATAACACAAACAATAAGGATAAAAATAAAATAAAATGAGAAATAAAATATTACATTTAAGGAAAAAGAAAAAAACTATAATAAAAATTTAACCAAGAACTTATACTAAAAAAAATATATTAATCTTAAAAATTAAAATTAGAATATTTACGATAATAAAATTAGGAAAAATTAGAAAAATGTCAAATTACAAATTTAACTATTACAATAGAATGGAATATAATAATTAAATTTATTAAAATTAATTTACAAATAAATTTCTAAATAATTTACTTATATATTATACTCAATTATATTAGGTATGAAAAGTTGTAAAATTGAAAAGATTTTTAAATTTGAAAGCTATGAAATTAATGTTAAATGGGCTTTCATGGAAACTATAAAATTAATTCATAACACTAAAACAATTTATAAAAATAAAAAAACAAAACATTATATTAAAATGACAAATAACTTTCACAAGAATTGAAAAGACATAAAACATTTTAAACATCAAATTTAGAATGTTGATAATATACTATTATAAGTAAAATATATTCAATGTTTAAGTAAAAATATATTCAATGTCAAATCTCAAATTATATATATATATATATATATATATGATGTACCGAGCTTTCGGCATTGATTTTGGGTATGGAATTTAGGGCCCAAATTTGACTGGTTGAAGCGAAACGGCGATCTGAATCAAACTTATTGCCTCTGACCTACAATGCATTTCGGTGTTTCAGGTTCGTTTAGAGGGGTTTTTGGAACTTTTATTATTTTAAGGGTTTTTTTCGTAATTTTGAAATTATTTTGTTAGGGTTAAGAGTAACGCCTTATAAAATGGGTGTTTAGGGTTTCAGCCAATTCACACACGCTTCCGGCATCAAAATATATATATATATATATATATATATATAATCAACCATATTACATTCTACCCATTAACAAAAATAAGTAAAATAAAATTAAGTAAATATAGATTATAGTATTCTATATACAGTATTAGTAATAATAATAATAATAATAATAATATTATTATTATTATTATTATTATTATTATTATTATTATGATATAATTTATCAAAAAGTTTTTTAAAAAAATTAACAAATACAATTGAATTAGCGAACAATATTACATTCTATTGTGTTTAGAAATTCAAAACACATGAGTTCACCTAGTAAATATATTTTTACCATAATTATAAAAAAAAAATAAAAAAAAAATACAACTGCTACTTAAACATGAACCATAAATAAAAAAATATACCATATATATAACTACATTATCCAGAAAAGAGAAAGAAATAATATTTTATTACGCATCAAATGGAAAACAAAATTTTAAACAAAATGTCAATAAGATTCCAGTAACAAAATCTTAAGAAAATTCACATGATGATAAAATAATAAAAATAAAATCAAACAAAATAAAAAAAAAATCAAATAAATAATTAGAAAATTAAAAAAAAAATATAATCTTATAAAGACATTGATTTCAAGCTTAACGATGATCGGTACATATGATTAGAACTCATATAATAATACAAAAACATAATTTTAAAAAAAAATTAACAAGATTCATACTAAAAAATTCATATAACAAAAAAGAAAATTTAAATAAAATAGAAGAAAGTTGAAAGCAAACTTAATTCTAACAAACTTAATTCGACGATAATAAAAAAAATAAACTTGCTATCATCGTGATAATAAAATATGCGGCACAACGACTCAATCCCCTAAAAAATTTCATAATCAACGTTGAAAAATTAGTAGATGAAAAAAAAATAGAAATTATATAAGGACATATTCATTCTCATTGAAATGGAAGATAAAAGAACATGTAAATTTTAATATTTTTCATTCGAACAGTGGTAAAATAGTGAAAAATGAAAGTGAAGTCGGAGAAACGAGAAATTCTCAAACTTTCATGGGATTTTGGGATTATCCCACAAAAATATAAAGGAGAATAATAAGAAAGCAAAAAGGTTGAGAATTTATATTGTCAATTTATTATTTATTATATATATTATAATAAAAAGAGAAATCTAACTAAGTAAATTAACCACGTGATGAGAAGTGACACTCTAAAAAAATAATATGTCATATTTTTTTTATTAAATTACTTTTTTATTTTTTATTTTTAATTAATTAAAATGGTTATTTCAACATTTTAATAGACAAGTTTAATTCACCTCGTAGAAATTCACTCTTTTTCACCGATTCGGTAACAAATTATAATATTCAATTTTTTCTATTTTAAAAAATATAAAATTTTCAGCTATATACATAGCTATATTATAATTACACCTAATTGTTATAGTACATGGAAAATATAACTGCCTGATTATTTTCTCCACTACTATATAAAGAGATTTTTGTTCAATTAGTTCTCGGACGGACCTTTAAGACATGGGTGCACTTCGCAAAATAAATAGAATTACTTGTCACTAGATATTTAAATATAAGTTTATATTATTTCAAATTTTAGATTCAATTTTTAAACTTTAAAATTGACATAAATCCAAAATTTATATTGTTATTATTATATTATATAAAATAATAGTTTTTTTATTACAATACATATATACATATATATATATATATATAAAATAGTATATGTTTGATTAAATTTAAAATTTACTTTTCATCTTCTTAAAAGGAGAAGTTAAACTAAACATGTTTTATAATTTTTTTTATTAAATTAAAAATGTAAATAAATAGATTATTTTATAATTGCAATCATATCATTTCAAAAATCATCAATTAATTCTTAAAAATTGAATCAATTCAATACAAATAAAATAAATAAGAAGCTTCTATATCTCTATTATAAAATAATAAAAAAAGTGAAATTTTGCAAAATTAGACTTTATCAACTTTTTTTATTTTAGTTTTAGACCAACCCTACATTTCTTTTCACTTTTAAACTTTTTTATAAAAGAATGGTAAAAGTAAACTTTTTAAATAAATTTTGCAAAAAATGAGTTTCCTGGTACTACCAGGAAGCAGACAAAAATTTATCAACTTCCCGGTGTGTAATACTAGGAAGCAAAAATTCGTTTCCTGGTATTACAAATCGGGAAACAGACTTGATTTTTGCCAATTGCCTGGTGTGTAATACCAAGAAGTGAAAATTTAGCTTCCCGGTATTACACACCAAGAAACAGGCAAAATTCAAGTGTTGTTTCCTGATGTGTACAACCGGAAAGTGAATTTTTACTTCAAGTTATTTCACACTGGGAAACTAAACTTCAATTTTATCTATTTTCCGGTATGTAATATCGGGAAACTGCTGGGTATATATATTTTTTAATAGCGAAGGGTAAAATGGCCATTTTAGTATTTTCTTTTTGTAAATAAACAATTTAAAAATTTAGTTTTATAAAAATTTTAAAGTGGGTCTAAAAATATAATTTTTTTAATAAAAAGCTTAAAAGTACAAATGACTTAAAAAAACTAACAAAGGAAATTAACCACGTATTGACAAACGGTGCTCCAAAAAAACAACACGTAAGCATTTTTATATTAAATTACATATTAACACATAAGTGTTAATTAATTCATTAGGTGATTTTGTCAATTAAAATATATTATTTTATTTTTTTTTTCTGCTCTATGTTATATTTCAACTAATTGTTATCCCAACTCAATAATTATTTTCACTATTATTATATAAATGAGTTTTTGTTTTTTATTTTATTAAATTAGTATTCGTATAAACTTTTAAAGTAATGGTGTCTTTTGTATAATTTTAAGGTAGTTGTCGTTATATGTTTTAATAAAAGTTTAAAATATTTTAGATTTTAGATTCAGTTTTAAGTTTTTGAAATTGATACAAACCCAAAATCAATATTATAATATATTTATTAGTAAAAGGAGAAATTTGAACAAGCGAATTAACCACATGATGACAAGTTGCGCTCTAAAAAAACATGTAAGCATCTTTATATTAAATTACATATTTACACATAAATATTAATTAATTCATTAGGTCATTTAGTCATTAAAAATTTATTATATTATTTTTTTTTACTATTTGTTATATTTCATCTAATTATTGTCCCACGTCAAAACCGTTACTCACTAATTATTTTCACCACTAATATATAAATGAGATTTTTATTGAATTAGTTTTCATATCAACCTTTAAGGCATTGGTGCTCTTTATACAATGAAAAGGTACTTGCCGCTATAAGTTTTAATAAAAGTTTAAAATATTTAGATTTTTGAGACCATGATAACTTTGTGAATAATATAACAAATGAACAAAAACTTGTGTATAACATGATCATAGATGACGTGAGCAATGTAAAAGGAGATTTGTTTTTCCTATACAGCTACAAAGGTAAATAAGAGACTTTTGTGTAGATAGGTTTAACTTCGCCTCTAAAACTGCAGAATCAAACTATAGTGATAGAAACCCCAAGTGCAATAGTTTCATTTCTATTGCCTAGAGGAAAGACTGCACATTTGACATTCTCCATCCTATTGACGATTCGACGTGCAATGTCCATCTTTGAAACAACGAGGTCAAATTACTTATAAAAGCAAAACTAATCATATGGGATGAGACACTAGTGGTACATAAGCATTGCTTCGAGGCAGTAGACAAGTCATTCAAAGACATCGAAAGACTGCACATTCGGCATTCTCCATCTCATTAACTCCTACTATAGATTCAATATACAACATCCATCTTAGAAGCAACAAGGTTGAGTTGCTTATAATGGTAAAACTAATCAAATGGAATGAGGTGCCAATGGTGCACAAGCATTGCTTCGGGGCAGTAGACAAGACATTGAAGGACTTGATGATGCACCAATGGTGCACAAGTAAAACTAATCATATGGGATGATACACCAATAGTGCACAAACATTGCTTCGGGGTAGTAAACAGGACATTGAAGGACTTGATGAGAATAGTTGACCCCGAAAATGAGAACTTACTATTTGTGGCAAGATTGTTGTTTTAGGAGGAGATTTTAGGCATATTCTGTCTGTCATACGAAAGGTAGTAGAAGCTAAGTGGTCAATACAACGATAAATTCTTCATTTCTCTAAGAGTACTGCATGATTCTGATACTAGCTAAGAATATGAGACTCCAATCAATATCATCGTCCATAGATTCCTCTACTCTTAAAAACTTTACGGATTAGATTTTAAGCATTGGTGATGGTATTATAGAAAAAAAAAAAAAGAATCTCCGAAATTGATATGCCTAGAGATCTATTGATAGAAGAATCTCCTAATCTGCTCGGTTCTATAGTAAAATCAATATATCATTCATTCAAGCGATACATTAACGATCCTACATACTTGCAGGACTGCGCTATACTAACTCCAATGTTGGATTTAGTATAAGAGGCAAACAATTACATGATATCGATGAATGTTAGTGATGAAAGGATTTACCACAGTTTGGATTCGGTGCGCCAATTGGATATGGTGATTAATATATTTATTGGCCTCTACATTCTAAAATTTAGTATTAAGTGCTCGGGTTTACCGCTTCATGAACTTAAACTCAAAGTTGGTATACAGGTGATGCTATTACGAAATATTAATCACTCGGCAGGATTATGCCATGATACAAGGTTGATCATTGTAGGTAAGGAATAAGAGTTTTGGAAATTAAGGTGATTCAAGGTCTAATTGTTGGGCAGAAGATGCTGATGCTGTAACTTACATTGACGCCGTGGAATTTGATATCATCGTTCAAATTTAAGAGGAGACAGCTCCTTATCCTAGTATCATTTGCAATAACCATAACACAAGAGTTAGAGACAATTTCTAAATAATGTAGGTCTCTAACTTAAAAGATCTGTTTTCAAGCATAGTCAATTTTATGTAATTCTACCCCGAGCAACTAAATTTAAAGGTCTAAAAAATACTTATTTCAGACGAGCATGGTGTAGTACTAAAAACCATAACCAAATTTGTATCCAAAGAAGTCCTCCCAAGCATTTGATAAATGTACAAATTGAATGTTGTTGGACACAAAATTCATATAATTTATTTGATAAGTTAAATAATTACATTTTCTTTTATTAGAGCAATAAAAGTGCAAATACTAATATATGTATTGATCTTGATGAAGGGTATTTCACCGCGACTCGCGCCAAAGGAATTAAGGATAAGTGAGATTCATAATAATTTCACTCAATTTTGCATGATTTCATCTCAATAACACAAATGACTAAGAGTGGAAAGAGATTCATATCTAATTAGATCCGTTTAGTCTTTTTTTTTCCATCTCTTAGATTTTGTTTGCTTTTATTTTTTTTTTTCTATTTTTATTGTCGGTTGATCGAAACATCCTGTGATATATTATTCGTTTCGCGAGAGACTTTACATTTGATTATTTGTTGTTTGTGAGAATTTTCAAAAATACATGTTTAGTGTGTATTTTAACACACGTGCGTACAACACGGGTCCAAAATTCTAGTATATAATAAAAACGATAACGAAGAATAAGAAAACAAATTAGAGAATAAGAAAACAAAAGGTCTAGAATTTATATAGCCAATTTATTACCAAGTATTTAATATCTTGAAAATTGAACCAATAAATATTTAAAATAAATTAAATTAAATTGAATTGCCATGTGTCATATTCTACTATGTAAAATATCATCCAAATTCAAAAACCTTGATTTTGGTTTATTTTCAACCCAAAGCCGAACTCTCAGCATGCTACATCATCTTGTGGGCCGCTAAAGAGTTTTGTCTTATAACATATATAGATGGCAAATATCTCTATAAACATACAGATTTCTTTCAAATTCTAATTTGGCCCAAACTGAAAAATAATTACAAAATATTTCAATATTCCTTTTTATTTTCAAAATTGCCCTAAAAGTCAAATCATTCAAAACATGCAGTCAAACCAAAAATTCAAATATTTTTAAAGTGACCAATTTACCCTTGAACCAAAAAATGACATAGCCCCAACTTAAGACATGACACTCAATGGGTCCGAGAGATGCATAGTCTTGCGTTTAATCATGTCAACGTTGCAAAGTTTTCCAAATTGTTTTGACTGGTCTTGAAAATCTTATGAAACAATTTATCCAAATTATTTTACCAACTTGATATTGAACATTGATTTAAGAAAAACAATTGAAATATATTTTAAGATGCTTGAATCTCGTTACTTTAAAAAGAAAATTATGTACTATTGTTAATTAAGTGATTGCTTCTTGTTCAAAAATTGTCTTATGTCTTGAGTAACATAACATAAGTGTCATGTTAGCTCAATGTCTCCTTGTGTTAGGTTGTATGGACTAAGTGAAGTGTGACGCTTGAAGGTCTTGATTAACTTGTGCTTGATTTTCTTAATTGATTGAAAGTTTCGATTAATGCCTTGATTTGTTGTATGTGGATCGATAAAACTTAATTGTGATGATATGAGAAATGGAATTACCTTTAATGACTGGTAAATCATAAAATGAACATGATTACGTGACATAATATGCTATGATTATTTGCGCTTGCATAGATGATTGCTAGGAATTGCTTGTGCTTGACTTCTATTTGATAAGGTGAGCTTAGAGATGGTCACAATAGAAGTGCATTATGTGTGATAGCATTGCATATTGACAAAAAGATAAAAGCGTTTGTATGTGTACGTTAACCAGGCGCATATCTGACCCTTCTTTTTCTTCTTTTTTTCTTTTTCCCAAAATTTATTTATAGGTTTGATCGTGTGAGACATATGATTACGGGCTGTCATGGTGAACTTCAAATTAATTTTGTACTTATATGTATATAAAAGTTCATTATATTTGTAAAAATAAATTTATAATTTATTCCTTAAATGATTGTAAATGAACATCATTATTAACCAAATATTAAATTAAGTTATTTTTAATAAAAATAAAAATACAAATAAAATTATTTTAATTTTAATTAATAATACATTTTAATTTATTATTTTTAATAAAAATATTTAAAATAAATATGAATTTTTTTCATTTTATTTTTTAAATTTAAAAATATATGAAATAAATTCATATTTATTTTTAATTATTAATTAAAAATAACAAAAATTAAAATATATTATTTAATAAAAAATATAAAAATAAAATTATATTTATTTTACATTTGTATTAAAAATATAATTTTTTTTTATTTTTATTTTTTGTGAAATAATCGATTTTAATTTTTTTATTTTTAATTAAAGATTCAGAATAAATATGAATTTATTTCATTTATTATTTAATTTTAAAAATAAAATGAAATAAATTTATATTTATTTTGAATTTTTTATTAAAGATAATAAATTAAAATATATTATTTAATTAAAATTAAAATAAATTTGTTTTTATTAAAAATAACGTAATTTAATATTTGGTTAATAATGTTGGTATAAATTCAATATTTAATGCAATTAATGCAAAATGTTGAAATAGAGTAAAATCACGAAACTTTTATCCAAAACCACTTTTTCACATAAAAATGGGTCCTGTTTCGAATTATTTTTAATAGTGGGTGCATTTCTGGATTATTTTTATAAAACGGGTGGAAAAACGAAAATATCTTTTTTTTTAAATAAACTTTTTAAATTTTAAAATATAATTATAGCCATAATTAAAACATATATATATAAAATAAGTTTTTAAAAGTTATTTTACTTGATAAGTCAAGTTTATATTTTACAATTTACAATTGTTAACTAAACTCACAATTGGCGAATGGTCGATAAAATGAAATTAAATTTTAATTTTACAAATTTTTTAAAATAAATCTATAATTATATATTTAAAATTTTTATAATTAGAAAAAATAAATCTCTTTATTTTAATAGAACTACAACCTAAAATAAATAAAAATATAAAATATTTTTGATAATTTAGTGAAAATATAATCCATTTCATAAATTTTTTATTTTATATTGATAATTTAAATGAAAGAAAAATCATATTAATCTAGTTATTTTTAAAAAATTAATTTTTTATTTATAAATTAAATCCATTACCATTATTATCTAATTTAGATTATATCTAGCACAATCATGTAATAATTAAAATACAAAAAATATATACTTAATTTTAATATCTATTTTTAAGAAAAAGATTAAATTTGTTAGTATTCTACCACATAATTTTCCATCCAAATATTACAACCTATCTTTTTATCTTGTACCAATCACCACTTTACCTAATGGGAGAGAAAAAATCATAATTATGTACATTTTTTGTGCCATGTTGTCTTATCGATTGATTTCATAGCATATATAGCCAATTCTGGACATTCAATTTGATGATTAAATTTGTCTCAATTCGGACATGAAAACATAGAAACAAAAAGAGAGAGAGATGATGAGTAACTAACTAGAATGAAATGTAATAGAAGATAGTTTCTAATGTGTTTTATATACGTCTATTAACATGCCAGAATACAACACTAAATAAATATACAAAACGTTATTTGAAGCTATACAAGACAGAAAGTACCAACTATTAACTAAGCTTCCCACCTTCACATGGTTTTGAACCAGCAAATTAGTCGGAAGGCGTGTGGTTAGCTAATGGGTAGTCGACAATCTCTGTTTTTACAGTCACTGTAAAATATCTCAGAATTCAGTCACTATAAAGTGAATAAGGAACTTGGAGGACTATTCTGAGAGTATTAACGTGACTAATCCTCAATCTGTTGTACTAACTAACTGTTGTACAGCTATTGCAGTACTCAATTTGGGAGATAGCCTAAGGAAACTGACCTCTAAAGAATACTTAAAGCTTGGATAAGCGTAAAAACAGAAGCAAGTAAATTATTTACATTGAATTCCTTTGGAGACTGAAGACACCGGGTTCCAACTGTAACCATTGGAATGTACAAGTTTATGCTTCAAGATTGCCACTATTCTCTCCAAGCAATGGCTTCATGTTGGATTTGGTATACGGTGCTTCATCTACAGAGTCTTCTTCATTGAATCTGTCCACACTCTTAAGAAAAATCCCTGTCAAAATGTCCCAGTAAAACAAGTTGGTTAAACTCAAACTCGGAAAAATTAGAATTTATTTAAGATATCAATTCTCATAACTAAACCAAATATCATGTTCAGAACAATTACTGTGAGTTAATCGCAGCTACATACTTTGATTCTAGATTCATTCACATGCAGTATCATAATGAACTATTAATCTATACCGGGTAGTCCATCTCATCCGGCTATATCAAGCATATGAACAACTCAAAGGCATATGATCCAAACATAACATTCTAACTTCCCATAGCTACTTATGATCGTGTATCGCCATACCATATCTGACTCACTACAGCATGCCATAGTGCACCCAGAGCAAAAACTTTCTACTACTTCCAGTCACTTGAATAGGTAACATATTTAAAAGAAGTCATTATTCATACTGTCTGATAATTTCAGAGTTGCTTAGAAATGTGTACATGAGAATCACTGCAATGAGTAAAGAGTGTCCACTTATAATGAAATTAGCAGGCATTTGACTCTACATGTTGCATTCAGTGAATCAACAGATTGTGATGTGACTAAGCAGTGAAATTTATACACCTGATGCAGCTGTTTCTCCCTAGATACATAAATTCATTTATCATGCTTCAGTTTGATTTGAGCATAAGTCATCTATGAAACAAGTCTAAATGTAAATAAAATGTCAGCTAAACACTTGCCCACATCAATGGAATCATGCAATTCTTGTTTCTTTCCTTTACATAAGTAACCGATATGAATACATTTTTGCTTACCTACAAACCAAATACCAGCTGCTAGGAAAAAAATAGATGTGAGAACCAGGGAAGTCATCCTCCAATCATTAACATGATCCTGAGTAAGAGAATTTAAACAAGTGAAACGTTGGACCAAACGTAAAAGCAGAAAATATAACACAAACAAATTAAGATGGACGTAGCAAATTATGCCCAGAGCTATGATCCTAATGTCAAGTGGAGAGAAAGAGAGAAAACAAAACAAAGCATAAATGCTAGGACAACTATAGGAACAAGATAGCAAACTTCACAATCAACAATATATTACCAGCTTTATTAATTTTCAGTTCTCTAATGCTTTATTTAGAGTTAAATCATTCATTACTTTCATTTAATTCCCATTTTGTTTGTCAAAATCAATGCATATTAGATTTAATCTATATGCCTACTCACAGTGCAAGAAGATCAGTTGAGAAATTTAATTTGTCAAATTCTAGTTGACATGACATGAGCTCCAATACTCAATTATTCATGTAGATGTTCAAAGGACTACTAGATGTAAAAGTATGAGTTCCAGACACCATTGTCAGAGTGTAATATTTCATTTTCTTTCAGCATATTAATTTATCATATAACATCCACAAGATATCGTCAACATATTATTCAAGAATGTAAGTCAATAGTACTACAAAGACACACCTGGAAGACTCCAACAAGTGGTGAGGAAGGCACATCACCAAAGATGTGAATTGAAACAGTTGAGATAGCCATCGATAATGGTCTCATACTTGGTTTGACGCAATGAAGACACACATAATTTACTGGAGCCTGAAAAAGCAAAATATCATATTAATAATAAAATATGTTAAAAAGTAAAAAACATCTATCATCATTTGCAGGAAGATCCAACACTTGAACTACTTGCCATTATACATGAGGTCAAATGGCTGGCTCTATGTCTAAGCACAATAACATGAAAAAACATCAGCTAATTATCGGATAGACCTAGGTAGTTTAAGAATTAAATAAATATTATAAGTATGTAGCACGAGCTCAAGAGTCTAAATTTGGTATTTGGTGAGTAAGGAGAATGACTGCCTCCAGCTATTGTGACTATATTTGCAGACAAGGTCAGCTGCTTGTTTTGTGAGACTTGCCTTGAGGACAAGGTGGACCTCTTTGGGGTGGGTATTGATAATACCCAATAGTTAAGGAATTGATGAATACTGTAACTCATGGGGGTTATAAAATTCAGGATTCTAGAATTTGGGATTATGAAACAAGAGTGACTACCTCAAGAAATTATGAGTTGAAGGTAGGGTAATTCAAGTCACTCGAACACTCAACTATTTTACCATTTGCACAATAATATCTTTTACCCAAATCTTTGGTCGCACCATTATCTTTAACAGTTCGAATGTATTGATTTCCAAAAGAATGAATGCAAAATTAACAGCCAAACATGTTAAAATCACCCTTTAATCCAGCAGACAGTTTAGCAATAGCTGAAAACAAGGGGGAAAAGGATGAAGAGAAAAGGGTCATAACTGTAGGAAGCAAATCATTCACTATTGAGCTAAGATGATATTACCTGAGTGGCAAAGACAAATAGCTCACCGACAGCAAAGAGAGCTATGAATCCATACAAGCTTTTTATACAGAAGGCAGTGAAGCAAAAAATTGCACCTAGAAATGTGGCCCCAGAAAGAAGCTGTAACAAATGCAGAGGTGTATAGTAACAAGTAGTTAGCTTCACAAAGTGAAACACTAATCCAAGGTTATAAATTTCAAGAGTCACAGCAAATATTACTGTCAGCCAAGATATGCTAAACTTATTTAGGCATGCTAAAACATCTGGTTTCCACTTCTTCACATCATTACATAAGAAAAGTCTTGTACAATATTATTACAGAACTAACCTTGAAGGCATTTGGAATTGTAGAGTTCATACGATCAAGGATGAGCCCTCCAGATATGGTTCCCAAAATTCCACAAACAATTGTAACCCCTCCAAACATCATGTCAGCATTACTCTATAGAAGAGACAATTCTTAATCAGATAATCAAATTAATAACTACAGAAAACACATTCTTCATTGGATCAAGGACTGATTAGCATGGGATTGATTTTAGAGTTTCAAGTTTGCAAAATATTAATTAGGATGGTTTCATTTCTAGTCATAGTAATCTTGAGAATACAGAGCCTTATAGTGGCTCTTGTAATCATACCACTAAAAAACTGTGTGACACAGTTTCTTTTTTTCAGAATCCCTTTTTTCCTTCACATATATACATTATATAGCTCTTCAACAAGAGTAAAGATTCATGGTGCAAAATTTAAATAGAACATGTGAAGTCCAACAACTAATCCTACCATGTGATAAATATTATAACCAGCCTTAGGGCCCCAATATGAATAAGCTCCAATGACAAAGTTGTATGCTATGTAGCCTGCAAACCAATCAAACACAACATACCACAAAAGTATTTCAGAAACAACCATCAATCAAATAATCTATAAAGCAGTGTACTAATTAACCACCACCACTTACACCTTCAAGATTATGGGAATTAAGAGAATGTACATGATATCGACATCACAGAGATCAGACAGTAAAGAACAATAATGCTAGAAAGAATGAAAGATATACCTAGAACATTTACAACATAAACTTTATCAACTAGAAGGACTTTCAGATCTTTTGCAAATTGAGAAAACTGATTTACATCAAAAGACCTGTCATAAGAAAGGAAATATGATCAGAAGGATGAGAAATTCAATACAGAGTAATTATTTAATACTTGTGTTTCAACTTTCACTTCTCAAGCACAGCCCAATCTTCAAACAAAAGTATTCAAAAACCAAACGATGAAGAAAATTTCAAGGCCTTTATGATAAGCTTTGATAGGCAAGACTAAGCTCAAGAGAATCAATTTGATTATTCTACTGTGGGAATAGAATTAGAACCATTATTAGAGTGAGTATTACTAATTAGAACAATAACCAACCAGTAAAACTAAATAAGGATATATAATCTCACTTCCTAATCTTCAACTATCAAAAATAGCTGCCTCTCAAATTTTACCGGTAAAATATAGCTCATATGTGACATGCTTAGACCACTATACTAAGCCATGCCCAGCATTGGCACAAAAAATCCATTATTCTAAGCATTATTTTCTTCTTTTTTTTTTGGGGTGAATTTTGAATTGGGAGTTCTACCCTGATATCATACTAACACATCCCATAAGTCAAATAATTTCAGAACTTATGTTAGGAGAATCAGAAAATTGAGTACTAATTAGTTAATAACTGTGAAAAAAGTAGGTGGAAATTTAGAGAAATTGAAAGGTATTAACAAAATTGTACGAGAGGGAAATGGGAGTCATCGGATTATTGTAAATTCTAATATCATCACTAGAATATTGAGCTTCTATATGCAATATCAAATATGATTAAACTTGGCATTGATGTGTATGTACATATAGAATAATTCAATAATCAGATATCTTGATTTAAATTTTATATTACCTGACCAAACTTATAGTCAATATGTGTCATTGGCCGTTCTTCTTATTGGTTATTATCCTAGTGAAAAAACATTAAGATAACCTGACTGTAAAAGACTATCTGTGTATATGTTAAGTAAGTATGTATACTTATATGTATATAGCATTTTGAGTATGTTAACATAAAGGATCTGCGTATTGATCAATTTCTTTTGTTCCAATCGATTGCATTTCTTGTCAGAATACGTGATGTCTTATCTTTCAGGAACTGATACTTCATGCATGAAAGAAATGCAGGTATAAATCATCAACGAGGAAACAAAAGCAAGGATGAAACAGCTACTCACTTGGAAATCTTTTCTGGGCTATGATTGCCCTCTTCATGTTCGAGTGAAATGTGACTATTTGAAGCCTCTGAGTCTGAGACACAAAAGAAAACAGCCCTACCAGCGGTAAGCAAATTAAATAGTTAATTAACATGATAAAAGTAACACATGAACATATCAACAACCCCATCTTCGAAAGATAGTGAATTTTGCTATTTCTAGGTAGCTGTTGTAGGCTGATAAGATTCTTGTCTGCAGTTAACATAAATCTAATATACTGACTCATCCCAACATAACAACTCCAAGTATTTCTAAAGTGGGTTTGTTTTGTTTCCCAAAAAATATATCAAGCCAAATAAAAAGTTCACCAATTCAATTTGGTGTGTGATTAGAATACACAATTGACTGCAATAAATAATAAAACCAAGTCAGGTGAGTTATTATCAAGGAGGGAAACTTCAACCACACCAGGAAGGACTGAAATGAAGGGTTCAATACCACATCCTATTTTGAAAATAAAAATCAAAACAGAAGCAGCAAAGTACAAGGAGAAAAACAGGGTTGAACAAGTACCTTCAGTGAGTGAAGCAACAATTTCAGAAGCCAATGCCTTTTTTGATTCAACAGGAGCAAATCCTGTAATTGAGGTCCAATAACAAGTGAAAAAATTATTGAGAGAACCAAAATCATATGACTCTTGAAAGTTAATTAATCTAGTAAAAAGATAGAAAGGGAAAAATAAATACACTTTGGCACCTTTTAACTGCAAAGGTTTCATGACAAAACCCAATATAGCAAATGGAAGCATTAACAAGGCTTCTATCCAGAATGCGTAGCGCCAGTTAAAGGTGCTTCCAACCTTTCATGGACAAAATGAAAGACGACAGCTGTCATCAAACTTTATTGTGAAAAAGAATAATTAAGCAAAATAGTGAATGCTCTGAATGAACACAAAAGAATTGAACTACAGTTGCAGGTGGAAAATTTGAAACAGATGAAAGACAATAGAAACCCTTTTATGCATAAATACACAGGAAAAAAATCAAATCTATTGAATAAATCAGAAGACTGAACAAATAAATAAGTCACTAGAAGTGACACAACTTTTGCTTTACAGATGATGAGCCCGATTCGGAGGATATAGCAAGGAAAGGAATAAAACCAAGCATCAGTTTTAAATAAAAAATTAAAGAAACTAAAGCTGGAGAGTAGCAATCGGGAATTAGTCCAGTCCAAAAGTTACAAAATTATCCAAGGATAAAATCAACTTAGGGGAAAAACCTCAGAAGGGGTAGGAAAATAATTTACAAGCCCATCAGTAAACTTACAAATCCACCATAAACATAGCCCACAGCAATTCCAGTTGGTATACACATGTAGAACATTGCAAGCCAAGCAGTTTTCTGGAATTAAGAAAGCAAACCATAAGAGAAATACAAAAAGAAAAATGGTGATGCCAAGCCAAAAGTCAGCTAATTTTCTTTTGTTTCAAGCAGAAAAGGCAAGATAACCTGAGCAATAGGAGCATTATCATCGATAAAGGGTGCTGCAAGACTAATGAAAGAAGCCTCACCTACACCAACAAGCCTATTACAACAACAATGTAACTTACTGTATAAGATGAAGGAAAATAAAAATGAAAATGAGAAAAATAATAGTCCTCTTTGCAAGGACTAAGGGGATGTAACCCTTACATGCGGCATATTGCAATTGACCAAAAATCAAATGAAGTACCACATCCAGCTGTAGCAAATGTCCAAACTGATAATCCAACTCCAATAAGCCTAAAAGGATTAAAGCTGCAAAAGCAACATCTATTAGAATAATAAATAACTTTGATAGTAGTAACTAATGGTACAAGACTTATTGAACTACCTGCAACTTTCACATAGACCAAAAAAAATATATCTTTGAAGTTTCAAATTTTGTTGGTTTACAACATTTGACATGTCCAAAGAAGAAAGACATGCAAATTTATCAAATTGCAATAAGCTAAAGCAGTGACTTCAAGCTTTGTTCACAACAAGTACTGTGCTAGCTGATGTCACATCCTCAACCACCACCACAGCCACATAAAGCACTGCTAAGAACTAAGGTATCGCAACCTGGAATCACCAAGTGCCGATCTGGTCTCAGTTCTTCTCCAACCACTCACCATTTTTCCATTCCATGAAAAAAAAATTTATATATATATATATATATATATATATATATATATATATATATATATATTGAAATATAGAATTTGGCATTTGGGCTACTGTCCCAACATGCAAATATTCATGGTGTTGTAATATGATATGCTAACCCTCTGAAATTGTTGGCGTGAGCCATTTGTACTTGATTAAATCCATGTTTGTCTTTTCATTGATTGTCTAATAATTTAAGATAGCTAAATATTACTCATAACAGTTACTCTGTGTAAATCATTATATTTGTATTTAGTCTCTGCACAATAACTTTACTAATTATGGTAAAACTCAACATGGAATATGGAGTTTGCACAGTTGTAGAAGGGAAAAAAAGAAGAAAATATTCCACATATGCATAAAACTCCAACAGAATCTGAGATGAAGAGTGTTGGAGATGGTCCAAAAATAGCCAGTTTTTACATTTTTCTCTTTTACACACACTATGTGACCGACCAATTTATACCTACAGAATGAGAAACAAGAAGTCATAATAATAATAACTCACCTTTTTGACAAGGATGCAAATATAGGAGAAGCCACAAGCAATCCAACCATAAAGGCAGACGAGAGAACACCATCTTGAAAGTTGTTCAAGTTAAAATCACCCCTGCAAGCAACAGAATACAGTAAGCAACCTGAATCACCAGCCTAAACTGTAAAAGATTAAAACAAAGCATTAGATAACACAATAGGCATGATCAAGCAACATAACAAATGTAGAACAACTCACTCGCCAGTTTCAGAGATTAAAGCTGAAAAACAAAATAACAAGAAGGTGGGCATGATCATGCCTATCTAGTAAGGTCAATCGATATATGACTATATCATAGTTATGGACGCAAACTTCTACACATATACCCCTCGTACTGACAAAACTAAATTCCAAATCATAAAGACAGAAGACACATTATCAAACAAACAACAAAAAAATCCTACTCCTCAGTAACATTCTCAGCAATCAATGGAGTAAACTAAAAACACCATGCATTTGCCTCACAGCATATCCAAACCCAAATTTTAACATAAACTACAATTGACACAAGGAACAATCAACTTCAGAAACAATTTTATAAGCAGCATATACACAAGCAATCAAAAAAACAAAAAAGCAAAACTTAACTGAATCCCGGTTCCACCAGTGCATATTCCTTTATCATCACAAATGCTAAGACTCCCATTAACACCATTGCTGGCAATAACTCCCCGGTCCAGATAATTCAACATGTTAATCACACAAAACATTATGAGTAACCTGCACACAAAAACAGAACGGAATAGATGCAATTATCATCCATCCAATCCAACTAACAATCAAACACAGTCATCTCTTGCATCAGCAACATCCTACATAATCGAATTGTAGTCTTATCTATTTTATGCAATATATATCCTAAAATAGAAATTTAAGACAGACCGAGAAACGAAAAAAATATATGTACAAATACCGTTTGGGAGTGAACCAAGACGGAGAAGGAACGGAGTGTTTAGACGACAGAGTCCTGGCCATGTGAGCTTCGTCTACTGCCGCGTATGGAGGACTAGAGTCTAGCTTGAAATTTTTGATAGGATCTTGGTGTTCTCGCCTTCTCCAATGTTGTTGTTTGTTTTACTCAACGTTGACATATTTTTTAGGTGAAAATTGGAAATAAATAAAATTGGGCATATTCGGTTGCGTAATCATTTCTCTGTTCTATAGTTTCACTTCAGTTTTTAACTTGTTTAATATAAGTGAAAATTCTCGATGGACCGAAGATTTTAAAATACGACAGTAGACCTAATTTTAAATTTATATAAATTTAAATTTTATAAAAGTGTTACTATTTTATAGGTCTGATTTTTAATTTTATTCCTTTTATTAATTTTATTAACAAAAATTTCATTATATATTTTAGAATTGAGAATGAAATATAAATTGAAAATAAAATTACCCTAATGACCCTCTATTAAAGTTTGTATTTTGATGTTGATGTTGTTGATGATTGTAGTTAGAGTTTGTTTTTACTGAAATTGTTTGATTACTTTGCAATTGAGTCACTATTATTGTTGTTACAGTGCCTAAAGGATTGTCGTTAGCAGTGACATTGAGTCTTGCCTTCGATGAAGAAACTCATGAGCGATAAGGCATTGGTAAGACATCTTTCCGTTTGTAAGACTGGGGTCTGCTAGTTGCATCCACACTGATAAAATCGAAACAATGACTACAAACCATATGGTCGTCAACAAAATCTGGATCTATAATGAGACCAGAGCAATTAAAGATACTGATAATATTGAAATATTGCAGTCTACCATTCGTGAAGCGGGACACAATAGTTTTGTGCAGGCAATATTTCAAAACACTGGTCCAAGGTAGTAAAAGGGAAAGATGGAAAGACTACCATATTAGGAACTCCAACTGAGACAATGCTTGAATTTGGCTTGCTACTAAGAGGTGATTATAAGTTTAATAGGCAGGAATCTGCAATAGCGAAATAGCGAAGGTGGAGCCTTTCAATTTTGTTGAGAAGAAAATGTCTGTGCTGGTTTCATTACAAAATAAAGGCGGATTTTGCGCAGGGGCGGATCTAGAATTTTGAAAACGGGGACATTTTATCTAATGTATTTAGATTTTGATATATTCTTAACTCACTATATATTTATAAATTTTCAATTTTTTTATATTTCAATTATTAAATAAAATTATCTTATTACATCAAAATTAAAATATATATATATATTCGATAAATTTAACAAAATTTATTATTTCTTAAAACACTTAAATAAGAACTTAATATAATGTTAAATTTGGAAAGTAAAAAATTCCCAATATAAAAAGAAAAACACTAGTATAACTGTTAAAATAAATATATTTTGACTTCGTTTTAATCTCTCTCACTTCATTATTCTCTCACCTCAACTTTTAAAATAAACAAAATATTAATATAATACAATCTTAAAAAGATAATAAACTAAAATCCAACGTAATATAATTTTAAAATATAAATATTTTAAATATTTAATAAAAAATGGGGGACATTTTGTCCCCCATTTTATACGGTGGATCCGCCTCTGATTTTGCGCATTCTATAAAAGTGCATCAGAATTCATTTTGGAAATGTGCAACAAGAAGAGAAGAAGAAGACCACAAGGATCATCAATGGATTTGCATGTGAAGTTTTAAGGACTTTGTGCTTAGCATATATGGATATGGAATCCAAAGCCCACATATAGCATTCCTGAAGGCAGTTATACATTGATAGATGTTGTTGGGATTAAAGACCCGATTTGACTTGGAGTGAAGGAAGCTGTTAGATCTTGTTTAGGTGCTGGAATTATCATGGGATTTTGATGTGAATTGTGAACTACAAATGAATGTGAATAGAAATCACAGTCTGTGAACGACTGTGAAATATAATCACAATCATGTTTCTGTTAACCCAAAATTGTTTACATGTGTTCATGTTAAGGTGGCATATGGACCACCACATCATAAACAGCCACATGTTGGGTGAGAAATTGGAATTAAATTATTGGTAAACAAGGTGAGATATTAATGCTTTTACCTACTTATGGAAGAAGGTGGATGGAGAAAGGAAGAAGATGAATTCTTGTTGAGTTCCTGGTTCTTTTGTAACTGAACTATAGATGGAAGCAGACTCTAAATTCATATAGAGGAATCATGAATCTTCAAGTGCAACCTAACTGGATAGAGATTGTCAATTAGAAAAAATTTAATCATTTGCATTACTTCTGACTATGTGTTGCTAATGATGATAATTATGTTTTGTACACTCTAAGCATGTTTTTGGATTGACAGTTCTATTAAATTAATGAGTATAAATGAATAGTGATCTATATTCATAGATTGTAAACATAATTAAGCAATATTTGTACATTATAAATGGTGTTCGTAGAGGCATTGTGAAGTGGCATAAGGTGAAGTGAAATTCATATTTCAAAATATTCAAAAAATAACCTTATGTCTTGGTTAAACAAAATATGAGCACTTAGACAAGCAAGTGGATCAAATGACTTGCACAAAACATCAAGAATAACACAAAAATTAGCAAACATATGCAAGATTTTTAGTTTAGCACTTACAAGCCGCATAAGTACCCTCAATGCCCCTGTGGAACCCATATGGGGAGTACTTCATACCTGTGATTCGAAGGCACAGACTGTGAGTACTACTCACAGTTGCTCAAAAGAGGTAGGAAGACAACCTAGGCATGGTTATTCAACTTTGAGTGACATAATGTGAAGTCAAATTAACATTTCAAAATATTCGAAAATTGACCTCTTACATTGGTTGAGCAAAACTCTAGCAACTAGACAAGTGAGAGAATTAAGTGACTTCCACAAAATATTATGTCTTATCAAAACATTATCAAACGATATCACTGTCCAAAGAGATGGGGACTCATCCAATGCACGATTATCCAATCCTAATAGTCGTAATGTGAAGTAAAATTTACGTTTTCCGCCTATCGAAAATTGGCCTCATGACATGGTAGCTCAAACCATGAGCAATTAGACAAGTAAGAGGATCAAGTGGTTTTCACAACGCATCAAGTATTATTAAAATATTATGAAACAATATCACAATCCATATTATGTCATTTTAAGTCAAATAAGGTTCCTGATTGTCTTTAGTGAGCCCATATAAGTCATATGAGGGAATTGTGATCCGTGCACATGATCAACAATCACAGTTTCTCTAAAGAGGTGGGGAATCAGCTATGGCACGATTATCCAATCAAGTATTTGTTGTTTTAGGAGAGAAAAGAGTGAGAGTGAGGAGAGTGAGGAGGGGGTTTTGTTAGTGGTGTGATGGGCCTTGTTTGGGTTTGGGCTTGAATCACAATATTAGGTCCAATCTCACCCAAGCCCACATACTACCATCCAATCCAACCCGAAACTCCGCTCCGCTCCCAATTTCGTTTCCAAAAGTATATTCTGATTTTAAAAATATATTTATACTAGCAAAACCACATTTAAATTGAAAAGTTATGTCAATAAAATCCAATTTTTCCAAAATTGACCCGGTTTTACGAAAATCATTTCGAAACTATTTTTCATGACCGAAATTGACTCTACACTTCTGAGTTTGGTCTCTAATGACTATTTTACCTTCAGAACAGATTTTTAATTTATTCCAATATGGAAGTTTTGAAAATAAATTTTACAAAGTAAAATTTTTAATTAATAAAATATTCGAAAATTTTATGCCCTACTTGTGGACGTTACACAATAGCTCTGCCAATCATGGGAGCGGATATGAGATAGATTCGACGCTTGTGAGAAAGACAACAACGAAAAATGAGTACAACAATGAGCTCAAGCATCACTCTATCAGAAAACATACTAAACATGATATTGCTTTTCGTTATTTAGGCCTAAAGAGGGTGATGATACTATTTTGGATCCTGGAACACCATATTTAAAGTGCAATTGGTGCTCTTCTATATTTAGTCTAATGTACTAGACCTAACATTACTTTTATAGTTAATTTATTGGTAAGTTACAGTCTATTCCAATTTGGAGATATTGGAATGGTATTAAACATATTCTCAGATATCTTTGCGGAACAAATGACTTGCAACTAATTTATTCTAATCGTGATAATTCTTTAGGTTTGATCGGGTATGCCAATGTTGGATACCTTTCAGATCCATATAAATATCTCAAACTATTTATATCTTTATGTATAATGGCACAACAATCTTGTGAAAATCAATAAAGCAAATGTTAGTTACTACATCTTCGAATCATATTAAGATTCTTGCATTACATTCAACTAATAAGGAATGTATCTAGTTAAGATCTGTCATTGAGCATATTAAGAGTTCATGTGATATTTCTCAAATATCAAATGAGCCTACAGTTATATAAGATAATGTTGCATGTATGACTCAAGTTAGAGAAGGATACATGAAAAGAGATCAGACGAATCATATATTTCCAAGTTCTTTTACACCCATAGGCTTCAAGAACCCAAACATATTGATATAAAATAGATTTGATCCTCGAACAATTTAGCTGATTAGTTAACAAAAACTTTGTCAACTACAACTTTTGAAAAAATTTGTTCACAGGATCAGAATGATAAAACTCTCTAAGTTAAAGAATTGATTACGAGTGTACATTTTAGGGGGAGTATCACATTTGGATTCCAACTGCAATCTTTTTCCCTTCTTCCAAATTTTTTTCCATTAGACTTTTTACTAGATAAGACTTTTAACGAGGCTGATAAATGGTAGAAATTTAAAGGGAAGTGGTGTAAATCTTGAATTTCCACGTCATGGGCACTTATCTCATTATTGTCAAACTACAGTAATATGTAGTGAGTTATACTATCTATTTTGCGCCTATAAATAAGGCTTATAAATATTGAATAAAATTTTGCTTCCTCTATTATAATGGAGTTCTTTACTTTATTTCTCCCGTTTATGTCTTTATTTATTTTATTATTTACATAACATTATATTTTATTTGCATTAATTTTAATTTTACAATAATTTATTTGTTTGAGTGATGTGATGATATGTCCTTTAAACTCTTTAAAAAAATCATTATCTAGATGTAAAAATGAGAGATAGTTGCTTGTAACGTGTAACCAATCAAATGGAAATATAATTACAGTTTATGAACTCTACATTCCAATTATTATTTAAAAATTCATTATTTTTATTAAATTAGTATTTTTTATTATTTAATTTATAACTTAATTGATCTATATTTTAGGGTTTGGTGGGTTTTATTTTTCATTTACATGAGGTTCTTGGTTTGTAATTTAGGTATTGCCATGATTTATTTTTATATTTATATATGCAGTGGCGGAGCCAGAATCGACCGTAAGTGGGTTCATTGGTAAAATGATATGGTGTCACTATATTTCAAGTTTTACTAACTTTTTTTTTAATGTATAAATTTAATTTTTTCCAAAAACAAATGGTGTCAAATGACTCTACTGTTCCTATATGACTCTACGACTGTATATGCGGTAATACCATTTACATTATCTTCTAGCCTTAGGATCCCCTTTTCTATACCCATTTTTCATGCTTTATCACCAGTTCTCAAATCGTCAACTCAAGATTTCTATATACAAAAACCATGCAACTTCCTAACAATAACTCCAAATAATTCTTACAATTTAATATTAGGAGCAAACATTATAGCCTTCAGTTAAGTTTGTCCAAAACCTCTAAAGAAACACATAATGTACGACAATGCAGTGAACATAAAAGATCAACTTCAACTATCGCAGATCTAGTCATTGATAACTTCTACAATTTAAATGGACTCTACAATCAAGTAATATTACAACAATGACATTACCTTATGTTTATCAAGTAATGACGACAAGTTTTCAATTTTATTCTTTTGTTTCTTATACCTCAGATAATTTCTCATATCCAGCTTGATTTTAAAGAAAATTCATTATTTTACCAAGACAGTTGTCTCTTAAATTTTCTTATATTTATTCTTCAACTTCTTCATCTCCATTTCCCTCACCTTCAACAGCGTGATAATCTTCACCTTCATCTTCTCAACGTCCACCATCTTCATAGTTATCACCATATCTTAACAAATTTCTTCCCCCTTATTATCTTCTTTTGTATACTCAGTTGGGTTTTCGTTCATTTCATATTGTTCATCTTCCACTGCATTCGCTTTCTTAGTCAATGAAATGCTTTTATTTCAATCAAATTCCTTTGTATACCAACTTCACAATTCATCTTCTGCCGCCACAAGTTCGACATAACAACTTTTCTAAATTAAAAAAATATATATAGAAGATATTAACAACTGACATTAATGTTCAAATCTACAACACCAAATAACACTTTCCATTTAATTTGTCTATGCCGAGGACCGCAATATTAAATGAGTGGATATCATCTTTTACAAGTACCTATTTTATGTTATTCCCCAATAAAAATTGCACATCAATATTACTCTTAATGAATTTAGAAGATCATATGATATATTTTTTTTATCACTAGACCTTTGGTTATGTCACCCTTGTATTATTCCACACCATTAGGACATTCTACCCATTTTCCACCAAACTTTACATGAATAAGTATGCTATGTGAATCCATGAGCGTCCGTTAAAAAGTTCAACATCATATACTAAAGAAACAAAAATTGCAATCAACTTTACATTTGCCTTTAATCTAGATCCTGAAAGTACGATACAAACTTCATATAAATGTACCATTCGAATAATGAAATCTAGCTATCATATGACATATTCACGTCAAGTAATAACAACATTCACTGAGTGAATCAAATTATAATAGAAGATATATAAATCACAACATGTTGACCACACATACACCTATGAAAATGCAAATTTAACACCCTTAATGTTAGGAAATTTTCGGTTCTATCACACTTTCTTCCTAATTCCTAGTTCGATTCAACCAAAATAATCAGCCCAAACACAAACACAATATTTAACGTGGTTCGGCAAATTGCCTAATCCACAGAAAGATAACAACTTTACTATGAGAAATAAGAATTACAAGTCATTCAGACAACACTCTCTCTCCACACAAAGTTATTTTTTTCTCAACCAGAATCTTTTTTAGGCGAACAACTCCACCATGGCGAGACAACCTCAAATCAAAATCTCCTTAATGGCGAGACAACCTCAAATCAAAATCTCCTTAATGACGAGACAAGCCAATTCGAAATCTCCTTAATGGCGAGACCCCAACCTCAATACTCGAAATCTCCTTAATGGCGAGACCCCAACCCCAATGATCATTACCCCCACGGGTATGATCCAACTCCAATGATCACCACCCTAGAGGGATGAGATTCCAATACGATGATCACCACCCCCAAATGGATGAGATAATTTCTTCTTCATGAGACAACTCTATTTATAGTGATCATCAAATACACATTCCTAATTTGTTTCCTTTCCAACCAAGGAATAAATCAACCAAATTAGGAAAACCAAATCTTTCCAAAACAAAGAATCAAACAATTAGGAAATAGATCCAAACTCAAAATAGGAAAACCTTCCTAAAAGAAAATCCTTGTGATTCAAGGCAATCCTAACACTTAATATATTCATCGCAAGTAAAATGAACCCATACAAAAACAAGACTTTCATACTTCCAAGGTTACAGATGACTAACTATATAATACTGAGTATGATTCATTGCGGACCAAATATATGTGCAAGAATATGCATGTTGGATAATTACTTTCAAGAATAAATAAAATTCCAGGTTACAACTTTCAGTGCCTATTTATACGTGGCAGTAAGTGATTGGATATTAAATAAATAAAAATAAATATTTTTATAATAACTAATAATAATTTAACCAATTATTTATTGACATGTGTATGAGTAGGTAAGGAGAGTAGTACGTAACAATAGGCTATAACATTAGTCGTTGGATAAGAGTAATACTACATAACTCACTCTTGTACAACTTTTAGTGCCTACTCATACGTGGAAGCAAGTGATTGGATATTAAATAAATAAAAATAAATACTTATAATAATTAATAATATTTCAACCAAGAGTAATACTACATAGCCCACTCTTGTGTACAATTTTTAGTGCCTACTCATATGTGGCAGCAAGTGATTGGATATCAAATAAATAAAAGTAAATATTTATAATAATTAATAACAATTCAACCAATCATTTGTTGACATGTATGAGTAGGCAAGGAAATGCAACTATCAGTGAAGTTCAGTTAATTGATCAATGAAATTTATATCATTAATCAATGATCTACAGTTCATAATTGTATAAGAGTATTTGTACGGTGTTTCCTCTGTTGTGTAACGTGTCACGTCCGTAATCTGGGGCTATTCGTCTGCTTATTTTGAAAATTTTATTTAATTTTTGGTCTATTTATTCAAGGGTAAAATGGGCATTTTTGTAAAATTTTGACTTTTTCGGTTTGACCAAATGATTTGACCAAGTTGACTTTTGGGTTGGTTTTGAAAACAATTTGATATTTGAGTTAATTTTTGTCAATATTTCTTAAATGGGATTATTTTTAAAACCACATGAAACATATGGGTTGGTGGAGATATTTACCACCCATATATATATATGAAAAGATTGCTTTTAGAATTCATTCTCACCAAAACCTAGAAAGAAGCTTTTTCGTATTTTTACTTTCTCTCCAAAAATCAAGAACACACACTCATATTCTAAACTTTAATTGCTGGGGATTTCACTTGGATTTTGTGCGGTATTGATTTCTTCACACTTAGGTAATGATTTCTCTTATCTATTTGCTTTAAAATTGATTTTTATAAAATTTGGGAATTTTATCTATAATTAGGGTTTGTTGATTTTAGAGTTGATTTCTACGAATTGATTTGGGGGTTTTGCTTTATATGGTTTGGGTTTTGAAACCCTTGATTTAGTTTCATGATTTGGGTGGTTTTGAATCTTAATTGATTTTATTTGTTCTTTAGATATAAACCCTAATAATTGTGAATTGGGGATTTATAATTTATTCTTGATTTGGTGTAGACTAAGTTGAGGATCGTCGACCGGAGTAGACTCGGTTGATTTGGATTAGCGAATAAGGTTAGTAGCCGTGTTTACGCCCTCACTATTGATTGTAATTGTCTGTTTGATTGTTTGCGAATTGGTTATATTAATATAAGCTGAAATCTGTGATTGATTAGCTTAAATCTGCTGCATTGAATATAAACTACTTGGGTATATTGCTGCCATTTTATCTACACATATTGGACATGTGAATTAGTGTCCATATCTGTCTGTTATCTGTCTGTAATCTGGAATCTGAATTCTATAATCTGCTAAAGTCCTGTTCTAAGGTTAATACGATAAGACCTGCATGCTGTTAGGGAAAACTAGATGTATACATCGATGCGCGAAAGTGTATATGGCCTTGATTGCCAACCACTTTCTGGATGCGACGACATCACTTCTGGAGCTTTGCACACTGTCTGGATGCGACAGCATCACTTCTGGGATCTTTGATCCATCTCAGAGGGTTTAACCCTATCTGTCTGTTTCTGTTCCCGATTTTGTTATTAAACTAAGGACAGGCCTGGTAAGTTAAACACCTAAACAATTGGGTAATCTGAAACTCTGTGATAATGATGTGTTTCTGCTTTCTAGTTATATGTTAGATATGTTTTGGTTTGATTCTTGTGGTTGCTAGTTGTTTTCCTTTGGGTTCTTATCTTGGGTAGTGTATATTGTGACTACTAACTGGCTATAAGTGCTAGGAGCAGACCTAATTGGATAGCTAGACTTTGTTTGACGATCGACATAATTGGAATTAGGCTAAATATGTGCCCAGTGTCCGTAACCGGACTGTTTACCGGATTGTCACTTAAAATTGGAAAACTGAACGTAGGATGGTCTCTGGCCGAACTCCTTACCGAGCTGGTTACCCAAATATAATTCGGTCAGCTTTGAGTTCATTAGATTCACTCTCTGGACGAACTACATACCGAATTAGATACCGATTTGTAGTTCGGTATGAGCCTCTGAAGACTGTTCAACCTCTCTGACCGAGCTCTTCACCGAGCTAAGTACCGAATTACAATTCGGCATGCCTAAGAGACTTGAAACTCTCTGACCGAGCTTCATACCGGATTAGGAACCGAACTGTCACTTAAACTCTCCATGGATTCGTATAATTGCTCTCTGACCGAATAGCTTACCGGACTGTATACCGAACTCCTAATTCGGTATCGGTCTCCCTTTTGATAATAATTTGACAATTGTAAAGCCTTTCTCAGATGGTAAATGCAATAATATGTAATCATTTATCCTAGATCACTTAAAGGGGATTTTATTTGGGATAATTTGATTTGATAATCAACTTGTTTGCTTTTGTTGGTACCCCTTTGGTTGTTAACTAACCTGCATTTATGTGTGACATACTATTCTATTTAATAAGACGCATTTGTATGTGTTTGTTGGGCATTGAATTATTAACCAGACATCGATAGTCTGACCCTTCGTTGTTTTCCTTTTTGTTTTGAACCCTTTTTGGGAATGGAAATTGCTGAGTTCAGACAGTCAGGTGGGATAGCAAGATATCACTAGCATCGAGCATCACATGGATCCTCTTCGGACTTGGATTGCATTTCTGTTTCATTGTTGCTAGACTTATTTTGTATTTGAACCCGCTGCACTATGTTTTGGATTGATTTTCAGATTAAATACTTTTGGGATATTTTTATGTGATTTTTTCCTTTCATTGGGAACTTGTAGTCGAACTACTATTTGATCTTGGATTTGTTTCGAACTATTTGAATTTGGATTTATAGAACTGTTATTCAGATTTGAGTTTGATTTGTATATCTGTTTATTTGTTATTTGTATGTTTGTATTTGTCTTCGCATGTGACATCCGGTCTCCACGTCCCTTTTCCGTCGGGGCGGGGGTTCGGGTGTTACATAACGAGTCCCCACCCTATTCTTTATTTTTCCTTACCCTTATAATTTTACCTATTGAAACTCGAAAAAATATCATTTACGATAAAATAGCACTTGAAATCACATTCAACGGTAACCTTTTATCTATTAACATAACCAAAACAACCCGTAGACAAATTCAAGCACTTGTAACATTCATTTCATTTTACTGTTTCACCTTTCCCTCAGTGTTTATCAATTAAACTATTGATTGAAATAATATAGATAAACAAACAGAAAAAATATAAAAAGTAAAGATAGATGACTTGTAAAGATTAATACTTTAAAAAATAGATATAAATAGCGAGCTCAATAGTCTTGACTTATTCTTGGCTTGTGAATCTTTTATGCTATTCGTCAAGAGGGTTGACTTTTTTTTTTCTTTTCATTGTATCCAATTTCGTAAGAAGATTAGTTTGATCACAGAACCAAAAGTCATTAACGTTTAATTATTTGTTAAAAGAAATAACCGTATTTAAGTAAAATTAAAAGGAATAATGGTATTTAAGTAAAATTATACACATTTATATTATTTGAAACTCAAATTAATAAGGATTTTTTCAAGACCCATCCAGTCCAGACAAGTGCCATTTCTTACCATTTTCTTCGCAAAAGTTTACACTTTTACTTTTAGTTAACAAAGAAAGAAATAATAGGATTGATGTGGACACTTTCAAGGTTCTTATACATGATATTATACACTTATTAAGCTGGAAAAAAGTTTTACAGAAGGATTCAAGTAAAGCATCTTGATACACATAGTATATCTATTCTCAGTTCCTCTAATGGCAATAAGACCTGGATGATATTTTTTAAGCCTGCTGATGGATGGATAAGTGATGGTTATGTACACATGGTCTGCAAACTAGATGCTGCTTCACAAGCTCTTGATAGCTGAATAAGCGGAAACATGAATATCACAGCACTCAGAATCCCATGAGAAGTCTTGTAACATTGCATCCTTGATCCTTGTTTCCCAACTAGGCGGATTGTTCTTCTGAGGGAAATGAAACAGGAAAACATACATATTGAATAAGTTAACTACATATCAAGCAGCTTTACTTAAAATATGAAAACATCAGTTTGTTGAAGCAGATACTTACAATTTCATCCAAGGCCTGCCGTAGAGACATATTTCCAAAGGTAGAGCTGATGAACTTTGAAAACTTGCTGGCGTCATGATTGAAATCTAAACTATGCCTGTTATGATATGTTCAACACAAATGGAGGTTATTTTACTTTCCAGAGGAGATGGGGAATTTTTCTATTTACTAACTAGAATCCGTGAGGAACAGTTACCTGAAACTGATATCGTTGGAGTTCACTGCAATTGGTGCAGTCCCATATTTTAAAGCCTTTTGCTACATTATATAAAATAAATGGCAAATAACAGATGTCAGATACAAATATAAAATAAACAGAGGCAGCTCATACAATGCTTTCATGAATACAATTCTAAGAGCTTCTTCTTTCATCTCCAATTATTGATTTAAATTTTTAATTGACAAATCCAAAATCCTTTCTAACTTTTTCATTGGCACATCTGTTAGATAATTGAAATAGAAATCTCCATCGAAGAGGTTTTTTCTTTTTTCCTTTTTTAGTTTACCTAGTAGTTATCCCAAGTGGTGATAGCTAATCCTATGAAAAGTAATCTAAATTTATTAGTTAAAAATTATAATCAGAGATGCTCTAAGACTAACTAAACTTCTATGAAATGTAATCTCAAGTTATTTAGTTTAATCAGGTTCCAACACGAAAACTGTGTACAATCTTCTCAGTAAAGAAGATGAAGAAAAGAAAACTCTGTTAGTGTATACTGTGCATGGTGTGTGGATTGAACCAGCATTTTGGCTTCAAATATGTAGTGGATTACCATTCTGATTACTTACTGGTACTTGGAGAACTGGATTGTGGAATGAGTGACACAACATAATGTCACACCCTGCAAAGATCAAATGTGATAGATCTTCGTCATAGCTGTCTATGAATCTCACATTTCCATCCTGCGGCAATTAAAAAACAATGTGTTATTTAAATTCATCCAAAAAGAAAATTACACGGATCCTATGCAATAAAAATCAATTGGAAAGTAAATCAAAAGGATAAAGCACCTTTATATCAACATGGATAATTACTAGTTAAAGAATCAAACTGACAGTGGCTGACAAAAGGCCACAAGTACCTTGAATTCATTCGGAAATGATACGTGAGCTTTATTCCCCATTAAGATGAACTGTAAGGAAACATCAAAAGAATACATCCACAGAATTACAAAGAAGAAAAAATGTAACAACGCAGACTTATGGGTATACATAAATTTCTATCATGATTGACATTCTAACTAAACACCAAATGATGCAATTTCCTAATTACACTCAGAATAATCATCATTTGTTCAGTCAGTAAAGCATTTGATTATATTTTGTCAGCTATATCATACCTATATCAATGGGATAAAAATAAAAAATAAATAAATAAATAAACCAACCAACCAACTTAGACGGAACTACATACCTGGACAGCACTCATGCTGGAATTTTGAACAACTAACTTCAAGTTTTCCACAACATCAGATAAATCTGAGAAGATGCAGCCAACCTGATAAAGTATCTCATTTAATTAAAAAGTATTTATGATATGTAAAGTAGTATGATACGTGTACAGTTCCAGATATACGAACATTATTGGACATTCATTGTAGTAATAGAACTTCATTTTATTTGTTTTGGGATTACCTCAAAGGTGAACACAAAGAATTACTTTATTCTGTCAGAGATTACTAAACAGCCATAGGCATATTCACTTCAAACAAAAATGTGTTGCATATCCTTCAGTGCACAAAACATTCTCAACCAACCTAGAACCAGTTCAGGCTCACAGAGAAAAGTGGAAAGAAACTTATACTTTACTAGTCATTAAGCAATTATCATTTATTACATCATTTTCCATACATGGGACATATATTAAAACTAAAAGTTAATAGATTCAATTTGTTTAAAACTGTTCAGACATCGCAACAAAACTAATTCATAGCTTTTTTTCATTTTTCAGTTCATCAAATGAAATTTTCATAATCATTAGAGCATTTAGCAAATCTAAAGAAATGTAGAAATGCATTGTGAATGCACTAGGTTTAGCCAAGATCAGACAACATTTCCTTTGCTTCAACTAGCATATAACAAGATCAAGATGCCTCTGGATCCCATATCAATGCCATCTTCTCACATTCACTACATAAAATCTAGTATTGACTAATCTGCAATGATTTTATCAAATCAGACATGACTGCATACTTACAAGAATAGCAGAAGCATCATTCAATAAACCAAGCTGCTTCTGTAACGAAACTTTACAAACAATTTTTCCCTTCAAGTCCTTTGCCGAATAATTTTCTGGAAGAAATTTGTCAGTAGAAGGATCCCAGATAGAGCTATCAAATCCACTTGGAGCAACAAGCAACTTGTCCCTGCCACCAAAAACAAAAACAAGGCAAAGATGTACTTATGTCTTTTTTTCGTCTCTTTTTGTTGTAGGAAGAAATATCATCTACGTCATAATGAAAGGCAAAAGGGAGAGAAGGAAATACAAGACATGAAAATCAAATCCAGACAGTACAATTAACTTACTGGTGTATGGATAGTGTTGATTCCAGTCCATGAGTCAAACTACGGACAATTCTGCCTTTTGAATGCATAGATGACATTATTACAATTTTATTTGAATAAACTAAACCACCCTGCAAGTTTGGAAACCATTAGCTGCTCAAGTGATGCCAAAACTCACGGAAAAGGAACAGCTTCTGTGGATTATGAATTTATGAGAAAGTGTAAATTGACAATACATGACACTCCAACAACACAATTTGGAAAAGAAAATGATGGCGAAGTTTCACGAAAACGAATTGAAGAGAAAGAGTAAATTATTTTGGTGGAGATACTGCTGTAAAATGCAAAAAACGAGGTGGTTCAAGTCTAGTTTTAAATAAAAGGATTCAATGGTCCTTTCAGAGATCATTCCTATATACAACCAGCATACATAACTAGCATTCAAGGTTCCCCATGCAAGTCCAATAAAGTTGTCACCTTAAACGTGGGAGCCCAGAAGGAAATGGAACCCCACATTCCACTCAGATCTTCTAAGTGGTTCAACCTCAAAGGATGATATCCAAACAAATTTCACAAAGTAATTAACATGCAAATTGAGTGTGTCCACTTTTCCAATACAAGCTGCATATAAAGTAACAGATGAAGTTTAAGTTTTGGCTTCCATGATATAATAGTATTAGTCTTCTAGATCTCACAGACAATTCAGCATACAGAGTCCACAAAGACATGTCCATTTGAAAATAGCAGGTCATATGACAAATCTTTCCGGGAGATAAAACCAGTCGCATATCAATTGTCTGAAAGTCAGATTAGGTTATGACTTTCAAAGGAAGTTAATATACAAATTATAAGTATCACATATTCAACCAATGCAGTCAAAGGCAATTTTAATTAATTTGAACCTAGAATATACAACTATATTTGAGAATAAATTCCTACAAAAAATAGAAAGTTGGACAAACAGAAGCAATTACCTTCAAAATATTAATTAGATGAGTCTTATTGTCATCTTGTAGACGATCAGGCCTATGAAGTCTGGCAGGATCAAGTCCACAGAGTGCAAGCTTATCAGGATGCTCTAGACACTGTATTTAAGGCATTCATTAAAAGAATTAAATGACTAACTCGAGATGAAAAAAAAGAAGATGAAACCATATAGTAACATACCTGTGAATCAAGGCTTTGCGATGTGAACAATATTCTAGTATTTCCAAGCCCCTAAATTCAATTCTCCAAATTCATTATAAAAATGTCAGAAAGAGAAATGCATGCTATCTGCCATACAACATCCACAAGCCTATATACAAAAATTGCTAAACATTCAATTCCCCTTTGAGAATCTTACCTCAAAGGTGTTACTCTATCTAAATTATTAAAAAACAATAAATGAAGGAAGAAACTTACAATATGAACAATTTTGATAAACTGAAATTCACAATTGATATTGGCAATTGAAGATCTATCCTATTGAGATGTATAATCATTTCATTTAAATGAAACACAGATTTTCATGTTCATATGTAGATAATTTCCAGAAACAACAAAAAAGAGAAATTTGCAATAGGGAAGCAAAAGAGTAATATGAAAATTGCATGTGAGGTGTGGCAACTATGAAGCAAAAGAACATCCATATTACACCTGATTAACAAATAGATCCCAGAAAAGAGGTCCAACTATAGCAGTCTCCCAATTATGTATGTGCAAAACATCAGGCCGTTTTCCAGATTTTACAATGTAATCCAATGCAGCACGAGAAAAATAGGTAAACCTGAAAGAACTAAATCGTTATTAATAGATGCTCAAAGTTATCCGATAAAGCAAAAAATATAAAGCGTAGAAATAATTTTACCAACCGTTCAAAGTCATCTGAGTAACCATACACCCTCTCACGGGAAAAAAATGAAGAGTAGTATAAAGGTTGGATGAAAGTGACTCCAATGCCAGAGAAGACACTGGACAAAAAACATAAAATGAGAAAAATAAATTCAAAATCCAAAACACATATTTAATAGAAAGCAGTCCTAATTCACTTTGTGGTCCTACTAGAAAGCACAAAAAATACCCCGAAAACCCAGGATATTATTATTAACTTAACAAAGTGCAACCTGTAGAGCAGTAAACATTGGATACTCACCCCGTCCAAATTTTGTTTCCATGCAATTGACCATTAAAAAATGAATAAGACTCGACTTCAATTTCTCGCAGTCCTTTAACTCCACTAAGGTCCAAAATATTGTACCTATTTTCATGTGATAGGTTCACTTATATCAGTATTGAACCACAAAAATACATGTGCAATCTAATGATGAAATGAATTTGAGCTAACATCTATTGTAGATGAAATTCAGCAATACTTTGGCAATATAACCTCCACTATATAGTCCTGTCTTTGTAGGGCACAAGATATGCCTGTTACATATGAAGCCAATGCTCCAATAGAGATCAATGGTTCCATTTCGGTGCAAATGTGGATGACGTGGTAACAACTCCTGCATAAGGAATACCACAAACATGAAGAACAATAAGCAACCTTAAAATGAAAGAAAATGAACAAAAAGAAAGAAAAATGCATTCATGATCAAAGTTCGAAGAACTATACTCAAATGAACAATGCAGAAGTGCATAATGGAGCCGCTCCAAAAGAGCCCAAAAAACTGAACCATGAAAGGGAAGTATATTTTTAAAAATTAAAAAATAAAAATAAAAAAAATCCTAAATATATAAGAGATCTTCACATACCTACCATTCCTATTATTGTTGGAAGACGACAAAATATCATTTCTCTATTCTCAAAATAAATTAACAAAATAAAATAAAATCATAACATTCAACAGATGGCAGTGGCTGAGGAGTTCTTCATAACTGATAACTCCAGTTCAATCGTGTCATAGATTGATAGAGATAAAATTCATTGCCCTAACAACTAGTGGAATGCAACTCCTTAGATAGCTATTGCATTCATAGGGAAGCAAATGAAATAAAAGAATCACTCAGCAAAGTTGTATTGGCTTAGATAGCAATTTGCATTAAAAAACCAACATAACAGCATAATGAAGCATGTTATCTTGCTTGGCTTTGTGCTGGTTGGCTTATCAGGTATGCACAATTTAAGTTGCACAAAAGAAAATTCTTATTGCAATGACACAGTATTATTATCATGAATCTTCTACTTGCAACTGATAGAAATTTGAAAAGAAAAAATATAAAAGTGGAAAGAAAAATGCAATTTTCTGTTGGAAATCTTTACTTTTTGCTTCCACCGGAGAACTGACGGAGCTCTGCCAAAAGCAAAACATCTCTTTTCTCAAGAACATCAATAAACACATCAGCTACACTACGTTTATAATTCAAGACCATCTTTCTTAAATTTGATGCCTCTTGGGTGTTAATCAAGCCAGTGACAACCATTGAATCAATCCGAAGCAGCAACTCGGAGCATACTGATAAGTTATCTGGTTTAACAGAAAATCTGTTAAATTACTTTGAATATGTATTGCACCTAGCAAAGTACCCCTAGCTAACAACTATCAATTTCATGTAACTTTAAAAAGCAAAAAGAAGAAAAGGTCTTCTTTACTGTACAACAAGTTTAGCACATACAAAGTCAATAATATAGGACACAAGTGCACCTTTTCCAAACCCTCCCTGCTCCTTTTCTGCCTCAAGTTGTTCTACCTGATGGAGCAACAACTTTTTCTCTTCATTCACTTTATTCAACTCCTCCACAGCCATAAGTCTTTGTTTGTTTAAGAACAAGATATCTAAAATCACACCAACCAAACAATATATATTACATAGATTGTACTAAACAAATCAAACCAAACTCTGGAAATGAACAAGGTAAAAATAAAGAGTTACTCTGTTGAGCTTCTCTAAAAAGTCGCCAAATTTCTTTATGTTTCACATCTTGTTCCACATTTGAAGCCTGAGACTCTCCCTCAGACATCTCTGCGTCATCATGACCACCTGATCTGGATGAATAAATGCACATTTTACAATAAACAATCAAAAAGGGAAATAGTAATTATACATGAGAAGAACACTTACTCCATTGGAGAATGTGATTTTGACAAACCATTGATATTTCCATTTTTGCTGCAAAAAAGCAAATTTCTGGTGAGGATAAAGTTCTGTGAAATTGAGGAGAGAAAAGGGTTTTAGCACACCTTGAGCAGCAAACCTGAGGAAGTTTATGATATTTTCGGTTTTGTAGGAGGAGAGGAGTAGGCGAGATAGCTTGGTTAAGTAGAGAGTTGATTATGAGCATTTTTGTCTCCAATTCAAAATACAGAGAACGGAGAGGAAGATGTGATCATGTGAGTGTGAGTCCACTCATGTGAATGAATTTGTCACATGTGGATGTGGTGAATTTGACCGCTATCAATTAACAGTTGAAAACAACACAAGCCAAAACAAACGGTTGCTCACGAAATTGAAATGAGTAATTTAAACTTAAAACCATGTAGATTTTGAAACCTTATCAATCAACACGAAAAAGTTACACATCTTCAATATTACAATGACAATAACATTCCATTTCATTTTCAGGTGAAATTGTATCTCAACCAAGTCAACTTATGCTCTAACTAGGAAAGTTGCTTTAAGAGGGTATATTATTTCCTCTTCCACCATTCCCTCTCCCTTTTCAAACCCATCTTTATAATTATAATTTACTTTTGAGTTAATTTGCTTGGTTTAGAGATTTGAAAAGAGTTCAATCTTCCCTGATCCTAGATCAGCTGTCGAGAAATAAGAGGTTTGCTGATAACCGTATCGGTAACATTGCCCTAAACGGAAATAAAATAAGATACTTGTTGATCAAACATGGTGTTGATCGTCAACTACCGATCCGAATACTAGTGACTTATCAAAGCCTGTAAAATATGCCAATCAGTTAAAAACGCAAAGCTAAACATGCACCTATCGAAAACCCTTCATATTATTTATACCACCGTAACATACTAAATCTGATAAATTTCTATGATCAAAATGAAGAAAAGTCACATAAATTAGGGCCCAACTACGAAAGGGGAGGTAAAAGTTACAAGGGCACAAACTGGCTAAAAATCTTCTGACTGATGAATGTAAAGTTATAATCAAATCAATTCAATTTTAACTTTGTTGGCTCAACTTGCGCTTCTTTGCCAACTTTCTCATCCTTTCCTGCCGTTCCTCTTCCTCTATCAGCCGCAGTTGTTCTTCATCCTCCTTTCTAGCAATTTTTGCACTGGAGATCACACACAGGGAAGCAGAGTGATTAGAAGGTACATGGTAGCATAATAGCAACAAACAATTCAAGGACAGCACATGCACCACCAGCATTGGCAGCAAACAAACAATTAAGTGAGCACTGTTCCAAAGAACAGAATAACTGTCAAGTACTGTATTTCTACATTATCAAGCTTGTAATATTCCATACAGCCTGCATTAACTAACATCCGTGCACAATCCACTGGACAGGCCAAGACTTTTTCATGTCGAACCAAGGAAACAGTAAGCGCCAAAAAGAGGGACTAGAAATATTATACTAACCTTCGTTTCTCCTCTTTCATGATATCATCAAACCCTGCCTCCATGTCGCTATCATCATCATCATCATAATTAGAATACTTCCGGGGTCTGCAATGGATTAGCAAGTCCCCATCATTCAGCAGTACAAGAGACACAAGGTAAAACAACTAAAATCTTTAGCATGTAACAATCTAGCTAAGTCAGCAAAAATTCGAAACTGAATTGTGCAGTTTCAACATACACAACCAATTCTACCACCTGCCATCTACCTGCTGCCAACGGGATATTAAATGATTTGCCATAACACAAGTAAACTCACCGAATAATTAAAGTGCACAATAGAAACTCTAAAGAATAATTAATTACCCTAATATGCTCCGAAGCATACTAAAAGCCATAGCATCTTCTCCATCCTCATCATCAGAATAACGTCTTAATGGTTTCTTCTTGGGCCGCTGATCCTGAACCACAGGACGTGATGGCCGATGATCCTGAACCATTGGCCGAGATGGCCTATGATCTTGAACCATTGGACGAGAATGCCGATGATCTTGAACCATAGGACGAGAATGCCGATGATCTTGAACCATAGGACGAGAGGGCCGATGATCTTGAACCATAGGACGAGAGGGCCGCTGATCTTGAACTATAGGACGAGAGGGCCGCTGATCTTGAACTATAGGACGAGAGGGCCGCTGATCTTGAATAGGACGAGAGGGCCGATGATCTTGAACCATAGGACGAGAAGGAACTTGTTGCTTGACTGGCCTATTCATCTGTATGAGTTTTCAGTAAAGTGGAGTTGTTCACAGTGAGTCAAACAGTAAAAAATAGTTCTATAATGAATGTCTTTTAAGATAACATGATAAAAATAACAAAACATAAATATCTTTTGGGTAACCTGAGACTTTGCAGATGATGCATCAGTCTGTTTTGGACCCATTTTACCCCTATTGGGTTCTTCTAAGCTCTTCCTCTGCTCCCACTGTTTCTTTTGACCAGGAGGCGGCAATCTTGATGAAGGTTGTGCATTGGTACCAGGCAGAACATTCTTTACACCTGAGACAGAAGCTTTCTTCCCCATGGGCGCCGTCGGCATTTTGGCTGGCAGAGGTTTAGGCCCGCCAGGCCGACCAGGACCTAGTCCATTGCTGCTGCTATGCTGCCTTCGATTGTCCATGGAAGTCAAGTTCGGTTTACTCCCAGGTGTCAACTTGTGGGATCCTGCATTAGAGTGCACTTCTCCATTCAAAGAATTTGGCCTCCTTTCTTCACGAGCATTATGAACATTTCTGCCATTGTTAATCAATGGTTGTTTGTTCTTTATTGGTAATGGAGCTGGACGTGCCTCTTGAACATCAGCAAAAACCTGTATAAGTTTCCTCAATGAAAATAGAAGTTCAAATTCCATAACCCAAATCCAGATTTGATAACTTATGCAGCCACACACCAGAATTTGGACGAGACACAATTTGAGCCAGTTGATCCTTTTTAGGGGCAGGAAGTTCAGCATCATTAGATAGAAAGGAGTAATCTCTAGAAACCTTTATTTTCTGAACTTTAGCCTGTACCTGCATTGCAATACAGACTCAGGAGATAAGAAATTCATCTCAAATAAAAACTAAATATAAAAATTTGTGGACAGTACCGGATTAAATTTGGGCAGCCGACGCGGTACTCCAGCCTTGGAACCTGTGGTCTTCTCATTCTGCATACAGCAAATCCATAACCAAATAAATTTTAATCAAATGACAAAACCCAAAAGTGCACAGCTGCAACTGCATACAGCAGATGATCTTACTGAAAATCCTAAGTCACTAGACAACAATTTGAGCACTCTCAAAGTCAAGTACAAGCAACTAAATAGAAGAACTATAAGAGTCAGCCCTGAAAGCCAACCTCCACAACCTGAAAGTGCATGCTTGACAAATCAACAGAAGAAATATCAGAGTTAAACATGAAAGCTAAACTCCAAAATGTGAAAGTACAAAGACATTTTAAGGACTAACTGATTCATTATTTGTAATGAATGATCTTGATCTAAGATTGAATGATCTTGATCTAAGATTGACTTCACAGGTCAATCCCTCATCAAGCAAGTATAGAGAAATGTTAGGAAAAAGCATAGTAGTTTAAAAAACTGAAATTAAGTATAATAACCAGGAACACTTTATGTACAAAATCATCAAGAACCCCAACATGCACCGCATCAGTACAATTAAACAAACAAGGGGAATACACACAAATCTAAAAAGAACACAGAAATCAACATAGTTACATTGAGCATATTTTACAGACGTATTTATTAAGTCGGATACATCAATGTCGAGTAACAACTTGCACAAATGTATTGACAGATAGGCAAGAGATTAAAGTTGCAGAATGAAGTCATTTGGAATCAAAGGTTATGATACATACCCCACGGTGAGACTGTAAAACCTTATTTGCCAAATGCTGGTTCTCTAGGAATGACTTGCTTTCCTGAATTACTCTCTGGGAGATAACTGGCTTAGAAGGGCCAAAGAAGGATCCATAGCTGCATAAATAGGCACATTAAGAATAAGGAAAGAAACATGAACATCAGATCAAACAAATCTGTGATATCCCTTAACCGAGCAAAAAAAAAAAAAAACAAAAACAATATCCTTCAATCAAGCAAAAATGGAATTGGCACATGCAACCCCAACACAGACCACTAATACTAACGCACATGTTTATGAATTGCAGGATAGTCAAACAACAGATACTAGGAGAGGGAGAAATAACACTAAAATGACCTTTTACTTTCACCAATCTGAACCCAAAGACTGACATATCTATAACAATAACTATGAAGGTTTAATCTCCTCCTAGTGTATCAGAAACCACATAGCAACCAGATCCCATGCAGCAAGAGGAAATAGAAAGGTAAATATCCCCTCAAGCAACACTGCGACATAATTGAAGACATAAAATAAACCATATCGCTAGCATTAATGAAGACCAGATTACTTGTCATATGGAAGCCTATTCTTTTTCTCTTGAGAACCAAAGATAGCAGAGCTACTTCCTTTCTTCAAATTCTTTCGATACCGTTCTTTCAGCCGCTTCCTCAATTCTAGATACTCAAGTTCCTCGGCAGTAGGCTTCCTTTCTTCTTCCACTTGAACTTCCTCCTCCTCATCATCATAGTCTTCATACTGCTCTTCATCATCATAATCATCATATTCATCATATCCATCAACCTCCTGCACAAACACAATAGAACACCAAGTCAATACAGAACAGCATATCAAGAACAGAAAAACATGAGATCAAATTGACAGATTTTACGACCATATCAAAGTCAAAACAATGTAAAACTTGTGAGATAGAAGAACTGCTTACATCAACACCATATCCCATAGCCGCTTAACCCTTATGATTGATCCTACTAGCAGATACTCGATGCCTGAAACACCCACAAGAAAGTTTAGTTTCACATTAACATGCAATTTTAAACCAATTCACTTCTGATTTCTGTCAAGTCGAGGAAAAACCACCAGAAATCGGAACACTATCAAAAGAAATTGACAATTAAAAAATTGGCAAGTAATTGTTTTGAAAATAAGGAAGCCTTAATACAACCAGCAAAAAAGGAAAACCAAGATTTCAGATCCGAAATCGAAACTTCGACGGCTATTGAGTGACAGACAACAGATTCAAGAAACTAACTTTCAATTTGGAGATTTGTAAGTTGTTCTGATTCAAACATTCAAATTTTTTTAAACAGAATATATCATGGATGATAAAAAAATAAAAAATAAAAATAAATAAATAAATAAAAAAGTAGCAAACCCTAAATCCAAAAAGCCCTGTACCAATCCGATGAAAAATACGCCTAAAAGCCAAAATTTTCACACAACACACCTGATGAAGATAAGCTGATCGGTTACATTACACGCAAATCAAATGATTTCTATGTATACACGGAAATAAATAGGAAAACAAAATCAAACAGAAAGTTTAGATATCTAACCAGAAGATGATGCCTTACCTCGATATCACGAAATTGGAGGATTTAGACCGGAATCGCGCGATTCCAACGCTAAAACGCGAAACTGATCGCTATAGGCACTGCTTCTAAGAGAGAAAACGCGATATCTGAGGTGTATGAGAAGAGGCCTTCTGTGGTGGTGTACACGCGCTAGAGATAAAGGTTAAAGAGAGGGCAAAGAGAAGGACCCAGAACGAAAGGGGATCACCGCTATAACGCGCCGCAGTGCGTAGTGCGCACCCTTTCGTAATTTTTTGTTTACCTGCTCTTATAGTTCTCGGTCGGTCGGTCCCTTGAGTCTGAGTTGGCTCCCCCGAGTAAATGCCGTGATACGTGTCCAATGAAATATAATTTTTCATTGACTACCCTTCCAACTTATAAAACATTATATTTTAGAGAGAATCATAAAAATAATTCTCTTATCCACCCAATAACTTTCAAATTCTTTATCTTAGAATAAGCAGGTGGAGAGAGCTACTTCACCTGCTTATTCACATTTTCCCTCCAATTTACTATAATTTCATAAAATAAAATAAAAAATTATACATTAGTGAATTAGAAAAAAATAAATAAAAATTGGTCATTAAAATTTGTGGATTCCACCACAATTTCAATGTGTTTTTTTTTTAATGTCACAAATGTCAAAGTATGAATACGTTATGTAATAACTCATTATTATATAACCTCTATATATATTGTAATAAATAGAATGATAATGGATATCTCTTGATTCTCTTATGTCAATGTCTATTCTACCTTTCTTAAAATCACAAAACTACACATTGGAATATACCACAACAAGGATTCTACTGCCAAGTTAAAAATGTGAGTTGGTTAATCTTACTTTCATTTGTTTGTTATTCTCTTCTACTCCCTGTTCTTTTCATTTTTATATCACGTTGTTAGCACGAGTATGCTTTCTTCTTGCTGTCGAGATGGATCTTCCTGATCAGAAAGTGTCTGGTAATGATGTTATTGATTCCACCTGTATTATCTGAAAGTTTTAAAATTATATTATTCACAAAAAAAGTTGAATAAGTATATTATCTGGGAGTTTGATGTTTTTATTACCATATATGGATCGTAAGGAATTTCAATCACTAATAGTTTCCAGATAAAACTATCTGAGATGGTGATATCTACTATATTTTTCATAAACTTAGACTCTATTTAGCCACATTTTTGCTTGAATTAGCAACTATGATGATCAAATTATTGATTATTTCAGGATCCACGGTCAAGAGGTAAAAATGATGAGAAAACTGGATAGAAGACCATGCATTCGAGCATAGGAAGTTCAAGGATTCAAGGAGAGCAGAAAACAAGAAAATTGAAGGCGAAAGAGGACCTGTGCGCCCTGGCTACTCTTGCCAGGCAACCAACATCTTGACCAGGGTGTCAAAAATGGTACCGTAGGACCTTCGCGCCCTGGTCCGCGCCCTGGCTCAGCATGACCAGGCCGCCGAAAATGGTATCGTTACCCTGACCGCGCCCTGGAGCCTTTAAGGAAGATGTTATTTCGACAGAATTGGTGGTTAAACCGAATTTGGTGCCAAAAATTTTAGAGGCTCAATTAGTTGATAATGAAGTTGTTCAGTTGGTGAAAAAAATGGAAGATGGTAAGGGTGATGAGTTTGTGAGGAAAGCTGATGGTGGGTTGTATTTTAGAGATCGGTTGGTAGTGCCTTTGAATGGTAGTTGGCGTGAGGAGTTGATGAAGGAAGCACATCATCAGCTATACTCGATTCATCCCGATGCGACAAAGATGTTCCAAGATTTGAAATTAAATTTTTGGTGGCCCGAAATGAAGAAAGATATAGTTGAATTTGTTAGTAGGTGTTTGGTGTGTCAGCAAGTGAAGGCTGAACACCAAGTGCCTTCGGGTTTAATGCAACCTATTTCTATTCCGGAATGGAAATGAGATAGGATCACGATGGATTTCGTGTTGGGTTTGCAATTAACTCGAGGGAAACATGATTCAGTTTGGGTGATAGTTGATAGATTGACAAAGTCGGCGCATTTTCTTCCAGTTAATTCAAGTTTCCCGCTTGAAAAGTTGGCCAAGTTGTACATCAAGGAGATTGTAAGGCTTCATGGGATTCCTACTTCTATAATTTCTTATAGGGATCCCCGATTCACATCCAAATTTTGGAAGAAATTCCAAGAAGCGCTGGGAACGAATGTTTATTTTAGTATCGCCTTCCACCCTCAGTCAGATGGCCAATCGGAGAGGGTGATTCAAGTGTTGGAAGATATGCTTCGCTGCTGTGTTTTAGAGTTCGGTGGTAGTTGGGAAGAATATCTACCATTAGTGGAATTTGCTTACAATAATAGTTTTCAATCCAGCATTCAGATGGCCCCATACGAAGCCTTGTATGGTAGAAGGTGTAGAACACCAATTTGTTGGATGGAGTTAAATGAGGCGAAGGTTGTAGGCCCTGAATTGATTCATGAAGCGGAAGAGAAAGTAAAGGTGATTAGGGCGAAGTTGAAAGAGGCTTCTGATCGCCAAAAGTCCTATGCGGACCTAAAGCGAAAGGATATTGAATTTAAAGTTGGCGATAAAGTCCTTTTAAAAATTTCGCCTTGGAAGTATGTTCTCCATTTCGGAAAGAAAGGGAAGTTGGCTCCTCGATTTATAGGGCCATTTGAAGTGCTTGAAAGGGTTGGTCCTGTGGCATATCAGTTAGCCTTGCCTCCAGATATGGATCGAATTCACAATGTATTCCATGTTTCGATGTTGAGGCGATACCGATCAAATCCATCTCACATTGTGCCACGTGAAGAAGTGAGCATTAATCCAAAACTTTCATATGTCGAGGAGCCAGTGGATATAATAGCTCGTGAGGTGAAGCGATTAAGGAACAAGTCCGTTCCATTAGTGAAGGTATTGTGGCGAAATCATTCAAGTGAAGAAGCTACATGGGAAACGGAGGAACATATGAGAAGTCGATATCCGGAGTTGTTTCAGTCAGGTAAAAATTTCGAGGACGAAATTTCTTTTAAGGGGGTAGTAGCTGTAATGTCCGAAAATTTGGCTTAAAATTTTTCACTATCTTTAAAGTGAATTTAAGTGATTTTTATGAGTACACTCAATTTTTACCTTAAATTATATTCAGTAAATAACCAGGCCGTAATTAGGAATTGGAACTAATTAGGGACCTATCCGTAGATATTCGTGAATTTCGTGTCATGTTCGAAAATTCCCGTTATTAAAATTTTATTAGCCATGGAAGTGTTTTTAAATTTACATTTTTATTTCGAAATCTTAATTTTAATTATTAAGTCGATTTATTTGTTAAATGTTATTTCTAGAAGTTTTATAAAATTTTATTTTCAGAATATTTTCGGGTTACGGTGGAATGGACTTACTATTGGATTTTGACCTTTAGGCCTAAAATCCAACAACAAGCCCAAATAGGAAGCCTAGCCCAACACTCCTAATTTTCCTCACTTACTTGCACGACCAAACCAAACACCACATCTCACTTTGTTTTTCTTCTTTCTCTCTCAAGATTGAAACCACTCATGCAAGCTCGATTTCTTCCAATCATTTGAGAAAATTAAGAAAAACCCTTCTTGTTTTACTCCACCCAACCATCTCCTAGTAACATCTAGGACTCAAATTCAGCTTACGTATAATAGGGTCATCATCTGGTAAGGTTTTAAACTTGTTCTTTTTCTCTTTTTGTTGAAATTTCGAGTGTCTTGTTCTAATTGGGGTTGTATTTGTGTCTATTAGCTTGACTATCCCCACCAATTTGTGCCTCTAGCGGAAGTCTGGTGAAAGGCACCATCTCTGCTCGAATTTCAACCCTAGGAGGTGAGTTTTGATGTGCTCTGGTTATAGTTAGTTGGATTTTAATAAAGTTAATAGATTGTTAATTCATTGGTTATATATCTCTTTAGGTTCAATTCTGCGTATAGGGAAATCAGGGGTTGGTTAGCTTTGGAATAGGAAATTCTAGAAACTCCATTCGGGTAAGTTTATTTTGCTTTTGAAAATTTTGGTTTAAGTTTGCTAATTCTGCGTTTGGGGGTTAGAATTTATATTGATCTTTTGGTAGATTGTTCCTATTTCAACTACTGCCATGTTTTATTAATTTATTTAAAAGTATATGCTATAGAATTGGAACTAATTGAGTCAACATTTGCCAAAAAAAAAAATCAATCTAGGATCTTCTGCTGTGGGGGAGCAGCAAAAAGACGCTTAGTTGTATCATTTTGAAAGCTACAATTCCAGGTTGGTAGATCGTGTTTTGGCCCTTTACAGTTTGTATGTTTTTGGATGTGCATTATTGTGTGTTGTGCTGTGCAGAGTGTGTAGTTGTTGTGTTGTATTAGATTGTTAGGTGATAAGTGTAATGCTTGCTAATTGAACTAAATGGAAAGTGAAATTAATTATGTCGTTGCCCTCTTAATGTTTAGATTGTTGAGAGTGATATATTGGCGCCATAGGGAGTGAAGTACTTCAATATATATATATAGCCTCCGGGCATGAAATTGAATATTGAGAAGTAAAAGATGAATGCTCTAGTCGGGACTTCGGTCCATAGTCATTATCCGGGACTTCGGTCAGTAGTTGTAGTCGGGACTCCGGTCCACTAGTTGTAGTCGGGACTCCGGTCCACTAGTTGTATCCCGTTTCACTTTTACGTTTAAGCATTGGAGGGCTAGTTTATTAGTTGTTTAGTTTGCATTGGATGGCTTGATTGGTATATTGTTTCATTATGTTAAGTTGCTGATTTTTGGCTGTTCGAACAAAGAATGCTCTGTTCATATTGTGGCTTTAATCATATGTCTTCGTTTATGACTATGCTCGGTTGTGTGTATTGGTTGTGATTGAGTTTTGGTCATCACAAATTAGGTGGAAGTGGTTTATTTGGCGGTTTTTTTTTTGTCATTGTTGGTTTTGGTTTGGCATAGTAGGGCTAGTTATTGTTGGATGGTGTGTTGGAGGTAGTTAGCTAATTTCTTAAGTTGTTGGTTCTCTATTGGTTTCGTGTGGTCGGGTTGCTGCTTCTGTATTTGGTGTTTAGAATTAGGTCGTTGAATTTCTAGTGTGGTAGTTGTAGTTATGCTGTGCGGTGTCGTGCAGTGTCGTGCGTTTGTGTATGTGTATAGGTTGGTCCTTGATGTAGTGTTAGTGTTTTGAGTAAAGTTTCATTTTTGTGTGGTCCTTGTAATATGGATTCTTCAGCATCTCATATTTGTTTTCAAAAAAAAAAATAATCATATGTTCTGTTATTCTTGCATTAAAAATAATATTGTAATATTATTTTCCTTAACATTAGTCAACATATAATGCACACTGTTTTGATTGGCTGAACTGTTAGATGACTTCTAGCTTCGTAATTGTTTCAATGGAAATTTTTGTGTTAATACAAATAGAAATTTTATAAGTTTTGTTAATCTGTATGCTTTAATGGACCTTTGACAAATGCACCTACACCAATGTTTTATTTCTAGATTTCCCTCTTTACACTAAACAAAAGCCAGTAGTATTATAATTTTAAGTTCCCAATTAAATTTATTATTAGTATTATATTAACCACAAGCTTGATATTCTCTACGTAGTTCACAAGTTGGATTAAATTTAAAATGAATTGATTCTGGAACCAGCAAAGTATAAAAGCCTGTGCGTGTATGTGCGCTGTTGGCTTCAGCCTCAACCCTTTTACTCACCCCTCAAACCTTTCGTTAGTGTTACACTTGGTTTTCCTGGAACAAGTATAAGACAAAGGAAACACATTTAGCTTGTTAGTAATAGTGTATTGTTTTCTGTGAAAGCCATGTGATATAATCCACATATCATCTTTATAATCCACGTGAAAGCCATGTGATATAGTGTATTGTTTTCTGTCATTCTTGATGATACTGTCTAATTAAAGCGACACATATCATTAAAAGGTTTAAGGGAACATTAATAATAAGAATTATTAACAACTTAATTGATCTATCTTAAATATGTATCTAGTGTACGACTGTGGCTTTATAACCATGTTATGATTTTCTTTATTAAGAATTGGTATTTATTTTGTTCTATGGAAAATTTATATAGTCAAATGATGTATAACTGTTTTTCGCATGTCTAGTATTGATGAGTCTTAACCGAGCATAGTCTTCTGATTTCCGTCTTCCGGTATATTAGTAGTATTGTTACTTGCGGATTAAGTAACTTAGTCATTTGTGCATTCACTTTCACTATTTGATCTTAATAACTTAAATAAAAAGGGACTAAGCATATAGAGTGCATTATTATGTCCATTTTGGCTGCTTAGGATTGGTTATTTGGTTGATTTCTTTGTTGATAGGATGGTTTTAGCTAAACCATTTAGTTGCATTAGTGTGTGAGCACTATAGAGTCATAGGGTCATTTTGTATGTGAATGTTTTGGGATTTGGTCTACCAACTAAGCTCCGTAGCTTACCCAATTATATATTTTTTTTCTTCTTTCTTTTTTCTTTTTGTTTTCCTCTTGAACGATATGTGAGTAGGTAATCGAGCAGAAGGACATGTGGGCTAGCGTTGTCGTCTAGTACATCATTGTGCACATCATTTTGTATTTTGGATCTTCATGGTCTTTTAATGTAATAAATACGTATATGTTGGTTTTGTAAAAATATTTAATGTGTATAATCGATCATTTTTTAGTTTGTTCGGTTTTCTTTAATTGTAAGCAACTTGGTGACATTTTATAAACCCTTATGGTTTAAATTGTTATATGTATATCTAATTGTTCCTTTTTATGTTAGTGGTATGGTATTTCAATTTTTCTTGGTTAGTATAGCAGGTGCATTTTTTTTTTATGGAGTCGTGAATCCTCGCCTTCGGTTCGCTTTCTTCCGGGCCGGGGGTTAGGCGTCACATATGTAAAGCAAATTAAAAACTAGAACTAATTCGAAGAAAGAGATACATAATATTATATATATATATAATATTTTTTTCCAAGAGTATAATCCAACCTATCTTTTTTAAAAAACTAATAATTAATTGATTTTTTAAGTAACTAATATTATTTTTTTGTTTCTTTCTTTAATAAAATAGGAAAAGGAGAATAATATATTAATTATATTTTTTCAATTATTCTTTAAAAATAAATATTAATTTTTTAATTTTTTTTATAAAAGTAGCCATCAGTGTCTTTTTGTTTTTCTCTGATAAAGTTGGAATAGGAGGATGATATATATAATGCAAATAAAAAATTAGAACTAATTTGAAAGAAGATACACTTAATAATATAAATTGTATTTTTACATTATTTTGATTTATAAAATTTTATTTATATTTTAAATAAACATTATGTCGGTATCCAAATCAATTTGGTTGGTGAAGTGAATTATATTTTATTTATTTTTATTGTTTTTTTTATACATATCTATATAGGTATCACATTTATAATTTTAATTAATAAACTTTATCAAGTTAGCTCACGAGCCAATGAGTCGAATATATTCAAACTTAGCTCATTTAATAATCGAGCTAAAACTTAAAGTTCAAGCTTGATTCACCGGATCATGAACCAAGCTTATCGAGTAATTATCGAATCGAGTCGCGAGCGGCTCACGAGCCAGCATGTCCAACCCTATTCTTACTTCATGCAGTTGTTGTTTTTTATTCAGAAAAATTAAATGTACAGTTGAAATGTCAACTATTTCTTTTCCGTATTTCATATTAAGTAAAAATTTTCAAACTCCATATTAGGATGAGTCAATATTGTATTAGGATTCTCTAGAAACGTGAGTTTGGATTTGGTTAAGAGTTATATGGACTCATATATAGGTGATAGAATTGTTTATAGATCTGTTTATGCTTGTAAGGTTAGACAGATCAAGTCTAAAAACGGTGCTCTAAGCGCATATGTTTTGATTCAATTAAATGACGAGGAAACTGCTAATACTATTTTTTTCTTGGCTAATGATAAGTCCATTTGTTATAGTGGTCACACTATCTTGATGCTCTCATTCATGCATAAAATGCAGGAAGTGACATTGTATTTTGGAGGTAACAATGTATTTGCTTGTCTTTGGAAGAGAGAGAATATTTATATGGATTTTGGTTTTGGAATGAGAAGAGTCAATTTTGTTTCTCTATGTTACCTGTTCGCTATATTTTCTTCAGTATTATTAAAAATCATGTACTTTAATATCTATGATTTTTACTTGTTATTTAATTATATTAATTTGAATTTCTCTTCATTATTTTCTTATTATTATACATCCAAATAGTTTATGAATATTATGTCAATTGTATTTTCAAAAGTTATTTTACTATATGTATTAATACTTTGTTCCAAATTATTATTAGTTAATAGTTATTATTACTTATTAGATAGTTATTGTGCTCTTTCAGTTTATTTGATTTATAACTTCGATTATTAATTATTGATGGAAGATTTAAAAAATAAAAAGAATCGCTATGCTTTGTTATCCGAAGAAAAAAAAGAGATGATTCAGAACAAAATCGAAAACTTTATGTGACATTTTTTTTTTTTGAAAAAAAATAATGATTACCTCGTGCGGAGAAGTTAATATATGACAATGTGGCAATTCAAAAATATGGATATTTAAATTGCTTTTATTCAATTCATTGTGCTATATCATATCTTTCTGTTTGTAAGGTAATGGTTTTCCACGGCTAGAAAACTTCACGGATAACTATTCTACTTTTGAAATTAGTACGTAAATACTCATGTATTATTTCCTTCAATATTTTATAGAATACTTATAAATTTTATATCATCTTCACAATCATTTATTTCATTCATTTATTCCATTTAGGATCAACTTCACATGAACCTGTTAACTTATCAATGGGTACTAGTAATGCATTTGAAGGTAACTATTAATCTTATGGGTTTACAAAAGATATATATTTATATTTTTCTTTCTTTATTAATTGAAGTTGTACCATAATTTTATTTCATTTCTTGCTTTCAGGTTGTACTTATGTTGTTAATAACTATTCAACTTTAACAGACATACTGATGACACTAAATAAATAATCAAATCTAAGCAACACTAAAAAATAGCAACCTAATTTGAAACAAAAGAATGTGATAAAATAGTTATAGATCTATTAGAAGATGAATCCTGAAAATGAATGAGCACAGAGAAGAGAAAAACCTTTTATCTTGTTGTTCGTGTATCTATTAATTAAATAATTGTCGATCAGTATCTCTTATCCTATGGAAATTAATTTAAATCATTTAATAAAAGAACGGATTTATAGTTACCTTATACAAAAATAGAATGGAGAAACGATTGCAGAATTATAAGTGCAGTTGAAGTAGAAGCCTTTATGTAAATGTGTTTTGGAGATGTTACCGGCAGAAGTAGATGTTAACAACAGATAAAAATAAAGCAGAAACCAATATTTTATAATAGAAGTAGATATTTTTAGACAGAATTAATAGATGAAGAATTACAGAGCACTGGTGGACTAAATAAAATTCTTTCGATGAGTCTTCTACTTATAAAAGACTAGACTAAATGAAATAATAAGTAAAATAAAAGTAGACAATGTCAAAGCCCTCTACTTAAGTATACATTTATTGTGACAGTCAAATATTTCATTCCATATGCACTGTCTTATCTTGTCATATTCATTTCATTTCCATCTTGTAAAGCTCTAAAACCTACAAAATCTAGAAACAACCGACATCCTAATATTCTAAAACAATATCAATACAACTTAGTGTCCTTATCTTCTCTTTTACTGTTCTTCATAATTCCTAAATTCGAAACATCCCTCATTGTTCATTTCAGTAAAACCATGAAACCTCTTTAAATCAAAAGTCAATCCACATCCTATTATATCATTTTATTCATAAAGCACATTCAACACATGCAAGAAGATCTGAAAATAATAAACTGAACATATTTGGGAACCCAAATTGCAGTTAACACATAAATTTTCTACACTAACATTCTACATAACAAGTCAATATTTTTGAACTTAAGATGCCCTAATTCAAATGTGACGAACATAATCAAACATAGACATGAACACAATATGCAATCTTTTTTCTTTACAAATAAAATAATAGAGAAACAAAATTACTAAATCATCTGTGATTTTAATTATTGAATAACTAAATGTATCTTACAATCAAGACAAATTCATTATTATTTAACTGTTATACCAAGACTATCCAAATCTATCGACTATAAGATAAAAGAGGCAAATGCATATTGAAGAAGAAGTGTCTAGCTTGTAAGAGTGATCAGACAGTCAAATCCAAAGTAGGTATAAGAACAAAATAAAAATAGAGTTTCTCACACCTATATTACTAGAGCTAACATTTTTTTTTATTTAACCTTTTAATATTTTTATATAAAATTAAATTTAATTGTATTAAATAATTATACAAAATAATTTAATTTATTTTACAAATATTTTTATATCTATTATATCTGTGGTGGGAAAACAGCTTACGACCCCATAAAGTCAAGGACTTCCAGCGAAGTTGAAAAATCCAAAGGCCCAAGTATAGCCGAACCTTCGACCGTAGCACTACAACGCCCTTTCGGCCGAAGAAAGTCCACCATACCTGCGGCCGAAAAGAGCCCAAACAAACCTAACTGATACATGCGGCCAGAGAAACATGGCGCAGCCCGACAGCCTTTCAGACGATATCAAAAAGCCCAATCCTTCTTACTTACGGTAACCTAACTCCTTAATAATCGAAGTATCCACCCCGAGTCCAAGAAGGAGACCAAGTCTAAGAAGGAGACCAAGCCCAAAAAGGAGACCAGGCCCAGAAAGGAGACCAAGCCCAAGAAGGGGAGACCGAGTTCGAGAAGGATAAGGAATCCTAATCCATACATAAATAGGACCCAAATACCTCCTATAAATATGAGGTATGGATGATTGTAAAAGGATCCGATTTTTATTATTCATTAGAGCAAACTCAGTGAAATTATCTCTGTAAACTTCTAGCTATTTTCTCAAGTAATCTTAGCCTGATATTTGGCTGTGGTTTATTTGGCACCACAATATCCTTTTTTCTATTGATTAAATATTAATATTTTTTATCCGTTTATATTATGTTTTAGGATTTTAAAAATATAATTTTTTTTCTATGTAGTCTCTAAGAATTTTTTTCTATATAGTCTCTGAGACAAAAACAAATTTATACAACTTTATAATCGAAAATTCAATCAATCAATAAGATCCTCTTAATTGTTTTGATTTTTTTTATTGAGAATTTTAAAGAGTTTATATGATGATGTGATTTGAATTGATTAACTAGTGGAAAGAATTTTGATTTAGTTAAAATAACTGGTGGAAAGAGTTTTGATTTATTTAAAATATATAAAATAATTGATGTAAGATGATGTGTGTGTTTTTTCTTTAAGTGGTTGAGTTGGTTTAAAAATTGATAATTGTAACAAATAAATTTGATTTATTTTGTATTTATTATTAAGATACAGTTAATTAAGTAATTTTAATATTATTTAAAATAATTAAAATTTTATTATATTAAAATTAATAAAATTAAATTAAAGGATATTAAAGTGATTATTCAAAGGATACTTCATAATATTTATGTTGGTGCAGTAATTCACATGTCAAAAATAGCAATAATGTAAAAATATCTATATACTTATATATAAAAGATTCTAATAGGTGACGGCTTTTTTATTTTTATTTTCCAATTAAAATCCTATATGTATAACCTATTTACATAGCCTTCTCTGTCTTCTCCAGTTTTAATTTTAACATCTCTATTAGCTTTATGGATAAGTAATTATATAAATATGCAAAGGCTAATAATGTCAATTCCAGTGAGTTAATGCTTTAGGGATTTACCTGAAAATTTTCAAAAGATTAATTTGTAATTGGACAAAATGATGGTAGATATTTTTGTTTTAGGTTGATATTCACCTCTCTCAGAGCATCTTTAATGTTGGATATGAATTGGTTTTTCAGATTTACATATGTGTAAAATTCTATTTGTTTTTCTCCAATATATAAAATCCATACTATTGAAGATTTGATGTGTCAAGGAAAAAAGTTCACACTATGAACTTGATCCTCTGGTTCTAGACACTTTTTCTAACATCCTAATCAGCATAAATCAATTATTAACCGTTACTTTTAGATTTTTTAATTTTGCAAATATTATTTTAATATTATTTTTTTAAAATTAAAAGCAATCCATAGCTAGCATTGGAGATGATGATTGGTTATGAATAATACTACATAGCCTACCAATTTTTAACTACTCTTATTGCCTACCATATATGTCAATATATGATTGGGTAAGAGATTTCGTATAATTAATATAATAATTTTTTATCCAATCATCTTTTAACACGTAAGGTAGATTATGAAAATTGGCAAAAATGGGTAGGTTACGAATCATTACTCACATCGAAGATGCTCTCCTACTTAATTGGTTTAGGTTTAGTTGTGGGGCGGATTTTGGGTCGGATTTTGGGCCGACTATGTCCGACTCTTATAGCCGGATTGTATGGTAATTGAATAGTTGAATTTTGATTGGTTTATTTTATTTGTAATAATGGTAAGGTTTGAAAGATATTTGGATTGAAAACTCGTTCAGTTGTAGTCACTTGATGTAATAATGGACTTACAAATTTAATTAATCTTGTACTAACATATAATTAAATGGAGGCATATATATTCTAAATGGACATGTACTATTTTTTTTAAAAGCACATGCGACTATGATACCTGAGCATAAATTTGGTGAACTGCCACATCTCATATCAGTTACAACATAAGCGGGTCCTGTTAATATAACCATTATAAAGTGAAAAATACAATTAACTTGAAAAGAAATTACTCATGCAATTAACTTGAAAAGAAATTACTCTTTGTTCTGCTTTACGTGGTTGTTGGAGATTTAGGTAGGAGTCCACACATTAAGGTTGGCAAAATTCAGGACATGGATAAATCCTCACCCATGTCCTAATTGGATTCTTACTTTTTGTAAAGATAAAAGTCCTATCCATGTCCTAAACTAAATTTTATGGATAGGGTAAAATCCTGTCCTAAAAAATTGAGGATATGGATTTATCCTTATCCATGTCCTTCTTTTATTCTTTAATTTGTAATATTTTTTAAATTTTTTTAGGATTTTTTTTTGGATTTCCATATTATTCATAATTGTATTTTAATATTATCCTTAACTACGTTCTAAGTTCATCCTTATTAGTAAATCAATAAATAATATTATATTATAATTAAAATTTTAAATAATGATAAATTAATTTATTTATCTAAATATTTAATTATTTATAAATTTATTTTCATGTATTTAAACTTGGTTAGTAGAAATGTATTCGATTTTTTTAAAATTTATTGTAAAAGAAACAAAAATCTCAATAAATAAATAAATAATTAAAAATATCAATAAATAAATTAATAAATTATTTAAATGAAATAATAAATATTTAACTAAAAATAATAAATTTAAAATGTAAAAATATTTTAACAATTACTATTCAATTAAAAGTGATTATCAATAATAAACAAAAATTTACAATAAGAATGTAACAATTTATAAAGGAAAATAATACTTTTATTATAAAAAATTATTTTAATTAATTTTAATAATAATATCAAAAACTAAAAAACGAACATATATATGTGCTTGTTTGTTTTTACCCACTTAACACTCAATGCCACTTAATTTCATCAAATTTAGGCATAAAATATCTTAAATTAAGTGGCAATAAGTGTTAAGTTAAAAAAAAAAAAAAACAAATACAAACTAACTTTATATATAAAAAGGAAGATAATTAAAATAATATAATTAATAATGTTTATAAAAAATAATTTTTTTCAAAAAAAAGAGGCACAATAGAAAATTTTTATATTGTTATACTTTTTTCCCATCAATAATTAAAAATATTAATAATATATAAATTATCACAATAAAATTGATTTGAAAAAATATAAAATTTTATTTTTAAAATTATATGAGATGATGGTTTGGAATTTTTAATTTGAAAAAGATTAAATAAGTAATTTTAATAATATATAACATCAATAATTAATATAAACAATTAGAGAATAATAAATAATAAATGAAGAAAGATAAGATAATTAAATGATAAAATGACAAACACGCTTTTAAAAAAAACTTTATTATTCATTTACCAAATGAGAAAAGATAATCGGATAACCGGATTTTGTCCTAAAAAAAAGGACTTGAAAAGGATTGGACATTTTTTTTGACTGGATCATTAATTAACTGGATTTGGATAGATCAATATGTATGTGGACATGGATTGGATTCAGCAAATCCGGTCCATTTTGTCACCCTTACCACACATGACAGTTTTTGCAGTTTGTTAGTACTTTTAAACGACAGAATTACCAAGAAGCTCAACTAGATAATAAAATCTGTAATAAAAATATGAAATAAATTTAGCAGATATCATCTAACTAAAAATATCTTGAATAAATATACACTTTCTCACACATAAGACTCGTCCTCTACTCTGATGATCCGTCTTTAAATAAAAAATAAAATAAAAAATTGGCGAGTTCCTACACACCCGAACTAATAAAAGGTATATTTACTATTTGAATTTTATCTAATTTTATAATAAATTATTATTATTAAATGCATAACAAATATTTAAAATAGTGTCTAACTTTACTTTAATATATATATATATATATATATATACATTAGATTAATTATATAATTTAAATATTATTTAACATAATTTATATTTTGATTATTAAAAAATTAATTAAATAAACTGAAAAGATATCTTCAACAATTATTTTAAATTATTAAATATAAGTGTTGATCCTATAGGCATACTACGCAATCAACATACATAAATAAGTGGAAATAAGGAACGAAAAAATTACTGTCAATCGGTCGGCGGCGAATCTCTTGAATACACCACTCAAGTCACCGGTTAAGAACCCCAACGAGAACGAATGCGGAATCTCTTCAACTTTTGGAAACCTTTCAACAGGTTTCACTTTGCAAACACTTTTTTAAATTTAACGTTTCAGAATGCTCTGAGATGGGATGATTGAAGAGTGGAGAGGAGGACTCTATTTATAGTAGTCCATAGCTAGTTCACTTGAACTAGAACTGATTTGAATTCAAATAGGAATTCTTATCAGATTATAATCTTACTATCCATTACTTAATGGACAAGTAAGTGACTTGGGCTGGGCCTATGTTGGGTGGACCAATCACCCAGGCCCAATGGCCCCAAGCCCACTTCAATATAAGGCTTAGGCCAATCTAATATAAGCCCCAAGTCCAATATTCTCCCACTCACACAAGAGAGGCACAACCCACTAAGGACATTCAAGACTTAAATAGAGAAAACACGCGTCGATCGATCAATTGGTTTTATACGGCAAATAACTGGTGTGACCAAATGAACTAGTTTCTTCATTAAAGAACAACAATTTCAAAATTCACTTCATATCCCAGACTACCATGATTTGAATTCACTTCAGACATGTTCGGTCCCAAACGAACTAATATTTTGAAAACTTCGAAGTACTTCTAATCACTACCGTGTTCCCAAGAACCACAGTCCGCTAGCGTGTAATTTAAATAGTGTGAAAACAATCAGAGTCTTCCAATTCGCTGTTGTCCAAAAAGTCGATGAAAGTAACCGACATCACAGTCATGTTACATAGGCCGAATTTACCGTAGCCATAGAAAGACACGCCAATGACACAGTCATTACCCCAACACTCCGGATACAAAAGAGATTGTACTAAGGATACATAAATATGGGACTTTGCACGATAAGGAGTAGGGACTTTTCTCAAACTTATCTCCCATAGGGTCAACTTATAGCTCACACGGTATAAAAGCATACGCGACAATGAACCTTGCCTCTACATTAAGCGCGTATGTCTATTATGATAGTTCATTGTCCGGACGATAGCACAAAGCTATTCCTCAGACTTGATCACTCCCACTTTTCAAGTTCGATGACTCAAAATTCTAGTCCGGCTGGTCAGGTTTCATGATTGTGGTTCTCATGAGCGATTCTCAATCCATTTTGGAGAATCTCATCTTGACGACCACGTTAAGGCGATCATTTTATACACCCATCTTAGTTTATGAAACTCCTATTCAGAACATGAGTGTATAGATCTCATCTTGCATTATCACCGGATAATCAAGGCAACTGCGCGTGCAAGTGCGCAAGTCTCTCAAACCTGATGACATACTCTCGGATGAATCAATTCTCTATATGCCAGAAACACATGAAGATAAAAAATTATCAAATAAAACATAGACATAACAATCCAAAACTGTTACTATTCTCTTTGTCACTACATCCCTGACAAAGTGGTACTTAGTCTCAATGTGCTTAGACTTACTATGGTATTTCGCATCCTTAGTATAAGCAATAGCTGCCTGACCATCACAATATATAGTGACTGGCTTTGGCTCACTCTCATATAGGTCATTTATAAACCTTTTGAGCCAAACAACTTCTTGCACAGCCACCGAGCAGACTACAAATTCTGCTTCCATGGTGGGCAAGGCTATGCAAATTTGCTACTCTAGGAGATTGCTCCATGACTTAGAATGTAGGCATAACATGAAGTTGTCTTCCTCTCATCCAAGTCGCCACCCCAATCAGCGTCAGTGTAACCCACTAGATGGCTTTCACCACATTGGTAACATAGAGCATAATCCGAGGTTCCTTTTAGATATGCTAGAATTCGTTTCATAGCAATCCAATACTTTTGACCTGGATTAGACTGATATCTGCTTACCAGTCCTACTGCATAGTAGATATCGGGCCTTGACACAACATAACATACATCAAACTGCCGATGACATTTGCTTATGGAACTTTCTGTATCTTCTCATGCTCTTGCGAAGTTTTAGGGCACATCTCAAGACTTAAAAGTCCGCCTTTTGCAATGGGTGTGTCCATAGGCTTGCAATTAGCCATATGGAAACGTTCAAGGATCTTTTGAATGTAGTGCTCTTGCAATAAAGCCAATAGCCTCTTCATTCAATCCCTTGATATCTTGACTCCTAGTATATAGGCAGCCTCACCCATATCCTTAATCTCAAAAGTTATCGATAACCAGTTCTTCGTTGACAACAGAATGTCCTTGTTGTTACAAGCCAAGAGAATGTCGTTTACATATAATGACAGTAACACAAAACCATCACTGGACTTCTTCACATAAATGAAATGGTCTTCTTGTGTCATTTGGAAACCATATGACATCACCGACTCATGAAATCTCAAGTATCATTGCCTGGAGGATTGTTTGAGTCCATAAATAGACCTCAAGAGTTTACACATTTTCTTTTCTTTGCCTTTAGTTATAAAACCCTCAGGCTGTTCCATATAAATCTCTTCCTCTAGTCCTCTATTGAGGAAAGCGGTCTTGACATCCATTTGATGCAATTCCAAGTCCATATGTGCGACTAAGACCAAGATTAAGCGAATAGAAGCGAATCTCACTACATGTGAGAACGTCTCCTCATAATCTATGCCCTCTTGTTGGGTATAGCCTTTCGCCACCAATCTTGCATTGTATCTCTCGATCGAACCATCAGCCTTCTATTTAACGCGAAGGACCCATTTATTTCTGATGGCTCTACGTTCTGGTGGTAAGTCAACCAAGTCCCAGACATGGTTACTTTTCATCGATTTCATTTCCTCTTCTATGGCTTTCATCCATAAATTCTTGGTGGGTGAATTGAGAGCTTGTTTTACGTTCTTTAGTTCATCACCATCGTGTGAAGCCATCATGAACGTTTTCCCTTCAATCTCATAACGTCATCGGAGAATGGGGACTATTCTACTTCTTCGAGTCGATGACCCAGGCATCGAAGGATCAGGAATCTGCGTACTCCCACTGTCATGTACTAGTGGAGCTGATTCTTCAGGCACTTGTTCACTCCCACTAGGATTGATATCTATCTGTGAAGGAACTAAGTCCTCTGATTTGTTTTGTTCAAAAAAGGAAGTCTCTCTTTCTACTTCATCCCTCTTGGGGAATTCATTCTCAAGAAACACAACATCACGTGACTCTAATTCAGAAATGGTACCATCTTAATTTTCTCCTATTAGTACATATCCTTTGGATTGCTCGGGATATCTTATAAAATACATCTTTTACTCCTTGCACCTAACTTTCCATATGGGCTAGAAAGATCATGTACATAACACGCGCACCCCCAGGGTCGCATATAGGATAGGTCAGATTTTCTACCTGTCCATAACTCATAGGGTGTAGTAGTCACTGATTTCGTTGGAATCTTATTTAATATGTGGGTCATTGTCAGAAGTGCATCTCCCCAATAAGATATTGGGAGATTTGCTTGTGCCATCATTGATCGTACCATTTCTAACAGTGTTCTATTCCTCCTCTCAGCAACTCTGTTTTGCTGAGGGGTCCTAGGAATAGTCAACCGTCTCACTATACCTTTCTCCTGACACAACGTCTTAAATTGGTCAGATAGATACTCTCGGCCTCGGTCAGTGCGTAGCACTTTGACAGTCCTATTTAGTTGATTCTCTACCATAGCCAAAAATTTTCCAAAGTAATCTAAAACTTCAGACTTATGAGAGATTAGATAGACTATACTGAAACGAGTGAAGTCATCTATAAAGGTAATGAAATATGATGCACCACTTCTAGCCCTAACATTCATAGGTCCACATATATCTGAATGAACTATTTCTAAAGGAAAAGTGGCCCTAATTGCCTTTCCAAACGGTTTTCTAGTGGCCTTCCCAGTTAGACAATGATTACGCGCTGGCAACTCGATCTTATTATAAGATCCTAAAATCCCCTCTTTTGTCAACCTGTTCATTCTATCTTATTCTATATGACCAAGTCTAGCATGCCAAGTGGAAATATCAATATCACCAGATGTAACAAGAGTAAAACTAGTATCATTATCGACATAAGAAGTGTTCTAATAATTATCAATGCAAAGATAAATAAATCCATCAGCCATTCGTCCAGAACTAATAAAAACAGAGTCATAATACAAACTCAAAACTTTTGATTCAAACACTAGTTTATATCCAAAAGTCATTAACACAAAGACTGAAACGAGACTACGTCTAATCTCAGGAGCGTAGAGGACATCATGTAGTAGTAAAACGTGGCCACTTTGCATCCTCAGTTTGCTAGTGCCGATCCCTTTTACTTTAACTCGTGAGTTGTTCCTCACATATATCCATCTAGTACCACGCGGTATGCGTTGGTACTCTACGAACGCTCCTCTATCTCTAACTACATGGTCGGTTGCCCCTGAGTCTACAATCCACATAGAATAAGACTCGGCAAGCAAAACAGTACTAGAAACAAAAACATTAGACACATTAAGATCATAATAGGATACTTCTTTCTTCGGCTCGGTACAATCACGAGCGAAGTGTCCCATCTTGTTACAATTGTAACACTTGATCTTGCCCATGTCTCTCTTCTGCCCCTTTCCACGTATGGCCTTCTTTCGAGGGTTTTTGGTCCCGGGCTTATTAGGATTCTTCGAATCCTTATCTTTCTTGTTGCCCTTATTACCCCTCTTGCGCTTGGCATTATTGCCCCTACGCATATTGGAATCAGCCATGTAAAGCTGACCAGAGGATTTAGCCGCCTCTAGGCGCTCGTTCTCAAGTTCTACATGACGGGAGATATCATCAAAAGTTTTGATGTTATCATTATGTGTCATGTTTATCCTCATGTTTTTCCAACTATTTGGGAGGGACCTTATCACTGCCTACACTTGTTGCTCGTCCGTTAGAACATGACCCGCTGGTTTCAACTCGCGGATCATCTTAGCCATCTTACGAAGATGTTGGCGTATAGTATGATCACCGCGCTTACGATAAGTATCAAACTTAATCGTCAGTCGTCGGAGCTTGGTGGTTGAAGTCCCACCATATTTGTCCTTGAGTGCTACCCACATAGCTTGTGCAGTGTGGTAATCCTCAAAAGCACACATTATGTCATCAGCCATACTCGACAGTATAGTGATGCGCACAATGCTATTCTTGCGCTTCCAGGATAAATAGACGTCCATATCACGCCTTGCTTGTGCAGTTGAACCATGCGCTGGTTTGACCATCATATTCGAAAGGGTTTCGAGAGCTTCTTGCTCCTCGAGGATATACTGGATCTTGCGATGCCAGATATCGTAATTGTCTCCATTAAGTTTGTCACTCTTGTTCAACTTAGCGACAATAGATTTAGTAGCAGAGGCCATCATTGACAAGCACAAAAAAATACACATAAGACCATCTATGTTTAATCTAGCATAATCATCTGATAATCATATAAATGCACTAGCTAAAACAATCAGAATCGTATCGAATCAATCTGAGGGGGAATCGGAGAAGATAGGCAATCTACCCAATCAACATCCTTGTCCTCAAACTTCATCAACTCGTTAATCATGCAGTGTGCAAACAATTCTAAGCATGCAAGCCTAGAAATCCACTAAATTATTCAACAACTAAAGAATAGTTATAAAGAATTCATGTTAAAAAAATATATACATCTATAATATATTAAATAAAAACTGCATACTTAACAGTTCTAAAAACATGAATAACTCTAAAAAAATATAGTCTATGGATAATCCTCTGGGTCCATATCGGAAGGTGTGAGAGGGGTGTACTCTAACTCAGTAATCACAATATCACCATCCTGAGCCTCGTCAGGTTCGTTGCCGTCTAAATCGACAACTGTCATCTCTTCGTTGCCATTCCATTCGGCGACCTCCTCCTCTACTCCAGCCCATTGGGCTTCTTCCTCCTCTTCACCATCCTACTAAAGGATTTCCTCTTCTTCACCATTCCATTGGGCTACATCTTCCTCAAGTTCGATCTCATTATCGAACTCATCATCTGCCTCATTTTGATGCTCCAACTCAGCTTCGGCAGCCGCTTGCTACTCTGCAAGAATGTCATTCATGAAGTTAATGTTCTCTCCAGGCACATAAGCTCCATGCACATGCGGAAACGGTGGAGGTGCATGAGCTTGAGCAACCGGGTGTTGCTTAGGAGGAGGAGGAACAAAAGCTTGAGCAACCAGATGATGCTCAGGATACATTGGGGCCGCTGGATGAACCATCGGAGGATGCTGAGCAGCCCTCTCAGTGGGGACCCAGAAGTCGTTCACAACATAACCATATCTATGAACCATAACCTGTGCAAAAACAATCAAATGCACATGCCATAAGCATACAAACAACATTAGAAAAAATTAATAATAAAAAAAAATGCCTTCGTAAATAGAAAATAATATATTTTTTTTTTTAAAATTCCACAAAATTGCATGCTTAACAACTCATCAATTACATAAAAGGTTAGGCATAAATAAAATAAAAAAAACCAGAAATTTGGATTAAAAAGATTAATTAATTTTTTTTGAATGTTTTTTCCAGTCGCCGTCGCCGGAGTTCGGCGCTTGGCCAGCATGGCGGCTGCACGTGCCAGCAACACGTGGCGTGCTAAGGTGTCGCCGCGTGTCGCCACGCATTAGCTAAATAGCCAGTCTTTAAAGCTGACGTGGCGGCCACGTCAGTGCTAATCTGTGCGCCACGTGACGTCTGATGTCAGCATGCCCAGTTAGTAAAAATGCTAACGTGTCGACACGTCAGCGCTGACTGGGGCACTGACAGGGGAGCCGGGCCGCCCTTTTGCGCCTCACGCGCCCGTCTGGCGCGTGCGTCCCACGCGCCGCCGTGCCGTGGTGCGACGGCGGTCGGGACGGCTGCCGTCTGCTCCTCTCGCCGTCCTCTTTCCAGCCATGTCGACGGTTGTCGTCTTCGGAACTCCGGTCGTCGGCGGTGAACTGCACTCTCAACTGCTGTGACTTGGCATGACTGTTCAAAAATAAACCATTAGTGCTGTTTTGGGTCTGATTCGTTCGAATCTGTCCCCAAACTTCGGAAGGTCATATCTCATTCGTTTCTTATCGAAAAAATTCATATTATATATCGACAGATTCGATATTCAAAGACGAATCCAACGATATATAATTTTCATATGGAAAAAATTCGTGTAATTAATTAAAAACCAAAAACATTCACGAAAATCACATGCAATATTCAATTTCCAGCACTTAGTTTACGTTCTAATCATGCAAAAATAACAGTGGCAAAGTCACTACGACCAACAACAGTAATGTAGACAGGCTCTGATACCAATATTAATCCTATAGGTATACTACGCAATCGACATACATAAATAAGCGGAAATAAGGAACGGAAAAATTATTGTCAATCGGTCGGCGGCGAATCTCTCAGAAACACCACTCAAGTCACCGGTTAAGAACCCTAATGAGAACGAACGCGGAATCTCTTCAACTTTTGGAAACCTTTCAACAGGTTTCACTTTGCAAACATTGTTTGCGATTTAACGTTTCAGAATGCTCTGAGATGGGATGATTGAAGAGTGGAGAGAATGACTCTATTTATAATAGTCCATAGCTAGTTCACTCGAACTAGAACTGATTTGAATTCAAATAGAAATTCTTATCAGATTACAATCTTACTATTAATTACTTAATGGACAACTAAGTGACTTGGGCTGGGCTTATGTTGGGTGGACCAATCACCCAGGCCCAACGGCCCCAAGCCCTCTTCAATATAAGGCTTAGGCCAATCCAATATAAGCCCCAAGTTCAACAAAAAGTTAATAATATAAATATTTATGACGGTAATTTGAGTGTGCGAAATAAAAATTACATTATAAAATTTATTTAATTAATTTAAATTAATATAAAAAATACAATAAATATATAATATTTAAAATACGACCGGCAATTGAAAATAAACCATGAAAAAAAATACAATGATATTTCTTTTTAATGTTATTTATGCAATAAAAAGAATAATCAAAATAGATTATAATGTTGTGAGTAATGGTGGATTTCCACCTGTAATGCAATCATGTAATCATACACATGCACGTTGACACATTATGTATATATGTGTAATGCAATCATGTAATCATACACATGCATGTTGACACATTATGTATATATGTGTAATGCAATCATGTAATCATACACATGCATGTTAACACGTGCAAATTATTGTGTACTATATATATGTACATGACATGATGAATAATAGATAGAGATTTGCTTTGTTCTTGTTTTCTTCATTTCCTTCGCGTGTTCTTCCTTTCTATATTATATAATTCTACGATATTCAATATCCAAGATTTTCAAGATTACCTGGTTTTTTTCTGATCCGAATTTATTTTCCTATTAACATTAAACTGTTTTCTTCTACCCCACTTCTATGTTATTTTTACAACACGTTATCAGCACGAGTATGCTCTCTGGTTGTCGCTTTGCCGGATCTTCCAGATCAGAAAATGTCTGGTGATGATATTTTCTTTCTTCTGTGTGTTCTGGGAAATTTTGGACATTATAATGGGTTTGGAAATTTTTTTGGAAAAATACCATTATTCACCTGAGTTTAATAAATGGTGATCTGGAAAGTTTGAAATGGTAATATTATTCACCCGAGCTGAATAATTGAATTTTTGAAATTGAATTTTGGAAATCTGGAAATCTAAAGAATGTATTCTTATTTTGCAGAAAATGAAAAATATAAAATTTGACGAGCTGGAAGTTTCTGGGAGAAATTATATGAAATGGTGTGATGATTGCGAGTTAATATTTAAAACCAAAGAATTATTTGGGACCCTCAATAAGGAGGTGCAAACCACTGAGGTTGAAAAATGTAAAGTCATGTATATAATTAAAACACATCTGGTTAAGGATCTCAAAAATTTGTATATGAATATAAAAGATTCTGCAGATCTTTGGTAAGCCCTCAAATCCAGATATGATTGCCAAAAGGAAATCATATTGCCTGAAGCACGTGATGAGTGGACCAATTTAAGGTTCCAAGATTTTAAAGGTGTGAGCGAGTATAACTCCGTCATGTACATGATTGTGAACAAATTGAAAATGTGTGGGGAAACAAAAACAGACCATGATATGTTGGAAAAGACATTTACCACTTTCCATCCTTCTCAGACTATTTTACATCAGCAATATCGTAAAAAAAATTTGTGAAATATGATGATTTGATTGGTTCATTAGATCTTGCTGAAAGACACAACCAGCTGTTGCTGAAAAATAGTGAAAGACGCCATGTTGGTGCCCAAGCATTCCCAGAAGTGAATGTATATTGTAATGAAAATCCAGGCTGTGGTCGTGGTTACCGTGGTCGTGGTCGTGGCCGTGGTCGTGGCCGTAATTCTAAACATTGGAATGATTATGAAAATGGACGTGGTAATGGCCGAGGTGGTCGAGGATCTGGAAATGGCCAGGGACGTGGTCGTAACAGGGATTATGGACATCCATATCATAATCCAAATGCTCCCCAGAAGTGGAATAATAATAATGCTAGTTCCAGCAAAGGCAAAGAAATTCAGGAACCACCAAAGTTCAATCGTGGTCCTTGTTATAGATGTGGTTCCCCCACTTGTTATTCGAGAACTTGTTGCGCTTCCAAGCATGTAGTTGAAGCTTACCGGAAGTTGAGACGCGAACAAGAAAATGAAAAGAATAATGAAGCAAATATGGCTGATATTTTTGGCGATGGTGATACCGGTCCAGTAGACATATCAAATTTGGAAACTGGCGATTTTTTTTTAAGATCCTGATGGGAAGATAGATCACCTGATTGGTGATGGAACTGTTAATTACAAGTGAAAGTATTTTCTTGTTTTTGAAATGTAAATAGAGTGGAATGTAATTTTAATTTTGGTTGTAAATATTTGTAAATATTAATGAAAGGTATTACATTTCCATTCAACTAATTTTGTGTGTTATTTTATTGAAGTTATGAATTCAAACCAAGAAATGGTTTCACATGGGGATATCTGTTTAGCTGATAGTGCTATGACCCATACGATTTTAAGAGATAGAAAATATTTTCTGGAATTGATTCCAATTCAAGTTAAAGTGAATACCATTTCAGGTCCAGTAGATCTGATCGAAGGTTCCGGAAGAGCTTCAACTGTGTTACCAAATGGCACTGAATTGGAAATCGAAAATGCATTATACTCTCGTAAATCCAGAAGAAATTTACTCAGTTTCAAGGATATACGAATGAATGATTATCACATCGAAATAGTTGATGAAAATGGTATTGAATACCTATGTATTGTTTCAAGAAAATCAAGCCAAAAGCTTGTAGTTGAAAAATTACCTATTTCATCATCTAGATTATATTATACAACCATCAGGCATGTTGAAACACATGCTATTGAGAAACAATACCTATGTATTGTTTCAAGAAAATCAAGCCAGAAGCTTGTAGTTGAAAAATTACCTATTTCATCATCTGGATTATATTATACAACCATCAGGCATGTTGAAACACATGCTATTGAGAACCAGAAGTTCTCTGATCCCAGAATATTTCAGCTTTGGCATGATAGATTTGGGCATCCAGGATCCACAATGATGCGAAGAATAATAGCGAATTCAGAAGGGCATCCTCTGAGAAATCATAAAATCCTACTAAATGATTGGGACCTGTGTATCCCATGTTCTCAAAGGAAATTGATAACGAAACCATCATTTACGAAAGTAGGTTTTGAATCTCCATAATTTTTACAAAGAATTCAAGGAGATATATGTGGACTCATTCATCCACCTAGTGGACCATTTCGCTACTTTATGGTATTGATAGACGCATCTGCAATATGGTCCCATGTATGCTTGTTATCCACTCGTAATGTTGCTTCTGCAAAATTGCTAGCACAGATTACTCGATTACGAGCTCATTTTCCAGATTACTTTATTAAGAGTACAAGACTTGATAATGCTGGTAAATTTATGTCGAAAGCATTTGATGAATACTGTCAAGTATCTGGGATTGATATTGAACATCCAGTTCCACATGTTCGTACCCAAAATGGATTAGCTGAATCATTAATTAAGCGCCTTCAATTAATTACGCGAACATTGTTAATGCGCTCAAGATTACCCGTTTCTGTTTGGGGACATGCTATATTGCATGCTGCAGTTTTGATTTGTATCCATCCAACTGCTTATAACCAATATTCCCCATTACAATTGGTATTTGGGAATCCTCCTAATGTCTCACATTTGAGAATATTTGGGTGTGCTGTATATGTACCCATTACCCCAACTAAAAGAACGAAAATGGGGCCGCAGAGACGTATAGGAATTTATGTGGGTTTTGATTCCCCATCAATTATCAGATATTTGGAACCAATGACAGGAGATTTATTTACAGCTAGATTCGCTGACTGTCATTTTGATGAAAGTAATTTTCCATCGCTTGGAAAAGGAAATAATTCTCCAGAAGAGAAATCCGAATTAACCTGGAAGGTTCCAACTTTGGCGCATATGGATCCACGTACCCCGCAATGTGAACTCGAAGTTCGAAGGATCCTACATTTATAAATGATAGCTAATCGAATGCCTGATGCATTCAACAATACTTCGAAAATAACCAAGTCTTATATTAAAGCTGCTAATATACCAGCAAGGGTAATTATCTCAGAAGGACAATCTCAAAAGACAATAGAAAGCGAAACTCCAATTCCCCGCCAGAAGCGTGGTAGACCCCTTGGTTCAAAAGATACAATCCCACGAAAACGAAATAAAAATTATTTGGATCCTAAAACCACATCTGAAGAAATCCCAAAAGTTGATGAGATTCCTAAAAATAGCCTCCCAGGAGGAGAAAATAATACGGAAATACCAGAATCAAAAAATGAAGAAATTTCCATAGACTTTATCCAAGAGACTTGGAATCGAAATGAAACAATCGTTGATGATTTATTTTCATATTCAGTAGCAATTAGTATTTCATGTGATGATTATGAGCCACGTCATATCCAAGAATGTAAAAGTAGGCATGACTGGAAAAAATGGGAAGAAGCAATCCAGGCAGAATTAAATTCGTTGAATAAACGAAAAATTTTTGGACCCATAGTTCGAACACCTGAAGATGTTCAACCAGTTGGTTACAAATGGGTATTCGTTCGGAAACGAAATGAAAGAAATGAAATTGTGAGATACAAAGCACGTTTGGTTGCACAAGGGTTCTCACAAAGACCTGGAATTGATTACGATGAAACTTATTCCCCAGTCATGGATACAATTACATTTCGATTTCTATTAGGTCTTACAGTTGCTGAAAAACTGGAAATGTGTTTAATGGATGTAGTTACTACGTATCTGTATGGATCACTTGATTCTGATATTTACATGAAGCTCCCAGAAGGACTGAAATTACCTGAATCTCATCGATCAAAATCTCAAAACTTGTATTCCATAAAGTTACAAAAATCTCTGTATGGATTAAAACAATCTGGGAGAATGTGGTATAACCGCCTGAGCGAGTATTTGGTTAATGAAGGATACCAGAATAATATGATATGTCCGTGTATCTTCATAAAGAAATCAGGGTCTGGGTTTGCAATTATAGCAGTTTATGTGGATGAGATGAATATCATTGGGACTCCAGAAGAGATCCAACAAACTGCTGAATATCTGAAAAAGGAGTTTGAAATGAAAGATTTGGGAAAAACGAAATATTGTCTTGATCTGGAAATTGAACATAAACTAAATGGGATATTGGTTTATCAATTAGCATACATTGAAAAAGTCCTAAAAATGTTCAATATGGATAATGCCCATCCATTGAGTACATTCATAGTTGTAAGAACACTTGATCCCAAAAAGGATCCATTCCGACCGAATGATGATGACGAACAATCACTTGGTCCTGAAGTACCATATCTGAGTGCGATTGGTGCGTTATTATATTTGGCTCAATATACGAGACCAGATATCTCATTTGCTGTAAATTTATTAGTAAGATATAGTTCTGCACCAACCCGTCGTCATTGGAATGAAATCAAACATATTTTGCGTTACCTGAAGGGTACAAAAGATTTGGGATTATTTTATACGGATTCTGATAAATTTCTGGGTTTGACTGGTTATACTGATGCTGGATACCTTTCGGATCCGCATAAAGGACATTCTCAAACTGACTATATTTTCACGTATAATGGTACTGCGATCTCCTGGAGATCTACGAAACAAACTTTATTAGCCACGTCCTTGAATCATGCTGAAATATTGGCATTACATGAAACCAGTCGAGAGTGTATTTGGTTGAGATCAATGATCCAACATATCCAGAATTCATGTGGTATCTCCGAAACTACAAATGGGTCAACTGTCATTTTTTAAGATAATGCTGCATGCATTGCCCAAGTTCGGGGAGGTTACATCAAAGGAGATCGAACCAAGCACATTTCCCCAAAATTCTTCTACACCCACGAGCTTCAGAATACGGGTCAAATCGATGTGAAGCAAATCAGATCCTACAATAATCTAGCCGATCATTAACGAAATCATTACCAACATCAACGTTCGAAAGGCTCGTTTACGAGATCGGAATGCGAAAGCTCTCCAGATTAGTAGATTAGATTATGGGTGTAATTATCAGGGGGAGTTTTTATAATTGGATTCCACAACTGTACTCTTTTTTCTTCGTCTAGTTTTTGTCCCACTGGATTTTTCTGGCAATGTTTTAACGAGACAGTCATATGATGGAAATCCAAGAGGGAGTGTTGTGAGTAATGGTGTATTTCCACCTGTAATGCAATCATGTAATCATACACATGCACGTTGACACATTATGTATATATGTGTAATGCAATCATGTAATCATACACATGCACGTTGACACGTGCAAATTATTGTGTACTATATATATGTACATGACATGATGAATAATAGATAGAGATTTGTTTTGTTCTTGTTTTCTTCATTTCCTTCGTGTGTTCTTCCTTTCTATATTATATAATTTTACGATATTCAAGATCCAAGATTTTCAAGATTACCAGGTTACTTTCTAATCCGAATTTATTTTTCCGTTAACATTAAACTGTTTTCTTCTACCCCACTTCTATTTTATTTTTACAACATATAATAAAATATACTAGCTTAAAAATAAATCTATTAAATAAATTAATTATGAACTAATCAAATAAGGGAAAAAATGTAACTTCAAAAGTCAAATTTAACGTAAAATATTTGTAGAAACATATTTTTTTTTTTCTGATTTAAGTTTTGTTGATAAATAAAAGCTGCAGAGATTCCAATTTTACTAATTTTTATAAATTATTTTTATTCATGTTTGCTATTTCACACACCCCAATCATTACACTTAACATATTTTTTTTTCAAATTATCTTTATAATATTAATAATTATTAAAATGTCTTTTAATTTTGTAAAATTTTTTATATTTTATTTCATATTTTTATCTGTAAAATACTTTTTGTATAAGATTTTATTTTTTTTTCTTCCGATTGATTTATTATATATTTTCTTTTTTATTTAAATTTTTTTTAAAAAAATATATTATAATTGATTGATGAACATACATAGGTCTTAATAAATATGTATAAATATATTTTGTATTAGAGATACTTTAATATTTGAATTTGAATAGGTTTTAAAATATTTTCATATTGAAAAAGTAATTCTTGTTCAAACTATTATAAATAATGGTGTATATATTTTTTACATCCTCTCATACTTCTATCACATTAAATTCTTTGTTCTGTTATTATATACTGCTCGTTCGTGTATGGAGTGTTATTCAATTTAAATTTTCGGAGTTATATGGTAAATATGAAATTTATTTATGTGTTTAAATATGTGTTATTAAAATTATAATAATTATAATTTATAGTACATAATGTATTCAAAATTAATATCTATTCACATCTATAAAAATTTGATATTTACTTTAATTTATTAATTATTTTTTAAGTTTGAATTTTTTTAAAAAAAAATTATAAATGTATTATTTATAGAAATTGAAAAAACTGAAATTATTTAAATTATAAAAATTTCCAAAATATATTATTTATTAAAAAATAGATTAAAGTGTATAATTGGAAAAAAAATGTTATCCAAAGTAATTAGGATATGTGAAATAATTTAAATTACCAATCCCCTTTTATTCAATTATTTTTATCAAATTAAACAATAACATGGGGATATTGCATGTATGTTATAATACATATTTTAAATTAGGATATTTAATATAAATATTTTATTAATGAAATTAATAAAATTTTATATGTTATGGTTAAATAATTTTTTTAAAAATATTTAATATTTAATATAAATATTTTATTAATGAAATTGATAAAATTTTATATTTTATGGTTGAATAATTTTTTAAAAAATATTTAAATGAGATTTAAATTATTTTAAAACTATATTTAAATAGGGAAGTAAAAATCAAATTTTATTAATATATTATAAGAATAATATAATTTTTTAAAAAATTTACTTTTTAATATAATATTTTTTATTATTATAAATAAAATATATAAAATAAATAGTAATAAAGTTAAAATATTTTCTTATAAATTTACTCTTTCATATAATTTAAAATATAAAATAAATAAAGCTTAAATATATGTATATTCAAGAATTTGAGTTGTTGTGTGTAAATGTATTTTTCAAACTTTTTTCTTGTAAGAGTAAGTTAGGATTAATAAATTCTTAAATATAATTTTTTTTATTTGGTTGATATATTTTATAAAAATTAAAAATGATTTGTAAAATGTAAAATTTTTCATTAATGATTTATTTATTTTTGTAATTATATTTATAAATAAATATATAATTTTAACTATATATTAACTATTAAAAGTTTATAATTTAATTTTTAAATTTTAAAAAAAACTTTGCATATTAAAATTTAAATACATGACTTTTAAATTAGTTGTAAATAATATATATTATATATATATGAATAGTTTAAAATATAATTCAATACAATAAAAAATACTCAATTTACATTTCCCAATTTTTTTTCTTTAAAATAGTAATAATAATATTTCTATTTAATTAAAAATAAGTTAATTGATAAATTTGTATAATTTATTTTTAAAAATCAATTTAAAAAAATAATAATTAAAAAACTTGATTATAAATCCGTAAATTGACAACCATGCTCATTATTAATAATTAATATTAAAATATAATTAATATTTCAATAGAAGTTGATTTTATTAGTTTTCTAAATAAAAATAATATAAAATTTTATTAATTTAAATAAATATACTAATTAATCGATATGAAATTTGAAATAATAACATTTATATATATACACATAATTTATTCAAATAAAAAAAATCACTTTTTAATTAATCAAATAGCAGCTCAAAAGTCTTAAATATATAAAATTCGGAATAAAACTAACATAAACATATATATATATATTAATATTATGATTAACGTATAATTTATATATTATACTATTAGTTATATGTATAAATATTATGGTTATTATATTTATAAATTTAATTTATTTTTAAAAAAAATTAGGAAATTAATCAAATTCTAACCACTATCACAATTTATATGTATTTGAAATAAATTATTATTAATATTACTAAAATAATATAATTTTTATAAAATATTAATTTAGTTAAATTATACACTTGGTACATGTAATGTTGTTTTGGAGGGAATTGTGAGAAAAGGAGTAGTTGGATTAGCTCTCTGTCTATCTTCATCACCACTAGGTTAGTTCGTCTTCTCATGGCATGATTCGTCTTTATTGTTACACTTGAAATTAGGTTAATTTCTTGAGTTAGCGCGTCTTCGTCTTCCTTTCTATGATTCGTCGTTTGTTGTTATATTGAAGTTGGGTTTGTTCTTGAACTTCGTCTTTGCTGTTACATTGAAGTTAGGTTAGTTTCTTGATAATTGGTTTGAATGCGGAAGCGATTTCCGTCTTATTCTGTTTGCTGTTTAGTTTGGAGGTATTTTCTTATTAATTGGCAGATTTGTTTTGTAGTTAGTAATTGAAGTTGTTGGCAGATTTTAGGTTAGTTTCTTTGCCCCTTTTGGTGTAGCAATATGCCCCTTTAGCAATGTTAAATTGATTAATTGTTAGCTATGATTTTGGCCTAGAGTGCAATTTGTTTATCCTTTTCACATTATTAGCTTTCTTCCCATACAAGTAATATGCTGATTCTGAATCCTGATGCTGTTTTTCCTGATCAAAACATAGTAAACGCCGAGCAGTTGTTATTTGATTCCTACTAGATAGCCCACCACTATCACTGATAAACTTTCAGATTAAGAGCCTCCTCCTCCGGACTTATCCTTATTAATTATATTTGAATTCAGATTTTCATCTTTGAATCCTATTAGCTCCTCCTTCTGTTCATTTTCTTCTTCTCCAAATAAATCAGCACAGCTCTTCTTATCCTCCTTATGCAATGTCGCTGCACTTACTGAACTACCATTTCTCCATGAAACTTTTTAGAGAAAGTCTAAAGTTTTCTTAACAAGACACTTTTGTTTTGTATGTCAATTCAAGCTTTTTAGTAGTCACTTCAGCCACTTATAACAGCTAATCAAGTGGTTGTATGATAATGTTTGTTGTAAAACTTAGATGACTATGGTTTGTCTATTGGTTTAGACTAAACTTGGATTTGGAAGAGTCTTTATGTTAATCTTTTATGTATTAGCAGAACAACTAGAACTTTTCTGCAGTTCTAATGTGATACTATTTACTCTGTTTTATATTAGACTCATTTTGCTGTATTAAACCTAGATCTGAAACTTATTTTTCAGTTAGTCTGTATTTCTCTACAGTGGTATCAGAGCCCTTTTCTTAAGGGACTGTGAGGCTAATTTATGGTTTCATTTAAGATTTTAAACACTTAAGGTTGAGAGTTTAAACACCATGAGTGAACAAGGATCAAGTAGTAGTGGTGGCTCAATTCCAGTCCCCAGATTTGCAGGAGAAAATTTTCAAATTTGGGTTGTTAAAATGAAGTCATATCTGAAGTCATTTGGGTTATGGGAATTTGTAGAAAAAGACAAGGAAGTTCCATCTTTGAGAGCAAACCCTACCAATGCTCAAATCAAAGACCATGAAGAGAGGAAGCAGAAGAAGGACAAGGCAGTGACATGTCTACATTTGGCATTGTCTGATGATGTCTTTACCACCATTATGCATCTAGAGAATGCTAAGCTGATTTGGGATGAATTAAAAGAAAGGTATGAGGGATATGATAGAGTGAAGGCAGTTAGACTCTTAACACTCAAAAGAGAATTTGAAATGCTTAAGTTAAAGGAGGATGAAACAATCAAGGACTATTCCTCAAAATTGTCTTAGCTAGTGAATCAAATGAGGCTCTATGGTGAGACAGTTGATGATGTGAAGATAGTAGAGAAGATGTTGATAAGCCTACCTGAGAGGTTTGAAGCCAAGGTAGTTTCCATTGAAGAGTCTTGTAACTTGAATGAGTTGTCAATTTCAGAACTGCTGAGCAAATTGCGGGCTCAGAAGTAGAGATTTTCCATCAGAAATGATGAGCAGGTTGAAGGAGTATTCTTTGCAAAACAAAAAGGGAAGAAGTCTGATGTCAAAGATTACAGAAAACAGTGTAACAATAAAAAAGCTGAAGATCAGCTTGTTTAAACCAATGGAACCTCATCAGTGCAAAGAAGCAAGTTTCCACCATGTGATACTTGCAAAAGAACCAACCATTTATCAAGAGATTGCAGATATAAAGGAAAGCCCCAATTTCAATGTTATCATTGTAAGAAATTGGGACATAAGGAGAAGTTCTACAAGCTCAAACAAAGTTAATCACAGCAGGCTCAACCATCTCAGCAAGCAAACTACATTGGTGAACAGTCTCAAGCTGGAAAACATTTATTTATGGCTACACACAACAGTATTTCAGCATCAAAAGAAACGTGGTACATAGATAGTGGTTGTAAAAATCATATGGCAAAATATGGGAGTCTCTTCATCTCATTGCACAATTCAGATAATACCAAGGTGAAGCTTGGTAATGGAGAAGTAGTCCAGGCCATAGGAAAATGTACTATTCAATTCAAACCATAGACGGCCTTAAATATATTGATGATATGTTGCTGATTCCTGATTTGGATCAAAATTTGCTTAGTGTAGCTCAATTGGTTAGGAAAGGTTACTCATTCTCATTTAAAGATAATTGTTGTGTTATATTTGATGAAAGTGGCAATGAGATTGTTAAAGTAGAGATGAGTAACAATAGCTTTCCATTGAAGTTAGAGAATATCAAACATATTGCCTTAACTACAAAACTTAAAACCTCTAGTCTATAGCATAGAAGACTAGGACATTTTAATACATCCTCATTGAAGTATTTGAGAGCTTGTGATATGATTGAGGATTTGCCAAATATTAGCGGTGAAGATGAGGTGTGTAGTTCATGCCAACTAGGGAAGAGTTATAGAAAACCATTCCCTAAAAGTGTAACATTTAGAGCTAAGGCAAAGCTGGAGTTGATTCACACTTGTGGTCCCATGAGTGTGTCATCTTTGAATGAAAGTAGATATTTCATGTTGTTCATTGATGACCTGACTAGGTATCTTGGGTGTATTTTCTGTCAAACAAATCTGATGCCTTCATTACATTCGAGAGGTTTTAATCTATGGTGGAGAATGAGTCAGGATTGAAGATTAAAAAACTAAGATCTGATAATGAAAGAGAGTATACATGAACAGAATTCAGTAAGTTCTGTCAAGATGTTGGCATCAAACACCAACTAACTGTGAGCTATTCTCCTCAACAAAATGGTGTGTGTGAGAGGAAGAATAGGACTGTTATGGAGATGGCTAGATGTCTGATGGCTGAGAAGAATAGGCTTCCTACTAGGGCTGTTGAGAAACAAACATCATTTGAAGCCTGGTATGGCTACAAACCTTCTGCCAAACATTTGAAAGTTTTTGGTTCAACTTGCTATTCACATGTTCCAGCAGCAAAGAGAATAAAACTGGATGAAAAGGCTGAATTGAGAGTGTTTTTGGGATATTTAGATGCATCAAAAGGTTACAAAGTTTATAATATTAGAATAAGGAAACTTGAAGTTTCAAAAAATGTTGAAATTGATGAAGATGCTTTCTAGAATTGGAAAAATGAAGAGGTGAGAAGATGTCTGTCAGAAAACTCACAAAGAGATGATGAAATTGAAGCTGCAGGGCAGAATCAAAAGGAGTCAGAAGTTGCAGAATCTGATTCTCCAGTGCTAAAGACAAAGACTCTTGCTGAAATTTATGAAATGTGCAATTTTGTGGTGAATGAACCTACAACATTAGAAGAAGCTGCACAACATGAGGAGTGGGGACAAACCATGAGAGATGATATCTCTATGATTAAAAAAAATCAGACCTAGAAGCTATCACCAAGACCAAAAAATAGGAAAGTTATTGGTGTTAAATGGGTGTTCAGAACCAAGTTGAACCCCGATGGTTCTATCTACAAGCATAAGGCAAGGCTAGTTGTTAAAGGATACTCTCAAATGGCAGGAGTTGATTATGGTGAAACATTCTCACTAGTGGCTAGACATAAGACCGTGAGGATGATTCTAACCTTAGCTAGTCAGCTTGGATGGAAAGTCTTCCATCTTGATGTGAAGTCTGCCTTCTTGAATGGTGTTTTGCAGGAGGAGATCTATGTAGACTAGCCTGAAGGCTTTGTGATAGTTGGTCAAGAAAACAAAGTTTATAAATTATCCAAGGCTTTGTATGGTTTGAAGCACGCCTCTAGAGCTTGGTACATTAGAATTAATGACCATTTTATGCAAAATGGTTTTAGGAGGAGTAAGGATGAGCCAACCTTATATGTTAAGCAAGGTGCAGATTTTAAAAGGTTGATTATTTCACTTATGTTGATGATATCCTTGTAACAAGTGATGATATTGAAGAAGCTATCAAATTCAAAAAGAGCATGCTAAGCACTTTTGAAATGACAGACTTGGGAGAGATGAAGTACTTCTTGGGGATAGAAATAACTCAGCTAGAAGATGGAATTTTTGTGTCAAAACAAATATGCTAAGGACATGTTGAAGAGGTTCAAAATGGAGTCTTCAAAACCTGTTTCAACACCTCTTGTTGTGAATATGAAGTTGTCTAAAGATGATGGAAGTGATGAAGCTGAAGCAAGTTACTATAGAAGCTTCATTGGGAGTCTTTTATATTTGAGAGCAAGCATACCTGATCTCATGTTCACTGCTAGCCTACTTTCTAGGTTTATGCATTGTCCTAGTGTGGTTCATTTTGAAGCTTGCAAGAGGGTGTTAAGGTATATCAAAGACACCTTGAATTGTGGCATTTGGTACGGCAGAAATGAAGTGAAGTTAGAAGGGTATGTTGACAGTGATTGGGCAGATTCGGAAGATGATTCAAAAAGTACTACAGGGCTTGTTTTCTCTTTTGAAAGTGGATGCTTTTGTTGGAACTCAACAAATTAAGAAGTAGTAGCGCAATCTTCAGCAGAAGCTGAGTACATTGCAGCAGCAGCTTGCAATCAAGCTGCTTGAATAAAAAAGATTTTAGTTGATTTGGGAATACAAGTAGATGAAGTTGTGGTTATCAAGTGTGACAATATGTCAGCTATATCTATGGCAAAAAATCCAGCTTATCATGGAAGAATAAAACATATTAAGGTCAAGTTCCATTCAATCCAAGAAGCTTTAGCAAATGGTGAAGTTGAAATTATTCATTGTGCTTCCATTGATCAAGTGGCTGATATTTTCACCAAGGCTTTGTCTACTGCTCAATTTGAAAGGTTGAAGAACATACTTGGAGTGTCTCTCAAAAGTTTCAAGAAGAAGTGTTGATGATGATGAAACTTTTTGGAGAAAGTCTAAAGTTTTCTCAACAAGACACTTTTGGTCTGTATGTCAATTCAAGCTTTTAGTAGTCACTTCAGCCACTTATAACAGCTAATCAAGTAACTGTATGATAATGTTTGTTGTATTACTTAGATGACTATGGTTTGTCTGTTGGTTTATGACTAAACTTGGATTTGGAAGAGTCTCTATGTTAAACTTTTATGTATTAACAGACCAACTAGATTTTTTTTTGCAGTTCTAATGTGATACTATTTACGCTGTTCTATATCAAAGTCATTTTATTGTGTTAAACCTAGATCTAAAGCTTATTTTTCAGTTAGTCTGTATTTCTTTACACTTTCTTCTGAACCAGCTTCAGCTTTGTGCGTTATTGACTCTGATAAAGCTTCAGGTTGCATCACCATAATTGCATCTTTAATCTCAACTTGATCTCTCAAATACCCTTTTCTCAATTCTTCACTACTAAGTGAAGGTGAAGGTCCTGCTTTTTGTATAGGATGACTCACAGCAGCAGCAGTTTGATCGCGCAACTTTCTATTCTCCCTATTTCTCCTTTTTTATATGATAATCCTAAAATTGCAACCAAATTGTTGTCTTCTAGGCAACTGTGGACCTTGTTTTCACAACGTCCTCTTTGCTATTGAAAAGTTTCCCTACATATAGATTCGACCCATCATTAAATTTAAGTCCATCATCGACGTTGGCTTCATTCACATCCTCATTTGTTATTTCGTCGTTCAAATTATCTAGAACTTGTAGTTGTGACTGAAGTCTCTCTAACTCTAGAACACCAGCATTTGTTGCTTCCTCACATTCAATATGTTCTTCATCGACATCTTCTTGATCTAAATCGATAGCAACAAAATCCTTATCAAGATTAGTTTCAACTCTAAATTGTGTCCCATCATCACCAATGATATTTTCTTCAATATCTGCATCAATTTATCAATGCAAATTTCATTATTGTTACTTGCAACAACAGTCGTTGTACCAAGAACATTACTCTTTTCTGCTACATCCAAATCAATTGGTAAAGAAACCCGTAATGCAGGTCTTGCCCCACGATTATCAAAAAATCCAAAATAAGCTCTTAGATCATAATCATCTTTCAAAGAAAAATATGGTGTTTCTTCCCATGATCTGTCAATCATACTTTCCTTGTATTTTATCTTCAATTGACATGGATCACAGTCTAATTCACAACGTGTACAAATCTCATTCACCAAGTCTTCAAACACCATGTCATCCCTAATAACGATCACCCTCCTTATTAACTCACATGATGGTTTTTTACTTTCCACTTCTATACAGATAGATGTAACTCTCATTATGTCACAAATCTGAAAAAAAAATTATTAAATCAGCAAAATTCAAAACTAAATAAATTTAGGCGATTTTGAAATATAAATTGAGAAAAGTAAAATGTAGGCGATGTTGTAATAGTTAGGACATCACAAACAAAACACAGAGATTATAAATATAAAACTGCGAAGTCCAATCGTATTGAATGTATTGAATATATCAAAAGTCACAATAGTATTAAAGCATGTGAAGTCTTTTTCCATCTATCAAGATAGTTTTAAAAAGACAAATTAATATAATTTGTAAGTGTTCCTAGGTAGGCAAATTAATATAATTTGTAAGTGTTCCTAGGTAGGCGTGAATCTCAATACCATCTTCACTATTGAAGAAAATTATATTCTAATAACCCACTCTCATCAATAAACACAAAACTATTGTAGAACATATAAAAGTCACAAGTATCAAGATAGTTTTAAAAAAAGTTAATTAATGCACTTTGTAAGTGTTCCTAGGTAGGCGTGAAGCTCAATATCCATTTTGAAGAAATTCATATTCCAACATTCTCTTTTATCATTATGAAGATTTATATAATAGCGACGTTCGTGAAATCGGGCCTAGGCCGCCTAGGCGTTTTGAGACCCAACCGATCCGATTTTCATATAATCGGAAGTGAAAATGGGTAATGGGCCTAGGCGCCCAACCAGGCGGGCTAGGCGGTCCAAATCGGTCCAGGCGGTGCCTAGGTGCCCAGATTGATTTTCTTAAAAATTTGTCCAATACTAAAACGATCTCGTTTTATGTAAAGGAATATGATATCGTGTTGATCACTTATTCTTCTTTGTCCATTTTCTTGTCTTTTTAAATGATTTTATTATTATTCTATTTGGTGAGTTTATAACTTGGTTAGATCTGGAATTATTTCATATAATTGTTTGTTGAATGAGATATTATGAATTTTTAGATGGTAAATTATGTGATTGAGATGTTGTAATAGTATAAATGATTTGAAAACAATAAAATTATATTTTTTTCTTTTCAAAATTAAATAAATATTGAAAGTTTTATTAAATTTAATTCCAGTCAAAGTCAAATATTGACCGATAGTCAACACCGCCTAGGCCCCGCCTAATCCCCGCCTGGACTGCCTAGCCGCCTAGATGTGGTCACCGATCCGATTCCGATTTCCGATTTTACTAACATTGTATAATAGTAGTAATTTTCTACATATGACAAACTACTAATCACGTGACTACCTAGATTATACCTAACTACTCACATGACTACAATTCTCAACTTAATAAAAGAGATTTTCTACCAAGTTAAACGTTCTCAACCACCATTCCCAATCTCTCGTAGTAGAACCAAAATTATAAGTTTGACAATTTATATTAAGCTGAGAATGTAGGCGAGAATAACATCACAATAACTATTAATTTGATTTTTTAAACAAGCAACAAAATAATTAGTATAAAACTACAACAACATCTCATAACCAATAATTAAACTTTATTCATAAAATCATAGCAGATACGAAAGAAATTATATTTATAACCTACAAATTACGAAAAATCTCACGTACCCTATGTTGAGTAATTCTCTGGAAGTGGTGAAGAGATTCTGTAAAAGAAGTGATGATTTGGGTAATTCTTTCGAAGTAAAAGAGAGATTCTTTAAACGAAGAGATTATAATAGTCGTTAAAAGAAGATGAGATTGGGGGAAAAAAATTAGGTTTTAAAGTTTGAGATGACAAAATAAAATTAAAGTAATTTTATTATTTTTATCCTTCATATTTTATTATATACTAATTCAAACCCAAAATTTGCCATGTAAGCTGAATTCTTTGCCACGTAGAAAAATTAAAAAATAATTAAAAACATTAAAATAGGGAGGGTTATAAACCAAAAATGAATTTACCCGAGTCCTATTTCACCAAATATCTCCATTAATACTATTCTTTCAAATAAAAATTTACTCTTTCGAAGTAAAAATTGATTATATTTTTACTATATTATTATTTTTTCTAATTTATATATGGAATAAACACTTTTAAAAATTACATTTTTATATAACTATTTATTATTTCATTTATAAAAATAATTGATATTATATTTTCTATAAAAAAAATATAAATTTTTAATATTTATTATCTAATTTATAATTTATATTCTACTTAATGATGAATGCGTGAAATGAATTTCATTGGCTCATAAATCAATTAATAAATCAAACCTAATTGTATTATCCATTAATGTCGTTAATCAATTAATCAATTAAATATAATGATATTCAATTCGACAATCAAGTTAACTTCGTAGTATCTTTTACCTAACCTATACATCATCCTCCACATCATTCGCCTTACACAAAGAATCCCCGCCACAACCACGATAGGGATCACCGCCTCCCAATGCAGCCGCAATTATAATCTTTCACTAAACTCCGGAAATTACAAAGTCCGTCGTCTCCCTTCGCTATGAGTTACTATATCTTTGGAGTTGTGAGTAATTATTATTATTATTATTATTATTATTATTATTATTATTATTATTATTATTATTTTCTCCCCTTTTTTTATTTACTATACTTGAATAGTAGCAATTATTCATTCATTAATATCTTGTTTCAGCTGTTTTTTGTGTATAAAAAAAATATTTTTTATTCACTACACTTGAATAGTAGCAACTATTCATTCATTAATCTTGTTTCAGATGTTGTTATTTCTATATAATTAAATTATTTATGAACTATATTACCATCGTGATATAATGGTAAATGTAAAAAAATTAACAAAATTTATTTGTATAGGGTAAGGATGCTAAATCCTTTCCTGAAAGGTGAGATGAAATAAGGGGTAAAAAGTTTTTTATGAATGTAGTAGCTAATTCATCTCCAGGAAATGTTAAAGATATCACGTATCATGTCATGAAATTGACGAAGATAAAGAACTACTTCAACTGTTTGGCAAAGAAAAATATTGATGATGTCAATAAGTTATGTAGACAGGTTAATTTAAAATTATATAAAATTGAAATAAGTATTGGAATCTGAAGTTATTTATAAAATATTCTTCTTGCCACTGTAAAATGGTTTTGAATATATAAATGTGGATGATGAAACTCCTTTGTCTAATGTGCATATGATAGAACTTTGTTAATGTATTGTTTAATACATAATATATTCTACTGTATAAACTGATCCCATGCTCAAAATCATAAATGTAACAAAATATTTTATTTTCAGGAATCTGTAGGAATTACTTCTCGAGGGCTTAACTTGTGCTAAAGATAGGCTTTTTAAGATTCCAGTATCTTTAGTTGAGATGATGGATCCTTTAACAAAGTTGCAAAAATAACCATGGTTAATAGAGAAGATTTATATACTCTGCAATTTTCATGAAGCCCGTAGGAAGGAAAATAATAGTTTGTCATGGTTTTAGACAACAAAATAATACAATTTCATTTTTTTTTTCATAAACAATTTATAGTGTGAATGTCATAATTTTTTATTGATTTAATTCTTTTTCTTGATAATTGAATGCTCATGATATTTATTTGTGGGTTGAACTATTGATATATTATCATTATATTTACTTGATTATACATCAAGTGTTCAAATTTACCATTTCACAAATTTAAACTCAAATATAGTAGACCGATGATGTTGTTTAAAGAATATTGATCACTGAATTAGATTATACAATGGTACAAAGTTGATCCTAATAAGGTTATAAAAAGAGTCTTGGAAACTAAGGTTATTCAAAGTCCAACTATTGGACAGAAAGTGTTGCCACCATAACTTAATTTGATGCCAATAGATTCAAGATCATTGATCAGATTTAATTTGAGAAAATTCCCTATCTTAGTGTTATTTTCCATGACTATAAACAAGATTTATGGTCAATCTCTAAATAATGTAGGTCTTTATTTCTAAAATATGATTTTAGTCATGATCAACTATACATCGTTATATCTAGAGTAACTAATCGTAAAAGTCGCATGGTGAAAAAAAAATCAAAACCAATATTGTATTCAAAGAAGTCTTCCTATAACTTTAAAAATGTACAAATCGAATGCTATAATACACAAAATTCATGTAAATTATTCTAATGAGTCCAATAATGACATTTTTTTTTTTTTGGAGGATGCAAACCGCAATACAAATATATGTATTTATTTGGATGAAATGTACTTCATCGTGAGATTCATGATGTTTTCACTCAATTTTTTTCTGGGTTTGATTTCTACTGCACGAATGACCAAGAGCAAAAAAAGATATGTATCTAACTATATCTATAGTCAACTATATCTCAATCTCTCTCGAATTTTATTTATTTTTATTGTTGTTTTTAGTTTATTATCGATTAATCTAAAGTTTGGATTAATTTTTTTCCGATTGCAATACACTTTACATTTGTATATTTTCTAATTGTTATCATTTTTAAAAGTATATATTTAGAATATATTTTATCATCCATGCATCTCGCATAGGTTCTATATTCTAGTTATAATAAAATGAGAAGTTTAGAAAAAACAAATTAACCACGTCGCGAAAGGAGAAGTTTAGAAAAATAAATTAACCATGTTCTAGTCATTCTTTTAATAAAAAGATAATCTTAAAAAAGCAAGTTAACCACAACACGACAAGTGGCGCTCTAATAACAAGACACATTAATTATTTTGTATCAAATTACAATTTTATACATAAATTTTATAAAATGAATAGGTATTTTAGTAATTTTATTGAGCGATTATTTAACAAATGCTTTAGCGCGTCAAAAACTTTTTTTCATCACAAGCAATGCGCTTTGTCGTGTGAAAATAGCTTTAGAATTACACATTTATCCTAAATTTAAATGAAAGAATAATTATTTTAGTCATTTTACTCAATGCGTCATGTATAGAGGCATCCCGTGTGTCATTTTTTTCCCTTTGGTCATCTATAAGAAAAATATCTTTTAAAATAAATTTGCCATTAATTAATAGTAAAAAACTCACTTATGAAAAAAATATAAATAATAATTACTAAAATAATTATTTTTATATTTATATAAAAAAAAATATATCATAGTTAATTATATAAATTAAATAAACATATATTTAATAAAGTTATTTTATTTTTATATATAAAATATATAAATTTTATTTAAAAAAACAAATATGATAACAAGGTTATTTTCAATCAAATTTACAAATTTTATTTTCACAAAAATAGATAGAATAATATGAGATCATGAACGAAAATAAAATAAAACCATAAATTATATTGGTAATTTTAATATTATAAATAATAATATTATATATTAAAATATTTAAAAGTTGATTTATTTTTTCCGTATGAATTAGTTCTATATAAAATTAAAATTGAAAGTTTAATTTATTTGTAAGTTAACCATTATTTTGAAATCTCAAATTACCTATTAGATTTTGTATATAATTAGGTATATAATAATATAAATTTTAATTATTTATTTAATTATATATTTTATTGATTTGATTAAACTATTCAAACTTATCTTTTAATTTAAAATCATTCCATAATAGTTTACTTGATTGTGAAGAATTAAAAATTATGTGATGGGATGATTTGAGAAATTTTTTCAAATTTATGAAAAAGTCTTTATTCTCAAGATGCTTTATTCTTTATAAAATATTGTTAAAATATTTGTAGTCTAAAAAGAAAGAATGTTGATTGGAATACACATTAAAATAAAATTGTTTATTAATATGGATATATTTGAAAAATACTTCAACATGTGACTATTCATTTGGAATATATAAATTTAGGTATTTTCAATAAAAAGGAAAAAAAAAATCAATCCCACTTTATGTAGTAACTAAATTAATTAATTTCTTTATTATATAAATTTAATATCAATTGATTATTTTTCTTATATATGAGCAGGGCCCGCTCTGAGGGACTGCCAGAGGTGCGACCGCCGGGGCCCGGTGTGGAGGGGGTCCCTCAGAGCCGAAGTGAGTGTATTAAAAAATAATAATAATAAATAAAAATTAAATGATATCGTTTGAAAAAAAGAAAGAACGGGTCAATTCCCATTCCCAAATTTGAATGGACTAGTCATTTATTGAAATTTAAACTTATTTTAATTATTATTTAATTTGTATTTTAATTTACGGTTTAAAGGTGAAGAATTAAATTTATTTTATTGTTATTTATTTGATGTTTGTGGAGAGTTAGAATTGGAAGAGTTTAGAGATAGTTGAGAATGTGGAGAGTTTAGAGATAGAATCTTTTATAAATTGTATTTATCTCATTTGAAGTCAAAGAATCGAAAAGAAATGAATTATATAGCAAACAACTTTTTTTCTTATTCATTCATATATTCTAAAAGAAATATAGTCCTTCACCATTAATATAGACAAAGTTCCAGTTCAGGCTTCCAGCCTTTCAATAGCTGCCGCTTGTCGCCGCCATCTTCTCCGGTAATCTCTTATTTCCTCCTGTTCCACTCATCTTTTCTCTTTATTCCCCCTGCTCCACTCATTTTTTCTCTTTAGGCATTGTTTTCTTTTTTTTTTTTTAGTATCGAATTTGTTTATTTCATGGATCGTCATGTTAATTTATAGTATTGAACACTAGTACTCATATCTACTCTATTGATTGTCACATTAAAATAAAAAAAAATTTAAGAGGGCCCACTATATCACATTTGCCCGGGGTATTCAAAAATATAGAGACGGTACTGTATATGAGTTAATTAATAAATCATGTCATCATTAAAATATTCTCAAATAACTATTTAAATGAATCGCCGTAATTATTTTTCTTATTATATAAATCATTGGAGAAATTATGTCGTCATCAAAATATTCTCAAGTAACTATTTAAGTGAGCTTAAAATATAGAAAAGTACACACATTTACTTGAAATTTATGTGAGAAAAGAGTTTGTGAAATTTATTATTTAAGTGATTTTTATGGCTTTGTTGAATTTTCATGGCAATTAGTTTAAAGATAATTTACCATGAATATTGACATCTTATTTAAAAGAGGTTAAATAAATATTTTAGTAGTTTATTTAATTATTTTTGGACAATTTTAACTCCATGTAATGGAGTTCAATTGATTTTAATTTTAGTGTATTTTTTTCTCTCTGTCTTTAGTGAAAAGACGAAGAAAAAAAAAAGAAAAAGAGGTTGTTTATTATTGTTTTAATATTATTTTTTAATTATAATTTTGACTCGATTATGTGGAATTTAATTTATTTTGATTTTTATTAATAAAGAGATTCAAGTTTTATCTTTATTTCCATTTTTATAAATAAAATGTCTTTCTTTTTTATTTTTTTTACTTTATTTTTTTATTAAGACTATTTCTTTATTTAACTTAATTCATTTTTTAATTCACTAAATCATTTGTCCAACATTTTATTTTTTATTTTGTGCTAATAAGTCAGGAACATGTGACTTCCTAATAAGAGATACATTAGCATTTATATAATAAATTACAATTTATCCATCAATTTAATAAACTAAATTACTATTTTGGTAATTGTTTTGGATGATTGTTACGCATAAGCTTTAAAGCGTCAGAGTAATGATTGGTAACCTACTCGTTGTGACTATTTTTCTTACCTACTCTTACATGACAAGTATTGATTGGGTAAAATTTTTTAATAATTATTAATAAATTAATTATTATTAAATTTATATCCAATCATTTATTGTCACGTAAGAGTAGACAATGAAAGTAGACATAGGAGTAGACTGTGTAGCATTATTCAAAAATATTTTCGCTCCACAGTACAATAAAATTATTGTTACTTATAATTATACATTTACCCATAAACATAATTAGACTCAATTAATATTTTAGTCATTTTCTTGAAGAGTGTTGTCCAAAGAAGGTGTGAAGCGCCTGAAATTGAAGTATATTTTCATTCTCATAATGAATGCAATACACAAGTATCGATTCAAAATTTAATAATAAATTAAAACTTTCACTTATTTTAAAAATAAATTATATCATTTTTTTTAATTTTAATAAGTATTAGTTTTATATACAAACTTATATTTACATATAATGCGGTATAAATTTAAATGTAATTTGTACTATTTTTATATTATTAAAATAAAAATATTTTGAATGGATTATAATATTTTAATTTTTATTTAATATACCAATCTTCAATGACGTATTTTTCACATGTATAGATATTACTTTTCAAATATATCATAAAATTATATTTTCACCTATTTTAAAAACAAACCTATCATACTAAATTTTTTTATTTTTTTTTAATCTGTATCAATTTATATTAAAATTATATGTACATATATTATGATATAAAAAATTTAAATAATTATAATATAATTTATACTAATTTTAAAATTATTTTAAAAAAATACATTTTAAATGGATTAAAATATTTTACTTTTATATAAAATATCAATATATTTTTTTAACATTTTTTTTATTGAAGATTATATTTTATTTTGTTCATTCTCATGGTCAAAATACCTTATCACTACTTGATTGAAATACGGAACAATTATTAAAGTTATTTATTTATATTTTAAAAAATTAAAACAACGTTGTACCTTCTCATTAAAGTTATTTATTTATATTTTAAAAAATTAAAACAACGTCATACCTTCTCATTAAGATAATTGCAAAATCATTAAATTTTATAGTAAATAAGACATTTGAGAGTAATTTGATATGGACATATCAATTCATGTGATTAGTTTCTATCGATTCAATCATCTAATTTAAGAATATACCAAAATGTCAATAATATACCAAAAATATCTAAATAACGCGTGACTTTCCATATTAAATATACTTTCCTAAAAATTAATTATTTAATTATTAAAAATGATAATTATTCGATCTAACAAGGAAAATAACACATTCTTATAAATGAGACACTCTCCCTTATCAAATATCAAAATATTTGTTTCCTTTATTTTTTTTATTTCTTTTCAATTTCTTTTAATTTGTTTTTATAATACATCTTTAAAAACTATCTCTTAATTTTTTATTTATTTATTTATCATTTTTTAACTTCTTACTCTCATAGTAATTTTAAATTCATTTGGTAGTTTTTTTTAATTCTTTTTGTAGTTCTTTTAATAGATTGATGGTTATATGGTGTACATATTATAAACATATTGATGGCTAGTACAGTGAATCTAATTATTATTCTCGATGAAAAATTAAAAAAAAATATTTTTTATTCACTATTTAATGGTATGTGAAGTTTAATCATAATTATCGATTTTGATTGAATTATGTGGAGCTTAGTTGATTATTGTTTTAAATTTTTTTATTTATGATTTCAATAATTTTGTTTTAATTTTATGAAAAAGTTGTTAGAATAATCCAGTTTGGAGTTAAAGATACTATAGTGATCGGAGATGTTAAATTCAATTTTGATGGTAAGATTTATCCATTGTATTTGAACATAGTTTTGTTGAATATATATATATATATATATATATATATATATATATTTATATATATTCTTATTATTCTTAATATCATATACAATATGTTCAATTTATTAATACATAATATTGATTAACAATTTTTTTTAAAATTTTATTTTTTTATTATGTTTTATGTAATATTTTAATATTATATCTAATATCTTTTCTTCTTTTTTTCCTCTATAGAAAAAAATACTTAGATTGTAATATTATTTTTATTTCTCTTTCTATTTTTTGACGTATTTTTATTTCTTTTTCTATTGTTAATTGGATGTGGCAAAATGGAACATACAATCGAGAACAAAATGTGAATTTTCTTCTTCTTCTTTTTCTTCTTTTTAAATTTCCTTAGGTGTATATTTTTACTTTCATTTAATTTTAATTTTGATATTTGGAAGCAATTTTTTTATTTTAATTTGATATAATTTTAAATTATGATTTAATAATCAACATTTTAATTCGTTGTGGAAAATTTACGCAATAATTTATGGTGGACAGATATACCATGGTGGAGACATCGCGTCTTAGATACATACGACTCAACCAAGTAAAATTAAGTAGAGTTATGTATAAGGGGATTCAGGAACACGTAGCGATAGGCGACACAGATCCGAATAAACTTGGCCAGAATATTATGTTGTCGTCCAGTTTTACTGGTGGTGCAAGATACATGATACAGTGTTACCAAGATGCAATGGCAATTTTCAAATGGTGTGGATACCCAGATATTTTTATCACTTTTATGTGTAATCCAAAATGGCCAGAGATTATTCGGTTTTGTAACGAGAGAGATCTAAAACCTGATATATTATGTTGGGTCTTTAAGGTTAAACTCGATCAAATGATTAGTGACTTGAAAATAAATAATATTTTTGGTAGATTTAAGTCATTGTAAATTTTCTTATAAATTTTATATGGAGTCTCTTAAGTAATTTACTTATATTTGTTTACGGTTCAGTGGATATCATTCATAACTAAGTTGCATATTGTGGAAGTTGTATACACGGTTGAGTTCCAAAAAAGAGAATTTCCTCACACTCATATATTGGTGTTCTTCCATAAGAAAGACAAATATGAAACAGCAGATGTTATAGATTGTGTTATTTCTGCAGAAATACCTGATGAGAATACAAAACCACAATACTATGAAGCTGTGAAAAACTTTATATTGCACAGACCGTGTGACCAAGGATATGAAAGATGTCCATGTATGGACAATTGTAGATGCACAAAGCGATTTCAGAAACCTTTGGTTAAAACGATGACTATAGATGAGGAATGATACCCTAAGTACAGAAGGAAGGATTTCAATAGAGTTATAGAGAAAGATGGTTCATGGTTAGATAATGGATGGGTTGTGCCTCACAATAAAGAGTTGTTACTAAGGTATGGTGCACACGTCAATGTTGAATGGTGCAACAAGTCAATGGCCATTAAGTATTTATCCAAGTAAGTCAATAAAGGAAATGATCGAAAACTGCAGCTTTCTACCAAAGTAAGTCTAGAGAAGATCCTGAAAAACCCGTGGATGAAATAAGATTATTCTATGATTGTAGATACATATCTTCTTGTGAGGCCTTTTGGAGATTAATATCATACGATATCCAACATCGTGAGCCCTCTATTGAGCGCCTCAGTTTTCACTTGGAAGGCCAACAAGAAATAGTATGGCGTGAAGGCGGGAATAGTATGGCGTGAAGGTCGCAGCCTTGAAGATGTCATTGATAAGGCCGATGGCAGAAAGATAAAATTTCTCAAATGGATGGAGGCGAACAAATAATACGAAGAAGCTAGACATATGGCGTATAATAATTTCCCTCAAAATTTTGTTTAAAACTAGAATAAGCGAATATAGACACATAGAAAAAAGGAATTTTCCATTGAGAGGATACATTATGCGGCACTAGGATGTGGAGAGTACTATTACTTGAGAATCCTATTGAACTGGGTACGTGGTTCGAAGAATTATGAAGAAATACGGACTACAACTGATGGGATCATTGATAAAACTTTTAGGGAATCATGCTATGCGCGAGGACTCCTTGATGATGATCAGGAGTACATCGATGCTATCAATGAAGCTAGCATGTGGGCGAGTGCTGACTACCTCAGAAAATTATTTGCCACTTTGCTCATGGAAAGATTAATGAAAAGACCCGAGCGTGTATAGACTCAGTGTTGGAAGCATCTTTCCAATGATATTTGGTATAACGAAAGAATAACAAATCATCCTGGTAATCTCAATATTTTGTTTCCATATATGATAAATCTATTGCTCAAATTTTATATTTATATATTTAGGAGCATATGTAGCAACGTGTGACTAAAATAAAATCATAAATGTGTGAGCATTCTTGCAGGCCTTGAGCTCTCCGATGATGAAATTACTAATGTAGACCTTTCGGAGTTGGATAATATATTACGTCCGTATGGTATGACAATATGTAATTTTGAATCTATGCCCGTACCAACTTCGAAAGGATCCGATACCACGTACAATAAGCTATTGCGAGCACACATGAACTACTATTGTTGACTTGAAGAATGACCATGATAATTTCGTGAAAAATGCAATGAATGAGCAAAAAATTATATACAACACAATAATGGATAATGTGATCAAAGAAAAAAGGAATATGTTTTTTCTGTATGGCTATGGAGGTACAGGAAAGACTTTTATATGGAAGGGTTTAGCTTCAGCTTTTATATTGCAAAATCAAATAGTATTGATGGTAGCCTCGAGTGGAATTACGTCGCTTCTACTTTCCGGAGGAAAAATTGCCCATTCAATGTTCTCCATCCCTTTGACCCCTACAGAAGATCCGATATGCAATATTTCTCTTGGAAACCATAAGGCCGAGTTGCTTATGAAGTCAAAACTAATCATATGGGACGAGACACTAATGGTGCACATGTATTGCTTCGAGGCATTGGTCAAAACATTGAGGAACTTGATGAGGATAGTTAGCCCTGAAAATGAAAACCTACTATTTGGTGGCAAGCCTGTTGTTTTAGGAGGAGATTTTAGACAAATTCTACCCATCATACTGAAAGGGAGTAGAAACCAGGTGGTTAGTGCAACGATAAATTCTTCATTTCTCTTAGAGCACTGTACGATTATGAGATTGACTAAGAATATGAGACTCCAATCCACAACATCAACTGTGTAGTTTTCTCATCTTAAAAAATTTGCAGACTGGATTTTGAGTGTCGGTGATGGTACTGCCGGAGAAGAAAATACTGGAATAAGTGAAATCGATACACCTAAAGATCTGTTAATCAAAGAATTTGATAATCCAATCGGTTCCATAGTTGAAGCAACATATCTTTCATTCCACCGACACTTTAATGATCTGATATACTTTTAGGAACACGCTATACTGGCTCCGACGCCTGATGTGGTGGAAGAGGTTAACAATTACATGATATCACTGAATGGTAATGAAGAAAGGATTTACCATAGTTCGGATTCGGTATGTCAGTCAAATTTAATGAACGATATATTTATAGACCTCCATACTCCAGAATTCTTGAATACCATCAAGTGCTCAGGTTTGCTGTTGCATGAACTTAAACTTAAAGTTGGTGTGCCGGTGATATTGTTGAGGAATATTGATCACTCGGCAGGATTGTGCAATGGGATAAGGTTAATCCTCACAAGGTTTGGAACAAGAGTCCTAGAAGTTAAAGTCATTCAAGGTCCGGTTGTTGGGCAGAAGGTGTTGATACTGCGACTTACCTTGACACCATCAGACTTGTGGCTACCTTTCAAGTTTAAGAGGAGACAGTTTCTTACCTCAATGTCATAATAAGAGTAAGGGACAATCTCTAAGTAATGTAGGTTTTTATCTAAAGATAAATGTTTTCAGCCACGGTCAACTATATGTTGCTATTTCTAGAGTGACTAATCATCAAGGTCTAAAAATATTAATTTTTGACGAGCATGGCGTTGTGCAGAAAAACAACAACGAATGTTAAATTCAAGGAAGTTTTCCCTTAAATATATTTTTGATGTAATGATTTCAAATAGTTGAAACTTATTTCCTAACAATTTTTTACTTTATCTAAATACCTTTTCAAAATGATAAATTTAACCTGCAGTTTATCACCCGTGCGTCCTGCACGGGTCATAATTCTAGTTATATATATAATATATATATATATACATTATATGTATATATTATTTATTCTACATCAAAATAATTATATTTATTAAAAATTATAAAATTAATTTATTCAATATAAAATTTTAAAAAATTATAAGAAATATTTTTTCCTAAATATCAAAATGCTAAAATGTTAATCATATCAAGTAGTTTATTGTTATAATTATTATTTAAAAATTTTAATTAGTTAAATATTTTAATTGAAGTCTTAAGTAAACTTCACCATAAATAAATAAATCATGCAAAACAAAAATAAATATTTAAAAATAATATACATGAAGAAGTAAATCTTAAATAATACTATAGCCTGTACTTCTCCGCAGGTTATAAACATTACATCTGCATTAATAAAGAAAAAAACAAATTAATTTGATTAATTTTGTAAATACATTAAATTTATATCAATCCTATTTGGTCTTTGATACGTATGGAGAACAACTTGAACATAAATAGATTAAAACGTATAGAATATAGATGGATTAAAGAATTCATATATTAAAAAAATAATAATAAATAAATTTAGACATCAACATCCTTCCAACCCAAATATACCATGCAACAAATAGAGTTCATTTTAAATACAATTCAAGACAACTAGATATTCTATCTATTCAGAATTCATCTAAAAATAAACAAAATTCCAATAAACTACCTTCATTTAGATAAGTTTCATAGCCTCGTTTGTTTTATAGTTTAAGATGAGATAGTATTGTTTTATTTTTTTATTGATGTAAAGTATTAGACATCAATACATAGTAGAAATAACTCGGTGCAACTCAGTACATAGAAATACACAACACAGTCACATTCAAAGTAGAGGAATTTCGTCTTCTACGAAATAGACACTTTTATACACTCAAATCCCTAGGCCCTCTACTTCAGTCCAATGCATCTGTTAGTAGTCTAGATATCTTAACACTTAAGTAACTTATTTATCAGGCTAATTATGCTATTACAAATTAGGTAATATTCTGCCTGTTGTATATATTTCCATCTTTCTTGCTTTGAATAATAAGACGGAAATAGCAGCTTTCTTCTTCATGTTTTCATCAAAATAGAAACCTAAGGTTTCTTATGGTATCAGAGTCATCAATGCTCTCAAAAAACAACAAAACAACTTAATCCAAACATATTTCTTGACAATCTGCTACACATAAACAGTAGAGAATGACGACACAAGACAGTGACAGGCAGCTGAGTATCAAAGTCTACCAAAGTGGTGACCCTCTACACCTCCAAAATTCATACCATCCGGGCATGTCGCTGGTGAGTACTACATTGACTGTAAAAAACTACAACACATGGAATAGGTCTATCAAAATTATATTGGGTGCGAAATCGAAACTTGGGTTCATCCATGAAACATGTTCAAAGCTATCAGAAGACTCGGAACATTTGGAGCAATGGAGAAGAGTAGACTACATGGTGACTTCATGGATACTCAACTCCATCACAAAAGAAATTGTGGAGGCCTTCCTATATGTTTTATCTTCTGCACAATTTTGGAGTGAGATAAAGGAAAGATTCGAAGAAGCAAATGTGCCTCTTATATACCAACTCAAAAGAGAAATCACCTCCATAAACCAAGGTTATCTGACTGTTGCCCAATACTATACGAAGTTGAAATGCTTTGGGATGAATTGATGTGCTTGTTGCCGCTACCACAACCGAACCACAACTGTCAAACAACAAGGAGCTCATCGAGATTATGTTTTCTAGACAACTGATGGAATTTTTAATGGGGTTACATGACAAATTTGATCCCATCAGAAACCAAATTCTTCTTATGAAGCCACTGCCAAACGTCAACAAAGCATATTCCATGGTAACCAGGGTCGAGAAACAAATGGAAGTGCAAGTCCAGTTGAACACAGAGAACAACACAACAACATTCTTTGTAAAATCTCAACCTGGAAACAACTACAAAAGGAAGGAGGTGAAGAAATCTGACAAAAGATGCTCTCACTGTGGAGGCATTGGACACTTAAAGGAAGGATGTTTTAAGATTATTGGATACCGGAGTGGTTTAAACACCCAAAGGACCAGAGAACACCAAGTTTTGGAGGAAGAGGATTTGCAAATGCAAGCACTGTGGGCACAGGAGAAAAGGGGAATGAGGAAAGTAACTATGGAAACACTTCATCTGGGATAGTTCCAACAAATTCTCAGGGGTCACAAATGTCAACAATGATCCAGCAAGAGATAAACAAATTCTTGAATAATATTAACCCCAATTTCCTCAACATGGTCAACATGATGGATTCATCAGATAATCGCTTCTGGTTTGCCTTAAATGCCTTTGATTCCATTAATAAATACTCATGGATTATAGACTCTGGAGCTTCAAATCATGTGTGGAAATTTGGAAATGTTTGACAACTTATATGATCTAAAGGTAGCATGCAATGTATTCCTACTAAACGGGAGTGTTCTGAACGTTATAAAGGCTGGTGTAGTATCTCTTCAACCAAATCTCATACTTAGAGATGCACTTTACATACCAGAGTTCAAATTTAATTTGATATCAGTACACAAGTTGATAGAAAGCAATGATCTGAAATTCTCATTTTACTCATCCATGTGTTTGTTGCAAGAGGTCAGATCTGATCAGGTGCTTGGGATAAGAGTACTGAAAGGAAACCTTTACATTATGAACGTTGATAGGAAACATGCTGGTGTTAGTTCATCCACTAAGAAGTCTTTTACTTACTTAGATCCATTGTCCAGTTCATCTTCAAATACACCCAGCCTTCACTAGTCAAGCTCATTTCAATGAAAATCGTCTATAGCATTGTAGAATGGGGCATGCCTCTGCTAGATACTTAGAAAGAATTCCTTCTATTAATCTAAGATTTAGAGGTCAAGCCTAGAACCTTGTAATGCATGTCATTTATGAAAACAACAAAGAACATCATTTTCTAGAAGTGTGACAATGGAAAACCACATCTTTGATTAGATTCACATTGACATTTGGGGCCCATATACACAATATTCAATCTATGGTTCTTCTTATTTTGTCATTCTTGTTGATGATAAAAGTAGGGCAGTGTGGATCTATTTCATCAAACACAAATCTCAGACAGTTAAGATGCTATCTAATTTCATAAAGTCCATCCAAACACAATACAAAACCACCATTAAATCCATTAGATTTGAGAATAGAAGTGAGTTCACCTCACATTCATGTCAAGAATTAATGGCTGAACATGGGATATTACATCAGAAAAGCACAGCGTATACCACACAATAAAACGGTAGGGTAGAAATAAAATATAAGGACCTGCTCAATATAGCTAGGAGCCTGATGTTTCAAGCTAACCTGCCATTAAAATTTTGGGCGGATGCAGTGCAAACTGCTTGTTATATCATGAACAGACTGCCTTCCTCAGCCATAGGTTGGAAAACCCTCAGCCAATAGGTTGGAGAACCCCTTTTAAAGTCCTGTAAAATAGAGCACCAGACTATCAATTCATGAAAACCTTCGGATGTCTATGCTTTATGACAAATACACTTCCTCAAAAATCAAAGTTCGATCCTCGAAGTTACAAATGTATCTTTTTAGGATACATTCCCGGCCAAAAGGCTTACAAAACTTATTACCTGACAACTCATAGAATTTACATCTCAAGGGACGTTAAATTCTATGAAACAGTATTTCCATTTCACAAAAATACAATAAACATTCATTCACTTATATCTACAAACTCTGAAACACCAACCAACAATGACAGCTACACAAACCAGCCATTATTCACACCTTTACATAGCTATCAGTATGAAGATGAAGATATAGAAACAATACCTGATCATACTGAGATAAATAGTTCAACCATAGAGCCTAATTTTGATTCCAATGCCCCTGATCAGTTAGTAGAAACAAATCATGTTAAATATGAGAATATCTAAGTGAGCCAAATCATCTTGAACAAAACACAATAAATTTCAAACCTAGGAGTAGTACCAGAGTTAAGAGACCACCAGCATGGTTGTCTGATTTCATGTTTAGTGCAAACATTCCAGTGCTCTTGTGTCTTATGCAGGATCTGATGTTGAACTTCATAAAGTAACCCAATTCAGTGATTCATATATTGCTTTCTTACTAATATCAAGCCGATTTAAGAGCCCTCAATATATCATCAGGCTGCTGCACACACTAAATGGCAGCAAGCAATGAATAACGGAATAAGGGCTTTGGAAGAAAATCAAACATGGGAACTAGTGGATTTGCCCAATGGTAAGAAACCAATAGGGTGTAGGTGGGTATTCAAGGTGAAACATAACTCTTATGGGACTGTTGAAAGATATAAGGCTAGGGTTGTTGCAAAAGGCTATAGCCAAAGAGTAGGAGTGGATTACTTCGATTCCTTCTCGCAGGTAACGAAGGTGGTCACTATAAGGATATTTCTTACTGCAGCAACATCTAATGGATGGCCGGTGGAACAAATAGACATCAATAACACTTTCCTCCATGGAAATTTGAAGGAGGAAGTGTATATGAGGCCTCCAGATGGATACAAAGTGCCGCCCAATAAAGTTTGTAAATTAAAACGGTCACTCTATGGATTGAAACAAGCTAGTAGGGAGTAGAATCATGAACTGACAACTCACCTAATCTCATATGGCTTCCAACAATCCCACCACGACCACTGATTGTTTACCAGGATCTCAAAACATTGTTACTTGGTCATACTTGTTTATGTAGACGATCTTCTTATAATGGGATCTTACATGATAGAAATTGAAAAGGTTAAAACATCCCTTGATAAAGCCTTCACCATCAAGAAATTAAGGCCTGTTAAGTATTTTTTAGGGCTTGAAATAACAAGGTCAGAAGAAGGTATGCTTATCTCTCAACAGAAATACATATTGGACTTGATATCTGATGCAGGGTTAGAGAATTGTAAACCAACCAAAACACCTCTACCACCTGGTTGCACGCTAAGTGATAGTGCTGGAGAAAAGCTAGACAGACCCGACATCTACAGAAGAATCATTGGAAGGCTTATATTTGGGATTCATGAGACCAGATCTCACGCACGCCACTCAGACGTTAAGTCAATTCATGAGCAGTCCTTCAATAGCACACTGGAATGCATCTCTACATGTATTAAAATACTTACAATGGTCCTCTTCATTCGGTGTTTTCTACAGACACAATCAAGGGAACATGATCAATGCATTCAGCGATGCAGACTGGGCGACATGCATTGATACAAGAAGATCCCTTATAGGGTTCTGTATTTTCTTTGGCAACTATTAGTATCTTGGAAGACAAAGAAACAAAGCACTGTCTCCAGAAGCTCTGCAGAAGCGGAATACAGAGCTTTGGCGACGACAACATGTGAACTCAAATGGATATCTTTTATCCTTAAAGACCTTCGAATTCCACTAAAACTGCCATTCACGTTGCACTGTGATTCCAAAGCTGCACTCCATATAACAGCCAATCCCATTTTTCACGAAAGAACAAAGCATCTGGACATCAACTGCCATGTAGTTCGAGATGAAATAAAGCAAGATTCATCAATCTTGTTCATATACGCTCAGATCAGCAACTTGGGGATTTCTTTACCAAATCACTCCCAGCCTCTACTTTTCATTATCTCTTTGGCAAGTTGGGTCTGCTCTCAATGGCTCCAGGGGGAGGGGGGGAACAGAGAACTTCACCAATACATAGCAAAAACAACTCAGTGCAGAGACTTCAATACACAGCAGAGTCACAATTCAAAGCAGAGGAATTTTGTCTTCTACGAAATAGACACTTCATACACTCAAATCCCTGGGCGTTCTACTTCAGCCCAATGCATCTGTTAGTAGTGTAGATATCTTAACACTTAAATAACTTATTTATCAGGCTAATTATGCTATTACAAATTAGGTAATACTCTGTCTGTTGTATATATTTTCAACTTTCTTGCTTTGAATAATAAGACGGAAACAACCACTTTCTTCTTCATGTTTTCATCAAAATAGAAACCTAAGGTTTCTCAATGGATTGTTTGATATTTTAAATGACTAATTTGTTGATTTAATTAGTTACTGTGGGTTGTTTTGATCCAAAACTATCCACTATTACCAATCAAATTTAATAATAATCAATTTAAAATCTTATAATAACTAATCTAAATTTAGAACAATCGAATCCAATCCAACATAACACCATGAAACAAATAGAGGGTAAGTGAGACAAAAATACCATGTGACTAGATGTGTCTACTCACACAAACCTTATGGTGGCGATGGTAGTCCCTCCAGTTACTAAGGTCAGACTTACACCCATTAGGAAGACATGAAACTTTGATTTTCATACCTAACTCGTTTTGATGACCCTTAAAGAAGAGGACGACTTGGACTTGGATTTAGATTTAGATGCTCTATGAGCTATCACCCAAGTTATTCATATACCAAACTTCAAATCAATAGAAAAATTCTTTTTTACTCTTATGTGCTCCATCTAAAGAATCTATGATGGGAACACCTTCTTGCTCAATATCGCTCAATCTCAAGATGTCTTTTCCAACTTGCAGTCAGTAGAATCTAACAATTAAAAATAAAAAATAAAAAATATTCTAATATCCCCTCCCCTCCCCTCAAGAATCAATTAACATAATCCACCATTTATACTTCACTTTCACCCTTCACACCACCACTAAACCAACACCCTACTTCTCATTAACATATAAAAAGATAAAATAAAAGAGATAAAATTAGAAACCGATTTACAAAACAAAAGCCAACTGGCATATATGTAGATTGATATAGACAAATTTTAGAGTAGATCATGATCATAATTTAATAACAGATTTTTAAAAAGTCTCAAAAACATCAATAACAAATTGAGCAGAGATTGGGCAAATAGAGCAGTAGAAGAGCTACTTTATCTATTTCCAGATGTCCATTGTTGATCAATTGGACTAAATAATGACATAAAATTCAAATCCACGAATAAAATACAAACTCACATGTTCAAAAAAGTCTGATCCAAAGGCTGAGGCTTGATGCTAATTCTAATTGCATCACATCATAATCATTCAAAATAATATACAAATTCCCAAAATCACATAGCAATTATTAACATATACTCCAGGATCCATACAAACTGTATGAAAACTCTTCAACAAAACTCGGATCAAAGAATTTTGACTTGTAATTTGTTAGTTTTCCTAAATTATTACACCCGTCAACGACTTATAGTAAATTACAAAGTAACAAAATGTAAATACAGGAACTTGAGGGTTGTTGTGGTAATTCTCTGTCAGCTATATGATGAAAATTGTGAAACAGGCGGTCTTCCTTTTTAATCTTTGAATCGGCGGCAACTCAAGTTTATCCGTTGACCAAACGAAGACCACGCACCTTCGCCGGACCGCCGGTGGAAGTGAACTGACTCGTTCGAGGTCTGTTGGTGTTTCACTTCTTGTGGTTCCCGCTCAGAATTCAGTAAGTCGATTTTCGATCACCGTTTAGGACTACGATAATTAAGTTCGACTTGTCTGATGTGTTGATTGTTAGTGAATGTGTTGGTAACCGTTGAGTTTGATTAGAGTTTTCAAATGGTCTACGAGTCGCGATGATACTTTATAAAATCAACTATATAGACAATAACCCAACAAAACCAACAATGGTTTACTATTTCTATTTTTTCTGGTACTGCAGGAATTCAGTTGTTTTACAAGGTACAAAGTATTTACATTCTATGTAATTCTAGCTTTCTTTTGATATTTTTGCCTTGCACACTTTGTATTTAACTATCCATTCACTCTGCATTGGAGTTTCCATGATGTTTTGAAGCTGTGACTTATTGTTATTTTTTTTCTTTTTGTTAGATTATATGGGGAGCAAGCCTGTTTAGTTTATTGGTAATTAATGTGTATCATTTTAATGTAAACGAGTATAGCAGGATGGAGAATCATGATGCAGCCAAGTTGAAGACGGAATCCAAGGAAAAGACTTTGATGATTTATAAAGATTTTATGACCAAGTAATTTAAAACTCAACAGCAGAAAAAATTAGTGTACTTAATATTGGAAAATACTTTTGTCTCTCTTGTTGTTCAAATATATGTATTTTTTTATATTTATAGGATCGCCGAGTTTGAAAATTTGGGTGTTTTAGGAAACAAATTACTTAATGGCTTCAAGAATTCATTAGGTGGGTGTCTTGAGCTATTGTTTTTATTTCATTTCAAAAATTTTGGATTGATTTGAATATTAGAGCTTTTGTTGAAGAATGTCTTCGGAGACCTCCAATGAACACTCAGTCTGAGTTGATGGAGAAGATCTTGAAGGCTAATGAGACCAAGAGGATGAAATTGTATTTAGGAACGGGCTGTGTTAACATCCATGACAATATAGAAAATATGAGCAAGTGTAAGTGAACTTCTATAAATTCTAAATGTTTGGATTTGGTGTCTTGAATTACCAGAGACTGGCGTACCAAGTAGGCTTTCTTTCATTTGTGCAATTATTGATATTTAACATTACTGTATTTTTGAATTACTTCTCCATAAGGTAAGCTTTTTAGATTTCACATAAAATGGTCTCTTTGCACATGCATGCAGAAGTGCGTAAAAACCTAGTCGGACTTCAAGATCATATAAGTAAAGGTAATATCTAATAGAAGCAGTTCTGTGCTCTTTCTTGGCTCTTGTTTCTTGTTGATTATTGTCTCAGTTTAAGTTTTGATCTAATTTTTTCAATTTCATTTTCCTGGATGAGCTTTCAAGGATGTGAGATGTGCCTATGTATGTGTTTGCTTTATCGCTGTTGTAAAAACTGTTTTGCTCCATTTACTTTATAAAAGCTCAAGGTTCAAGAGAATGCTTGATTAGTCTGTCATGTTCGGTGATGACTGTTCTTAGTAATTGAACTATGCCAAAATACTTGTAGCATGTTCAATTAACAAGAGGGTTTATCATGAGTTTGATGGAGAGTTTGTAATTTCAACCTGTACAATAAAGGAAGAAACTGTTGGTTGATAAATAATAGTCAAATATGAATTTGCAGCCAAAAGCATTCTGAATGAATTTGACTGTCTACTGGAGGATGTAGCTGTTGCTATTCAAACTGAAAATAGAAGTTCTCCACCTTTGTGTGATGAAGGTCTTAGCAATGACTTCAATCAACAAGACACAAGCGACAAGGTAGGCTCCTCTCTAACCCTTATTTTATCTTTCCAACGTTTGTGTCAATTTTTGTTCAATCCATGTTTTATTCTACACTTCGAGTATGCTGTTTTTTCACTGCTTTTCCAACATGCTGTATATTTCATTTTTATCCTATCAATCGATTTGTGTTATTACAGTTTCTTCAGTTTTAAATTTAGGTTTAGCGAATACTAACCTTCAATGCTTTACTGGATCCCTTATTATATAAATTTGTGGATCTGTCCAAGGTAAGGACACAAAAAGCATCCAGGCACAGGTGCTTTTTCATTGACCTTTTCATAAGATTAGGAAATTCAGAGTTACTGTTGCATCTATCCTCCTGTTAGGGCACTTATGTGTTGAGTATGAAGAGGACATTTTTTTTTACCACATTGCTATTGTATGCAAATCGTACCAGTCCATGACAGGAATTTATACTATTTAATTATGCAATACTCTCTAGCACATCAGGACGTTTTCACTAGCCATTTAGATCCCCTGCTGCATTGGTTCATGAGTATTCCTGGATCTTTTAGAATGACAACATTTAAAATGTTATAAATTTGTGAATTTCTCCAATCTTGCGGTATTTGTGCCATTATTCTAAAGTCCCCCAATAGACTACTCTTTACTAGGAGAGGCATTGAGTTGGATAAATTAGTAATCAATTACTAGACATTTGAACTGATTAGTTTTCGATTAACCACGGAGTACTTGCTTGCTACTTGTTATGTATATGATCAAGTACCAAATAATGAGTTCCTTAACATTGGTTTGCGCCTGATAGCCAACTACACTAAATTCTAACCATTTTGGTAATTTAATAGGTTTTTTTTTAGGCAAATAACTTTTGTTGTCATGCAGAGATCTGGTGCTCTAGTGCTATTAATGTAAATCATAGTCATTAAAATAATAACTTTCAGTATAGTTTTTCTGTTTTAGTAAAATATCTACCGAGTTCCAATCCAAGGAAACTAAGTTGCTAACGATGTCTCTTTCCTCAGGACTTGAGTGTATCATCTGGTCAGCAAGAACCTGAAATAACAGATATCGCTGCATTGATGGGGATCATATATAGCATGGTGAAGCAAGACTACATGATGCAGGTAAGAGACCTCTGCCTTGTTTGCTTTTTGATAATAATTAATAGTTAGACCAGAAAAGACCAATCCAGATAACCATTAGCTTACTGTTCCATGGGGATGAATTTTGAGCCAACTTTTTATGTAGCAATAGGTGATATGAATGACCTTTAACCTTTGGTAGTTAGTCATGAGGTAGTAGTGCGGCATTATATTTTACTTAATTTTTATTGAACAAATGATGGATGCATCCCCCTCTGCTGCAGGAAAGGATTGTAACTTCTTTAAATCTCAAGTCATCTTCGGAGGAACTAGAGGGCTATTGCATGATGTGGTCTCTGCGTCCCTTCATTAATGATGAAACTATGCATCAAGCTTGGAGGCTTGTTCCTTAAACAAAACTTTCTGAACAATAATATATGTAATTCAATTTCTTTTTACATCAATCTTTCTTATAGCTATAAGTCAGCAGTATCTCTAAACAAAGATATCTTTTGAAACAATTCATTCTGTAGTCGCTGCACCTTTCAACATTGGATTGATGGCTAGAATATAATTTAATTTCTTTGAGGAGATTTAAAGGTAATGTAAAACACACAAACAGGGTTCTGATGAACCAGAAACGGCAAAATTGATTACTTTGTCAAGAACAAAATGATAATACAGAGCCATCTGAATGAATAAAAGAGCAGGAGCATTTCTTCATTCACTATGCTGCAAAAGCATCTGACTTCTACATACTACAAATTATGTATCAGATACGACCAAATTAGCTTAAATCTCACCAATATCAAAAAAGTCCATCCACTCTCTACTCATCAGACTCTTGATTGCCTTGAGTTCCATCACCTGATGAAACCAAACCAAGCTCCTCCTCAACTTTCCTCCATGATCTCAAAAGATTTGGAGGAAACTTTTTCTTAACCGTCCGAACCAAACCTTTTGCATCCTTCATCTTCTTTTTCTTCACCAACCCTTCCACCAAATACTTCAACGTCATAAAATCAGAAATCTTTTCCCTCCTCACACTCTCTTTAAACACCTTGTACCCCTTATCATAATCCTCACTCTTACACAAATAGAAAATCAATGTCCTAAACGTCCCGGCATTCGGTTTACAACCCTTCCCCTCCAATCCCTTATAAACACTCTTCGCTTCCTCCATCATCCCATGTTTACAATAACAGGTCATCAAGAAATTATAAGTGATTGTATCAGGTCTGAGCCCAGCATTGCTCATCTCATCAATCATCTCCTTCACTTTCTCCGGACCCTCTTCTAGAGCATTCATAATCCTCACATTATACGCCCCAACATCCAATTCAAAACCCTTCTCCACCATTTCACTCCAGAGCTTCTCAGCTTCTTCTTTCCTACCATTCTTATACAAGCAATTATACACGGTGGTGAAACTGACAGCAGTCACTCTCACACCCTCATTCTCCATTTTATTCAACAACTCTAATGCCTTATCAACACAACCAGTTTCACAATACGATTTCAATAACATACCATAGGACACATCATCAGGCGAAAAATTGTACTTGTTCGGTATCTCGTCAAACAAAACAGGAACTTTATCGAAAAGCTTAGATTGAATGGAAGCGTATAGTAAAGCATTGAAGGAAACAACAGACCAACTAAGGCACTGGAGTTTGGAGTTTTGGCTGGGAATTTTTTTGTATAGTTAGAAAACGCCTTTACATTCTGAGAAATAATCCATGGAAGAATATGATTGTCTGGCATCTGTGATGGGTCCTGTATAATGAGTCAGCTATAGATATTGCTTTTCACCCTCTTCGAACATGTGAGAGATACTTCATACAGACATGTTGAGTTGTTTGCGAAAAAGCGTACTTGTTTGTTTAGCTTTTTCTACTGACTCACTTGGTCCCTAAAGCGCTACCGTTATTTTCATAAAAAAGTACACTGGTTAGACATTGCCATATTTACCTAAGCAATAACCTTTTTCCCCTGAAACCATTCCAACACATAAGAAGAGCTAACTGAAGGCCACTACGAATAGTAAGAATAATAACGAATTATAATGAAGGCACAACAAATTTAAATCTCTGTATAAATGAAAATTGCATTTTACATCTCAATGCCACCAAACGATACTTAAAACACTATTTATTTTTATCACAAACTACTTCAGTTCTCTTCAGACCAGAATTAAAAGTTGGGACCAGCAGCAAGGATCTCCTCGGTCAGTTTGTTGTCCTTGCCAATCTTATAGTTTGTGAAAGTCTCAAAATTCTTCTTGAACAGGCCACCCAGCTTCAGCAGTGTATCCTTGTAAGCCTTCTTGTCAGCCCACTGCAAAACAAGTACAACATATATATCAGAAACCAAAAAGGGCATAGGTTGTGAATTAAGACATGAAATACATGTTTAAGACCAAATCAACTCACAGTGTTCACTGGATCCAGGATTTCAGATGGCACTCCCTCAAGTGCAGTAGGGATTTCAAGCCCAAACACCTCAGTTTTCTGGTAGTTAGCACTCAGTAGGCTACCGGAGTGTATGGCATCAATGATTTTCCGGGTGTACGCTAACTTAATGCGATTTCCAGAACCATAGCTGAGAAACAGAATATGGAATTATAAGTTATTATAATGTTGTTAAAGTTGCTACTGAAATGAACAAGAAGCTCATGATAATGCATACCTTCCACCAGACCATCCTGTGTTCACAAGCCATCCAGTTGCACCATGTTTCTGCATCTTTTCGGCCAACATAGCTGCATACTTTGTGGGATGCAGCATTATAAATGCTGCACCAAAGCAGGCTGAGAATGTTGCAGTTGGCTCCTTAATACCATCTTCAGTGCCAGCAACCTATAGGTCACAAACATATTGAGTGTCCATAAGCTAGTTGTTTAATTATTATTACTAGCACACATCTAGAACCTACATGCCTCGTCCTCCAAATGTAGCATTTGATAAAACTATCTTGTAACAGAAATATAGGTACAATAAATAACGTCATATACCAGGGCTGTGTAACCGCTGATGAAATGGTACATGGTCTGTGCCAGGTTCAGCTTGCTCACAGGTGGAAGTACACCAAATGCATCACATGCCAAAAGAATTACATTCTTCGGATGGGGGCCAACACATGGGATCTTTGCATTGGGAATGTACTCAATTGGGTAAGCAGCGCGAGTGTTCTCTGTAAAAACAAGAAACCATTCAGATACTTCCAATGCTTACTATATATAACAATATTTTCACATGTACTGTGCAATTCATCTGGATGTTAAAAATTTTCTGAATCTTCCTATCATAAGTTCAACACCACAATCTGGTGACACTACTAAAGTTAAGGAAATAATCAAAGTTTATATACTGAACAACCCTCTTCCATCTACTGGTCACTATCATGTGCATCATTGGCAGCATAGAGCAAACTATTTGACATTAACACTGCAGTGATGGCAGTGCACCAATTATATTATTACTTGAGGAATAATCTAACATAATGGCGAATAGTCATAATATAATTATCAAAGCAGCATAAGGATAGTAGAGCATAAGTACAATGAAAGTTAGCCATATTACTGTGAAAAGGTCACATACTTATCCCGACAAGTCTGTTGACACCCAACACAACCAGAGATAACTGCAACTCGAGTAAAATTCATTTCTAAATGAGATTAGAAAACTATGTACCTGTAACAGATTTGTCGGAATAATCCACCTCCCGAGTATGCTCATCAAAAACCACATTCTCTAATACTGTCAATACCAATAAATTGCATCACAATCATATTTTATTACCAAATGAAAATTGAATGTACAAATATGTAAACTAAGCATCAACTCTGCATATTCTTTATTACTTTGAGTTTCACCAGACAATATAAGCAAATAGAAGAAAATGTAGATAGTTAAAACTTACCAGTGCCAAACTTAATGGCATTCCAGATATCAGGTTCCTTCTCCCTTGAAAGGTCGATGCACTTGGCATAACAACCACCTTCAATATTTGACACGCCATTATCACTCCAGCAGTGTTCATCATCTCCAATCAAGTACCTATTGTGATCAGTAGACAGTGTTGTCTTTCCAGTACCTATCAATTAAATAATAGAAGTAACACCTCATGAGTAACAATGCATACACTAAAAATCAAAAAATAAGCAGGCACAAATTCAAACACAGATCAAAACACACAAAATAATAGGTGTTAAGGATGGGGGAAGAAGACACATATCGTTTGGCATTCAGCTTCAGATCGTGACCATGATCTGATGATACTATACCTGACAGCCCAAAGAAGAGAGCAACATCTCCATCTTTTCCCATATTGCATCCAGAATGTAAAGAGAGGATTTGACGTTTAGGCATGAGATAATGCATAACACCGAAAAGACCCTTCTTCATTTCCCCGGCGTATTGGGTGCCGAGGATGACCATTTCCCTTCTAGCAAGATTAAGATCTATGCTAGTAGAGGATGTCATGTAGTGAGTATATCGATTACACGGGAACTGTCCAGCATTGTAAATAGTGAAGTCCGGAGTACCAAAATTCTCCAGCTCTTCAGGAGTGGGTCGGATACACCTGCCACCCACCCAGTTATCCAATTGTACACTAAACTATTTACCATTGTACATTTTGTAACCATTTTTTTTTCACCATGTAGGGAAGATTAAAACACAAGAGTATAATTACACAACGATTAGGAGACTTATCTGGGGGCTAGGACAATCAAAAATAGCTGACAAGGCATTTGGTTTCACTTACATGTTGTGCATGAACAAAGAATGGTAAGCCCTGGCAGACACAATTCTGACTTTGATTCTGTGCTGAGGTTCCCAGTTCAAGAATTGGTCATTCACAAACACCTGGAAGACAACAATGTATCCACACTATATCAATTTAATTCTATTCAATCCGTAAGTTAATAATCAGCAATAACATAAATTACTGTCATACATGCTAAGAACACTAGGAATCTTCTAGGTGTAATTAACAACATAAGCGACTGAGACGGGAATTCACTAGTTTGAGGGATAAATAAGGGGCCACAGCCAAGCAAGATTCCAGTTTGTGTATCGCCATCACAAAAGCAAACTATTTCAAAATCAAGTAACTATCTTCTTTGCAAATCATTTCCATGAAAATTTTATAATTTCTAGAGTTAAAATTCAATTAAATATATGATTATAAAAATAAAATGGACTCATATGAGAGTATAAAATTTAAGCTAATAGAAAAGGATCCATATAGTTTTAAAATTATTCCAACAATTTTCCATTCCATAGAATAAAATCCAAAAGTAAAATAGGAAAAAATAACAAGTAAAAAAGTATAAATTACCTTGTCAAGAGAGTTCAAGTAATCAACAGCTCTTTCTCTGTTCACCAAGAAGGTATGTTCGTCCATTTCAATATTTGGGGAACCCCTGCATAAACATAATCAAACACAAAAGTGTATTACTATACAACTAAAAAAAACACTAGAAAATAAATTAAACTAAATTAAACTTGAGTAGTAGGAGGAGGGAGCACTTACTTTCCCCACCAAAGTTCATCTGCTGTGGTTTCATCCTTAACAACACGTTTGTCCCTGGGAGATCTACCAGTCTTGGCTCCAGAAAGAGTCGCTAGTGCCCCACTAGATGTTATAAATGACCCTTTCTCGTTCTGGATAGCCTGCTCATACAACTCTGCAACATGTTAAAAATCAAATCATCATTAACTTTCAGATCACCAGGGAAATAGGAAGAGACGAATATATGTTATGTTATGTATTTACAATAAGCCTTATTTAAGTCCCAAAAAATAAAAATTATAAATATACCTGCAGGAGAAAGGTTGTAGAGGACATGAGTAAACTTCAAGGAGCTATCACTGACACTAATAGTGGGTGTGAAATAGTGATGAATCTCATGAGTCAGCTTTGGCGTCTCTGCCTTCCGAGCTGGATCACCCTTCACCAACTTGGGTCCGGTCTCTCTCGTCAGAGAAGCCAATGATGCACTGTCAATGTCAAAGAATATTGTTAAACATTGTCCAGAGTGCTAATTATTATGAACAATTTTGTTAATATCAAACAATATTGTTAAACATTGTCCAGAGTGCTAATTATTGTGAACAATTTGTCAGTGTAACACTTCTTTTTTTAAGTTTCTATTATGTTAATCAATAATTTCGGCCTTTAAAGACCTAAAAATAGGTTCAGCTCAATAAAAATTAGAACATGTTATGACTTCACTTCATCACTATACTTTAACCAAAAATCAATTGTATGCTAACTTTTTCTTTCGTACTGATTGGGTAGGGAAAAAAGGATCGGACCAAGTCGAAATTAATCCATCCACAATGCACAGTCAAATTTCCCACTTCTAATTATTAATATTTATTTTGATATTAAATTAAATGTCAATTTATCATAAACAAAATAATTTTAAGGGTTATTTCCAAAAACACCCCATTTTTTCAAACGTTTCACTTTGAACACCCGGTTTTGAAAGTTTTGGAAAACAACCCCCAAAATCAAAACCACTAGTGGTTTTTGGTATTTTTGTGAGTGGTTTTGGTGTTGTATGAGTGGTTTTGAAATTCTATATGTTTAATTTAGAGATTGGGAAATTTTCTAAAATCAAAATTACTCATACAACACCAAAACCACTCACAAAATTACCAAAAACAACTAGTAGTTTTGATTTTGGGAGTTGTTTTCCAAAACTTTCAAAACCGGATGTTCAAAGTGAAATGTTTGAAAAAATGGAGTGTTTTTGAAAATAACCCATAATTTTAAATGTAAGTAATTTGTATACACATGGTAAAATTTACAATTATTTCTAATTTTCTTAAAAAATTATTTTGAAAAATTATTTTGAAGAGTCCAATGAGACCAATCACGAGAACGGAGCTGTCAGGAGGTATGGAGGTTTTTTTTTTTAAAATTAAAAAATAATAATAACAATTTTTTAAAAAATAAAATCTACCTAATTCTCTTAGGTCCTTATTTATAACCAAATCCAAAGCAAAATCCTAAAGTTTTAGGGTCCATAAAAAAGCTTTTAAAAAATTCCTGAATTGTAATTTTTTTTTTTATGTATTTTAATTTGAAAATAAAATTGTGTTTATATGTTTTTTTTCCTTTCTGGAAAAAATCTTATAAAATTGATTTCATTCTATTCGATACTGGTGGACCAGCTCTGCAACAACCCGCATCTCAAATCCTGTCGTTTACTGATGGCCCCACTTCCAATATCTCGTGGGACCTAAAATATTTATCAAAATCTCTTTTATAATTTATTTTTAATTTCATTTAGTTATTTTCCACACACCACCGTTTGATCACTACTCAATACAGAACCCCATTTTTCACGGATCCTACTCGCTGATTATGTGTTGATGTTATCTCTTACCGCTAGAAAAGTCAAAAATCACAAAGTAAATTGAAAACTACTTTTCAGCAGCAAAACTTGCGCGTGTAATGACAGAGTATACCTGATCGACTGCAGCTGCAGTTTCTGACGCTGCTCTTCCGATAAAGGAGAAAACGAGCTCTGCGTGCCATCAATAGGCGTAGTAGGCGCAGATCTTTTCTTCTGAAGAGAGTGAAGCTCATCAATGGTCTGAGCCTTCACAGTCGGCCCGCTGTCGTCGTGACAGATCCCGTCCTGCTTCTTCTGCGCCGTTTGAATCTTCGGCAGTCCGTTCCTCGCCGTTCCTTGGCCAAAGCTGAATTCTCCGTTTGCGGCCATCGCTCTAGCCTCTGCAAATCAATAAACAAACAAATATAACATAACATAATATATAATCAATTGATATATGAGGGAGAGAGAGAAATCTGACCAGAGGAATCACGGATTTGAAACGAAGGAAGGGAAATGAAGACTAATGTGAAACGAAAGAGAGAAAGAGAGGTTTGATCATCAAAAATTTATATAGTACGTAACAGATGGAAGAGCTGATGATGTGATATGGAAGCGCCCAATGAGGCCTATTTAAAGGGTTGAGTGTGGGTCTCTCTTAACTATGGTTTGAACTAACCAGGGTTAAGTTTTATCACTCAGAATGGTTAAGGCTTATAAGGTGAGAGAATTTCAGTATTTCATTTTTGTGCAAATCTGTATGATGATGTGTAGTCCTGTAGATGTATATTAGATGGGCCCACACGTAAAGTCTATCTACCTTGTCTAGAAAAATGTGTATCATTCAATATTTAAGGAGGTGTTTGGAGTGACCGGTTAGCAAATTTTAATAGCAAAAATTATACAATATATTTAAATTACTTGATAATATTATTAATCATTTTATTTATAAAATAATTTTTAAATATTTTACTGAAATAATTATTTTCTTTAAACATGTATATTAGTCCTATTATTTAAATATATAATATAAAAACTAATATTATAATACTAAAAAAATTATTAAATAATAAAATAATATAATTAAGATGGTATTTAACGTTTAAAATAATATATTAATATCAATGTATAATTATAGTGAATAAATATATAATTATATATTACAATTATCATATAATAATATTATTATTATATAAATAATTTTAAAATTCTTAATTTTAAAAATTAATTATTATTTTTAAAAAAATAAAATTACGCATTAATCAATTTTTTTAAAAAAAATAAAAATATATAATTTAAGATGTCAATTAAAAATCTAAATTAAATTTATAATATTTAAAATTAATATTTTGTATATTAAATTAAAATTTCAGTTTTGTTTTTACACTTAATTTAAGAATACTTTTATCAGTAATAAATTCTTTTTATTGATTTATAATTCTTGCAATATAAAATCTATTTTTATATTAATAATTTTATGCAATTTAGAGAGAATGTCAAGCTAAACAATTTTGAAATAGAATTTTATATTAAAAATTATTTAAATTTATACAACTTATAATTTATTTTTAAAAAATACATGTTATATTTAATTTAAAGAATCAATTTATACTTTGGAGAAAACGGTATAAAATGGATCAAATAAATTTTAAAATTTCAAAACTAAACCAATAAAATTTTATTTTTATTTTTGAGTCATCCAAATTTTAATTTTTATAAATATATTTTTACAGACTATCTTCACAAATTCTCTTTACAGACAAGCTTCACACCTTCATATATCAGTGTAAAAGGTATTCACATAAATATAAAATGGTCAATTTGATTATTTTTTAAAAATGAGAGTTTAAAAAATTATTTTTATAAAATTTTTAAAATTTAACTACATAACATTAAAAAAAAAATTATAAAATAACAAAAATGAAAATAACCCTCTACTTTATCTAGATTAAAATTTTAAAAGATAAAATTTTATAAATTACATTGATTAGATTTCAGACAAGTAAATGATGTAAATATATAATTATAAAAATAATATTTGATGTTTCAAATTTTAAAAATAAATTTTATAATTATATTAAAAATTAAAATAGCTCTTAAGTAACTCCAAAATACTTTTAACACTAGTTAACAGATAAATAACAGTTTAAATAAGATTGATAAATATATTATAATTAATATAAAAATACTATTTATAATATATATTATATTAAATTTCAAGCATATATAATATTAAAAATTATATAATTTTATGTAATTTTTTCAAATTCTTAAAATTAATTACTGTGATGGAAAATTAAATATATTTTCTTTTTAGATATTCAATATTTATTATGATGACTTAGATAAACATCTTATTTCAAACAAAAAAGTCTAAGATAAATTCAAATAATATTAGTTTAACTCAGGTCAATATTAAAGAATGAGATTTTAAGTAGATTTATGGTAAAAATGGCCATAATAATATGGAGGCTACGGATGGTAGTAATTTATTTTTTAGTGTATGTTTGGTATTAGATTTTTAATTAACGGTTAGATTAGCGTTTCAGATAACGTTAACAGTTAGCTGTTAGATTAGATTTTAAATTAGCCGTAAAGTTAGATGTTGGATTGAACGTTTGATATTAATTTTAGTTTTTAAATTAGCGGTTATATATACAATTACTAAAATTTATTATATATATAAATAATATAATTCAGAAGATTATGATATAATTAATTATAAGATGAAAGTTAATAAAGTAAATCACTACTAGCGTTTGGGTTAAAAACTATCTTTAATAGCTTTTTTAAACGCTATCTTAAACGCAAAGCGCTAATTGAAACGCTATTACCAAACACGCATTTTTTAAAAAATCTAATATATAATCTAAATGCTATCTAAAATGCTAATTGAAAAGCTTTCCCAAACACACACATATTATATCGAAAAAGGTTTTTTGAATATTTTATGTCATTTTAAAAGTTCAAATAAAAATATTAAAAATTAATTTTAAATGAAAAATTATTAATAAAGTGAAATATTTGGTGATATTTATTTAATTCGTTAATATTAGTCACACAAAATTTTATGTATTTCTCAAAATCATTTTTAATTTTATCTAATGACTTAAAATTTTATAATATAATATATTTTTTATTTAAATATAATTTTTTTAATTTATTATAGTTCCGAAGTGAAAAGTACCATTTAATTCTATTTGTAAAATTATAAATTATAATTTATTTTAAATTTTTCTAATATTTTAATTTAAAATTTTAAATAATTTGTTATATTCTGTAATAACAATATTTTTTTATATTAAAATAAAAAATAATGAATATATTTTTAAATATTTATTAAAAACTAAGGATTATTAATTTTTTATATGATATAATATAATCTAAATAAATTTTATTATGAAACAATATTATCAAGAGAAAATGTAAATTTTATTATATATTTTATTACAAAAATATAAAAAAAGATTATGTTTAGAAATAATTTATGACAAGTAAACCTTATAAAATCCCTTCTCAGGGTGGACCTATATATTAAGAATTTGAATCAAATATTATATTGGGAGGCTTTAAGCTAATTAATATATATATATATATATAATTAATTGATTGAGCATAAAATATGTATTATTTTTATATTGTATTATTATATTATTTGAGGACTTTATTGAATATTTACTATTAACTTGTCTATTTTTATTATTATGGATAGTTTAGAGACAATTTTGTAAATATATAGATTTTCAAGGATTAAAGTCACAAATTACCAACTTTGTTTATTCAGAAAGAAAATAAAGTTATGAAATTTTCAAGTTTGAAATAAGAACTCTCTATTAGGATTTTTAGGAGATTTCTGATGATTTTTTAGTTTTATAACAGAGTATATATTTACTCGAAAGAATCAGAATTAGGGAGTATTAGTTTTCAATACAAACACTCTATTTTTTTCATTCTTTGTACAATTAGTTTTATTGAGATGGTAATGTTCGTTGTGCTCAATGGATGCTAAACTAGTCTCATCCAGTTATGTCACTTAAAATATATATGTTGTGAGAATTGTAGTTTGATTGGTATGCTTGTTTAATACACATTCTGTTTCAAAATATAAATCATTTTAGAGTACTGCACATGATGGAGAAATTTTGTTTACATGATATTTTCTCGAATCAACGTCTAATTGTAGTTTTAAGATATTATCTCCACGGGGATTGCATATGTTGGAAGAAAGAATCCAATCAAAATTAAAAATGAATTGTTAAAAGAATCAATTAAACTTTGCAGAAGACTTGAAATGAATTATAGAAATTTGGATCGTATTTTGACAGTTCAATGATAGAAAGTATGAAAACTAATATTAGAAAAGTTGACTCAATTGAAATGCAAGTGAATCTTTCGATCCCAATTGCTTACTCTCATATTTATATGTATAATTCAACAAAATATTTCAATTCATCATCCTAGATCATCATAATTGATCAGTCAAAGATCTCTCGATTCGATTTAACTGATCATAGCTAACAACTTGCATATATATATATATATGCTACTAAGTTACCGACTATTTAAGGTCGATCCGGAGAAAAATGAATCAAACTATTATTTGTCTCTAGATCAATATATTGATCCTCTGTTCTAGATTTGACATCTAAACGTCATCTTTGGTCTAAAGAAGATGCCCTAACATAATTGTTTGACTCTCGTCCTCACAATTCGACATGTTCAAGAAAAATCAGAGAACTGAAACTTGAATGAGCTGGAATTATACACATAAATCTAGTATCACAATTGATCTCAACAGATCACCAGGACTATCAGCTATCCATGATCAGATCTGATTCAACTGCCTAGCTCAAATTAACCATAATCATGTTAATTCAGCAAGGAACTTACCTAAGAGAAGGGGAAAACTAGTTCTATCACAACTTGATTTTCTTCAATCTTTTGTTAATCTCCACAATAAGTAAAACAAAGTACTAGACTTTGGAAGGATTGTCACTGAATTGGAACAAGCAATAATAGGTCTAAGACTCACAAGCTCAAATTTTCATAAGATTGTCTAAAAGACTCTCATTGCATCAACTGGGTGCCTATTTATTTAGTTTGAACCTAGTGGCAATTTTGTAAATTTGAAAAGAAAAAGAAACACAAAGTGGCGAAACTCCAAATATCAGCATTAACTATCGTATGTTTCTTCACCTAACACTTAATGGTACAAAGTAGATACGCCAAGCCTATCGCCTTCTTGAAGTCCATAACGAGGCGATATTTAATTCATTTGCCTGTACCTATCGCCAAGTGCTTGAGGCAAGACTCATCTTCATCTCTAGGTTGTGTTTTTTGAGGCGATGGTCAGTCAGCGCCACTCTCTTCTTTAGCCATATTCTTCATTAGCTACTGCGATAGTCACTCTTTTGCTTCCTATTAGCACCAACTTAATTCTTTTCTTTGGCGAAGCTTGAGTCGCTACTTCCTTACTTTCTGAATGTCGCCGGATTTGCTGAACTGGGACAATTTCTTGCTGATTCCTTTTCTTTGTATAATTTCGCTTCTTTAAGCTAGGTTTTCTTTCTTTTTCATCCAAGTTCCTGTTTCAATAAAATAGTTTATAATAATGATCAGTGTGTTTCTAAACACAATCTTTACTTTAATTGGAAGTGATTTTATATAATTTCTATTGTGTTTAGTATATAAAATTAGCTCAAATGTTGGTACTGCTGTTTTGTTGGTTTTTCTTGTAGAAATCTTTGAAGTTGGAAATAAATCCGGACAAATAGAAGATAGGAGCTAAAGCAGAAGCAAACACGGTCAGGCAGTGTACAAAAACACAGTCCGAATGAATCAGAATTCAAGAAGAAGATTGACATATTCATACACGGTCAGATCGTGTATATATACACGGACCATGTAGATTCACCTGAAGAAGTCGTTTTCATCTAAAGCCTACACGGTTTGCCCGTGTATGATTACACAAACCGTGTATCACGTCCGAAATTCTAATATTAATTCTGGAAGCGGTTTGAAGTGGGGGTAATTAGTTTTTGAAGGTAGAAGATCTTTGACTTGAGAGACAGAGGGAGGTTTAGAAGGAAGAAAATGATAAATTGGGCATTCAAGAAGCAAGTAGGAGAGATCATTTTCATCAATCATAGAGTTTTTCTTCTTTTTCCTCCTCCCTTTAGTTTGTTTAGTACAATGTTTTTAAAGTTTAATTTCTTTCTCGTTGTTATGGATTTTAATGACCGTTTTATAAGGATGGATTATAATTTCTAGTTCTGAATTCTGTTACATGGATGTTTGAAGGGAAATCATAGTTATTCTTGTTTGTTTTTCATCTAATTAGGGATTCTATTCTATGTTATTCTATGGCGTGAAATGATATTAAGAGGTGGACGTTTATGCTTGTAATTCTATAATTAAACTAATTGAGGAATATTTAGAAATAAACAACTTCAATTTACATTACTTAGTTTGGATGTGTAATTTGTGAACATGATTCAACTTGAGAAACTAGGTTTTGAATTTTGTAGATTTTGATTGTCTTGAAAGGGAAATCAAATTAATTGATTTAGTAATTGAATGAAAAACTCGAAATGTGATTTAACTTGAAAAGAACTTTAATTGGAGTCTAATCCTTATTTTGCATTATTGTTAATTAAAGTATATTTTATTATAACAAATGATCAAATTGTCCACTTAGCAATTTTAATTGGTGCAATTCGGTAATTTGTCTAGTTCTTGTGGATTGACACTTAATTGTTCTACTTCGAATATCTGTATACTTGCGGAAGCTATCAAATTACTAGAAATCAACTCCATTATCAATATTTTAAGCTCAATTTCTTTATAAAGCAACTCATAAAACATATCAAAATATAGGTAAATTCTAGACTTATCAGCACATTTATTAATAAAGTGTGATAAAAAAAAAAACCTTATTAACCCTTATTTCTCTCTCCGCTCATCTCTCCATTTAACTCATGATTTTTTTAAAATAAAGGTAGGGGTAAATTAGAAAAATATGTCAAATTCACATCTTGAAAACTACAAATGACTTACATTTTGAAAAATAAAACACACTTTAAAACAACTTATATTTTGAAATGGAGGTAGTATTTGTATTGTTAGAATATATATATATATATATATATGGCAATAAATTATCCCTGTGATTGTATTATCCCTATAATTGTGTAATTATGATAGGATAATATTTAGTTAACTTATTATACCTAGAATCACGTCAAGGAAACTTTGTATAAATCAGACCTCTACTGATTAATAGAAGCACAGAGAATTATATTTTTTCATGGTATCAGAGCTATGGTACTGATCTCTTTCTATTCCTCTCTTAAAACACCCAATCTTATTTTCTTATTTCTTCTAACGTCAGCCACCATGACTGACTCATCCTTCTCTTCTTCAACCAAGTCTTTCTTTCATCCAGCGTTAGCTGTCTCTAACATCAAAAATCGTATCTCCATTACTCTTGAGATGGAAAATGTTCAGCATGCGATGTGGGCTAAGCTCTTCAAAATTCACGCAAAATCTCATCAGGTTCTTCATCATATTATTCCACCAACCTCCGACACCAAGATGATGTCCAAAACTAATGTGCTGTGGTCAATTCTTGATGTCACTATTCTTCAATGGATTTATGATACCATCTCTACTAGTTTACTCCATACCATTCTTGAACCCGACTCCATGGCCATGGCTGCTTGGAATCGGTTACGTGACATTTTTCAGGACAACAAAAATGCTCGTGCCATCACACTTGACTATGAATTTTCTCACACCACTATGGAAGATTTTCCTAACGCTTCAGCTTACTATCAACGAGTCAAAGTTCTCTCTGATCCACTAAAGAACGTCGATACTCCGGTTTCTAATCATCGCCTCGTTCTTCAACTCGTGGCTGGCCTCACCGATCCCTGCAAGTGGGTGGATACAATCATACGTTAAAGCGATCCACTTCCTCTCTTTTATCAAGCCCGCTCCATGCTTATCATTGAAGGAACAAGCTTTGCCAAACAAAATGATTCCGGTTCCAATTCGGTCATGCTCACTCGAGAGAATAATGATAACTCTTCTTCTGGACATGGCCACTCCAACCATCTACATAATGGTGGGAAACAACAAAATCGTGGAAATAGAGGTAGAACAAACGGTAGTCGAGGTGGTGGCGGAAGGGGCGGTCACAATCAGAATCGTGGTGGTTCCGGCGGCGGACGCGACCATCAACAACATCAATGGCAACCTTGGATGGGAAATGGACAACAATGGCAATGACTATTTATGTCGTGGACAGTTCCTCATGTCGTGGACAATTCCTCCATGTCCGTACCCTACTGCTCCTTGGCCATGGGCCTCGCCTCCACAATGGCAACCAAGGCAAGCTGGCATACTTGGACCCCGTCTAGCGCTAAGCTTACTCCACCGATGTGGAGTCTACTCCAACTGATATCGAAGCAGCAATGCACACTCTCGGGCTCAATCCTCTAGATGCAAATTGGTACATGGATACCAGTGCCACCTCTCACATGACATCCGGGCAAGATAATCTCTCGTCTTATTTTAATTTGAGCAATAATCGTTGTATAATTGTCGGAAATGGTCATTCAATTCCAATCCGTGGTTATGGACATACAAAATTGGTTCCTCCTCACCCACCTTTTACTTTACAAATTGTCCTTCATGCTCCTCAGCTTAATAAAAATCTAGTATCGATTAGAAAATTTACTGCCAATGACTCGGTTTCTGTTGAATTTGATCCTTTTGGTTTTTCTGTCAAGGATTACAAGATGGGGATGCGTCTAATGAGATGTGACATTCGGGGGGCGCTTTATCTGATCACCTTGTCACCACCATCTTCTTTTGCAGCTTTAGCTTCATCTTTATGGCATGACTGTTTAGGTCATCCCGGAGCACCTGTTTTTGACTGTCTTAAGCGAAATAAATTTATTGAATGTAATAGACCTGTTAAACATCATGTTTGTCGTGCTTGAATTCTTGGAAAACAAGTTAAATTGCCATTTGTTGCATCTCATTCTCAAACATTTATGTCATTTGATATTATTCATAGTGATCTTTGGACGTCTCCCATTTTGAGCTCGGCAGGCCATAAATATTATGTTTTATTCTTGGATGATTACTCTAATTTTCTGTGGACTTTTCTAATATCTCATAAGTCTCAAACTTTGCCAAATTTTCTAGTCTTTCGAATTTCATTCGTACTCACTTTGAGCGAGACATCAAGAATATTCAATGTAATAATGGTCGTGAATTTGATAATGCATCATTCTGGGAGTTTTGCAAATCTAACGGCTTGTCTTTCAGGTTCTCTTGTCCTCACACCTCGTCACAAAATGGGAAAGCCAAAAGAAAAATTCGAACCATCAACAATATGGTTCGAACTTTACTTCAGCATGCTTCCTTACCTCCTTCATTTTGGCACCACGCATTACAAATGGCCACCTACTTAATAAACATTCTTCCTCGTAAAGGTTAGTCTATCAATCTCCACTTAAAGTTCTCGATCAAAAAGACCTGTCGTACTCTCATCTTAAAGTATTTGGTTACTTGTGTTATTCTTTATTTCCTTCCACTACGATTAACAAGCTCCAAGCTCGTTTTACTCCTTGTGTCTTTTTAGGTTACCCATCTTATCACTGTGGTTATAAATCCTATAACTTATCCTTGAAGAAAATCATCATTAGTCTTCATGTTATATTTGATGAAACTCAATATCCCTTACTAAGTTTCACACTTATTTATCTCCTACTTATGATTTTCTAGATAATGGACGTTCTCCTTATGTGATTTACCACTTTCAATCTCACAAGGGTCCCCCTTTAGGAGACAATAAATCTATGTTGCATCTCGATAGTCCATCTTCATCCATTGACAGTTCTTGTACCAATGTTCCGACCACGACAACTTCTAGCCCCACAGAAACTGACACACTATCTAGCAACGTCATTCCCACCACCATTCCGATTCCCGCCCTAAGACCTGTTACTAAGAGCCAGCGTGGTATTGTTAAACCTAACCCAAAATATGCTTTACTTTATCATTCTTCTAAATCTCCTCTTCCTCGCAATCCCATCTCTACCCTCTGTGACCCAAATTGGAAAATGGCTATAAAAGATGAATATAATGCTCTAATTAAAAATAAGACGTGAGATTTAGTTCCTCGTCCATCTAAAGTAAATGTGATTCGGTCTTTATGGATTTTCAAACATAAAGAAAAATCTGACGGTTCATTTGATAGGCATAATGCCCGTCTTGTAGGTGATGGCAACACTCAACAGGTTGGCACAGATTGTGGCGAGACTTTTAGTCCTGTGGTGAAACTGGCAACCATTTGCACTGTTCTCAGCCTGCTCTATCTAAAGGTTGGCATATCCATCAATTTGATGTCAAGAATGCTTTCTTGCATGGGGATCTGCAGGAAACTGTCTACATGTATCAACCTGTAGGCTTTCCTGATCTGATTCATCCAAACTATGTTTGTCTACTAAATAAGTCCTTATATGGCCTCAAGCAAGCTCCCCGTGCTTGGTACAAACGATTTGCGGATTATATGTTTTATATTGGTTTCACTCATAGCAAGTCTGATCATTCTCTCTTCATCTACCGCAAAGGTAATACTATGGCGTATCTTCTTTTATATGTGGATGATATCATCTTAACCACCTCCTCTGCTGATCTTCAAAAATCTATCATATCCCTTCTAAGCACTGAATTTTCCATGAAAGATTTGGGACCATTAAACTATTTTTTGGGCATAGCTGTTACTCGTCATGCAAGTGGTTTGTTCTTATCAAAAAAGAAGTATGTGAGGAGATCATAGACTGTGTTGGAATGTCTTCATGTCAACCAAGCCTTACTCCGGTTGAAACTAAATCGAAGTTAAGTGCTAATTCTAGCTCACCATATGATGATCCTTCCCATTTTGAAGCCTAGCCAGTGCTCTTCAATATCTCACTTTCACGCAACCTGACATTTCTTATGCTGTATAACAAATTTGTCTTTTCATGCATAATCCAATGAAGGTTCACATGGCTGCCTTAAATGCATCGTACGTTATATTAAAGGCACTCTTGATCTTGGCTTGCACATTTATCCCTCGCACACATCTGCTATTGTCTCCTACACCGATGCCGATTGGGGTGGTTGTCTAGATACCAAGCGTTCAACTTCTGGTTATTGTGTTTTTTCTGCGTGATAATTTAATCTCCTAGTTTGCCAAGCGTCAAGCCACTCTTTCTCATTCTAGTGCGGAGGCCGAATACCGCGGCGTAGCCAATGTTATTTCTGAGTCTTGTTGGTTACGCAATCTTCTTCTCGAACTTCATTGTCCCATACAAAAAGCTACGTTGGTGTACTGTGACAATATTAGTGCCATCTATCTCTCTGGGAATCCCGTTCAACATCAACGAACTAAACATATTGAGATGGACATTCACTTCGTCTGTGAAAAGGTTACTCGTGGTCATGTCCGTGTGTTACATGTCTCATCCCGCTATCAAATCGCAGACATCTCTACGAAAGACCTTTCTTAATTCTGTTAGAATATTTTTGGGACAGTCTCATGTTCGCAAGCCTCCCGCTTCGACTATAGGGGTGTGTTAGAATATATATGGCAATAAATTATCCATGTGATTGTATTATCCCTATAATTGTGTAATTGTGATAGGATAATATGTAGTTACCTGATTATAGCCTAAATTATAGCTTAGAATCACGTCTAAGAAGCTTTGTATAAATCAGACCTCTACTGATTAATAGAAACACAAAGAATTATATTCTTTCATGTATGATATATGTGGGCACAATTAAGTGAACATGTTAGTTTATTTAATAGATTAAGTGCGCAATTAATTAATTGATTAGGTTAAGACATGCATGTAAAATAGTTTGTAATTAATTTGACCTATGTAATATTGAGATTGCATAATCATAATTCAAGAACTGTCGTACTGATTCAATTGGTTACGATCATGAGTCTTTTCTAATTCTTAATGTGGTCTACACTAGATTAGTGATTGATTCAAAGGGCCGTACCCATTCAGTCTAATTGGTAAAAAAAAGATTGGTTATTAGACACGTTGTCAATAACTATAACTGTGACTATTAAACTGCATATATATGTTTAGTTTCGATGATCAACACTTACATTGAATAAGCTGACTTAACTGGATGTTTAAAAATCATTCATTATTTTATTATGTTAATTTTAATTTTAATTTAATTATTCATATATTCTACCCCTCTAGTTTTAATTTTGATTTTATCTTTATATATAAAATTATTGATTTCTATTCTCGGCAGAATCAACCCTATTTACTATAAAATTATTTTTGTTACATATTAATTCCAAAAACCACCCTATTTTTGAAATATTTTACTTTTGACACATGGTTTTGCAAACTTCTACTAAACCACCCCCAAAACCACCAAACACTAAAAGCACTAGAGGTTTTGATGATGTGTAGGTGATTTTTGTATTTGTGAGTCATTTTACTAATTAATTAGTTTTAATAATTATTAAATTTTTGGTTTGATAATTTAAATAAATTTTAAATATTTTATTAAATAATTTAAATATTTTCATTTAGTTTTTTTTAAAAAAAAATACTACACTAAAATAAATTATATAGTTTAGTATTTTTAAAATTTTTGATTTAATAAATTTTAATAAATTTAAGTTTTAATTTTTATTTTTAAAATTTTCTAAATGAAGGAAAAAATATTGTGTAAATTTAATAATTTTTCATTATTTGGTTAAATAATTTTCAATAAATTTTTGTTTTAATTTTTAATTTTTATTTTACTGAAACCTACCGTAAGAGATTATTAAATTATAGGTATGTTTGATTTTTTAAAAAATTTATTATTATTATTATTATTATTATTATTAGAGTTAATATACCAACGAGTACCTGATGTTGGCTATATTTTTCACCTAAACACTTTAAGTTTTCGAGGTTTCAACTAGACCCTTTATGTTGACTTAAACGAGTCGGTTGGACCGTTTTTGCTAACGTGGAACAGCGATTCAAGGGAGTTTGTTGTTTTAGGCTATTAATCCCGTTTATACATCCTGTTAATTTATTTATAACATAAACCGAAAATCCCTAAATCATATGTATCTCATTTTTTTTTTCACATTTCTTAACCAGATCTATGATGGAATAAGATTTGGAGTCCATATTGTGTCATTGTAGGAAGAATAGTGTGTTGAGAGTCTTATGGACAAAGGCGAATCCAGGATGAAGGTTTCTATCATGTTCACTTGATCGAGTGAATAGTTGGTTTTGCTATCATAATCATTTGTTTCATCTGTCCACGAGATTTATGAAAAAACCAATAACTCGGACAAGTAAACACAAACCATTAACAAAGACTAGAAATCTAACCTTCACTCTCCAACTCAGAGAAGTCTTCACTTTTAGTCTCCTAGCTACGCAAAGAGGATTCATTGTTATGATTCAACTTCCCTCTTAGAGAGTGCTAACCATTTATTCACTAATAACACTTCCTGGCAACACTAATTCGAAACCATAGATGTATCATCAATGAAAAATCATTCTCGACTTGCTCAAATCGCTCTCGTTATGGTGGTCGGTGAACAATCGAATGACTTTTGTTAACCCTAATTTCGGAACTATCCCCTTTCAAGTTGTTGCACACATGGCACCACGTGTTCGATGTTTTTTTAAAAAAAAAATATTTTTTGTATATGTCAGCAGAAGTATGGATCACGCGCAGGACCGTCATTATATAATCAATGAGAATGGTCCAACTAACTCATTTAAGCTAACATGAAGTGTCTAGTTGAAACCTCGAAAACTTAGAGTGTCTAGGTGAAAAATGTAGCCAACATGAAGAGTCTAGTTGAAACCTTGAAAACTTAGAGTTTTTAGGTGAAAAATATAACCAACATCACGTACCCAGTGGTATGTTAACCCTTATTATTATTGTATTATAATTTCATGGGTTTTTATAAATAAAAATGTTTAAAATTTTGTTGATATATTTAATAGTTACTTTATTTTTTTTAAAATAAATATAAAAATAAAACTAAATTTTTCATTAAAAATTATTTAAATTACATAATTTTTAGTTGGAGGTGTAAAATTAAAAATTAAAGGTTAATAATAAACATTTTTCAAATAATTAAATAAAATAATTATTTTTAAAAAAAAAAATTATTGATACTAGTTGTAATTTAGTAAAATTAAAAAGTTTAGTTTTCACTCCATAGGCCAAGTTTCCCAAAATACCCCTGAAAACTTTATAATTCACAGTCCGTGAATTACGGTCACAGTATGTGAATGGCCTATGGAGTGAAAATCAAACTTTAATTTTGCAAACTTTTTAAAAGTTGCCTATAATTGTATAGTAAACTTTTTATGGCCTATAAAAAAAATTCCAATTAAAAATTAAAACTAAGAAGTTATTAATTTTTTTTAAAAAAATAATAATAACCTAAAAAATTAAAAATATTTAAAACATAATTTATTTAGTTTAGTAAAAATAAAAGTAAAAAAATAAAACTATAAATTACTAAAATTAATGAATTAAAAATTAAATTTTCTAAAATTATAAAACTTTTATTTAATTAAGGTAAAATAAACAATTATTTAAAATTTTTAATAAAATATTTAAATTTACTAAAAGTATTAAATTAAAAGTTTAAAATTTATTTAAAATTAATACATCTATATAATTAGCAAAACCACTAAAAAAACACAAAAACTATCCACTCTCACCAAAACTACTAATAATTTTAGTTTTGGACAGTTTTATGGGTGATTTGATAGAAGCTTGCAAAATGAGATGGTAAAAATAAATTATTTCAAAAATTGAATAACTTTTAAAATTAATCCTTAATTTATATATTCATGGAGTCGGTACTACTAGAAAATTTATTAGAGCAGCTCCAGTGGTATATCTATTTACAATTTGTCCAATGCCACATCAGTCATGTCAACGATATTTTTAAAAATAGAGTTTCAATGGTACCGTATATTTTAAATGTTCAACTAACGTGACAAAATTTGGAATAGACATCGTCACTCAAATCTTCTATTTTAAACCGGACTCATTTTTTTATATTATTTTATTAATTTTTTATATATTTAAAAAAAAATTATTATAAAAAAATTTAATTTTAATTAAATTTATATTAAAATTAAAAAAATAATAAACAATAACCATTATAGAATTATTTTTAAATAATTAATAAAAATTTTATCCACATGACCATTCCCGACATTTTTATTTTACGGATTTGACGTTTACAGATGCTCTTAACCAGCGGAGAACAGTTATCCCTCGTTTAAACGGTGAACAAACGTGTCCCCACACAAACAAATGGTTTGGATTGGGTTGTATTATGGTGCAGTGACATGCATCGAATCTAAATATGTGTGCCCAAACATAGTAATATAGTGAATTGTAACAGTGAAGCAGCGTCAAGTCGCCACGCATTACCGTCAAGTCGCCCAAACATAGTAATATAGTACTTCTCTGTATTTAAATACCCGCAACATTAGCATAGTAAGCACTGATCATCAATAAATTTTATTTTATATGTTATTTTTTTTATGTATAAGGAAAAATATAGTGGATCTTATTTTATTCGTTTTAATATTTATTTTCTAAATATATAATTATCATAATTTTTTATTATATATAATTAAAGATATTTAGCGTTAAAGTTAGTATTGGATAACGTGTCGTGCAGAAATGTTGCAACTAATAAGAAACAAAGGAAGCACTTTTTAGTATGCTACACGTATTTATGCGGTCACGGGAACTTGAATTTTTTTTTTTATTCGGAAATCTGTAAATTTCACTATTTCTTATGCCTGGACTACAGCGAAGGTTAAGATCTTCATTATTAGTATTATTTTACGTAAATAAGATTTAATGTTAATTTTCTATATTCAGTAAATTATTCAAAGTCAGTATCTAAAAGTTTAATTTGAAAATATAATATAATTTTTTTAATAATTTTTTAATTTAAAAATAAACCGTTCAGACAACAATTTTTAATTTATAATATATACTAGAATTTTTTACCTGTGCAGTAGGCACGAGTGTTAAAATATGCACTAAATATGTATTTTTTAAAATTCTCGCAAACAATAAATAATCAAATGTAAAGTCTATCACAAAATGAATAATATATCATAAGATGTCTCGATCAATCGACAATAAAAATACAAAACAATAAAAGCAAACGAAACGAAGAGATGAAAAAAAAAACTAAACAGATCTAATTAGACATAAATCTCTTTTCACTCTTAATCATTCGTGTTGTTGAGATCAAATCATGCAAAATTTTGTGAAATTATTATGAATCTCACTTATTCTTAATTTCTTGGGTGCTACTCGCAATGAAGTACCCTTCATCAAAATCAATACATATATTAGTATTTGCAATTTTATTACTCTAAGAAAAGAAAATGTAATTATTAAATTTATCAAATAAATTATATGAATTTTGTATCGAACAATATTCAATTTGTACCATTTTCAAGTGATTGTGAATACTTCTTTGGATACAAATTTGGTTATGGTTTTTAGTACTACACAATGCTCGTCTAAAATAAGTATTTTTTTTAGACCTTTAAGATTATTTGCTCGGGATACAACAACTTTTAATTGACTGTGCCTGAGAACAGATCTTTTGAGATAGAGAGTTACATTATTTTTGAAATTGTCTCTGACTCTTGTGTTATGGTTATTGCAAATAATACTAAGATAGGGAACTCTCTCCTCTTAAATTTGAGCGATAATATCGAATCCCACGGTGTCAATGTAAGTTACAGTATCAGCATCTTTTGGCCAGCAGTTAGACCTTGAATCACCTTAACTTCTAAGACTCTTATTCCTAGCCTTGCAATGATCAACCTTGCACCATGGCATAATCCTACCGAGTGATCAATATTTCGTAATAGCATCACCAGTATACCAACTATGTGTTTAAGTTCATGAGTGGTAAACTTGAGCACTTAATTCTATTTAAAAATTTTAGAGTGTAAAGGTCAGTAAATATATTGATCGCCGTATCCGATTGGCGCACTGAATCCGAACTGTGGTAAATCCTTTCATCACTAACATTCATCGATATCATGTAATTATTTACCTCTTTCACCAAATCCAGCATCAGAGTTAGTATAGCGCACTCCTACAAGTATGTAGGATCGTTAATGTATTGATAAAATGAATGATACATTGCTTCTACTACAGAACCGAGTAGATTAGAAGATTCTTCTATCAACAGATCTATAAGTATATCAATTTCGGAGATTTTTTTCTCCTCTAATACCATCGCCGATGCTTAAAATCTAATGTGTAAAGTTTTTAAGAGCAGAGGACTCTATGGACGATTATATTGATTAGAGTCTCATATTCTTAGTCAGTATCAGAATCATGTAGTACTCCTGGAGAAATGAAGAATTTATCGTTTTATTGACCACTTGTCTTCTATTACCTTTCATATGGCAGGCAGAATTTGCCTAAAATCTTCTTCTAAAACAACAGTCTTGCCACAAACAGTAAGTTCTCATTTTTAGAGTTAACTATTCTCATCAAGTCCTTCAATGCCCTGTCTACTACCCTGAAGCAATGCTTGTGCACCATTGGCATCTCATCAAGTCCTTCAATGTCCTATCTACTGCCCCAAAGCAATGCTTGTGCACCATTGGCGTCTCATTCCATATGATCATTTTTGTCATTATAAGCCACTCGGCCTTGTGGCTTCCAAGATGGATATTATATATTGAATCTATAGTAGGAGTTAATGGGATGGATAATGTCGAATATGCAGTCTTTTTCAATATTCTTGAATGTATTGTCTACTGCCTCGAAGCAATGCTTGTGTACCATCGGTGCCTCCTACTATACGATTAGTTTTGCCTTTATATGCAACTCGACCTTGTGGCTTCTAAGAGGGACATTGCACATCGAATATTCAATAAGAGTCGATAGGATGAAGAATGTCAAATGTGCAATCTTTCCTCTAGGAATAAGAAATGAAGTAGTTCCAGTTGGGGCTGCCATCAGTATAATTTGATTTTGTAATTTTAGAACCGAACCTAAATCTATCCACACAAAAGTCTCTTACGTACCTCTGTAATTGTATAGGAAAAACAAATCTCATATTTCATTGCTCACGTCATCCATGGTTATGTGATACACAAGTTTTATTTCATTTGACATATTATTCACAAAGTTATCATGATCACTTTTAAATTTTAAAAATTTAAAATTGAATCCAAAATCTAAATATTTTAAACTTTTATTAAAATCTATAGCGGCAAGTACCTTTTAATTGTATAAAGGGCACCAATGCCTTAAAGGTTTATATGAAAACTAATTCAATAAAAATCTCATTTATATAGTAGTGACGAAAATAATTAGTCAGTAACGCTTTCGATATGGGATAATAATTAGATGAAATATAATATATAGTAAAAAAATAAAAATAATATAATTCTAATGACTAAATAATCTAATGAATTAATTAATACTCGTGTGTAAATATGTGTATTAATATAAAGATGCTTAAGTGTTTTTTTTAGAGCGCAACTTGTCATCATGTGGTTAATTCACTTGTTAAAGTTTCTCCTTTTATTATAATAAAGATGTTATAATATTGAATTTGGGTTTATATAAATTTTAAAAACTTAAAATTGAATCCAAATCTAAAATATTTTAATTTTTTATTAAAATTTATAGCAACAACTACCTTTTAATTATAGAAAAGGCACCAATGCCTTAAAAGTTTATATGAAAACTAATTAAATAAAAATCTCATTTATATAGTAGTGCAAAAATAATTAGTGAATTACATTTCCGATGTGGGATAACAATTAGTTGAAATATAACATACAGTAGAAAAAATTAAAATATTATATTTTAAATGAAAAATAACATAATGAATTAATTAATACTTAGGTGTTAATATGTAATTTAATATAAAAATGCTTATATGTTATTTTTTAGATCACCTGTTATCACGTGGTTAAATCACTTTGTTAGGTTTCTCTCTTTATTATAATAAAGATATTATAATATAAATATTGAGTTTGTATCAATATTAAAAATTTAAAATTCAATCCAAAATCTAAACTAGTTTAAATTTTTATTAAAACCTATAGCGGCAAGTACCTTTTAATTGTACAAAGGATACTAATGCGTTAAATATCGATATGAAAACTAATTTAATTAAAATGTAATTTATATAATAATGACGAAAAAATTAGTGAGTTACATTTCATATGTGGGATAACAATTAGTCGAAATATAACATATAGTAGAAAAAATAAAATAATATATTTTAAATGAAAAAAAAACTTAGTGAATTAATTAATACTTATGTATTAATATATAATTTAATATAGAAATGCTTATTTATTATTTTTTTAGAGTGCCACTTGTCAACACGTAGTTAATTTGTTTATAAGGTTTATCCCTTATATATATATATATATATATATATATATATAAAAGATATTATAATGATGATTTTTTTGTTAAAATTGAATCCAAAATCAAAAATATTTTAAACTTTTAATAAAATTTACAGCATCAAGTACCTTTTAGTTGTACAAAGGGCACCAATGCCTTAAAGGTTGACATAAAAAAGAATTTAATAAAATCTCATTTATATAGTAGTGGAAAAAATAATTAGTGAGTTACGCTTCCGAGGTGGGATAACAAAAAGTTGAAATATGACATATAGTAAAAAAAATAAAATTATATACTTTAAATGACAAAAATAACTAATGAATTAAATAATACTTAAGTGTTACTATGTAATTTAATATAAAATGCTCATGTGTTGTTTTTTAGATCCCTACTTGTTAGCACGTGGTTAATTCGCTTGGTTAGATTTCTTCTTTTATTAAAATAGATATTATAATATTGATTTGGGATTTGTATCAATTTTAAAAACTTAAAACTGAATACAAAAATGTAAAATATTTAAACTTTTATTAAAGCTTACAAATATTTTAAACAAATTGAATTTATTCAATTTTTAAGAATTAATTGATTTGATTTTTTAGATGATGTGATTGCCATTATAAAATAATTTATTTATTCACATTTTTAATTTAATAAAAAAATTATAAAACATGTTTGGTTGAACTTCTTCCTCTAAGAGGATGATAAATAAATTTTAAGTTTAACAACGTATATATTGTTAGTTATATATATATATATAATAGTATAGATTTTGGATTCCTGTCAATTTTAAAATTGAATCCAAAAACTGAAATAATATAATATTATATTTAAACCTTTAGTGGCAAGTAGCTCTATTTAATTTATAAAGAGCACCAATGCCTCAAAGGTTGACGTGAGAACTAATTGAACGAAAATCACTTTATATAGTGGTGGAGAAAATAATCAGGGAGTTATATTTCCGATGTGGTATAACAATTAGATGTAAATATAATATATAACTGGAATATATAAATATATACATATTAAAATAGGAAAATTTAAATGTTAGAATTTATTACCGAATCTGTGAAAAAGAGTGAAAAAAATTTATGTTTGCATCTATTGGGTGAATTAAGTTTGCCTATTAAAATGTCAAAATAACCAATTTAATTAATGTAAATTAAAGACTAAAATAGTAATTTAATAGAAAAGTATCACGTGTTGAATTTTTAAAGCGCCACTTATCATCACGTGGTTAATTTACTCGATTAAGTTTCACCTTTTATTATTATAGAGATAGAGATAGAGATTTTATCATATTGATTTTGTGTTTGTATCAATATTAAAAAAATAAAATTGAATAAAATTTTTTAAAATATTTTAAATTTTTATTAAAACTTATAGCAGCAAGTAAATTTAAATAGTAAAAATGACACCAATGTCTTAAAGATCGGTATAAAAAACTAATTCAATAAAAAACGCATTTACATTATAGTGATGAAAATAATTAGTCAGGTTTCAATGTGGAATAATAATTAGTTGAAATATAATGTATAGCATTAAAAAATATATTTTTTTAATGACAAAATAACCTAATTAATTAATTAATTAATACTTATGTATTAATATGTAATTTAATATAAAAAATGTCTACGTGTTGTTTTTTTATAGCGCCACTTGTCACCAACATAATTCACTTTGTTAAATTTCTCATTTTATTATAATAGAGAAGAGATATTATTATTTTATTACAATATGGGAGAGATACTATTATATTGATATTGAGTTTGTATCATATTTAAAAACTTAAATTGAACCCACAACTTTAAAATATTTTAAACTTTTATTAAAACCTATAGCGGCATGTACCTTTTAATTGTACAAAGGGTATCAATGCCTTAAAGGTCGATATGAAAACTAATTCAATAAAAATCTCATTATATAGGAGTGACGAAAGTAATTAGTGAGGTACGCTTCCGACGTGGGATAACAATTAGTTGAAATATAAAATATAATAAGAAAAAATAGATATTTTAAATGACAAAATAACCTGGAAAAGACTACCATGGTCCAGGTGCACCATGTAGGATTTAGGCCCAACCAATCCTCGGAAGACACGTGGCTATATTTTGCAATTTTAATAAGAGAGAAAATGAATTAAATTACGGCTGTCAAAGTGAATTAAATTCATTAACCATTCTCTCTCTTATTAAAATTGCAAAATATAGCCACGTGTCATCCGAAGATTGGTTGGGTCTAAATCCTACGTGGTGCATCCGGACCATGATAGTGTTTTCCAAATAACCTAATGAATTAATTAATATTTATGTATTAATATGTAACTTAATATAAAAATGTCTACCTGTTATTTTTTTTAGAGTTTCACTTGTCAGCACGTAGTTAATTCGCTCGGTTAGTTTTTTCTTTTATTATAATAGAGATAGAGATGATGATAGTGATAAAGATAAAGATACTATAATATAGATTTTGGGTTTGTATCAATTTTAAAAATTTAAAATCAAATCCAAAATCTGGAATATATGAAACTTTTATTAATACCTATAGTGGTAAGTACCTTTTAATTGTACAAAGGACAATCATGACTTAAAGGTCGATATGAAAACTAATTCCGTAAAAATCTCATATATATATATATATAGTAGTGACGAAAATAATCAGTGAGTTACACTTCCGATGTGAAATAAAAATTAGTTGAAATATAATATATAGTAAAAAAAAATATGTATTTTAGATGACAAAATAATCTAATGAATTAATTAATACTTATACGTTAATATGTAATTTAATATAAAATTGCTTACGTATTGTGTTTTTATAATGTCATTTGTCATTATGTGGTTTAATTTACTTGGTTAAATTTTTTCATTTATAAAGATAAATGTAAAGAATAGAGATGAGATAAAGAAACTTCTTATTTATTTTGTTTGTATTAAATTTATTTGACTTTTAAGAATGAATTGATTTGATTTTTGAGATGTTATGATTGCGAGTATAAAATAATTTATTTATTCATATTTTTAATTTAATAAAAAAATTATAAAACAGGTTTGGTTGAATTTCTTCTTTTAGAAATATGGTAAGTAAATTTTAACTTTAACCAAACATATACTATTATATATATATATATTAAAAAAACTATTATTATTATATATAATAATATAATGATAATATAGATTTCGGATTCATGTCAATTTTAAAATTTCAAAATTGAATCTATAAAATAAAATAATATAAACTCATATTTAAACCTCTAATGGCAAGTAGCTCTATTTAATTTACAAAGAGCGCCAATGCCTTCAAGGTCGATGTAAAAACTAACCGAGCAAAAATCTATTTATATAGTGGTTGAAAAAATAACCGGTGAGTTATATTTCCGATGTGGTATAACAATTAGTGTAAATATAAAATTGAATATTAGAATTTATTACAGAATCTGTAAAAAATTGTGGAAAAAATGTGAGAATGTATTAAAATGTCGAAATAACCAATTTAGTTAATTAAAATTAAAGACTAAAAAAATAATTTTATAAAAAATATGACGTGTTGCATTCTTACGAAGCCACTTGTCAACGCGTGGTTAATTGACTTTAGTAATTTTCTCCTTTTATTATAATAGAGAATAGAGATTTGAAATAATTTAATTTAATTTTTTTAGATATTTAAAATAATATTTGTTTGAAATTTATTGATTTTGTTCCAAATAAATTAGATTTTCCAAAAATTTTATTTTATGTTGATTTATTCATTAATAAAATATATTTTTGTTTACTATTTCAAAACATATTTATTTTATTGTATTTAGCACAACTAAAATAAAATTTTAAAACTATAAAATTTAGAAGGGGCTAATTTAATAATTCAAAAATTATTAGAACTATTTGATTACCCAAAAAGCCAATCATATCACACCAAAATCAATTACAGTTGAAGGAAATTGTGGTTTTAATTTTGGTGAGGGTTTTGAAATCTTTCAATTAGGGGTGAGCATAATGTACTTGGTTGAGTTAAAAATCATTTAATCTGAATTTGGTTAGTCATTAAATTTACGATTTGAAAATTGAATATTAAAAAAATAAAATTATATAGAATTTATAATTTTCTTTTCAAATTAAATATTTCAACTTAATAAAATAACATCGCGATTATAATAAAATTTTAAATATATATTCTGAAAATAAAATAATATAAAGTCATCATATAATTTATTAAAAAAGTTATAAATATAGTATTTTTAAAATTTGTACACTTATTTTATTTATTTTTTTTTACTTCAATAGTTCGATATTTATTTATTTTTTTAAATTATTACTCATACACATACAAATTCCAAATCTAAAAGATTTAGAATATTTATTTTTATTAAAAAAAAAAAAAAATCTTGAAGATGGTCTCGAAACATAAATTCTGGATGCCCTCGGCCACCTCGGAAGTAATAATAATAATAATAATAATAATAATAATAATAATAATAATAATAATAATAATAATAATAATAATAATAATAATAATAATAATAATAAAATTGATTAATTAATTAATTAATGTATTGTTGACCAACAGCACGTGTGAATGAAAAATCCCGGTGAAAACAAGATTATCTTTGTGACCAACCATATTTACCAACAGTAATTAGAAGAAATTATGAACTGTGCATCAAATCTGAACCAACCAGATGGCATACATGTTGATATAAATGTATCAGATTCCAAAAAGATGTACTATTCCTGGTGTCGTGATCAACATGTGCAACGTCATTCTCAGCCGTTATCTGTCGAACAGTCTATAGCCAAATTCACCTCCACGTCAAACAAAATTGTCCGATGTTTAAGCCTTTACTCTATATTACGGTCAAATTAAAGAAGATTGATTAAAAAAATAAATCAAAGAGATTCAAGTTCTTCGGTGGGAATTGACTAATGTTAATGTGGACCATGTGTATATTTATTCAATGTTAATTTAATGGACCGACTCCATTATAGACCAAATTAGAAGGGACCATAGAAAAAATTATGGAATCCTAATTGGTTAGGATTGTGTCTTGCTGATTTTACAAAATTAGATGCCATTTATTTTACACGAGGTTTTTGAAAGAGGCCGCTATTGAATTATTAAGACATTTCTCTTTCAGAAATATTGGCAACATGTCTAGGAAATTATCTAATTTGCATTTAAATAAACCACGTAGTCTATGGGTGGTGGAGTGGTGTCCATCATTTATTTAGGTATATGATATGATTTAAAATGTACACCACGAAGGAATAGATTCTTGGTGTGTGAAATAATACTTGACACGATATATAGTTGTAGTTTGGATAATTACATTGCATTGAATAATGAAGATTAGTATCCATCATTTCTTCATGTCATCACACCACTCTTTCTCACGATTCACTAAATAATTCTTTATTTATTTTCAAATTTTAATTTATTTTAAAATAAGCCATCCAAAAGAAAATCATATATATATTTATATAATGGCATAAAATTACCTCACATTTCTAAACGGTGATATTATTATTATTATTTTACGTGGTTTTTGAAATTAAATAAATAAATTATTTTAATTTTATTTAAAATCATAAAATTAAAAATTAAAAATATTTTATAACTTACCCACAAACTTTAATATATTTATGATGATATTAGTATTTTTAATTTTAATTAAAAAATTAATAGACTGAAAATAAAATTTAAATAATTTAATCTGTTTAAATTGAACTTGAAATGATTTATATTTTAATTTTTTAAAAATATTTATTTATAAATTTTAATATAATTATAAATATATTACCAATTTTTAAATGATTTAATAAATATTTGAAAAAATATTTATATAATTTATAAATTATAATTTAATGGTGAAAGTCATCTTTTAATTATGAATTTAATTTTTTTTAATTTATATTTTTAAATAAATATATTAATTTAAATGGTTTATTATGTAAATATAATTTTCTAAATATTTATTTATAAAAATTTATTAATTTTTTATAAAACATCGCGTTTTCTACATACGGAAAACTATCAATTTCATTATAATATTTATATGTTTTTATTATTTAAATAAAATTATTGGGTAGAATGAGTAACTTAACTATCACAATTTAATATATACTCGTTGAGATTACTGACCCATTTAAAAATATTAGGCACTACTAAATCACCATCAATCACCATGTAAGCACACCAAAACTTGAGGAGAGAAAAATCTCAATTGAAATGGACAAACATCAAACTAAATCACCAAATGATCACAACAATTGACGTCTCACTCTTTTCCCAAATAGTGAAGTTGATGCTGATGTCTATTTTTCTTCCAACTTTAATTAACCACTATGTAATAACAATAAAATAAATAATATAATCCACTGGTTAAATCGCAAAACTACGGACTTCAAAGCAACACATGAATTAGGTGAAAAATGGTAGAACAGGGGGAGGGGATATGTGGTAGAGGCTGATTCCAAACATTGAATTGTCTCTATAAATGATTCTCGTGATGGTATGGTCTAATATTTGTCCTATACAAGGGGAGGTGGATGCTGTTCTTTTCTTTTATTTTTTAATTACTTTTTATTGGGAAAATAAATTCAATTGTTGAAAGTGTGGGCGAGAATTGACACTTCATTCAATCACTTATTGCCTTGGAAAATACAATTTGTTGTAAAAAGTCGTGTCAGGTTTTAATGAGTTCATGACATCAAAATATTGGTAGTGTAGTAGTGTTAATTACGTGGTTGACCTTACTTTATATGTGAACATATCTCATTACTAAATGTGTAGTGCATGGTGGTGCAATAGAAAACATTGCAATTTGTAGCATTCAACAGGTCTATGACTTCTAAAACTAAAATTACACCAACTGAGAAATTGATAGAGTCACTTTCTGCCTGTAAATTTTTCTATGCTGATTTCATGTCTGAATAATATATATATATATATATAATTAATGAGTGTAGAATAACCTACACGCTAATGTAATTGGGGAAAAAAAAATCTTTGAAAAGAGTTCTATCAATATCTAACTGGATTGATGGTTCATTATATGTTTAAAATGGTAGGGAAGAATATGTACTTCTATAAGCTAGTGCGAAGTTTCCTACGGGCTATTAAGTGGGCCCATTTAGATGGGAGGTGATGATTACGTGGGTGGATCATGTAAATAGAAATCTACACTGTCGTACTATGGCTATTGTATTTGATACTAATGTTTTTTTTAAAGTGCACAAATTTAGACTTATCGAATTGAACTGAGGCTTTTTGTTGTATATAATTATTCTATCTAATTAATTATTAATCTGCTCCATCAAATCGATTAATTCTCGAAATGCTCTAATTTTCAAAATGAGGGGTTCGTTTTGCTGGAATGTGCAAATTATATTTTTACAGCAAAACGCTTGATAACAATGAAACGAACCAGGACATTTTACGGAAAACGTGGGGCAGCTTTTCGCTGCAAGTGTGATGCTGACTCAACATCACACTTGCAGCGAAACGCGAGGATGCGTTTTGTTAATACGGAGAGGCGGGTTTTGCTTTAAATTCGTGGTAGGGTCACCGATATTACTTTCATTTTATTTCTCACATTCTCGCTAAAAACACATTTTCTCTCTCTACAAATTTTCTCTGGTAAATCATTTGATTGTTAATTAATTAATTTGTATTAACTAGTCTACTAATCAATTATTTATTAATTATGCAGATGGGCGATTATTTCGATCGAATTGGGAGGTTTTAGGAGCGACATGTTTCGGGTCGGATCACTGCAGAAGTTAGAATAATTTTATATTTATTTAGTTATTAATTAATATTTAAATAATAATATAATTTTATTAAAAATATAAATTAAATTCTATTACGTAAAATTATTAATTAAGAAATTAGAGTTAATAATAATTATTTTAATGGGTAAAATTATATTTGTTTGGTATATTAAAAATAAGTATGTACTTATATAATTAGGTAGTAATGTAATTTCGATAAAATCTTGAGTACATTATTGATAGATTAGGAATAATTATAATAACGATTCTTGTGAAATTATATTAATTTATTAAATTATAAAAATAATTTTTTATATAATTTTACTAATTTGTTATGATCTTTAATATAGACCGAGGATGATATACATATCACTGTACGACACGTTAGTGTCGAGAAACCACCCGGTCATCTTTTACAGTATTTACAGATGACTGGGTTCGACTATGTAGCTTCTATAGGACCCCGAGATAGCGATGAAGCTTTAGTTACCGTTTTATGTGAGCGTTGGCGTCCAGAGACACATACATTTGTTTTACCTTGGGAGAGTGCACTATCACTCTTGAGGATATCGCGTTACTTACTGGGCTTTGTACCGAGGGATTTCCGGTTGTCGGCCGGGTTAGGGGATTTAGTGTAGGTGGATAGCACGTGACCTCAGTTCAGTTAGTAGAGAGACTTTTAGGTCTGACTCCTGAGGATGCAGTGGCTTGTATGAACGGTAATACTGCGATCTCTCTAGCGTGGCTACGACGACATTTCATGGTATTTCCACATGACGCTGATGACTACACTCGATAGTGCCACACACGGGCATACATCTTACGTCTTTTTGGAGGTGTAATATGTGGTTTGAAGACGGCGAAAGATGTTCCCATTTCTTTTTTACAGTTGCTTGAGGATCTGACCACTGTTAGGTTATATAGCTGGGGGTCGGCATGTTTAGCGTACTTGTACAGATACATGTGTCACTCAGTTTTTCCAAAGTGCAAGACGCTTCGAGGTTTTGTATGGATTCTTGAGGCGTGGGCCTATATACGGATTCCAGCATTGCGTGTAGGTGTTGTTGCTTACTCTCCGTGTTTTCCGATCGCTATTATGTACATCTAAATAATGTCATTAATTTATGTAATAATTATTATATTGTTTTTTTTAAAATGAAGTCGTCTTATTTTATTCCTATTTTATCAATGCAGTTTTGAGAAGTATCCTAGGAGCGATCCCGGCTCCGAGGAGTTGAAGCGATATCGCTTGATTTTAGATCGGTTAGACTTTGATGATGTGAGTACATATTTTATTAAATTTTTTCCATGGTACAATAGTTTTGTTTTTTGATACCATCAAATATGATATTTTTATGCGTAGTTTGTTTGGCGTCCATACGTCGATATCGCACTCCGAGCATGCATTCATGTTGGCTACGAGAATACCCCATTGTGGCGTGCATGTACCCCACTGTTGTGCATGGTTGTCATCAAGTGGCATCCCGCTAATCGAGTTCTTCGACAGTTCGGTTTCGCTCAGCATATTCCTCAAGCTCTCCTATGTTTAGACGGGCCACATGGTTCAGACTTACGAGGGGCTACAGAAGTCGTAGATTGGCGAGTGAAATATCAGATTTGGGTCGAGTTTTGGGACCAGCATAGCCATTACATAGCCGGATGGACTTTAGACACACATCCCCATCATGTCACTTCACTGGCGTACTATCAGTGGTATTGGAGTGCCACAGCTGATTTTATTCGCATTTTGACATGGGCAGTTCCCCCTGCATTGCCTCTGCAGGTTCCGCCGCACATCATGCCTTCTGCAGAGGTCACTGCACCAGTCTTACAGTTTCCACCACATCATGTGTACGACAGACCACGATCATGCTTCCCAGCTACTCATTTGGAGGGTCGACATCTATTTGCCGTTATGGAGGCGGTTCAGAGGCAGCATACAGCCACATCAGATCAGGGTGAGCAGTGGGCGGACAGAGCCCCACCAGAGCAGGGCCTCGATGCAGGCCCAAGTGATGAGAGTCACCAGGATGGTCCACGTGATGATGATGAGGCTGATGATGAGGATTCTGATGATGACGATGATGGTGGTGATGATGGTGACGGAGATGAGGACGGTGGAGGTGGCGGAGATGAGGACGGTGGAGGTGGTGGAGATGAGGGTGGAGGTGGCAGAGATATTGCAGATCAGGTATGTATCAATATATGTTGTCTCATATTTATTTTCGGTTTATTATGTTATTTAATATACCTTCATAATTATGTCAAATTCAGTTTGATCCCAATATGGATTGGGATGAGGCTACAAGTTCGGTTCCATTTATAGACCTACTGCACATGGGTACCTCTCGGTCTATGGATTCATATATGACACCTTATGGCCACAGGATATGGAGACATTCGACGGGATTTAGTGCTTTCCAGCTATTATCGAGGCCGACGACACCGGTCATTACACCGTCGACGGGTTCTGTTTATACACCAGTGCCATATCCGGTATACAGCCCTGCATCTAGTTCATTCGGCCAGCCATACATACGTGCATATGATCCATATTATTGCCCCCGTTTGCCTAGCTCGCCACATCCAGTTAGACAGATGCCACAGCAGGGTGACTCGGCAGTTCCATTTTCCCCATTCGGTACACGACTTGATCCCCCCTTCAGGTGCTGGAATTTCAGTTACATACTTTGCCGGAGCATGCAGTATTCCAAGGTGTACCATGACGGCACTACACTTGCACTGCACTTAGTGTTGTTATCACATATTGGACTAGTATTGACTGACATTACTTTATATATCAGACTTATTTAGTTTATGTTATGTGTTCTTATATTTCTATCCGTAATTCAGTTTTTATCATTACAACTTGAATGTGTTATATTTATTATAACTTGATTTGTCTGTGAGTTTTTATCATTACAACTTCACTGCATTACATTATATTAAATGCAGCGGACAAACACGCGTTCAACAGTACCCGATTTGGAACGAGAGTTGGAAAGACTTAGAGCTGAAGATATTGAAAATGAGAGAAGAAGACTTAATGCTTTGTGTCAAGATATCGAATATCAAATTGATCAACTTCAACTTGACAAGGAGGACCCAACATTACTGCATGGATGCAATGAAGATGAGCAGACAGATATCATATGTACCATACTATTCGAGGAAGAGAAAAAGACAAAACAACTTCGACAAGCAAGACACAGTTTGTGGTTGTTGCAGCAAGGTGTCTTTCGTCGACGAAGGCCTGACAACTTTCGTCCACCTCGTCGGATACGCTGATGCTTTGTTATATCCATTGGTCCTTGTTATGTATTACACACTACTGTGGAGAAATTGTATGAACTTTTGATCACTTTATATTTTTATGACTATTGTAATTATGTATTCTGCTTTAATCAGCGAAACGTCTCGATGAGTTTCGCAATGTACATTTTGACACAGGTATGCTCTAACTTATTTTGCTTTAATTAGCGAAACGTCTCGATGCGTTTCGCAACGTACGTTCTGACATAGGTATGCCTGATATTTTCTACTTTAAGCAATGAAACGTTTTATTGCGTTCCGTAATGTACATTCTGACAGAGATACGTTCTGACGTTTTATGCTTTAATCAGCAAAACGTCTCGATGCGTTCCGCAACGTACGTTCTGACAGAGGTACGCTCTGAAATTTTATGCTTTAATCAGCGAAACGTCTCGATGCATTCCGTAACGTACGTTTTGACACATGTACGCTCTGACGTTTTATGCTTTAATCAGCGAAATGTCTCGATGCATTTCGCAACGTATGTTCTGACACAGGTACGCTCTGACGTTTTATACTTTAATCAGCGAAACGTCTCGATGCGTTTCACAACGTACGTTCTGACACAGGTACGTCCTGACATTTTATGCTTTAATCAGCGAAACGTCTCAATGCGTTTTGCAACTACGTTCTGACACAAGTATGCCCTGACATTTTATGCTTTAATCACCGAGACTATAAATGATTCCTGCAAACTAACACGAACAACACATAACAACATGTCATATTTGAGTTGTCCAACTTTAATCTACCAAAATGCAAGGATCGTCAAGTAGGGTCCATCAATTTACTTCATGTCAGATGACTACCCATTGGTGTGCAATTTTTATCGTTCTTGTTCGAGAGATGAATTAGGAACTCATATCCATAGATTATTACAGTTGAGTGAATCCCAGAGAATCTAAAAAATTGTCTATCGCATGCCGATAGGAAATACAGTTGGAGGTATGGTGGCGACTACTTTGAAGATCCAAACTGATGCAGACGTTACAAAAATGTTCAACGCTTATGATATGTCGTCGGCTTACTTTCAATATATAGAGGTCATGTTCGAAGTGGTTGAAACTAACAGTGGTGGTGATTATGGTGATTATTGTCAAACTGGACATCTTGGCCATTCTAGTGCCGGTCCATCAACAACAGAATTGCCGGCAATTACACATGTTCAGGGTGAGGCATCTAGTCGCCAACAAACGATGTACACTGGTCACCAAGAACCACTCATGCATCGTCATTCTACAGACAAGAGACCAATTGCTGCTGATTCATATAGAAATGCTACAAATGAAATATTTACTACAAGGGTTCAAGCAGGTATGCTTCATGAACACCTATGAGCAATTTCTTTTAAATGATATGTCTTTCCATATTAATACTATGAAATTTAATTTGTACACCACAGACGACATTGTGGATGATGAAGTTTTAGAGGACGAGGAGGATGATGTCAATTATGCCCCATCACTTAATGACGAGAGTGATAATGAAGACTTACATATCAGAACATCTCACGGTCAACTAAGAAGAGAGCATTCAACAATGCCATTCATGTCACGTCTTAATCTATATGAAGAACCTGCTGAAGCACAATGCGACAACGCGCCAGTCTATAACGCGGAAGATCCAATTTCGGAGATAGTAATTGGTATAACTTTTACTGATAAAGAATCTTTGGTTCTTGCTCTGAAACACTATTGCATTCGTCGTAACGTCGACTTCTTAGTGAAGGACTCGGAGGGTCATAAATATGCTGGTGTTTGCTAGATGAAATCTTCAGGTTGTAAGTGGAAAGTTCGAGCTAGATTAGGAAAGAAAGATAATCTTTGGAAGATCACAATGTATGAGGGACCGCATACCTGTAATACTGCTTCCCTGACAGTAGATCACCGGAAATTAGATTCCGATTTTATTTGCTCGATCATTATGCGTACAATAGCTGACAATCCTGCAACAACTATTGCACAAATAATCTCTGATGTCGACCAACATTATCAATACCAGCCATCATATAAGAAAGCTTGGTTTGCAAAGCAAAAGGCAATCACGAAATTATTTGGAGACTGGGAAGCTTCTTATAATCAATTGCCTCGCTGGATAGTTGCTATGAAAGAAGTAATGCCATGTACAGTTGTGGATATAGAGGTCAATACTGCATACTTTCCAAACGGCACTGTCTGCGACTCTTTCATGTATTTTGGTCGAGTTTTCTGGGCATTCCCACCATGCATTCAAGCTTTCCCCTATTGTAAACCAATAGTTCAAGTCGATGGCACACATCTTTTTGGACAGTATAAAGGCACCCTTCTAATCGTTGTGACTCAAGATGATAACAACAATGTATTGTCCTTGGCTTTTGCACATGTTGAGTCGGAGAATGACAGTTCATGGGAGTTCTTTCTTAAAAATCTCAGGCAACATGTGTGTGTACAGGATAATCTCTGCATCATATTTGACCGCAATGATTTTATTCGTAAAGCACTTATCGATATTGAATGGGTGCCACAACATGCTGTCCATCGCTACTGTATCCGACATTTCGCATCCAATTATCACAAGTCATTCAAGGACATACAACTGCGAAAAGCAGTGACAAATGTAGGTAAATTTAGTACTTTCTGTCAATTAAATAACAAAATATCTTCTAAGGTTGTTACATATGTTTCTTATATGTAGAATATGCTGCAACTAAAAAAGATTTCCTCTATTGGTATGGAATAGCTACCGGAGAGCTTGAGAGGAAGACATGGTTGGACCGTGTGCCGTTAGAAAAATGGACTCAATTTTATGATGGAAATCATAGATATGGATAGATGACTACAAACCTTGTTGAATGCATTAACAATGTGTCGAAAGGAACGCGTCATCTCCCAATAACAGCACTGGTTAAGTCAACATATTATCGACTTACTGAATTGTTTGATCGCAGAGGGGTAGATGCAGATACTCAAGCTGTCAGCGAATTCCTTTGGTCTCAACATTTAGTAAAGGTAATGGCAAACAACCAAAAGCTCGCAAGACATATCCGTGTCCAGCTGTCATCTCGAAGAACACAAGAGTTCTTAACTGTCCAATACCTACCCTCTACCTCAGGTGAGAGTCAAAAACAGCTTACTGTTAACCTTCATAATTGGACATGTTCTTGTGGAATGTTTAAAATCCATAGATACCCAAGTGAATATGCTTATGCAGCAATCGCTTTGCAGAACTTAGATTGGGGTGCATATGTTGCAGATGTGTATAAAATTGAAAATCTAAAAAGTGCGTATGCCATGGACTTTCCTCACATTGGCAGTGAAGAGAGTTGGCCTGCATACTATGGACCAAACTTAATCCCTAATCCGGAAACAAAAAGAACAGAGAAAGGTCGCCCTAAAACATTACGGATCCGAACTGAAATGGATATGCAAGAGCAATCTCAAACCAAAAGGTGCGGTTTATGTCAACAGGAAGAACATTTTCGCAATACATGTCCAAATAAGGAACGCTATTTGAAGAAATAAGTTAACCACCACATTAGGGTATTTCTAATGTTTATTTTATGAAATCTACTTGTATCAATCTTGTGTTTATTGTAACTTTCTTATTGTTGTTACCTATTATAAATATTATCTTATTATAACCATTTTGCCACTTTCATTAAAGTCCACTTCAAATTTTATTTAATAAATCATACAACATATTAATTAAGAAAATGAACATATCAAATGTACCTTTCCAACTAACGTAAATTAAATCTTTTTTCCAACTAACGTAAATTAAATCCAAAGTTAAAAAATATATATGTAACTTCATATAACAAAAAAAAAATTAACTAGTATACCAAAAATATTTACAACTAAAAAAATACTCCGCACCAAAATTCCACCCAATTTTGCAGCAAAACGCACCAGGTAGTTTTGCTGAAAAAAATTAAAGCAAAACAACCTCGTACGTTTTGCACAAAACGAGCTTATACGTTTTGCTGCAAATTACCAAAACGCTGTCCATCATTTTGCTGCAAAAAATTAGACTACACACTCCATCTACGATCCAGCAAAACGCACCCAAACGTTTTACAATTTGGAGTATTTTGGAAATTAAACAAAAAGTTGGAGCAAGTCAGTATATAATTTAAATTTTGGAGTTATATACATCGAAAAGTCTCAAATTGATCAAACTAATATTTTAATTATTTAATATTAAATAAATAAATATATTTCGATTTCCCGTATTGATTTTTTATTTTTTATTTTTCATGCATAATACCAAAATAATTGGTAGAATACATTAGTTTTCTCATAGTTTGATCAAACCTTACATATAGGTAGAAATGGCTATGAAATGTAACTCTGATGAGAGGTTTGAACTTGATTTATTAATCCGAGATAGATTCAAATAGCGAATTAAAAATCCGGAAATCTAACCTAATGTTTTTTAAAGTTAATATAGTTTATAAATCTATTTGAGTATTCATTTAATAAATTTTTGAATTTTATAAAATACTATGGTCCTATTTGAATCTCTTAAGAATTAATAATTTAACCAACTAATTGTTATGAACTGTTAATAATTAGTTAACTAATAATTAATAAAGAGTGATTCGATTCATTAGTAGCTAACTAGCTAATAGTATCTAAATAACTAATCTGCTCTTATTAATTATTAACTAGCTAAATAATTAACCGAGTTGGAGATTGTGGGGGCAATCAAGTGTTTTGCAATCTATTAGAAGGTGGTAAAAAATGTTAGTAGGGTTGACTCAACTAATGAGTCAATTGATAGGAGCCTACGTAACTAAAAATTAAGAAATCTCTTAATAAGTATGTTTGGATCCCTATATTTTAATTTTAGTAGTTAATTTTATCTTCTAATGGATTTAAACAGACCTACATTACTCCATCCGTTCCATTTTAAATAATCAAATTGAGCGGAGCACACTAATTAAGAAAAATCTCAAAAATCTTAAAAATTAATTTTAATAGTTGTGTTCCCGTTTGGATCCTTTAATAGATAAAATTAAAAGATAAAATTAAGAGATATGGATCCAAACAGGTCTCTTGATAGGCTTTTTTAAATTTTAAGAGTATGAACTCTTAACAATTATTTCATTAGATAACTCAACCTTACTATCAACTCTTAATACCTCCTAAAATATCGGAAAAAAACTCAATAGCCCCATAATCTCCAACTCTTATTAACTATTAGCTAGCTAGTAATTAATAGGGGTAAGTTGGTCATTTGGGCACTCTATTAATTATTAGTTAGTTAATGTTAATAGCTCTTACAAATTAGTTGGTTAATTATTAACTCTTAAGGTTCTAAACACCGCGACATTAATTATACTACAACAATTTAATATGAATAAGTTTATAAATTCAACATTAATTACTTCTTAAATTCTTTACCACGACACTTTGATCACTTAAATGGGGAGGAGTATCATTCATTAATGTATTTAATATTATAAAATTAAATACATTAGTAAATGAATTTTTATTACTTAAAATAAAATTATAATTATATTTAAATTTTAAAATATTATAATAAAATCTATATATTATATAGATTATCATTAATAATAATAAATTAAAATTTTAATAAGTTTATTTAGGGATATAAAAACTAATTTCTCTAATTAAATAAGTTTATTACAAAAATTTGATTCGATCTTTAAATAAATTAAAGGGTTATTTCCAAAAACACCCCATTTTTTCAAACGTTTCACTTTGAACACCCGATTTTGAAAAGTTTTAGAAAATCACCCCAAAATCAAACCACTAGTGATTTTGGTATTTTTGTGAGCGATTTTGGTGTTGTATGAGTAATTTTGATTTTAGTGAATTTCCGGATCTCCAAATTAAAACATATAAAATTTCAAAATCACTCATACTATACCAAAACTACTCACAAAACTACCAAAACCACTAGTAGTTTTGATTTTGGAGTAGTTTTCAAAACTTTTCAAAATCGGATGCTCAAAGTGAAACGTTTGAAAAAAAGAGGTATTTTTGAAAATAACTAGTAAATTAAAATACTGACATCTATTTCCACGCCTATTTATACATAGATAGTCATCACCGTCAAATTCTAGATTGTCATCATCATAAGCACCATCAAATTCTTTATAGGTCGTGTAAATTGGATCTATGCAACTTCTATTTGCCAGGTAGATTTGAAACATATTCAAGTGCAACATAAAGATTTGAAGAAAATCTGGCGGGGTCAACAAAGATATTTAATTGATTTTCTTTAGTCCTTTATGGTTCAGTCAAAGACACGTGTCTTTCTACCCTCTTATTAACCGTTGCTTTCAGTGACACTTTAGTTAACCGCCAGGAAACTATTCAATCGAATTGATGGTGGATGATGATTTCCGCAGGCCCAAGCCCAAGCCCAAGCAGCCCACTACTCGGAGAGCTAAGTTTGTAGGCAAAACGGCGGCAAAACCCGAATTAACGGAGTTGTCGGATTTGAAGAAACCTATGATGGAGGAAACGGCGACTATCAATCCCTTGCCGATGGAGGAGACAGTCTAAATGGAGACCAAACCGGTACCGGAAGTCGAAATGGAGAAAGCGGACGAGAGAATGGACGTAGCCGATCAAGATTCAGAACATGGTAATGGTGATGATGATATGATTTGATTGTTCGTGAAATCAACGTGTACTTTACTCCTTCACTTACTCATTATACTCAGGTTTTGTGTCGAGCAAGATTTGTTATTCAACTAAGAGAATTTCCTAATTACTAGAATTATAAGTATTTTTATTTTGGAAGAATTCCTAACCTTTATCATCCAGAGTTGACGCCTCTACTACCTTCTAAGTATCTGAAAGTTGTCTGGCATAGATAACACTATTGTTGGTACAATGGATGGTTGGAGAAAACGTTTTATCTCTGATAGTTTAAGGCATCTCGTCAGATTTGGTTATTCCTTCGGTACAATTGGTTAATTAGGCTATTGCTAGTCTAGATAGAGTGCACGAAAGAGAGTGTGTAGTCAGAAAGACTTGTAATCCTTATTTCTCAATAGTTAAGTTGTTATATTGGTGGAGTAGGCACATCGCCGAACCACATTATATCTTTTGTCTTTTTTTTACCTCATCATTACTTTGTTGTTTGTTTCTACTTTGGTTGGTGTTATTCTGTCTCTTCTATCCCTAACACCAACCACTCTTTAAATTACATACTATTTTATTGCGAAAAAAATAAAAATGTTCTTTTAATTTTTTCACTTCAAATTCTATCTATCTCCAACCACACTTGAACACTATTTTAAATTAAAATTAAGATTAATATATAATTTTAAATTTATGATCCACATATATTATTCAAATAATATGGAATAATATCATTATTAAACCATCTCCAACCATACACTATATTTTATACCATTTTAAAGTTTAAAATTAAATATATTATTAACTTTTAAAATAAAAAAGTTAATCCAACTCCAATCATATTTACGCCATTTTAAAGTTTAAATAATATTTAACTAAAAAATAATAGTAGAAATAATACAAACATTATACAAAATCACAAGTCAACAGTGATATTATAATAATAATAAATTAAAAAGCAGATTTGGTCCTCTCAATAGTTGCGCCATATATCATGGCCGTTGTTCCCAAGATCCACTATGCGCTATTTTGTTTTTTGGAAAACCATGAATTAGCGACTTCGTTGGAGATTGGTCCTACGCCAAACGTCAATATGAAAAACCGGTTGGAGATGGTCTTAGGCCAATTCCAACCCAAAAACTCTAAAATCTCACTCTCTCACTCTATTCTCAAATTCTAAAAAAATCATTTCAAAATCCTACCACTTTAATTTTTAAACTACTCCAACCCATATACTCCAATCCATATACTCTAAATTTTAAAATATAAATATAATTATATTCTAATTTAATCAAATAAATTTTAAAACTATATTTATTTCTACATATATATTATTCTCTTTTATTTTATATATATATATATATATATATACACACCAACATAATAAAGTATATTTTTAATTTGATATAAAATAAGTTCATAAGATTTTTAAACCTTTATTTAAAAAAAAAAAAGAAAATTACATAAATATTGCGATTACAATTATTGAGCAGAATTGTCATATTGTTCCGGCAAATGTTCAATTAATACATCATGAAGTTCAAAGTGTGCTTCTTTATTTATTATCTGTCTATGTCGAGTAAGAAATTGTTGAAATCGATCAGTATGGTTGGTTACAAACTCAACATCAGTAGTTGATGGTTCTCCTAAATCAACGATATCTGCATTTAAATCACGTTCGTTCTCAATAATCATATTATGCAATATGATGCATGTAGTCATTATATCATGCAAAACTCGTGTACTCCACATCCGTGCGAGTCCTTTGACTATGGTGAATCGTGACTGAAGAACACCAAATGCACGTTCAACATCCTTCCTACATGCATCTTGTTTCATTGCAAATAACCTTCTTTTGGGACCTCGAGGTTCGTGAATAGTTTGTACAAGAGTTGACCATTTAGGATATAGACCATCAGCTAGATAATAACCACTATTATACTCTTTACCTTGGATTACGTAGCGAGCTTCTGGAGCGACTCCTGCAGCAAGATTTGCAAATAAGTGAGATGACTCTAACACATTAATGTCATTATTGGAACCTGGCAACCCAAAATAAGCATGCCATATCCAAAGATCATAATCAGCTACAGCTTCAAGAATAATAGTAGGAGACCCACTACGACCGGTATATTGCCCTGCCCAGGCGGTTGGACAATTTTTCCATTGCCAATGCATACAATCAAGACTTCCTAACATTCCTGGAAATCCACGACTCTCACCTATTTTAAGCAATCTTGCAACATCATTAGCATTAGGTGATCTTAGATACTCATCGCCAAGCACCTCCACAACAGCTCGACAAAATCTTTTCATACATTCAATAGCTGTGGATTCTCCGATTTTAATATACTCATCCGTTGAGTCGGCTAGAACTCCATATGCTAACATCCGAAAAAACAGCTGTTATCTTCTGTAAAGTAGATAACCCAAGCCTGCCAAGACCATCAGTTTGTTGCTGGAAATAATGGTCATGATTTTTTACTGCATTAACAATATACAAAAATAAATTTTTACTCATACAATATCGTCTACGAAAGTAAGACTCGTTGTATCGAGGGTTCTCAAAAAAGTAATCATTCCACAAATTACGATTAGCTTCTTCTCGATCACGATTTATCACCCTATGACCAGGAATCGAGCCTCTATGGGATGGTCTGTAGTTGACTACTTGATTGAAGTAATGATTCATAAGAATGTTGTTGTTTGTAAATATAGTACTTAAGTGGGCTTGTTGTGAAAGAAGCAATGGTCCTGCTCCCTAACAATGGAAGTGAAATCAATCACATCTTCTGAATTTGAGGATGAAGAAGAAGATGAAGATGAAGAAATATCCATTATACTGTAAAAGAGTTAACACGAATTGTTATGATAATAAAGATCGTATAACTCCCTTTTATAGACAAGAATTCATTATAATTGTACAATATTTTTTTTGCAACTTGACAAGATACATCTAGCAACTTGACAATAATTAAATAACTTATGCATACACATGCAAATTGACACAAGTGGAATTGACACATGCAAATTGTCAATTGATATATATATATATATATATAACATATACAGACACATGCATGACACAAATGGAATTGATTCCCACAAATTGACAAATGATGTTACAATTATACAAACACATGCAAGTGATGGTAGTTTGAAAAATTGGTAAAATGCACAAGTGGAATTGACACAGACACATGCATGACACAAGTGAAATTGATTCCCATAAATTGACAAATAATGTTACAATTATACAGATACATGCAAGTGATGGTAGTTTGAAAAATTGGTAAAATCCACAAGTGGAATTGACACATATAGACAATGATGATAGTTTGAAAAATTGTTAACGTGCACTTTATATAGACACAAGTGACTACTTCAGATACAAGTTAATTATATGGTTGGTCACTTGCATGTGTAGTCAGAGTGTGGTCAAATAACATATATGGTAATTGAATTGTGTGGTCACATCAACTCGGTTTTATATCTTATACAAACACTACTACATGCACGTTATATAGACACAGTTGACAACTTCAAACACAAGTTAATTATATGGTCAAATGTATGTGTAGTCAGAGTGTGGTCAAATCACACAAATAGTAATTGAATTGTGTGGTCATATCGACTCGGTTTTATATCTTACACAAATACTACTACATGTACTAATCGAGTGCAAATGGTTTTAAATTTTATAACTTCTGCATGGGTAATCAAATCGTGTGCAATATAATCAATAACTTGTATTGCTTTTTCAATAAGTGGGGTAGTGTACTTGATTGATAATTGACAATAACATCCACAATTGTAAAAGTTTTCCTATAAATTGAGACAATAACAAAACATCTACATATAACTCTCCCTTTTATCAACTTATCACCTGGTAAAAAAATATGTCTTCACATTTGAATCAGTCTAAAAGCGCCAGATATTCAATCCCAAAAGATATAGCTTTATGCCAGCCATATTTACACATCTCAAAATCCAATTGTTGGGATAAATCAATCTAGTAAAACTTTTTGGTGTCGCATCGAGATCGAATACCACAAATTATTGTTGAATCTATCAATGGTTGTTCGATCCCAAAGATCTCTACAGTACAGATGACAAGTAATTAATGTAGTTATTTCCAAATTCAAAGGTTGTATTCGACAAGTAGAAAATTTGAACCCAAGCGGTGCTTCTGAACAAGACATTGTAAGTGTTATTCATTATATTCTATATTATTTTCTATTTGATTTATATTAATTTAATTAATTTTGAAATTGTCATTTTTTATATAGTTAATTCGTGCTAAAGCATTGATGGCAGAAGATGCTAAGTATAAGAATGGTTTCATATTCGATCACGTGTGGTCTATTCTCAAGGATATGGAAAAATATTGTGATCATACTCCGACTTCAATAAAGCAAATTAATCGCTTTGAATCAGGTCAATTTGCTGCTGGTGTTACATATTCATTAGGTATGTCATCATTTTCAGATGACTTGAATGAAGATTTTGAAACTGAAAAGCTATTTAATTACACTAATGATTCTTCTGAGAGACCTGCTGGGAGAAATAAAGAAAAAATGAAAAAGAGTCAAAATGATGATATGTTTGAATTTTTTAACTCTATGAAAGAACAAAATAAACAAATTATGAATATTGTTCAAGATAATAGTTCTCGTATCGAACAAAATAGAAACTTTCTCCAGGAAGACATAGAACTCCGAAAAGAACAATTAAAGTTCAAAAGAGAACGTGAAGAAAACAAAAAAGTGCGTGAAGAAAATAAAATATTGGCTAGAGATGTTGAAGATTTTTAAAACTGTTCCAAAACATGTTTGTGTGGCATATTTAGATTTCTTCCATTCATACTTAGGGTGTGTTTGGCGGCAGCGTTTGAGACAACATTTAACGGTTTGGACAACGGTTGATATAGCGGTTTGAAAAAATTAGCGTTCTGCTACAACGGTTAAATATAACGGTTGGCGGTCACAATAGCAGTTTTCAGAACGCTATATAATATAGCGTTTGTTCAAACGCTATTAAAAAATTTCCACTTATATCCTTACCATTTTAATGATATTTCATTGTAATCCCTCGTAAAAATTAAAAGAAAATAAAAGAAATCAGATTCAAGAAATGAAAGAGATATGGAATTACAATCAAAACATCTCACTCCATCCCATTTCAATTGATCAATCTTCAAACTAAAACCTTATCAATCTTCAAACTGAAATCTCATGGTGGTGGCGGTTGAGCTGTGAAGAGATCTTAAGTTTTTTTTGTTTTGTTTTTTTTTTTTAAATTTTAAAACTGAAATCTTCAAATGATGTTTGTTTTCTATTTTTGGATGTATGTACATGAGTCTCTAATTCGTGTTTTGGTTAGAAATTTGCTGTTCCATCTATTTTCATGGAAATAATTCTGAAATGGTAACAAGGGTTCAATAGCACTGTGCCTTCTTATTTAGATGAATGATGCTAGTGTTTGATGTCGTGAAATGTTTTGATTCTTGTTTGTGTGCATTGTTAGATTTTGTATGAGAGTTTTATTATATTTTATGCTGGTTGTTGCATCATCCGAATGTTGATTTGGTTGGTGATAGGCTGGAGATTTGTTATATTTTGATGTTTTTGTTTTTCAATTTCACTTGGGTGTATGTAAGTATTGATTATGTATTTAGTTTTTTTTTGTCTAGATTATGAACAAGATTGTGATAATTGTTGTCTTCTTATTTTGCTCATTCTAAATTTAATTAGATTTGATTTACATTTTCACAGTGATATTGTATGCTCAGAGAGGGAATCATTCAAATTTAGGAGGAAATTGTTCAAATCTAAAGGTAAGTAGAGTACCATTTCTATTTTTATTTAGTTTACATATGTAGTCTATGTTCTAATTTTATTTGATTGTTTTTATATGTTGTTTTGTTTATTGAGTTAATGATAAATCATATTAAGAAATAAAGAATTTGGTGACTTTTTTTTAGTTAAACCAGGGCATAAGACATGCATATAATTTAGTTGTTATGGAATAAAAATAGAAAAAACTTTAAGAAAAAAAAATTGTTTGATGTAACAATAAAAGTAATGATTGAGAAAAATGTGGGTTAAAATAGACCAAATATATATATATATATATATATATATATAATTATAGTTTTATTTAGGGAAATAATTTGATATGAAACAATTAGTGAGTTAGACTAAGAAATCAAAACTAGCAAATTAGACTGAGAAATCAAAATTAATTAGGAAATAATTTGATATGAATAATGGCAGAATTTTTTTTTTTAGTGAATTAGACTAAGAAATCAACAAAGTAAATGGAAATAATTTATTTATGATCATAATCTTCAAGAAATTTAGGAAATATAAGTAGAAAAAAACATTTAAAAAATAGAATTTTAGTATGACCTTTTAGACATAAGTAAATAGAAATATTTTATTTGTTATTAAAATCCTGTAGAGATTTAGGAATATAAATTGGAAAAATGTTTAGATTCTAGATTTTGGTATGATATTTTAGGCATGATCATCTGTTTTTTAGAGTTTGACACTAAATTATGTATAAAATCAACCCATTAAATAGTAATAAAATGTAATTAAAATGATATTTTCAAAACATAAGAAATATAAATAATAAAAATATTTTATAAAATTTAGGAAATATAAATGGAAAATGAATAATGATTTGATAAATTTTGGAGGACCAATTATTTTGTTAAATTTATAATTTGTATAGATTTTTAATAATTAATTTACACTAATTTTCTTTTAGACATGTTAATTAGTTATATATATTTGTCTTATACCTTGGTTAGATGAGTAGGACTTTTTGGTTATTTATACCTGTAAGTGATTTTTTTTCCTTCCTTACTTATCTAAGATCACGTCTGCTGGAAATGGAAATAGAGAAAATTTTCAATGGACAAATGAGGAATCAATAACTTTATGTAATGTGATTCTTGATGACATGTATGAGCAAGGGTTTGTACAACGATTGAGATGGGAAATTATGGAAGTTAAATTTCAAAATCGCAGTGGTAAAAACTTTGTCAAATGAGTCATTAGAAATAGATATGATACAATGAAGAAAACTTGGGTTCTTTGGAAGAAGATGAAAGATGGCGACACATGAATTGGTTGGGATCATACTTTAGAAACCATCTCGTGTAGTGCTGAAGGGTGGCAAAGGAAAATTAAGGTTGGTTTCATAGACCTATTTTCTATACTATAAATAATATATATATATATATAAATGAGTTTTTATATTTTTTTCTATGTAGAAAAATAATAATTTCGGTAGATTTCGTACTAAAGGTGTGCCGCCAGAATTAGAAGAGAAATGGGATCAATTTTATGGTAGTACAACTGCAACTGGAAAATATAAAAGTGTTTCAACGGTGAGAAAGAATAAACATACAAATTCTCTAAATGCAGTGAATACTAATGATGAAAATTATGATACTCAGCAAGTCGATAAAGATGTGTACCATCCTGCTATAAAAGAAGGTGATGAAATGCTTGATCATGATTCAAACTTCTTTAAGGATTTTCTATAAGAAGCAATGGGTAACACTTAAAATGAAACTGAAGTGAGTTTAGATGACATAGAAGGATCTTAAAGAGAATAAGATATTTGTGACTATCAAGTTAGAGTGGGTGGTCGTCTAGTAAATAGGAATGCACCTAGTGTAGGAGGTGTTGGAACTATTCAAATGAAACGTAGTAAAAGACAATCAATAGGATCAACTACGTTAGGAGACATTCTTAATAGACTAACGAGTTCAGTTGAGAGTTATAAATCAAATAGTGTCAATATTTCATCATCAACTGTTGTCCCAAGTGCTACAAAGTGTGTACAAATTTTAAATAACTTGCTAGGTATAGAGAAATGTGGTCCACTATGGTATTTTGCAATGAAGCTATTTGAAGATCCATCTAGGAGGGATTTATTCTATGCTGCTGGAGAAGATGAATTTAGGTTGAAGTATTTAGAGTCTTATTTTAATGAGTAGCATTTGTAGAATTTTTTAGAGTACTTCTTTTGTATTTTCTATAAGATTGTGAACTTTTAAGACTTATTTGTTTTATGAAAGAATTCTATATGATTTTGTTATTTACTTTTTTATGATCAAAGTTTTTTTTGTTAAGTTACATATACATATTTCTTTTAATGCTTTAATATGATGATATATTTACTTTTCTTACACAAATGAGTTTACTTGAATAATATAGGTATTGAGATGAGTTCAAATGATGAACAAGATCGTGAATTCTGGAATCTAGTTAGTGCTACAACAGGAGTAGCTACTGCTTATTTTTACACGTATATATGGAAGGAACATGCATGATTTCATTACAAACAAGAGAGAAATGGATCAATGAAATTCTTGACGGCCATCCTATTCGTTGTGTTAATGATTTTAGGATGGACAAACAAACATTTATACGATTATGTTAGGAACTCGAGCTCAAGTATAATTTGAAGCGAAGTGATAATATGACTATAGCAGAAAAAGTCGGCATATTTATTTATGTTCTTATTTTGGGTGCATCAAATAGAGATTGTCAAGAGCGATTTCAAAGATCCAGTGATACTATAAGTCGAAAATTTCATGAAGTGTTGAATGCGCTGACAAACCTTGCACACGATATTATAAGGTTAAAAGATTCAGAATATAAACAAGTTGCTCCACATATTGCTAGTGACAAACGATATAAGCCATTCTTTAAGGTATTAAACTTATTTATTTGAAATTACTTGTTGATAGTTTATTTATTTATTATAGTATAATTTATTTATTTTTAATTTTATTTGAAATTACTTATTGATAATAAATTTATTTATTATAGTATAATTTATTTATTTTTAATTTTATTTGAAATTACTTATTGATAATAAATTTATTTATTATAGTATAATTTATTTATTTTTAATTTTAATTTCAACTTCAATAGCAGGATTGTATAGGTTGCATAGATGACACACATATTACATCAACTATTCCAAGAGCAGAACAAATCTCATGGAGAGGAAGAAAAGGAATAACAACACAAAATGTGATGGCTGTTTGTGATTTTAATATGTGTTTCACATTTGTGTTAGCAGGCTGGGAAGGATCGGCACATTACACCCGTATTTTTCTTGATGCAATTAACACACAATAATACAATTTTTCCCATCCACCGTAAGGTATGCTCATTTCTTAATTATTGGTAAGTTAAAAATGAACTTCAGAGTAACTTTGTAAATATTTTTTTTTTCACATGGTGTTAAGTAAGTATTACTTAGTGGATAAAGGACATCCGGATCGAGAAGGATATCTTGTACCTTATCCTAAGATTAGATATCATCAATCTGAGCTTTAAAATCTAGCTCTACAAACAGCTCAAGAAAATTTTAATCGTGCACACTCTTCTCTTCAAAGTTGCATTGAGAGATGTTTTGGCGTATTGAAAAAGAGATGGAAGGTGCTGCGCATAATGCCAAATTATAGTATTGAAACTCAAGTCCATGTAGTTAAAGCATGTTTTGCATTGCATAACTATATTCGAATCAACTCTCCAGATGATCTTGTCTTTGATGTCCTTAGACGAAATCCGAATTACATACCACATGAAGAATTTCCGGATATTCAAGTTTCTTATAGAAATGACGAACCAAGAATATCAACAACAATGGTTCATACTCGTGATTATATTGCCACCATGTTGTAGAATAACAGATGGTAGTTAAATTATATTGGCATGATTATGTATTATTATTTTTTATTTTGTACTAGAAATTTTATCTAATAGATTTAGATCACTTTTATTAATATTATTATTAATTATTATATTTAAAATATTAATTATAGTAGTTAGAATATTTTTACAGCTGATATATTTAATTTATATTATCTCACAATGAAAATTATGATTATATATATAATAACTATGATGAATTGTAACTTTGTTAAATTTATAAACTTGAAATTGTTAGTGTAAATATATTAAATAAAATTCAGATACAATCTTAAAATAAAATAATACATTTTTTTTAGTCATTTTACATCTAACCGCTATTTGAAACCGCTATCATTATTATCGACCAATCATTTGCACCGCTATTATAGCCGCTATACTGACCACTATTTTAAACAGCTAATTGCTGCAGCTACTCTAACCGCTGTTTGAACCGCTAATTTCAACTGGTAACGCCGAACATAGTCTTAATAATAGGACTAAAGTTTCACTCTTATTTACACTTATGTCACTCACAAACTTAATGATATTCATACCTAATAATAAGACTAAACTTTCACTCTTATTTACACTTATGCCACTCACACCATTAATAATACATACATGGTTATTGATAAAATTAAGTTTTTATTATTATTTACACTTATATAACTCATATAATAAATAAATTTCATATAATTAAAAGAATTTCATAATTTAAATAAATAAATAATATATTTATGTAAAACAATTTATAAAAAATATATATCTATACATTTTATAATAAAAAATATACTTTAAATTTTTAAATATTATTTTAGAGTATATAATGAAATTTATAAAATTTAAAAATATATATTATAGCCAAATAGATATGAAAACTAATATATATATATATTTAAAATTTATAAATAAATAAATATATATATATAAAGCGGAACTCTCAGCGGGACGCACAAATCTGATGTGGCACGCGGAGAGTTCAGCTTTGGGTTGAAAAACACCCAAAATCATAATTTTTGAGTTTTGTGGATATTTTACCAATAAAAATTATACAAGTGTTATTTGGAAATATGCTAAAGTAAAGACTTTTAGATTTTCACCTTAGTTTACAAAAATGTTGAATAACTGTAAATTAATTGTTTGGCCTTTTACACTTCCGAAACATATTTCTTTCATCTGTTTATTTTCTCTTCCCATTCTGTCTCTTTCCTCTTTGTTTTCTATTTCCCATATTACTTTTCATGTAAAACCAAATCCTAATTAAAAAATCATCAAAATTCTTGAAAAACACCTTATGAACAGAGACACACATGTTTTTTTACGAGAAATTATGCGTGGGAACGGGTTCTCCACGTCATTTTGCCCACTTGGAGAACCCTCCCAATCAATACTTGACATGTGGTGTGAAGCCACTTAGTTTTTAATGCTCAAGTTCTCAATTCAAAAAACGCTTATCTCTCTCATTTAATCATGCACCTTTCTCTCTCTCTTCTTCAATTGATGCAGTCACATCTCTCTCCTTTAATCCCTTAATCGATACACCTTTCTCTCTCTCTCTTTCAATTGATGGCACTCACCCTCTCTTTCTTATTTGATCGAGACATTTGAAAGCATTTATATATGAACAAAATGTTGATAAATACAATAAATAGTTTTTAAAAAAAAAATAATATATGTAGATTTTTATAGTGGGCATTTATCATATACTATATATTTTTTACTTTATAATATGTTTGAATAGTTTCTAGCAATATCTTTTAAATTAGAAATAGTTATAATATTTTTTTATAAATCAAATAACGTGAGATTCTAATTATATTTTATACTTTTATTTGTTAAGTTTTAAAATAGAAGGTTACAGCACTTTATCGGAGTTCATGAAAAGAAATTGTCGATCCAAGAGAGAGAGTGGTGATAGAAAAAGAGAGAGGAGTTGTAAAAATAAATTCTCACTTAAAAATTTTATAATTAAAAACTCGTCACGTGTTAAGTATTGATTGGGAGGGTTCTCCAAGTGGACAAAATGACGTGGAGAACCCGTTCCCACGTATAATTTCTCATTTTTTACATACCCTAGCACGAAACATCAATCATCCCAAATCCCACCACTAGTAGTTCCAACCACCTCTGTCATTGATCACTCCTCTGTGCACAGCTTTAATGAACACTTCAACCATCTACTGGCCAAACGAACCCGCTGCATAATAAACATACTCCTCTATGTGCAAAACCCTAAAACTCAACAAACCCGTCTTTCTTGTGTGTTTTAATTTTTAAAGTAAAAAAATCCTGTCGATCTCTCTATTTCACTCATCTATGAGTTTTTTTTCCCTTTTTTTGTATTGATGCAAAATTGTGATAGAAAACAGTCTTTGTTTTTTTTTGGATTTTGTTTCTTATTTTGTTTTGGTTGTGATTTTTGAGTTTTACGACGGAAGTGCAGATTGGTTTAGTCAATTGATGGAAGAAAATGCGTTGAAGATGGATCAATTGCATAGCTTTGTGATGGTCAAATGGCTAAATCTTGCACATCAGATCACTTGATGAATATGTTTGTTGCTTTGTTATGTTCATGTACTGTTATTGGTCATCTTCCTGAAAAGAGTCTTGATTGTTAGTTTCTTCTTTCTTATTTATTTATTTTTTTTTCTGAATTTCTAAAAATTTTATTTTGGTTTTAATATGTGTAAGATTGAGTTTGTCATAAGAGATGGGGAGAGGAGTTGGTTTTCATTACAAGATACTTGATAAGAGAAGTTTGAAATAAAGTACTTTTTCTCCTTTCTCACCATGAGTATTCGTTTTTTCTTAAATCTAGGTTAAAGTTTGAGTTTTCCAATAAGATCTGACTTTTAGGTCTTTTACCTACTTTTGATTTGAGGATCATGTCGATTTCATTATGATTGGTTTTTAGTTTTGAGCTAGATGAAGAGTTTGTTTCAAATATCATGGAGCTCGAACATTGTTCATGTAAGATTTAATAGGTTCTATTCATGCTGTATTTTTAGATGTACTTTTAGTGCAATTATATAATAACTTCCATTTCACATTGTTTCTACATTGAAACTCTATTGAAGAGTCGACATATGATTAAAAATTGAAATTTGATTTACAGGTTCTAAGAATGAGTGGATTAGGCGGTGCTGCTGCTATTACTCTATTGGTTGCTGACATATCTTCTCAGGTAATTTAATTTTCTGGAGTTATTATCAGATGTTTATAAATTAGACATTGATGTTGTTGATTGGATTAGTGTAGTTATTGGTGCAGAATGGGAAATATGATTGGTATGATATGATATGATACTTCTTATATTCGGTCAAAAAATGTATATAGCAGGATGTTGGAAATGAGGTTGACATTATTTGATTTTGAATCCATTTTTTAAAAGGATAATTTATTTTCAGTATGGCGTGGCATAAAGAGAAGAATCTTATTAATGTCTTTTGAGTGTTTCATTTTCTGATTTTTACTCTACATGTGATGTGGGTACTGATTTAAAGCTTTTTGCTGTGTGACTCTACTGGTGGTTAATTTTTGTTGTCTTTCTGTGAAGAATATTTTGGCTACAAATTCGCAACGATACTTGAGTACTGTCAAAGCCGGCGTCAAAGGAAGGTATTCCTCTTCTCTTATTTATCTTTTCATAGATTGGTCTTGATTGATTGAAAAAATTGTTTAGATAGAGTAATTTTTAAATTGTTGGCTCTTAAAATTGTAGCTAGATGTTAAGTGGGAAACTTAATTGAGTTCTTGTTAGAATTATATAGTTATATCAATATGAAGATATTGGAATTCATGAATCTATACAAGTGAATAGAATTGTTTGGTTGTTTTATATGATTATGTTTTAATGTTTTAGCAAATGTGAGGTTTATACTTAAAAGAGGGTGATAGACCTCACAAAAATATAACAATGCTTTTAAATAGAATAAAAGATAACAGGTTTAAGGGAACCTGATCCCACAGCCCTAGGCTCTAAAAGACTCACTTTGTTTCTATTTTTCACCAGACACTCTGTCATCTAATTGTTTGCTATCTATTTAAAGACTCACATAACCCTTCATATTCTAACCTTTCATTACCCTAAGCAACTTATCATAAATACTAATAGAAGTGCAACTACCCAATTAATAGCATAAGAACCCTTTGGTCTAACCTAGGACATATCAATACTTCCCCCTTTAAAATTCACCTTGTCTTCAAGGTGATGTAAAAAAGATAGAGCAATTGCCATGCTCTAACTTGTTTGGTGACTCCAAATCAAGAAAATAATAGATTTGAGGTATAACCAAACATCAATGAGTTTCACCAATTTAATCCCCCAAACCCATCTTTTAATTTCTAATTTTAATGCAAACTTATGTATCCAATCTCTTTCTCTTGTGTGGCCATTCGCAGCTTCAAAGTCGCATCTATGCTCACTTTTACACAGACCCAACTTGAATAAATATTTCTTCAAACGACTGATTCCACTGTAATTTAAATTTACATTTGTGGACAACCCACCCCAATTAGCTAAAGGATCCACCATAAACCCTAGATTTATATTTTGCTTCTTTTCAAGGTTGGAGTCACACTCCAAGTCACCCCACTCTTCGACCACCTTGTTACAATTGTCATAACCGGCACTAGCAACCTCTATTTTTTTTATCTCCACCGGTAACTCTTCTCTATTCACCTGGGTAGCCTCCATCATTTCGATCTTCACAGATGACTCTTTTTCATCAGAATGAACATCTTGAACATCATCATGACTAGTACTCACTCTGCTACCTTTTTCTACTGGAGAGCCACGATTCAATATAGATTGCATATCTTTAACTAACCTAATCATCTCCTCCATTGCATTTCTCATTCGCCCTTGATCCTATTTTTCAAATCCACTCGACTTCCACATTCTATGTGGACTTGAACTAGGGTTTCCTGTCTTAATAGGTTTGAGTGAATCTTTCATCCCACTTCGTATTTCTAATTCATAACGCCAAATCTCATTTTTTTTATTGTCATTCCAACCACTTTTACATCCATCAGATTCATGTAGCCATTCCATCTCATCTCTCACCCCATTTGATTCGTGAATCCAACTTCGGAACAAAGACATTCTTTACGGATCAAACCGCTCTGATACCAAATGATAGACCTCACAAAAATATAACAATGCTTTTAAATAGAATAAAAGATAATAGGTTTAAGGGAACCTGATCCTACAGCCCTAGGCTCCAAAAGACTCACTTTGTTTCTATTTTTCACCAGACACTCTCTCATCTAAATGTTTGCTATCTATTTAAAGACTCACATAACCCTTCATATTCTAACCTTTCATTACCCTAAGCAACTTATCATAAATACTAATAGAAGTGCAACTACCCAATTAATAGCATAAGAACCCTTTGGTCTAACCTAGGACATATCAGAGGGATGACGGGTGTCGAGTCCGTCAGTAATTTAAATATCCTATAAACAACAAATTGATTGTAGTAAACAAGGTCGAATCCACAGAGAACGGTTATCAATTGTGTATTGTATACTGACCAAGTAATGTAAGTAGGGGTTTGAAAAGTGGATTTGGACTGAATGCTAAAAACGCAAAATATTGACAATCAAATATATTAAAAGACCCAACTAACTGATTATTTAATTAATGTGTTGATCATTGATTCAAAAGATATCTCTATCGATTTTAATTACCATAGTTATAGTTATTGATAACGTGCCTAACAACCAATCTTTTCCTTAGTTATTAGCCTGACCGGGTACGACCCTTCGAATCCATCACTAATCTAACATGTAGATTGCAATATGAACTAGAAAAGACCTATGATCATAGCCAATGAATCAGTACGACAGTTCTTGAACTATGATTGTGGAACCTCAACACTACCTAGGTTATATTAATTACGAATTATCTAACATGCAGTGTATTAGTCTACTCAATTAACCAATCGCGCGCTTAATCAATTAATCAAATAAAACTAACATGACCTTAGCTATGGGCACAGAATGACCTTAACTATGGGCACAGAGATTACACAAATATTAAAAGATAAAGCAATGAAGCAAAGATCTCACAACACGAATTAATTAAATCAATCGTTTAGCTGGGCAGACTAGTTTAGCACCCCATGGGCGCAATCAACATCATTGTCTAAAATATGAAGTAAACGTACAAAAAGAAGAGAAACAAAGTGTTTTTATTGAAAACTAAAACTCTCTAATTCTGATCATTCAGAGTAAATATATACTCTGTTACAAAACTGAAACTCATTAAAAATCTCCTCAGAATCCTTATTTAAAAGTTCTAAATTCAAAATATAAAAATCCTTAATCCTATCAGTTTATTTCTAAATAAGTATTCAGATGAAAATTGCTGACTTTGACTCTACTTTGACAATTGTTGTCAATGATCCTCAAAAATCTTCATATTTGTATAATTGCCTCCAATCTGTCCAAAATTACAAAAATAGGCAAATTAATAGCAAATCTTCAATAAGGTCTAAAAATAATTAACAAAATAGTGTAGGAATAATGTTAATTTCATGCTTAATCAAGGGAACCCACACATCTAAGTATAGAAGCAAGAGCTGCATAATGTGGTAAGATTTCTACTGCTGTTTTCTTTTTGTGCATTTGTTTAAGAAATTGTGTATTTGAATCAGGTCTTAAAGTAGCTTTCATGTTTCTTTAATCATTTGATGTTGAGATTGTTCCTTCACACAAAGAAGGTTGTAATTTTATGAAAATGGGAATGAGAGGAGAAAGGTCTTTATTTTTACTTAAGTTGCTGCATAATAATAAACCATCATGTGACAGTTCTAATTTCTTTCCCATTTTGCTGTGCAGAATGCAATACTTGATGAGTATATTTTCTGTAGCCAATCTTTTTCTGGATCCCTAGGGTAATTTACTAAAAGCTATAAAAAAGGTAAGTATATTTTATTATGGTTGTCTAATTGTGTACATATGCTCTAACTACCTTAGCCCCTCTACTACTAAGAAACCTGACCAAGTCTCCAATTTCTTTTAATATAAATATGAACTATAAAAAAAACAAGAAACTAATTAAACAAAACAGGGAAAGCTTCAACATACATACTCTTCTTTCCTTTTCCTTTCTGGCAGATAAGTTTCAACTTTCTATGCTATCTTCCTCTCATGGATTTGATGACTTCATTCTTGGTGACGTCCCTTCTATTGATGAAGTCAATTCCCATATCTCTGTTCTTCAATAGTAAGATATTTATTTTTTGTTTTTTATTTTTGGCTTGTTTGTTCGCTGTGATTTGGTTGTAAAGTGGTTATTGTAATGAATCAGAGACGGTCAATGAGTGATCTTTTCTTTGTGTTGATGTTAATTTAGAGACATGAGATTAATGATAATAAAATGTTTGTGATTTGGGATGTTACATTGATTGTTGTCGTGTTGAAGTTAGTGGTTTTGTGATCGGATATGGTTGGTGTTGATTTGTGTCTGGTCTTATCTTTGATTGTGAAAAGAATGTTGTTTAGTGTTACTATCTTTGGATTTGTAAGAGATGATTGAATATTATTGAAATTGGTATTTCGAAGCCAGTATGTGTGGGAAATAATATGAAACAATTTCTAGACTCAGAGAGTGTAGTCCATTGGGAAGTCATTATGGTGGCTTGATAAAGTGGAATCAATCAATTGGTATATATCCCATGTTTTGATGATTGAGAACCCCTGATGCTGTTTTTCTTTAATGGATAAGATTATTGAACCTAGAATGGTGATGTTTGTTGTTAAGATGTCTCTTGCTACTTGTATCAAGTCTTTGTTGATAGTGACGCCTAGATGTCCGTTTGAGTCCTCTTCGCGTATGACTGATAGATAGGCTTTGTCTTCGTTGGCCTTTTGGGTTTTGATTGCGGTGATGAGTTTGTATTTTGATGGGTGTTTTCTGTTTGTTTGGTTGGTTAATAGGATCGCCGCGCTTCCCATTCGGAAGAGACAATTGAGAACCAATTTGGGTTTTTCGTGACCTGCGTACCAACCGTTTGATAAAATTTTTGTGTTGAGAAGAATGGCGTATGAGTTTTTATGTGTTTTGAGGAGGTTTTAAGACAATTCGATTCCTATAGCACTTGCACTACAACATATTTCTAAAAGATTATAGCTTTGAACGTCGGTTCTCATTGAATATTTGTTGATGATGATTGATTTTAACAACGGTGGTGGGCAGAAACCACTGCAATTGATAATGAGAATATCGATTTCCTGTGGAGCAAGTTTTGTTTTGGTGAGAAGGTTGTCCATTATTAGGAAGAGAACCATTTCTACTTCTTTGATAGCTTCTTTATGTTGGGTTTTTGGTGGAATTTAGTATAAAGCTGGACAAAGATACGTCTCTTCACTTTGTCCTGTAGTAGTTAATATTTTGGACATGAAAGCTAAGGTTTCATCATCGTAAACTTTTATCTTGGAAGTGTTTTCCATAAATGAAGTGAAAGGTAATCTGCAGTAGTTTGGTGGCTTAAAGCATGAGAAGTCTACTAAGTAGACTGATGCAAATTTTGAGTGAGAATGCCATTTGACTGTGATATGAAGAAGAATGATAGAACATAGGAACATGAAGTGAAATGTGAGTTTCAAAACTTGAGCAATGAAATATGCTTCAATGAATAGTAGAAGAAATATGGTGAGAAGTCTGAAGAAAATGTAAAAAAGTTGAATATAGATGCTTAGATAATATGGTGAAGAAGAGGTCATAAGAGCTGATTGGTTCCATCACATAAGCTTGATAGAGATGGAAGGTTAGTGTTTAAATGAGAGCTTATAAATTAATATTGCATTGATAATGGAGTGGATAGTCAACCATGTTCTCCATTATCACCATGAATCTGATACTTTGGATCGAGAGATCATATATTAAAGTTGGTTCAAAGTGACCTTGAATCCAACAAAATGCCAAGCAGTATACATGAGACTACCATCTATATATATATAAAGCAGAATCCTTCAGCGGGTCCACGAATCTGACGTGGCATGCTGAGGCTTCTGCGTTGGGTTGAAAAACACCCCAAATCAATAATTTTGTGTTTTGGAGAATATTTGACCAATAAAATACTTACACGTGGCATTGTTTGGTTTGTTGTTTGCTTCCTTATTATGCACTCTTGACCCATTCTCTTCGTCTTCTCGTGTGTTGGATGAGACCTTTGAGTTACGTACAATAAATCACAGGATTGAGGATGAGTGTAATGACATTGAAATCCATCTTCTTAACATCACCAGCAACGTCCGCAACATCCTCTGAGTATTTCGAGTATTTTGAGGGCTTTCTTGAATCTCCAAAGATGAAGAAGCGAGTCACTGGCGCTGAGGCTTGAGAGCTGAGTTCATCAATGTAAATCGAACCGAGCTTTTCGATCTCATCCTTGTAAGTGTTTGGGTTCTTATTGGACTGATTTGATTTTACTACATGTTGATTTTGTATTTGATTGATTAGGGTTTTGTTGTGTTGTTAATTGATCAAAAATAGAATTTGAAATTTGTACTTGTGGTTACGTGATTTGTCAGATTATTATTGATTTGTTATTGAATTGTTTGTATGATTGGATTTTTTTTTTCTAAATTGCGTTATACATACTGGACGCCGTAATGATGTTATGATTGTTTGATTTGTGATTGTTATGTGAATTGCTTCATCATGGAATTTGAATAGGTTAAGATGTGGTGGTAATGATAAGAGAATGACATCAATGCAGATTGTAGAAGGCATTCAGAGGATCTTGAGGATCTTGGTGACTATTTATTTTCAGATAAAAATAACATTCCTTTCTGCACAGACAAACAAGAGAAGGCAGAAAAAAGGTATTTATGTTTCTTTAAATTTGAATACTTTCATTGTGTTTGTGGTGAGTGTTCGATAAATGTAAGTTGTAGGTTCTGAAGTCTTTGGTTATATTCATTTTAATCTGTATATTCAGGGAGATGTGTGTGGAGGATTTGGTCATGTTGAATTGGTTGACAAAGATTCATTTTCAGACAAATAATTTTTTGCAGCAATGATGGGTTTGTTTTATCCAATCACTACGGGATGAAATATTGAAAGGTCTAATATAGTCAAGATTACATTCCATCCCAGATAGTGAAACAAAGGGGGCTTGGTGGCATTCTATGTCTTCCATAGACGTTGTGGTGGCGACAACTTTGGAATATGCCAACCAATAGCTCCGGGATCTTGATCTGAATCAATCCTCTGACCTGTCAGGGATATGTATCTATCTAGTACATTACGTTTCTCTTCTTTTCTATTTTTCGTTTTATTTTACTTATAGCTGTACTAATTGCTTTCTAATGATGGATTTAGTTGTAAACATTACATCAATGCCTATTTCTTTGAGATGATGGATTGAGATATAAACAATATATCTGTACTAATTACTTTGTGATGATTGATATACCGCTAATCATTATAATGATACTAATTGCTGCAATGATTATTGATTCAGTTGTAACCATTATAGCTGTTTGATGATGCTTGCTTTGTGATTTGGTTAGATTTATAAAATGATTTGGTTGTCTATGATTTGATTGGTAAGCTGAAGATTGACAACTTAACTAGGAAGAATGAGAGGGTAACGAAATTAGGAAGAAGGAGAAGGCTGAACCCAGGAGCTACAGCATTGACACTGTTTATAGATGATATAACTGATTATAAATGCCATAATAATACTTAGTTATAGTGTTTTTATAAGGTGGTATTACATTTCGTTGATTTCCATTAGTGAATCCATAGGACGAATATAAATATTATATAGTATGTTTCTTTCCCGCATCTAATTTGCTTGATTTTCTTGTATTCAGCGCTGTGCTTTTGCCATGTAAGGTTGATTCAATCATGATTTATGGATTGAGCAAAATTGGAGAAAAGGGAATGTGGTTTATTTACTTATGTATTCATTTTATTTATTTATTTATTTTAAAATTTGTCATTTGGTTCCGTTGTGCAAATAATGCGGTCTACATTGTTTAAGAATTAAGGGAAATTAAGGTTTGTTCCAATTTTAAAGCTTTGAAGTTGTGTTAGGTGTTCGATGAGAATATATGATATTTGGGCTATAAAAGTTGTGATATTGAAATGTGAAGTGTTGGAGATTGTTTTAGAGGGTTTTGAGTGATTTAATTATCGTGGTGATACTGGAAAACTCTTTTAGGAGTATGGTTAGCATTGGTTGTGTGTGTGGAAGTTTGATCTATGTGAGTATCCACAGTGCTAGAAACTGGATATTGATGTTTGGAGTTTGGATACTACTATGAATTTTGTTCATGATTTTGAGGTGATATAGATAATTCAAGTAGTTACTGTATAATAGTCAATTGTACAATTTTTTTTAAGAGGCAAGTTTGATTTTCTAGAACCCTTCTAAATGTGAATATATGAATTTTAAAACTAACTAGATACCCATGCAGGTTGTAGGCAATGCCCCTTCTGTTGTATCCAAGATTCCTCAAAGAATTCTTTCTGATGAGGTTCTATGAAAAGCAAAAAAAAAAAAAGATATTTCTAATTCAATTGACTCCACCAACCAAGATTAGAGTTTTTATTACTAATTTGAATTAAGTAAGAAATCATTGACATCAATTCCCTTCATATCTATTGAAAGAAATTGATGATTCGTTTGACTCACCAGGTATAATATGATGATATTTGAAGTTATTTCAACCATGGAGTAAATAAATAGGTTTGATGTGAATTATATTGAGGTTAGGTCCAAATCCTCTGTCACCTTCAACTCTGTGATGCATACTTTCTTTTGAAGTAAATGCTTTGAGATATACAGAGGAGTTTATTTGGTGCTTTCTCTGTGAAATTCAATTGTATGGAGTTAATGGTGCTAGGGAGTGATTTCTTAAGGTATGTTTTTCATGTTATTAGTTTCTATTGCATTCATGAATTGGTTAGAGTAAGATATTGTGTGTAGATGAGGATGAATTAGACTTATTTAGATTTAGATGAAACTGTTATTATATAGTAGATACCAATGCTCTAGAATGAAAGACTTAACAAGTATGTACATTAGATCGTTATTGTATACATAACGGATGCAATTTGGTTATCCTTATAAAGGAATACATGTACAAGATGTTTGCTGAAGTAGATGGAAATAAAGTGCTTTCTTGGATTGCAGCTACCCACCAAGGGAGTCGATATCAGAGCACAAGACCAATAATTGAATGAGGCTCAACAAAACAATTTAAAGAATGGAAACAACATCGAGCAAGCGTTTTGCATTGACACACAGAACAGATAGTGCCTGTTAGTCCAGCTACTATGCCAAAACATTTTGAGAACTTTATAACAGACAAATGACTATGTCATTAGGTAAAATAATTTCAAACTACAAATCATTTCGTATTATATAGAATGTATAAATATTTTTAAGCGATTTTGTGTGTTTCAGGTTGTTCAAGAGAACATGTTAGACAATTAATCTCCTCAGATGAACTACCAATGAGAGATTTCGATGCTGAATATGCAGAAGCCATAGAGGAAGAAAGAGTAAAAGGTCATTCCCAAGCATCAAATGTCTAATTTGAATAATGCCATTTGCAAACTGTATATAGTTCTTTGTGAAGGAATAAAAAAGGAAGTATTTTGTAAAATCTTAAAGTAGATATGTAAATCATAAATTTTTGAATGAATAAAAAATGTTGGCCGATATAAATAGGCAAATATAGCCCCAATCTATATCTGATATAAATAGGAAAATAAGTAAATTTTCTTAGACAAATTTAACTTGATATTTATGTATATTTCATATTTATAGGCTAATTATTAAGAAGGTACTTATGAAATAGGTTCTTTATGATAAAGTGATCCTTTGGAATTCAATTTCATCCATCATAATAGGAAAAGAAATTTAAATAGAATATGTACAACAATGTCGTTGGACGGTTGAGTTCAACCAACATCGAAATGTAGTATTTCAATTTGATTATGATGATTTTTTTGTTCGGGGGAAATTAATTGAATAAAACATTTTTCGATTTCAACATATTTAACTTGAATTAAATTGAAATCGAGTTTGATTTGAATAATTGAATCTAATTGATATTTTTCATAATAATTTGATCAAATTCATTTTTTCCCTTAAAATTAATTATCAATTTACACTAAAAGGCAATTTAAAATAATATAATAAAATATTCATTTATTAATAATTATTATTTAATAAAGTGTAAATGATATATAATGTGGAAACTTATCAAAATTGAAACCATTTAATAAAAAAAAAAATTACCAAACTAACTTTTATCGGTTTTTATGTAAAATATGATACTCAATTATATATATATATATATATATATGGAAATTGATTATTTTTAAAGAAGTACCATTAGTCAAATTTGAAATAAGTTCCCAATTTGTAAATTAAAAATAATAAAAATCTATTCTAGCTACTTTTCCATCTAACCTTGAACTCTCCATCAGTTGGATCTGCAGAGAGGTTTTACTTTCTAATTTCTCTGTAAACTCTCCGAATTTTTTATCTTCTTATGTTGATGAATGTTGTCTATTGATACTCAAAATTAAATTTCAAATTCTTTCTTTTAGCTTTGATTAATATATATTAAAATATTTATTATTTAGAATTAAGAGTAAAACTAAATTATTTAGAATTAAGTAAAATTAAGCACATTTAGACGTAGTTGGTAAGTGGATCTCTCGAGATCTCTTCCTATCTCCGAACTGTGCACTTAGGGTTCGAGTCAGTATGAAAACAGATACCAAATTGCAGTACTTTATAAAAAGAAGAAGTAAAATTATACGAAACAAGTATATTTACAATATATTATAAGAAATTAAATAAGATAAATGTTAAAAAAAAATTATTTAAACTCTTAAAATTTACTCATTACCTATTTTGTTAGGTAAATTCATTACATCATAATTTATTTCATATGATTAAAAAAAACTCATAATATATTAAATATTTATTATAAAAAATTCCATACAAAAAATTATTCCACGCGCGTTGCGCCGGATATCTACCTCGTGGGAGTATAAATTGATTGATTCTGCTGTATCCGTATAAATTGTTTATTTAGTAATTAAGAAAGGAATTTGTGGCGTATAGACTTAGCATGTGGATCTTAGACATCACTTCCATTTTCTACCCTATGCATCTAGGATTCGAGTCATCGTAAAAACATATATTTTAAATTAAAAAATATTAAAAAAATATTAAAAAATAAAAAAGTTATAAAAATAATATAGATTAAAGTATTCAATTAATTAAAAATTAAATTTATTTAATATTAAATAAAAATTAGTGTAAAATTTGTAGAAAAGTAAAATAATTAAAATAAAAGTAAATAATATATTAATATAAAATTACATGTTTAAATGATGGTGTGTTTATTGTTGAAATAATATTTTATTGATTGAATATATAAAATTAATGTAAAATACTACCTCTGTCCCATTTATGTTGCCACATTAGGGTTCTAGACACTATTCATCGTCTAATCTTATTTTGCATACTGTGATTTAGGTATACGAAAAAATATATTCAAGTGAGATCTTGTTTTATTCATTGTAATGTCTACTTTTCAAATATAAAATTACTATAATTTTTAGTTGTGTATAATTAAAGATATTTACCATCGACTAATCTTATTTTGCATACTGTGATTTAGGTATACGAAAAAATATAATCGAGTGAGATCTTGATTTATTCGTTGTAATGTCTACTTTTCAAATATAAAATTACTATAATTTTTAGCTGTGTATAATTAAAGATATTTACCATTCAAATTATATCTCGACAAATATACAGAAATGAAATGTTGTAAGATTAATGGGACTAATGGAGTAATAAAAATAGATAGTAATAAAAATAATTTAATATACATAGTACATACTACGGAATAATTAACCGCATCGAATAAATACCTCACTAGGAAAATTGAGCACTACCTTACGACGAAAATACCAATAGTGTTTAATAAACTTACATGAAGTGAAAAGAGTTAGAATTATAATCTCATTTTTGGACTCTGCCTAGATCAAAGAGAAACAAGAGTGAAATACTTAGGCCATGTACAACCGTGCTCTGCTTATTCATTTGGCACGTATATTTATACATTTTCATCACTGATTTCAAGATGATTTATGAATTTAATATTATTATTAATGAAAATTAGAATTCAAAAGTGAAGCAAACTATTCACTGTCCTCTCTCGACTCTTGTGCATTTAATTTATTATATTATTTTTAATTTAATAAATATATAAAAATAGTTTATAGATATCTGTGTAATTGAAGAAATGGAGATTAACGTTGGAGACAGCCTTAGGATTTGAGGGTTGTATACTCAACCCAAATAATACTAAAAGTAATCGGAAAATATAAAAATTAAAGTGAAAGATAATTGCAATGCGGTTATGGTTATGGTTATTATTATTATTATTATTATTATTATTATTATTATTATTATTATTATTATTATTATTATTATTATTATATTTTTATTGATCATGTTTATAATTAAAATGATATTGATTATGAAAATATTTTAATATAAAAATTAAATAATTAATATAAATATTAAATGAAAATCTTATCCTAAATAAAATAAAATAACATATACTATGTTAAGATCTTATATTAATACATAAACCAACAATTTATAAGAGAGACGCTTATGGACTCGAAGAGAAGAAAATCGCCTTCAAAAAAGTCATGTCGCAATGTCATAGTCAAAAGTGAAAGTATTTAATTAGAGTTACAATCCAATAAGAAAGAGATACTCTCACGTGAAAGATTTCGAATTCAACTCAAAACTTCCTAATTTATCAGGAAATCAACCTTCATATAAAACGATATATAAAACGATTAAATACACTGACTTCTACCTTATACGAAAATACTTTTACAATAAATAAAGTAAATCATTCCAATTAAAATTTAAATAATTTAAAATATATTAAATAAATAATAATTTTAAATTATTATTAAAAAATATATAATATTATAAATATTTTGCGCACTGCGCGGGCACTTTCACTAGTTTCATTATATACTTGTAGTGGGAAAATAACCTACGATCTTTAAGGGTCAAAGGTAAGGTTGTAGCAACCCAAAAAGTTTAAAATTTCAAAGTTCCACAAGTAAGATGGACCAGAACTCAAGACCAAGTCAATTCAGCCGAAGGAGTGATTCGGCCATAGCTATTTCGGCCAAACAAGCAGCTTACCAGACCCAAGAGGCACCGTTCGAAACCATCTCGGGACACTCCAGTACATCGAGAACCAAAGCCCAACGAGTCAAAAACAATACATCAAGAATCAAGCCTTCCGTCGAAGTAGGCTAGCAGACCTTCTGCCGAAGCAGGCTAGCAGACCTTCGGCCGAAGCAAGCCAGCAGGACAGCAGGCCTTCGGCAGAAGCAGGCCAGCAGGACAGCAGGCCTTCGGCAGAAGCAGGCCAGTAGACTTTCGGTCGAAGTAAGACAGCAGACATTCGACAGAAGCAGGCCAGTAGGGCTTCGGCCGAAGCAGAAGGCCTTTGGCTGAAGCATGACAGCAGGCCTTCGGCAGAAGCAGGCCAACAGGACAGCAGGCCTTCAGTCGAAGCAGAAGGTCTTCGGTCAAAGTAGGACAGCAGACCCAAGAGGTCGAACTGCCATTTGCAGCCAAAGAAAGATGACACGAACCCAACAGCCTTCTAGACAATACAAAAGGGCCAAAGCCCAATCCGCTTCACATACAGTTTCCTGAATCAATTCTAACTGAGATATCATTCTTTGAGTAATGCTACACAGCCTACTCCTGGTGCCTACTTTTGTCGCCTACTCATACGTGTCAATAAATGATTGGGTATAAATTGTATAATAATCAATTTATTAATTATTATTAAATTTTTTCACCCAATCAGCATTTGCCATGTAAAAGTAGGTAAGAAAAGTTGTCACAACAAGTAGGTTATCAATCATTACTCATCATTCTTTAAATACAATAAGGAGACCGAGTTCAAAAAAGAAGAGGAGACCCAATCCATATAGAAATAGGAACCAGATACCTCCTATAAATAGGGGGTGTAGATAATTGTAAAAGGATCCGATTCTTATTTTTCTCAAGAGTAGATTTTGTTTAATCACCATTATAAGCTATAAGCTATTTTTTTCAAGCAATCTTAGCCTTATATTTGGCTGTGGTTTATTTGGCCACACAATACTCTAAAATAATATTTAAAATTTAATTAATTAATAACTTGATTTTTACTAACATTTTAAAAAATATATATAATTTATAAATAATTTTAAAATATAATTTAATTAATTATTCAAGTAAATTAATATATTTTTTAAAAAATTCATCCCATAATAATAAATTAAATATCTTATATTTAAAACCATATTCCATTAACAAATATAGCGCGATCTTATTTTCTAGTTATATATTAAAATTCTTCTAAATAAATAGCTAACTAAATAGAGACTAATTAACAAAAGTTATATATGTAATGAAACAGTAAAAATGTATATAAAATTGTTATTAAATACTAGGACCACAATAGAATTTCAAGAAAAGGGAAAATTATAAATGTAACTATTAGTCCAGTTTCAGAGTCAACATGCAGTAACAACATCATAAAAGATACATCATCCTAAATACTAACATTATCTAATCATCATAATCCAATTCAATTTATTCTTCAACACATAGAACAAATACCGCGATCAGGACCTTTGCTACAATGCCTCCCATGATTAATGATGTGATCCAAAGAGACAAATCGAAATCCAATAAGCAATTTAAACACACCATTCAGAAAAACTCACCATAGAAATCTACCTTCAATATGTCGCTTCTTTTCCCTATCATAATACTACAAAATTCCGCTCCGATTATCACCAGTAGCACAAAACTCAACCACGAATCTGGCTGCAAGCCGATTTGATGAAATTTAATTAAATCAGTACACTAATTTCTTCCAAGCCACAAATTTTATGTAAATAAAAGGAGAAAAATGTGGAAAAAAATATATATTTAAGTTAATGAACCTTTAAAGTTGAGATTTTATAAAATGAGCCTTCACATATTATTAAAAGTCCTTCACACGTGGGAAGGACCTTTGTGACGAACCTTTATTTTTATGTGACTAGGGGCAAAAAAGTCATAAAGACTTATTTTGTGAAATCTAAAATTTTACTTGATTTAAAAGCTTAATTCAAACTTTGGAGGGCTCACTAACTTAATTAAAACTTTAAAAAGACTAAAAGTGAAACTATCACGAAAAATATTTTACTTGCCGCGAACAAATTACCGACCATCGCTTTTGCTTCGATTCGAATCACCCGCAGCTCTTGTCTCCGGCTTTTCAGACTCGTCGCTCTCAGATGTGGAACTAGTACTACTGCTGCTGCTACTACTTGTGGTGGGAAAACAACTTACGATCTCAGAAAGTTACGGACCCTCAACAAATTGGAAAACAATAGAGCTAAAGCCTTCGGCCGAAGAAGACCAATGCCCCTTCGGCCGAAATGGACTTATTAAACTTGCGGCCGAATACACCCAAACAACCCCTGCGGCCGAAGAACCAAATACAGATCCGGATAGCACTAATAAGCCCAAGCCCAGATAGGGAACCGAGTCCAAGAAGGAAACCAAGTCCTAGAAGGAAACTAAGCCCAAAAAGGAAGTCAAGCCCAATAAAAGACCAAGTCCGAAAAGGAGACCGAATTCAAGGAGAATAAGGAGCCCCAATCCAAATAGAAATAAGACCCAAACACCTTCTATAAATAAGGGGTAGGGATGATTGTAAAAGGATCCGATTTTCATTATTCATTAGAGCAAACTTTGTGAAATTATCTATGTAAACTTCTAGCTATTTTCTCAAGCAATTTTAGCCTGATATTTTGTCTGTGGTTTATTTGGCACCACAGTTTGGCGCCCACTGTGGCTCTCGCACAAGGCTGAGATCTCAGAGAAATAACAAAACCCAATTTCCGAATTACCCTAACTCCGTTCCATTCTCGTCAAACATGGCACCAGCAAATCCTAACACCATCATCGTAGAAGACCAAACCCCAAAGACGCCGGAGGAACAACTCGCCATCATGACGGAGATGCTCAAGAAAGCAAAAGAAGTAAGAAAACTGTGAAAAAAAAGCAGAATCTAAAAAAGCCTCCTCCAAGGGAAGAACCAAGCGATCAAGCCGGAGATACTCACCTCTATGCAAGAAGAGACTCAACTTTGAAGAAAGCTCCGACAAAGGGTCAGAAAAAAGCGACGAGTCAACGGAAAGTCGCAAAACGCTAGACCGGAGCAGCTCAAGCAGTTCCGATGATGAACAGAGGAAGCCGACGTCGTCCAAAAGAAGTCGCGAAAAACTCCACGATCGGGAAATCAGAGAATTAAAGGATCTGGTACAACGAACTTTGGGTAGAAGGATTACTATGCATTCTTCGACGACACACTATTCCGACACCCCATTCACGTCCTGGATCCTAGACACGAAAATACCATAAAGGTTTTCCATCCCTAGTATGAAACCTTATGAGGGAACAACAGACCCCGAAGATCACATCGCCAACTGCAAGACTCGCATGAGGATATGCAATATCCCTAAAGAAGATCTGGAAGCCATAATGTGCAAAGCCTTTGGTTCCACCCTAACCGGAACCGCCCAAAGATGGTATTCGGCCCTCCTTGAAAAAAACATTAAATCTTTCTCCTCATTGGCCACGAAGTTTGTCAATCACTTCTCCGACAGCCAAGGAAAAGAAAAAGATGTGGATGACCTCTATGACCTGAAGCAGGGAGCCAATGAGAGCCTCGGGCAGTACGTAAGGAAGTTCAAACAAACAAAAATGGCCATCCCAGATTGTAGGGACAAAAGTGCCATCAAAGCCTTCATAAAAGGGCTCGTAAAGATATCAAAATTTTACGAAAGCCTCAAACTGATAAAACCCAGGACATTCGAAGATGTGCTGGAAAGGGCAGAAGATGCGATGGAGTACGAAGAGGAATTCCAACCTAGGAATCAGAGAGGACCACAAAGCTCCTAAAATTCTAGAGGGCGAAGCGACTTTACCAATAGTGCCCGAAGTGAAGATTATAGAAAGAATCAAAGGGACTCCGGCAGCAGAAACTCCTCCAGGCCAAACTACAACGGTCCCGATCCCATACGAAGAGAAAAGGAACTATTGTCATACCCTCTCACCATACCTACGAGGGAAGCCCTAACGGTACTTAAAACCCTAGGGGACAGAGTTAGGTGGCCCGAAAAATCCAAGAACCCCTCTGCGCGAAAGGACATGTCTCGATACTGCCAATTCCATGGGGATCACGGCCACAATATTGATGAGTGTTGGACCCTAAAAAGGGAAGTAGCGGAGCTAATCAAAACTGGGCACCTGCGGGAAAACTTGACTGAGAAAGGGCGGGAAATTACGGCCGAAGCCGACAAAAACCGACAGCGGGTGAACTCGACCCCAGTAGCAAATGCAGAAGAAATGGTGATTAACATGACAGCTGGGGGATCCGATATATGCGGACTGACAAGCTCGGCCGCGAAAAGAAAGCTCAGAGAAACTCAGAGCATATACAGCATCAAGAGTGAGAACACGAACAACCATTACTCCATCACTTTCATCGAATGAGAAGCCGGAGAAACAAATGCACCTCACCACGACGCTTTGGTGATCAAAATCTCCATAGCGAACCTGATGGTAAAGAGGGTACTAGTCGACAACGGCAGCTCAGCCAATATCCTATTCCTGGAGACGTTCACAAACATGCAGCTGGATGAAAGGATGATGCGTAAGAAGGCTATCTCCCTCGTAGGCTTTGACGGAAAAGCCACCTCTACCATTGGAGAAATCGAGTTACCGGTATACGCAGAAGGAATAAACCTCCACACCACCTTCCTGGTAATAAGTTCCAATTCTGCTTATAACTTAATTTTAGGAAGACCCTAGATTCATGGGAGAGTGTGCATCGACTTCACCGATCTAAATAAAGCATGTCCGAAAGATCCGTTCCCGCTGCCGCACATAGATCTCACCATTGATGCGACTGCGGAATACGAGATGCTGAGCTTCATGGACGCATACTCCGGTTACAATCAGATACTAATGCACCCCGACGACCAAGAAAAAACCGCCTTTATCACATAGCGGGGCATCTATTGCTACAAAGTAAAGCCCTTCGGGCTGAAGAATGCGGGCTCCACCTATCAAAGGCTCATGAACAAAATGTTCGCCGATAAACTGGGGAAGAGTATAGAGGTGTACATTGATGATATGTTAGTGAAATCAGAGCAAACAAGCCAGCACGTTCACCATCTAAGTCAGGCATTCGAAACCCTCCGAAAGTACAACATGAAGTTGAACCCCATTAAATGCCAGTTCGGGGTCAAAGCGGAAAAATTCTTGGGGTACCTAGTAACGAAGAAAGGGATTGAGGCCAGCCCAGACCAAATCAAGCCGATCCTAAACATAGCGGAGCCTCAAAACAAGAAAGACGTGCAAAAGCTCACTGGAAGATTAGCGGCCCTAACCAGGTTTATCCCAAAGGCATCGGAAAAGTTCCAGCTGTTTTTTGAGGCCCTTAAAAAGTCCAAGGAGTTCGAGTGGACCGAAAATTGCAGAAAAGCACTAGCCGACATTAAAGATTTCTTGACCAGCCCTCCACTCTTAGCCAAACCGGAAGCTAATGAGAAACTATATCTGTACCTCTCACATTCACAGATTGCAGTAAGTACAGTCCTGGTCAAAGAAATCGGGGGGAAGCAGCAACCGGTATACTTCGCTAGTAAGACTCTAACCTCAGCAGAAACAAGATATCCAGCCTTAGAAAAAGCGATCCTGAGCCTGGTGTTTGCTGCAAGAAAACTCCAAGCATACTTCCAAGGACACCCAATCGTGGTGATAACCTCGTTGCCTTTGCGGGGCGTGCTACACTCCCCAGAGAAATCCGGAAGACTAATGGAGTGGGCCCTAGAACTCAGCGAACACGACATATCGTTCGAAGGGAAAAAGGCCATCAAATCCCAAGCCCTCATAGATTTTCTAGCGGACTTCAAGAAAAACCCATCCACTGAAGTAACTGAGGCCGAAGTAAATCAACTAATAACTTCTGCAACCGAAGAATGGGTACTAGAAGTAGATGGAGCCAGCAGGCAAAGCGGCAGCAACCTGGGCGTATGTCTCCGGCCACCGAATTTGCCCCCAATACTCTAAGCAATCCGATGCGAATTCCCAGCCACCAACAACGAGGCCGAATACGAAGCCCTTATTGCAGGATTAAGGGTGGCAAAAGAAAGTGGAGCAAACAATTTAACGATCAAATGCGACTCCCAGTTGGTGGTGAATCAAATAAACGGCACATACCAAGCCCGAAACGAGAAGATGACCAAGTACTTGAAGATAGCCAAAGAGCTCATGAAACGCTTCCAAAGGGCCGCAATAAAGCAGATCCCAATGGAAGAAAACAAAAGGGCCGATGCTATGGCGAACCTCGAGGCCTCAATGCAAAAAGATGAGCCAATAGGGCCAATTGTATACGCCTTCCTTCCCAAAGCGGCCATCGAGTATGAAGAAACCTTGGCTATAGAACAGAGCGACTGGAGAGCCCCCATCATCAGCTACATCAATCATTGTCAAGTACCTGAAGACAAAGTAGAGGCAAGAAAGCTACGAGCCCAGGCTGCCAGATTTTGCATCATCGGAGGGATACTTTTTAAAAGATCCATAGGCGGCCCCTTCCTAAACTACATCTCCCTCTCCGAGGCCGAGCTGGTGTTGAAAGAGCTCCATGAAGGATCAGCCGGGAACCATTCCGGAGGCAGGAGCCTAGCATTCAGAGCACATAGAGCCGGGTATTACTGGCCAACCATAAAGACAGATGTAGCCGAACTTGTAAAGAAATGCGATAAATGCCAAAGACACGCCAACTACTCCAACCTCCCTGCCGGAAATCTACACAACATCACCTCTCCATGGCCGTTCGACAAATGAGGGATGGACATCATCGGGCCTTTCCCGATATCCACACATGGTCGAAAAAGGTATATACTAATGGTAACTGATTACTTCACGAAATGGATAGAAGCTGAAGTTCTAGAAAGAGTCAGAGAGCAAGAAATACAGAAATTCATCTGGAAACACATTATCTGTAGATTCGGCATACCACGAGAAATTATCACCGATAACGGCCCCCAATTCATAGCGCAAACTCTGAAAGATTTCTGCAACCAGTTAAACATAAAACTCACATACTCAAACCCGAGATACCCCCAAGCCAACGGTCAAGCTGAAGCATCCAACAAGGCAGTGGTAGACTCCCTTAAGAAAAAACTGGAGGGGGTCAAAGGATTGTGGCCCGAAACCCTTCCCGAAGTCCTCTGGGCATTTAGAACAACCCCCAGAACTTCAACACTGCAAACCCCTTTCTCGATGGTCTACGGAACGGAAGCGGTACTCCCAACAGCGATCCTATCTCCACAAGAAAAGCTAAATGGAAGAGCTAATGAACATGTCCTGGCCTTCGAAAGAGATACTTCGAATGAAAAAAGGGAGAGCGCAAAGCGAAGAATAGCCGAATACCAAATGGGGATAGCAAGGCAGTACAACAAAAAAGTCAAGGCCCGAGCCTTCCAACCGGGAGATTGGGTACTCAGAAGGGTGTTCCAAAATATGAGAAACCAAGCCCATGGAAAATTGGCCGAAAGTTGGGAAGGACCATACCAAGTGGAACGAGCATCCGGAAAAGGGTCCTACAAGCTGCTCACAAAAGAAGGAAAGGAGACAGAGCATAGCTGGAACATACACCACCTCAAAAGGTACCAATTTTGAATATAGCACTATTACTGTAATAACGGGCACTCTTTTCCCCAAAAAGGGTTTTTAACGAGGCCCCACCTTAAAGCAATAAAACAAAGCTTTTCATCTCATCCACTACTCTCCTTAATATCTAGCACATTGCTAAAGGGCAACCCAAAAAAATTGCCAAAGGGCAAGCCTCTGGTAAATCCAGAAGGTCTCTGGCGAAGACACATTGCCAAAGGGCAACCCGGAAAAATTACCAAAGGGCAAGCCTCTGGTAAATCCAGAAGGTCTCGGACGAAGACACATTGCCAAAAGGCAACCCGAAAAATTGTCAAAGGGCAAGCCTCTGGTAAATCCAGAAGGTCTCGGGAGAATACATATTGCCAAAGGGCAACCCGAAAAAATTGCCAAAGGGCAAGCCTCTGGTAAATCCAGAAGGTCTCGGACGAAGACACATTGCCAAAGGGCAACCCGAAAAAATTGTCAAAGGGCAAGCCTCTGGTAAATCCAGAAGGTCTCGGGCGAAGACACATTGCCAAAGGGCAACCCGAGAAAATTGTCAAAGGGCAAGCCTCTGGTAAACCCAGAAGGTCTCGGGCGAAGACACATTGCCAAAGGGCAACCCGAAAAAATTGCCAAAGGGTAAGCCTCTGGTAAATCCAGAAGGTCTCGGGCCAAGACACATTGCCAAAAGGCAACCCGAAAAAATTGTCAAAGGGCAAGCCTCTGGTAAATCCAGAAGGTCTCGGGCGAAGACACATTGCCAAAGGGCAACCCGAGAAAATTGCCCAAGGGCAAGCCTCTGGTAAACCCAGAAGGTCTCGGGCGAAGACACATTGCCAAGGGGCAACCCGAAAAAATTGTCAAAGGGCAAGCCTTTGGTAAATCCAGAAGGTCTCGGGCCAAGACACATTGCCGAAAGGCAACCCGAAAAAATTGCGAAAGGGCAAGCCTCTGGTAAATCCTGAAGGTCTCGGACGAAGACACATTGCCAAAGGGCAACCCGAAAAAATTGCCAAAGGGCAAGTCTCTGGTAAATCCAGAAGGTCTCGGGCGAAGACACATTGCCAAAGGGCAACCCGAGAAAATTGCCAAAGGGCAAGCCTCTGGTAAACCCAGAAGGTCTTGGGCGAAGACACATTGCCAAAGGGCAACCCGAAAAAATTGCCAAAGGGCAAGCCTCTAGTAAATCCAGAAGGTCTCGGGCCAAGACACATTGCCAAAAGGAAACCCAAAAAATACCAGAGAGCAAGCCTCTGGTAAATCCAGAGGGTCTCGGGTGAAGACACTTTGCCAAAGAACCCCGAAAAGTCAAATATTAAATGAGGGATTGGTTCCTCGATCGAAAAGAAAAGGTAAAAAGCATAGGGAAAATTGCAACAAAATGTCTTTTCATTGATTAATAAAGATTACATCCGGGCAAAGCATTACAAAAAATGAAAAGAAAAATTATAAATCGGCACCATCTCGCAACGCGGCCGTAGCATCAAACTCAGTCTTCGCCGATTCCGGAGTCAATGACCCCCTGATGACTTGCTCGAGGGCAAAGACCCTAGTGGTGACCTCGGCCTGGGCGGCCTCCTCAGTCAAAACCTCCACTTGACCCTCCAAGTCCTTTATCTTCTCTTCGACCGCAGACTTGAAAGCTTTCAACTCTTCAATTTCCTTGGCCTGCCTGTTAAGGTAAGCGTCCTTCATCTTGCAAGAGGACTCGAGACCTAAGTTATGGGCCTACAACGCCGCAGAGCGTCTAACGGCTTCAGTGCACTGAGCCGTTACCTTCCCCAAATCATCTTGGGCAGCTTTAAGTTCAGCCGAAGCCTTACTGACACTCGCCTCCATCTCTCCCCGGTCACGCATAGCGGCTGAAAAGTGACGACACATCCCCACCGCACCTTGAAGCGCCTGAAAGAAGATCAAACAATTAAAAACAAGTTGACAAAAGAAATCGACACTAGGTGAAGTTTTAAGAACTTACCCTGTACAAGCCTCCAACGGCCATCTCGTTGAACTGGGTGAAGGACAGAGAGTTCAACATTCCTCATCCTGAGGAAAGAAAAAACCATCTGCAGCCTTCACCATCCCGGTCGTGACCCTTTGAGTGGAAGTATCACCGGGAAATTCGAGGAAGAGGCCGCTCCCACCAGAAGTGGGCTTCCTGCCAGTGTGCTTAACCCGCCTCCGCGGGCGCACAAGCTCATCTTCCTCCTCTTCCTCCATTGGCCTCTTTTCCTTGTCAATAGGAGCAACAGGACTCCTCTCTTCTTCGACCGAAGGCTGCTGCTCCTCAGTCATAGTCGCCCTCTCAGCTTTATGGGGACCCTCTCCATCAGGCGGCACCAGACTTGAGCGAGCATTGTCGGCCGAAGACCCCTGCCTCTCTTCGGTCGAAACACTCCTTTGACCAAAGGCAAATGCCTTCTCTTACTCCGCCTGGATTTGACGCATTATAGCACGCATGGCGAGCGCTCGCTGACCCGACGGCTTAGACATTACGTAATCAGCGATTTCTACAAGCAAGTCCAAAACGCATTAATTCGATCGCACGAAAACACTTAAAAAAAGATAGAGAAAATCAAAATCCACTTACTCGTCCTAGTAAATGCCCAAAGGCGACTGACACGGAGCTCGTGCAACAACTTTTTGTGGCCGCGCTTGCTGGCAGGGATCGCAAGTATGGCCTCACTTCTAGCACGCGCCCGAGGTGATGACTTGTAATTCTTGGCACCGTGCTTGGTTGCAAGCAAAACAGATTAAGTCAGCATGGTCGGCCGAATTAAACTACAAAATAAGCTAAGTCAGGAAAGCTATATGAATCCTTCCAGCATAAAGGATACCCTGGACCCTTGCCCAGTCGAGTAACGCCCCTAACGAAAAAATACTTGTCTTTCCATCGGCGCTCGTTAGACTTGAAACCCAGGATCATTATCTTTCCATTGGGACGGGCGTTCAAGACGAACCTACTAGTGTCCGGCTTCTCACGCTTAATAAAGTAAATAAAAAAAGTCTTCGGCCGAAAACGGCAGATTGCGCTTTTCCTTCAAATGGTCCACGCTCAGCAATATACGAATTGGGGGCGGAGTCAATTGGCTAGGATGGATTTTGCACCAAGTGCATAGCTCTTCGACCAGCCCCATTATGGGAAACCTGAGACCTATCTCAAAGTGCCTAAGATAGTAAGGCTGTCATCCATCAGCCAGAGCATCATCGACCTTCTCGTTATCACTTGGGAGCCTAGTCTCGATCCAGTCGGGAAACTTACAGCTGAAGCGTACAGCTTCCAACTCACCCCTCGTCATAGTGCTTCGCACATTGAGCCAAGGTGGGAGAATACCTTACGGCCTAGATTCGGCCGGGGGATTGCGGACGGACGAACACTCGGCACCATCCTCTTCGGCCGAAAAATAATAAGTGAGACCGGAAAAAGTGGACGTATCTAAGGAGTTAGAAGATGACATCTACACTCGACCGAAAAAAGCAGGTTAATGGTCTTCGACCGAAGTTAGGGCAACACTAACTCAGAAACGCACAAAAGATAATAGCATGAAAGCACAGACACGTGTACACAAAGATTAAAATAATCTAGAAAAAAAACAAATAAGAATGCGAAAAGACAACCAAAGCTCAGTTAGTGGAAGATAACCGGTTGAAAACCTAACTAGAAACCAAACCCAATCAGAAGTCTACTGGAAAATCAAGGCAAACCCAACGGCGAAATAAAAGAAACCCGCAGAGCAGACGATAAAAGGACCAAAACCGTCTCAACTAAAGCAGCAAAACGACTGGAAAACTAAAGAAATGAATCAGTAGAAGCTAACCTTGAGAATACAGAGAAGAAGAGCTGGAACGGGAACCAAAAGCTTCACTAGAAGAGACAATGGCGACTGAGTTTCGTCTTAGAGAGAGAGGCTCTGAGATGTGAATTCGAAAAGATGAAAAGTATAGAGAGAGAGAGGTAAGCCGGCATTTAAATAGTAAGGTAATGATTTTACTTTTAAGGCACAACAGTCGAGGAGCCGTCGAATTAAAAAGATTTGATACGCAAACGCTGACGTGGAAAGCAAAAGGAGTAATTGGCCAACTAGTGGAATCCTAGCTGGAAACACGCCCAGTGTAAAATGCAACCTCTCGGCCGAAAGGACCCTACCGAAGGGAGACCTCTTCGACCGAAATAAGCCACCAACTTATTGCCACACTTGAAAGAGTTAAGTAATGACAATAAGGGGATTACTGTGGTGGGAAAACAACTTACGATCTCAGAAAGTTACGGACCCTCAACAAATTGGAAAATAACACAGCTAAAACCTTCGGCCGAAGAAGACCGATGCCCCTTCGGCCGAAATGGACTTATTAAACTTACGGCCGAACACACCCAAACAACCCCTGCGGCCGAAGAATCAAATACTGATCCGGATAGCACTAACAAGCCCAAGCCCAAAGAGGGAACCAAGTCCAAGAAGGAAACCAAGTCCTAGAAGGAAACCAAGTTCTAGAAGGAAACCAAGCCCAAAAAGGAAGTCAAGCCCAATAAAAGACCAAGTCCGAAAAGGAGACCGAATTCAAGGAGAATAAGGAGCCCTAATCCAAATAGAAATAGGACCCAAACACTTTCTATAAATAAGGGGTAGGGATGATTGTAAAAGGATCCGATTTTCATTATTCATTAGAGCAAACTCTGTGAAATTATCTCTGTAAACTTCTAGCTATTTTCTCAAGCAATCTTAACTTGATATTTTGGCTGTGGTTTATTTGGCACCACACTACTCGGTAACAGTAGTCTCTGATTCATCGGCGGCGATTGAGGCGAATTCTACGAGAACTTGAGAACGATATTCCAAAGCGATGAATCTTGTTTGTGAATTGACAGCGTCAATTGGAGAGAAGATGAGCTCAACTGATCCGACAGAAGACGGAGCGCGACGATGAAAAACGTCTGTTAAAGACGGTGATTGAATTGGAGATCGGCATCGGTCGAGAATAGGAGAAGAGAAATAACGTTGATAGCCCCGTCGAATACGATTCGCGTTTCTTGTTTTCCAAAAACTCCGTTTTTTTTTTCTCCTGAAATTTGCTTTCTCTTACCAAAAACTTCGATTTATTATTATTATTATTTTTTTAAAATGTCATTTCGAGATTTGATTGCTTTTGGGCTTAAATTTATTATGGTTTGGCCCACTGTGCAAGTCTATTGCGAGCTCTTAGGGCCCACTATAATATTTGATTTGTGAGGGATGATATTGCCCCTTAACCTTCTATTTTCACGCCCCTTTAATGATATATTGACCGTAATATCCTTTAAAGTGGATAAAATAGATTATATTTTATTATTTTTATATTTTGACAATTAATTAAATTTATTAATATGTTTAATAAATAAATTATAAATTTTAAATTAAATTAATTTATTTATATAAATATCATTAATATTATTTTGTATTTTTAAATTTTGTTATATTTTTATTTTTTATTCTTATAATTTAAACTGGTACTTATTATAAATAAATTTAAAAAATTAATTAATTAAAAAAATGAAAAAAACCTATTAATAAATATTAAATTGAAAATAATTAAAATATCAAATATATATTTATTTCTCATAAATATATTTATTATAAATTATATTAATATAATTAAAATTATTTATATTAATTATTATTATATTGTTTTATTTTTTTCAATACAAAAATATAATGAGATGATTAGGTCATTTTTAGAATTTTAAAAATTTAACTGAAGATTGGGGTGTACATACAGATGGTTGGGGTGGTAATATCACCACTCTTGATTTTTCCATCTTCTCCACGCTAACAAATGTAGAGAAAATTGTAAAATTAATTAATTAATTAAATAAGACTGATTTTAACCATGAAACTTTCATATGAAACCAACTATTTGGATAGAATTCCTGAAAACCACTCAAGAAAGTGAAAATCAAAGTATATGGATTTCATAAGTTTATGTGAATAAGATATTTAACAAGATCGGTTAGAGAGTACGTTACACATCACTTCCAAATTATTATTTCGTCACAAAACCACTAAAAGTTACGAAGGACTTATTAGAAACCACTATTCATTATAATTTATAAATAAGTAGTTTTCATGATCAATATACAATCACTCCTAAATTATTACTATTTCCTAACAAACAATCACCACCTAATTCCAACAAACAAATATTATATAGGAAATACTTCATGATCAGCTAAAAGTTACAAGGACTTATTAGAAACCACTATCCATAAATATTCTATGACTTATAGTTTAAAAATAAGTAGTTTTCATGATTATATCGATCCAGACATCACTCTACTTCACATACTCTATCCTTTCTGTATGGCTCCTGCAGAATCGAAAGAAATCACAGTCAATATGTATATTCTTCAAAAAATAAACAGCATTATATCTAGGAATTGGAAAGTGGCAACTGATCTCCAAATTTGTGGACACATCTTGAAACTATTCTCCAAGTTCTTGCCTATTCTGTGCTGCTGGAAGCACAAGGAGACAATATTCAGTAAGATATTGTATCAAAACCATAAGTCAATAACACAGTTGATTGATCAAGCTTGTGAAAGAAAACAAAAAGATACCTTTGGTAGATATGTCTTCAATTTTCCAAGAAGTCTTCGCTGAGAATCTTTAAAATGCAGGACTGTAAAACAACATAATACAGATCACAGTTTAGCAAAACAATTTTAGTTTTAAGCAAGATCAGCAGGAGCATACAAGGTGAATAAGCCTCGGCATTAGAATGTAATCGATACAATCATCTTTGTGAGCAGTAAAAACCTACAAAGAGGGGAAACGTTTACACATTATTTGAATTGGAACTAAAAGACCCTACCCTACATGTTGTCCTTATATAACAAGCAAACTCAAATATGAATTGATCCACACATCTCTGATCAGTATAAGCATATACGAAAACCACAATGCCTCCATAGAGCCACAATGAAAGATCTATTTTATCGCAACCACATCATTTTTATTGATGGGCTTTATGAAAGATCTATTTTGCCTCCACAAAGCCACAATGCCTTAGGAAATTCACATTGCAGCCAAAACCAAACAAGCATAAATTGAACTGTTTCACTCCCTAGATTAAGCCAAGTCTATGACTAACTATTCTTTAAGTTTTTTTTTTGGCTTATCACAGCCCCTGGGACTGTGTCTAAGGGGCACTTATCACTCTCTTCTATTTATCATGAATTATTATTCCTTTCAATTACTTCGTCCCATCATTACTATTATATGAATGATTAATAATAAAAGATATATCATTTACATTGCATTAAATACTTTTAATGACTGTTGCACAAGTAAAATATTCCTCTTCAACAAAAAAAACGCATAACCTAGCTTTCACATAATTTAGGGTATATCCATCTTGCAACTGAAATCGACAAAATATGAAAAACAATTGAAACCTTATTACACACCTATTTGCAAGAGCACTAACAACCACCTCATTAACAACACAGAAAATCACTCTGTGCATAAAATTCCACCCGCCATGATCCATCAACTACAAAAACCTAAACCAAATCAACATAAACCACAAAAGACGACAACGATTATCAATATATACGAAACATACATAAAAAATAATAACAATAAAGAAAGAAATGAATCAATTAATCTTGAAAAGAAAACAGAAAATCATACCTTTAATATTCTTGATATGAACAATTGAACTCGTGGATTTCACATGATATATGCTTCCCTTGAATCCCTAATTTCTAGAACCTACCTTATAACCATAGAAACTTTCATTTTCTATGTTATACTCGCTACAACGCTCATCATTCTCTTGTCAGTACCACTTCCCCAGTGTTTCTTTTTCTTCAATGGATGTGTCTCGTTGAAACACTTTTTTCCATCCTTGTTTCCCTAGTCTACGCTCCTGAAAAATACAACACATTGAATCATATCAAATCCCGTGTCACGTCAGGTTTCAAGTTATGTTATGTTACATTATGTTTTTTACCTGGTGTGAGTTGGTGAAGAATAGGATTATGTTTGCATCTACCCAATTAGCCCATGTTTCAATCCGATTTGTAAGCTACAGGTGTGTCAGTTCTTCATATCCATCTAGTCCATTTGCAAATGAACCCCATCTAGAAACAAACTACATTGATTAAGATCTCATAATTACTGTTAATTACATTTGTGATTACTGATTAATTTACTTGCAGTGTCTTGAGTCTAAGACCACTCATCCACCAAACATAAGTATTGAAGACAATAATATCAACACCAAGCCAATTTTTGGCATGTTTGGCAACAGAGTCAACTTTCATTATTCTCTTCTTTGGATCACCTATGATTTTTTCTTCAGTGTTGGACACTATAAGAAATGGAGCCCAGTAGAATTCAATTGTTGAATTCTGTTGTTTGTATTTCCTATATTTGAAGCATTGTATGTAAAATTATATATTGTAGTGTTGTGTTGTTACCTTAGCTTTGAAGACAGAATGAGAGCGACCTCTTTTTATAGACTTTTTGTCTTTTGGAATTATGACATTGACCTATTTGTAACGAATCTCCTACAAATAGTAGTTTCTTGTTTCACAGCTTCTTTAACGTTACTTCTGGATTGAACCTGTTATTAAACATAAACATAGGAAATATAAGCACATGAGCACTGATGATCTAAAATTGTGTATAATTTTGATTTGTTTCGGATAGAATTGTGAACTAACCTTGGCAAGGTACAGTCCTTAGGCTGCCATTCCCAGGGGCAATAGTCAGAATCTGGTCATGCATTTTTAACACAAGAGACTTGTCTGTCAAGGTAAGGACAAGTTCTGTCAAAATACAAAGGCTTGATTGAAGTGTTGGACACCTATTTCCCATTAACAACATTACATTCTTCCCGATCAAAATCAAATCTATCATCTATCTCTGTGGTTTACACATTCTTCTCTGCAACTTTCTCCTCTACATACACACACACACATCAAACAAACCATTATAAAACCATACATGATAAGGTAACTTGGATTATAAGTTAAATGACTTACTAGATTTATGAATAGAGCTTCTATTGGAGCAAAATCTGGGTTTGAAGAAGGAATTGGAGGAGAGTAACTAAGCCTTTAAGTGTACAAGAGAGCAGTCAAAGCCAAACAGAAGACAGTAATAGAAATGACACATAGAGGAAGCTTTCCTCTGTATAGTTTCAAAATTTAAGCCGTTACTGGAGGTGAAACTGCAGCTAAGCTCATGATCGATGATGATGATATCAAAAGAAGGGTATATAAGGAAAATGAAAAGGTTGATAGATAGAACTTTAGAAAACCAAATCGGGTAGAAAATGTTCTATGGACATTACTACATTTATTCAATAGTAAAGGAAGTTTAACTACTCTCCAACTCCTCCAAGCACTGATGACAGATAAGGTCTACATATATACATCAAGCAAAAGCCTGCAGAGAGAGCAAGAGCTGCGCGGTCATATGCAGTTTCTTCTGGTTGATGAGACTGGTTTGAAGCTCGCCAAGCCTGTAATTTCTCTGTCTGTAACTAGTGTGTTTATATCATTAGTGTCTTCATAAGTTAGATCGGTTCCAAGTCGCAGAAAACCTGCTGTGAAATCCCAGGAACAGAGTCAGTAGACCAACATAATTATAAGAATTATGCGCACACACTGATTTGGACATTTTGATTTTTATAATCATCAAAACAATGTTGATCCACATTCAGTCCGTCAAATTCAGATCTTTTTGAATATTATGGTGGTCCTGAATAACTGGATTGCGTGTATATATAGCTAACTCTGTTGTTCAGTATGTGTTACTATATAATTTAGTTAAGCAATTGTACCCAATACTTCGAGGCCAAATATCTGACACAGGCCAAATTTTTTTAAGTCGTAAAGGAAAATTCGAGGATAGAGAGAATGATGACCTTTGCGAGAAGAAAATCAGCTAAAATTCCATTGCCACCAACCAGCTCACGTCCTAGAGCAATTGTTTGTTTCACAGGCTTTTCAGCTGATCCATGCATGAAGGTTATGTAAGATGTGATGGTTGTGAGTAGAACAAATAATAAAATGTATTGTATAAGTGCAGACAAGTGAGGTACCTTTACCAAGCTGGATTGGCCTGGGGATCATTTTACCACTCTCGTATAATTTGCACAAGCGCCATCCCCTTGAACATTACCCAACATTTCAACAAGTTTCTGCTGGTTGAGTTGGAAAGCTGGAAAAGGTGCTCCAAACTATTTCTCTCCTTCAGTTACCTTTGAATTGGGTAAGCTTTAAGATCAATACAAACCTTACATAAACAGCCGTAAAAGAGAGGATCCGGAACAGTGTGATACCTGTGACATATCATAGACGCCCATTATTATTCTGATAGGTTGCCAGGCAACCATCACACATGAAACAGTCGAAACCTGTTTCCATTCAGTAGAGAGTAGTTAGTCAGATAGTCAAACATCCAGAATAAAACACGTGCAGGAGATAAAGACTAACAACAAATCAACCTTGCTTGTGTCCCTGAAAGAATTGACACCAGGTAGTCTGTCCTAATCAGGTACAAATACATTGTTCAGGGTACCATTTTGGACAATCCTCAGACCAATTTTATTTTTATTTTTTGAGGGCTTTTAAGCCAAGAGCATCCTTTCTTACAATAAAACTGAAACAGAAAGCAGAAACCCATTTCAACAGACTGAACATGCGAAGAAGCTTTCAAAACTATTACATGCGAGCTTCAAACAATAAAGCCTATCTGTATCCTAACAAAGGTATAAAGTTAAATATAAGACATCCACTGTAAATTATTTCTTATGTCTTATTTATTATTTTTCCATTATAATACCTCATATAGACTTTGACATCTCAAGCCTATGCAAAAACTTTGCACATGGATGTAATTACATGTGATATATGGATTCAAAAAATTGTGGCTCTGTTAAAACCCAAAAGAGATTCACTAGTCTGACTCCTGCTTTTATTGTTATTAACTTATGCATACTTATCCTACAAATTATCCGGTGAAGTTGGTACTTGATAGCCTTTTATTATCCTTCGAAAGAGGTTCCACTATCAATCTCAGTTTGTTCCTGTATCTAAGTTTTTCAACCCACAGATTTAAGAAATATAATGGTCTAGATGCTAAAATGGGTATTGTACAAAATAAGGGTGTGAATAGCAATATAAACAATAATTTTGCATTGATATTTAGTTATGGACATAACAATGCAATAATTAAGGACAAAGTAGGAAGATGGGCTTTGGTGGCTTTGTAAAGTCTAAACAACCCTAGAGGTGTTAAATTTTGTTAGCCAACATTCTATGCAATATGCACACTTGAAGAAGACAAAACTAAATTAGGTGTTCATCTTCCAATTGAATGGAGAGACAAGCTGCACAGGTTCTAATTGGATGTTTGGCTATCAATAAGATTTGAGAATTTCAGTCTTTAAAATGAGAGAGGTCCTACTAACCAACTAAATTTTACCATACTTGTTTATCTGGTTTGTTGTGGTATTCCTTTCAAAATAACCAACACATCTGCAAAAGTATTGTTTCCTATTCAGCGTTTTTTGGTCTTGGAGTACCCAAACTCTATTAACTTGATAGCCAAAGAGTCAGAAAATTTTATATCTTAGCATGAAGCAGTTTCATCTTTTATAATAGTGCAAATCAATCTACACATAAATATTAGAGTTTAGGAGCTACAACCTTTGTTGCAGTTGATCTCAAACCACTTGCATCACTTCCATAGTCAGGTTCTGGGAGACCCTTTAAAACACAAATGAATTTTCAGAAGTCCAATTATATAGGAATCAAAAGTACGCCAGCATATACTAATATCAAGATACTCACCCAACATCCCATGCTTTTTAACTGTGCCAAGAAGGCCAATATTTCTGCTTCTATGCTTCCGTGCCTCTGATCTAAGAGTGTTGTAATTCACCACTCAGAGACATTAAACATCAAACTGCAAAGGAATGCACCAAAATGAAAGTACGACAACTTGCATCAACCCTAGCAACCAAAGTTGTGGATAGCACTGCTGCAGTTATAGAAATATCAGAATACCCATAACCTTGATGAACCACCCAAAACAATCAGTTTCCTACCGTCAAAATTTACAACATCAACAAATGGAATTAACACATTACAATGCAACCTTAATCGTACCACCAGCAACACGCAGATAAGCTAACTTTGGAATCATTAATCGGAAACTCGGCCTTCTCCCAATGCTGCATTTGAAAACACATTAAGTAAGAATTAAAGTAAGGGATTGAAGAAAGAATGCGTGAACTTGGATTTAGCTTCACTTTCCCCTTTCAAACCAATTCCCAATACCTTCATTTGAATTGATTTCGCCACGTCACCCCATTCCTTATATGAAGAAAATGGAGGGAAAATCTCTCTTTACAAATAAACACTCTAACAAACCAACTCGACAACTTCACTCACTTCTTTTCACCTGTAAATCTAACACGCTTTTATGTTTTGTTCTAATCAACATAAACCTCATTTTCTGTTTCATTTACTCTCTCTCCGATCAGCAACATCCTTAACCTCTATGTCATTTTCCGTTTAGCTTGCTATCAGGTTCGTCCCTAATCTCAACTCTCCTCCATTTTACTTATCTCTGGCGATTTATATTATTTTCCGACGGTTCACATCAGAAAGATAGATTTCTTTAAAGAATGATAGATATCTTTAATTTTCTTTGAATGATAGATTTTTTTAATTGACTTCTTTCTCTTGTTCGTCGTTTTTTCTTTAATATTTTAGTTAGCGAGTGATCAACCATAGATCTCAACATTAATCTTTTCACACACCTCTGTTTCTCTTGTTCGTTGTTTTTTCTTTAATTTTTTAGTTAGGGAATGATTAACGATAGATCTCGACATTAACCTTATCACACACCTTTGTTTATCTTGTTCATTGTTTTTTCTTTAATTTTTTTAGTTAGTTAATGATTAACACATTAATCTTCTCACACATCTCTGATTATTTTGTTCGTTGTTTTTTTAATCAGTGAATGAATTAACGATAGATTTCTACAGCGGCGTCCCCAAAAAATTGGAGTCCCTGTACCAAATATTACGCATGGCTTAATTTAAAGTACCAAAATGACAATATATATCAATGTATTGTAATATAAATTATAGCCGTATGGTCTAAATATTTTGTCTAATACATAGTTTTCACTTGATAAACATCATTCTCTTAGTATTCTTTGTAATGAAATCTTCAATGATAGATTCATACTCAATCTTCTCTAGCATTCCTTATTTTTTTGGACTTCAATTTGGGCGTTGACAACTTGAGTATAAAAAGTAACCTACAACAATGTAAACTAATAAATTCTTTGTATATATAGGTTAAATTCTTTATATCTATGGGCTCTTCTTTTCAAGCTATATATATTATATAAAGTTATGGGCCAACAAATAATAACAATAAAACATATATTAATTTGGGGCCCCTCCAATTATGGGGCCCTGTGCGGTTGCCCAGCCCGCACAGCCCAAGGGACGAGCCTGGATTTCTAACATTAACCTTCTCATACACCTGTGTTTCTTTTGTTCGTTGTTTTTTTAAAAAAAATATTTTTTAGTCAGTAAATGATTAACGATAGATTTCTAACATTAACCTTCTCACACAGCTATATGTTTTTCTTGTTTGTTGACATCTCTCTATTTATCTTGTTCGTTGTTTTTCCTTTAACTTTTTTAGTTAGTGTATGATCAATGTTGACATCTCTCTATTTATCTTGTTCGTTGTTTTTTCTTTAACTTTTTTAGTTAGTGTATGATCAATGACAACATTAACCTTCTCACGCCTCTATTCTGTTTATTTATTTTTGGCTTGCTCTCTAATCTCAAACCTTTATTATTATCTTGTTCGTTGTTTTTTCTTTAACTTTTTTAGTTAGTGTATGATCAATGTTGACATCTCTCTATTTATCTTGTTCGTTGTTTTTTCTTTAACTTTTTTAGTTAGTGTATGATCAATGACAACATTAACCTTCTCATGCCTCTATTCTGCTTATTTATTTTTGGCTTGCTCTCTGATCTCAAACCTTTATTATTATTTTTTTTCGGCGGTTGAAATTACATAGTTGTCCTCCACATTTGTTGATTATTGAGCTACTTCCACTTAGTTTGTAACTTATGTTCACACTGTTTTGTATTTCTGCTGCTGATTTTTTTGTCTATCAACTTGATGTGAGATCTGTGCTCGAGTGATGTTGGGCCTTGCTACTTCTTCATGAATTTAGAAACTCAGAATTAAAACATTTTCATTTTCTGTTTTGTTCAATTAAATTAAATGGTCGAAACTTTCAGTTACTAAGTTTCTTTAATAGTTTGTCGGTTAATTAATTAATTAATTATTTATTTTTCCTTGATAATAATTCTAATGAACTTTGTTTGGACAATTTAAGAATTTTTAGTTAATAACTAGGATTGTGCCACCTGCAAGGCAGGTGGCCTTCGTTTAGTATTTTTTACAAAAGTGTTAAATACTGCATATCTTTCTAATTATACCCTTAATATAATTGCATCCAAAAGTTAATATTGTAGTCTTAATAAAATTTTTCTCTCGGTTGAATTTTTTCTTCAACAATAAAATTATGGAGAACATCCAGAAATTTAATAGTGTAGTTTTAATAAAATTCTTTATCTCATCATTTCAACTCGTTTGAATTTTTTCTTCAAATCTATAATTTTGATAGTGTAGTTGTAATAAAATTGTTAATTTGTTTGAATTTTTTCTTCAACCATATAATCAAAGAGAACATCCACGGAAGTAATTCAACCAACAATAATGAATGAAGTGAGCGTTAGGATTGTCAACAATATTGGAATGATATTGGTAAATTCCAAAACTCTTGCATGAATTCAGTTTACATCTATCTTATCAATTAATGCCTCCATGACATCGTTCTTCCCTACAAACTTTGGAAGACTGAACATGATTTGTTTTCTGAGTAATTAAAAGATGAAATTTTAGAGAATTTAGTTACATCTTTGGACGTCTTCGCTGCTTTCTAATGGGATTTTTTATTAAAAAAAGAACATCTTTTCTTTCTCTTCACCCTTTATCATTGAACTTGCGATTTTCTTTATAAACTCATCTAGGTTAAAAGGGTATAATTGGAATTTGAATTGCGGTATTAATAAATTTAATGCAGTATTTAGTAATGCCCTTTTTTAATATTAATTTTAACATAAAAAATAATAAAATATTTTTTCCTACAAGTATGTGGTCAAAATATTTTAAATCTAATATTCCAGTTGTTAAAATATAATAATTAACATGGTTTGTATTTTTACTTCTATATTTATTAGAATATATTACTTTTATTTTTTATATAATCTATATTATAAATTTGAATTTTATAGTTAAATTAAAAAATAAAATGATAATTAAATAAAAGTAAATTAATCATTATTTTATTTTATAATAATTATTATAAATTATTTGATAATCTGATTTTTTTTAATTTTTTATCTGAATTATTTAGATTTTCTATAAATAATTATCAAATTATAAAAATATATAAAAAATTTTAGTTTTATTTATATTATTTTGAAAATATAAACCACTTAAAAAAAATATTGATTAAAAACAAATACAATAAATAGAAAACTACTAAAATGATTACAATTTTAAATAAAAAATTTGTATATAACTAAAAAGGTGGCAAACCAAACGGATTAAGAGTATGTATAGCATTAGACTTTCAATTAATTATTATATTAGTGTTTCAAATAGCAATAATAGTTAGTTAGATTAGATTTTAAATTAGTTGTTGAATTGAACATTTGATATTAATTTGTAAAATTTTTAAATTAGCTATTAAATATAAAATTACTAAAATTTATTATAGATATAAATATAATTTAAAAATAATGATATAAATTAATTATAAAAAATTTATTAATAAAATAAATTACTATTATATTCTAACTTTGAGAAACAAATGTTAAATCCCAATTTAAGTACGATTATCAAGTCGTATTTTTTTTAAAAATTTAAAATTTAAAATACAGTATAAAATACTAATTACAAATCTTTCTAATACAATATTGGGAAAAAAATTTTATAGGCCATAAAAAGTTTACTATAAAAAGTTGACAAAATTAAAGTTTGATTTTCATTCCATAAACCATTCACAGACTGTGACCAGACTGTGACCGTAATTCACAAAATATGTGAATTGTAAAATTTCAGAGGTATTTTGGGAAAATTGGACTATGTAGTGAAAACTTTTAAAAATCTGTTTTTATATGTTTTTCGAAACAGTTCTATAAAACCCATTTTTTAGAATTTTCAGTACAAATATTTGACTTTTCTATCTTCCATTTTACTCATGTCCTTTTAATATATTTCCTACTTCTTATAATATGGTTTTTTCTAAATCACTTAAATTCGATTTCTATTTATTAAATTGCGAATTTCATTTTTAATCTTTTCACTTTCACCACTAATATTAATATTAAGAAAAAATGGTTAGTAATTGAATAAGTCATGTCCATTCTTAATAGCATTAATGTTCTTCAACAATTTAACTACACTTCTTTCCATTCTGATGTAAGTTAAATGTTATAATTGCGTCCAATTGAAAATGAAAAAATATACCATTTTACTGGAAAAAAAATAACTACTGGCTGAAAATAATAAAGTATAAATATAAAATATAGTCATGTGTATTAAATGCACAAAGAATATATAATTAGAATTGGAAAAACACAAGTAAACACAGCAGAGGATAAGCAGGTAACTGGAATGAAGAATGTGTTGAAAGGAAAGAGGGTAAAATTGTAAAAGTTGAAATTTTGGAAGAGGAAATAAGCAGGTGGAGACAACTGCGTGCTTATTCTCCTTTTTATGTATAGTAAGATATAAAAATAATGGTAGCTTAAACTAATAATATAAATAAAATCAATCTAAAATAATATATAAAAATATATAAATTATATAATAAATAATTTAATTTTAAATATACAATATTAACTTTTTTATTTTAATCAATATATATATATATATATAAAAGAAGAAAAGTCTCCGGACAAAACTCCATCAAGACAATATTTTTGTTTTAATTAGACAAAAATTATTTAAAACTCTTGTTTTTAAAATATTAATTATCATATTCAAATCTTATATATATTATATTAAAATTTTTAAAAATTATTATTAGATAAATCTAAATTAAAAATACATAATAAATTGATAACTTTTTAAAAATTAAAATTTATATAAATTAATTTCAAAATAATTTTAGAAATTTAAAGATAAATATTTAAAATCATAAGAATTTTATTCCAAATCAATTTTCTCCCTCATTGTGTTTAACACTATATATATATATATATATATATATATATATATATATATATATATATATATATATAGTTATTCACCTCCATTAATCTCCCATCTTATTTTATTTCTCATAATCGTAGGATCAAATGTTATTTATCACTACTTTTATCGCCAACGACTCTACTATTCTTCAACCTCTCATCTGCTCTCAGAGTAAGTTATTAAACTTACTTGAGTTTTGTTATGTTTAAAAATAATTTTAAATTTGTTATATTTAAAAATAATTTTAAAATCTTCTCTTCAGGAAGGAAACGAAAGACGAAGTATTACACTAAGAATTTCAAGGAAGGTAATTTTTTTTAATATAGAACAGCCGGTACTACAACTGTATCACAATATAAAGAAAATTCAATTAGCAAGTTCGAACAAATTATAAAATCTGCAGTTGATAATGAAAGCGGAAGCTCAAGGAAGAAAACTATAAACGATATAAAGCGCATGTGTAGATAATCCTATACGTAGAACATTTTTTCTGGGAGAATTTCCTAAATTTGTTTTTGATATTTGGTTTAAGTATCTTCCTGTACAATGGTTTATTGTATCTATTAGCACTGTAATGTAGTCTTGCTGTGATGTAGCATTTTCCAACATCAATTAGTATTTACTATGACTTTTGATTTTTTACAAGAGTCAGAATTTGATTGATTTAATTGATGTTTTGTTGTTTGTTATTTCTACTGGATTTGTATTTTGGTACTAATTTACTATAGGTGAGAGATGGTAGGTTATATTGAGGTGTAATATAATGGTATCTAAAATATCAATTATATATTAGAGTATATTAATTAAAATATATTAAAATTTTAAATTTTATTACAATTTAGATATAAAATTATTTATTTTCTTTTTATATTTAAATATCTAAATTAATTAACAAATTTCAACGTCTTAACAAATTAATATCCATAAAATAAGGAATCAACTTGATTTTATTAAGATTTGATTAAAAAATAAATATATTATTCAATTAAATTAAATATATCAACATGTATCGAAGTTTGAATATCATGTTAACAGAGTTATGTACATATGAAAACTCAAGTTTCGTATTTCTTCTTTTTATATTTAAATATCCAAATCGATTAAATTAAAAGAAAAATAATTTTATACATTCAAATTATTTCTTCTTTTTATATTTAAATATTCAAATCGATTAAATTGAAAGAAAAATAATTTTATACATTCAAATTTATTTCAATTATGTTTAATTCTACACCATTTATTTTTATTATTTTATTTATTTTTCTTAAACCATAATAATATAAGTTAATTATCTTTTTAATAATTATAATTTATAATTATAACCAATAAAGTTAATTATAATTCAACTACAACTACTATAATAATTCATTACGTTATTATTTTATTTATTTTTCTTAAACCATAATAATATTACGTAATTATCTTCTTAATAATTATGATTAATAATTATAACCTACAAAGTTAATTAATTTAATTCAACTAAAATTACTATAATAACTCATTACATTATTATTTTATTTGTTTTTCTTAAACCATAATAATATTATATAATTATCCTTTTAATAATTATAATTTATAATTATAACTTATAAACTTAAATCAAATTCAACTACAATTAACCTATAAAGTTGAATTCTACAATTACTATAATAACTCATTACGTTATTATTTTATTTATTTTTCTTAAACCATAATAATATTAGGTAATTATCTTTTTAATAATTATAATTTATAAAATTAATCCTAATTCAACTACAATAATTATAATTTATAATTATAACCTATATAAGTTCTTTAAATACAAAGTTATTATTTTATTATGTTTATTTTAAAAAGATATATATATATATATATATATAGTAGTAGAAAAGTCTTAGAACAAATTTTAACTAGATAAATAAATTTGTATTAATTAAAAAAATCTTTTTTAAATTTTATTTTTATAACTTAAAATAATTATATAATATATTTTAAATAATCACTTCAAATCATTAAGTTTATAACAAATATAAAATTAAAAAATAATTTATTTATTATGATAAATATTAAATAAATAATCTATTTATTTATTATGTAATATTTTAATAAATAAGATTAGTTAATGATGAGCCAGCCAGTAATCAAATACTATATTAATTAAACTTCTCCATCTGCCACGTCACCACCAACAAGAGCAAAATTCTGCACTCCTCGTTCATTAATGTGATTTGCATTTTATATAATGGGTCATTTCTAAAAACAACCCATTTTTTCAAACGTTTCACTTTGAGCATCCGGTTTTGAAAGTTTTGGAAAACTACCTCCAAAATCAAAACCACTAGTGGTTTTTGGTAATTTTGTGAGTGGTTTTGGTGTTGTATGAGTAATTTTGATTTTAGAAAATTTCCGAATCTCTAAATTAAACATATAGAATTTCAAAACCACTCATACAACACCAAAACCACTCACAAAAATACCAAAAACCACTAATGGTTTTGATTTTGGGGTGGTTTTCCAAAACTTTTAAAACCGGGTGCTCAAAGTGAAACGTTTGAAAAAATGAGGTGTTTTTAAAATAACCCTTTATATAAAAGCCCAACGAAATTCAGCATCTTCTTGATTTCTAAGTGCCTGTTTGGTTGGGCTTGTCTACTGACTGAAAGTGCTTTTTTAAACCTAAAAACACTTCTTTTTTATTTTTGGTTGTTTGATAAAAATTGCAATAGAGCTTTTGAGGGTTTAAAAAAGCAGAAAATCATCTACTGAGAGAAGTACAAATTTGATGCTTCTTCGAGTAGATCTTTTTGAGCTTTTTTAAAAAGATACAAAATATCTTTTATACCCTTATAATATATGATATATAACTCATGATTTCATACTTTATTTTACTTTCTTTACATGTAAATACTATTATTTTGAGATATATAAAATTACGATAATTTAAAATTTTAAATCGACAATCAAAATTTTTATATAAGTTTGTGAAATCTTTATATAAAACAAATTTGTAAGATTTTATAAAACTTTATCTTCTATTATTATTATTATTATTATTATTATATTTGTAACTTGAATTTTTTCTTTTCAATTGAGTTTAAAAATATATATAATATTCACATTTGAATTGGTTTCATGTAAAAAAAAATCGAACAAAAAAATATATGGTAACTATATGTTTTTTTTACATGTAAATATTATTTCATATTTCGATACTCAACTCTCAATTTGCATTTTAAATTTAAACCAAATTTTAAATTTAAAGCAAATTTTGCGAATAACTACATAATAACAATTAATAAATAAATATATTCCAATATTAACAAATAAGTGAATATTTATATCTAATACCCTTTAACTAATTATAACGTCTTAAAATACTTTTAAAAGTAATATTTCCAAACACTTTAAAATTGAAAAGTACATTTTTAATTGATAACCAAACACCTAAACTTTTATTCTTGAAAGCTCTACTTCTAAAAGATCTATTATTAAAAGATCTACTATTAAAAGATCTATTTAAAGAAGCTGTACCAAACAAACACTAAATCACGGACCACGTATTCTCTGCTTTTTATCTGTCATCCTCTCAATCTCTCCAGTAATTATCTTCTTAATAAGTTATTATTTTATAAATTTATATATATATATAAATTATCTTTTTAATAATTATAATCTATCAAATTAATTTTAATTCAACGGGAATAATCTATATATATAAAAGTAGAGAAATATCAGCACTGTTGGGATGCCTTGAATCACAAGGAATTCCTAATTACTTGGATTATAAGGATTCCTATTTTGGAAGGATTCCCTTTAGGAAGGATTTCCTATTTTGAGTTAAGATCTATTTCCTTATTGTTATAATCCTTATTTGGAAAAGAATTTGGTTTTCCTAATTATGATTATTTGGTATTCCTTGTAAAGAGGAAATAAATTAGGAAAGTATATTTGATGATCACTATAAATAGAGCTGTCTTATGAAGAAGTAATTATCCCATTCCAACCCTCTGGGTGGTGATCAAGGATTGGGGGTCATAACCCCAATCATCAAGAGTTGGCGCCTCTACTACCTTCTAGGTATCCGAAAGATGTCTGACATAGATAGCACCATTGTTGGTATAATGGATGGTTGGAGAAGACGTTCTATCTCTGGCAGTTTAAGGCATCTCGTCAGGTTTGGTTATTCCTTCGGTACAATTGGTTAATTAGGTTATTGCTAGTCTAGGTAGAGTGCATGATAGCATTGGAGAGAGAGTGTAGTCTGAAAGACTTGTAATCCTTATTTCTCAATAGTTAAGTTGCTATCTTGGTGGAGTAGGCACATCGCCGAACCACGTTAAATCTCTTATGTCTCTTTTCTACTTCTTCATTACTTTGTTGTTTGTTTCTACTTTGGTTGGTGCTATTCTGTCTCCTCTATCCCTAACAAACTGGTATCAGAGCATAACTTGGGATTAGTCATGGCATCAACATCATCAACAAAGCTGATTCATCATCTTATTAATTTGATCATTGAACTTGTGGCCTATGATGAAAGAGGGATATAATGAAAATCCCTAACAAACTGGTATCAGAGCCTAGTTGCGATCCTTAGGAGCTATCAGAGCCTAGTTGTGATCTTTGGGAGTTATCAGAGCTATGGTGAAGATCCTCGGGAGTTATCAAAGCATCGATAAATTCATTGGAATTTTCAGAGCCTACTTCAGAGATGAAGCTCGTGGTTAGATCCATATTTGGTGCCTTGTGTCGAAAGTCTTCCTGATATTGTGTTTGGTCAGGCGGCGAGTCTCGTTGATTAGTAACGACGGTACAAGATAATTTAGCGGATCAATATTTGGAAAAATCAAGTTCATGTTAGCACTTCGATTTTAATTTGTATCCATGTAGATCTCAATTGGGAGCAAGTTTTGGTTTGCAGAATTTTTCAGGACAGCTTGAAAGGATTGAGTATTTCTCCTAACTCAACCGTTGGATCTTGCTCAAAATTTAGTCAAATGTACTAGACATATATATCTGCAGTTTGACCGTTCGGATCGTTGTTTAAAGGTCTCAGCGGAGAGATATAGCATCCGCAAGTCAGCCCATCAGTTTCGCGGATTTGTTGTGTGCAGCCAAATTGAATTAAGCATATCTCTTTTTTTTTTTTTTTTACCGTTGGATTGATCTGATTTTTGGATATGTTTTGGAAAACATATGAATGTTAACTCTGAACGGTGGAGATTGGCGCTTGAGTCTCCTACAATGAACAGTGTTGGATAGAAGACAACTGTTGTGCAGGGCAAATATGGTAGAGTACAAGATTGAGATCATAATCTAAAAACATCTGGATTTTTTGGAGTGATTGTTTCTCATTCGAGGTGGAGAAAATTTTGGGATCAAATCAAATTGATTGATGGAGGCAGAATTTGTTGATAGTGATCGGAGGAAGAAGACTCAAAATTTTGAGGTGATTCAAGTCAAGGTGGAGATTTGTTGGGATGCCTTGAATCACAAGGAATTCCTAATTACTTGGATTATAAGGATTCCTATTTTGGAAGGATTCCCTTTAGGAAGGATTTCCTATTTTGAGTTAAGATCTATTTCCTTATTGTTATAATCCTTATTTGGAAAAGGATTTGGTTTTCCTAATTATGATTATTTGGTATTCCTTGTAAAGAGGAAATAAATTAGGAAAGTATATTTGATGATCACTATAAATAGAGCTGTCTCATGAAGAAGTAATTATCCCATTCCAACCCTCTGGGTGGTGATCAAGGATTGGGGGTCATAACCCCAATCATCAAGAGTTGGCGCCTCTACTACCTTCTAGGTATCCGAAAGATGTCTAACATAGATAGCACCATTGTTGGTATAATGGATGGTTGGAGAAGACGTTCTATCTCTGGCAGTTTAAGGCATCTCGTCAGGTTTGGTTATTCCTTCGATACAATTGGTTAATTAGGTTATTGCTAGTCTAGGTAGAGTGCATGATAGCATTGGAGAGAGAGTGTAGTCTGAAAGACTTGTAATCCTTATTTCTCAATAGTTAAGTTGCTATCTTGGTGGAGTAGGCACATCGCCGAACCACGTTAAATCTCTTATGTCTCTTTTCTACTTCTTCATTACTTTGTTGTTTGTTTCTACTTTGGTTGGTGCTATTCTGTCTCCTCTATCCCTAACAAACTGGTATCAGAGCATAATTTGGGATTAGTCATGGCATCAACATCATCAACAAAGCTGATTCATCATCTTATTGATTTGATCATTGAACTTGTGGCCTGTGATGAAAGAGAGATATAATGAAAATCCCTAACAAGCACAATATTTAGTTGAGACAACATCTTTATTTTAATCGGGCAACAATTGTCATTAAATATAGTGTAATAATTGTATATTTATCTTTATAACTTAGGGACCATTATCTAATTATATTCTTTAAAAAATATATATTATCAACTCAACAATAATTTTACAATAATTATAAAAATTTTAAAAAACAAGTAATATGTGTAATATGTATATTTAAAGTATTATCATATTTATTTATATTTATAAAAGTAGATTAATATAAAATAACTCTTCTTAAAATATCAGCTTGATTTTTAATATAATAATTTATTTAGCTCATTTTAAATATTTTATAATAATTAAAAAAGATCATCTTTGAATTTTTGATGTATCTTAAATAAATTAATTTAAAAAAATCAACTACCTTATAAAATTTTAAGTTAAAAAACAAATGACTAATTACTTATTATTTTTATATTAATATTATACTAATTAATTTGAAATAAGTTTAAATTAAGAAGATAAATACTTTAATTCATAGTTATAATGAGATTAAAATAACGAGACATATTATATTTATTAATTAACTTAAAAATATTTAGAATTTTTTCGATTAGATCCAAAGTTATATATAAAAAAATAAAATAAATAGTGTATCATCATTTCACATATTTAATTAATATTAAAAATAAAATCAAGTTGATATTTTTAAAAGAAGATTGATATATTTTTTAATTGAAAACCCATTGACACAAGAAATAAAAAAACTTTTGTTTTTAAATCAATATATTTTTATTTTAATTTTTAAATTAAATTTCATATTTAAATTAAAAAAAATTCATAATAATAAAATTAATTAAATATTTACTGAATTCAATATATAAAAAATACAAAAAATATATTTATTTTCAATATTTAAAATACACTTCAATTTGAAATTGTTTATTTTTCTATTCAAACTACGATTGTTTTAAAATAATGTATAAAATAACTTTTATTTTTTCAGTTTAAGATGAAATTTATATTTATTTTTTCAGTTGATATCTATATATGGTTATACTTATAAAATACGTAAGTAAATTAAGAAGATAAATGATAAGTTTTTTTTTTTAAATTTTTAATTTTAAATAAATTTTTATAAATAAAATTTTTGATCAAATCAAGGTAGTTTTTTTTTCATCATTTCTGTTTTTTTTTTCCTATTTATTTGTTATAGAGATTTATAAATGAAAAATTATATGAAATGAGTCTTTTAAATTTTGATTGTTATTTATTTGCTATTTTCAAATTCTTACAAAACTAAATTTTGAAAAAGTTTGTTTGCACTCCAAAAGATGTACCGTCAATTTTAGCCTTATTTTAAATTTTTAATATTTGAACTACGTTCAATTTCTTATATGTCTTCAACAATTCTAAAGATTGTTCAGCCATGTTTAAATCCATATTAGAAATAATTTTTTCCACTTAATTTTATAAGATTCCATATTACGAACTTATGATCGCATATCACCAATATGTAAAAGGGATCACAAATTTGTGAAGCGATATATTTTTTTAAAATTTTAAATTGAAGGTAAAAATGTCAGTACAACTTACGGAGTGAATTTTTTTTTTTCTCAAAGTTTAGTTTTTTAAAAATTTAAAAAAGAGTCTATAAATAAAAGTCAAACTTTAAAAAGCTCATTTATAAAAAGATCCCAAGTAAAATCCACCTCGACATGAGTGACTTGAATCCGAAAGCTGAACCTTAACCAATTGAGCTAAATCATTTGTTTACTATTTTTTTTATAAACAAAACTTTTGGGTCCACTTGAACTTATTAGAAATAAATAAAAATATAAACATCACATGTAATAAATTTGCAATTCCTATTTTTTTAACATTATTTATTATTTCATAAAATCATATATTCTTTAATGTAATAATATTTTATTTCTATTTTCTTTATCTAAACAAAATTTTCTTTATTATTATTTATCTAACTTTTAATCTTTAGATATATACCATTAATTGGGATAGTTTTTATATTTGAATGAATTTTTTTTTTAATGACCTTTAAACTTTGAGTTTTATTTATATGCCCATTTTGAAAAATAATTAAAAAAAGTTGAACTTTGAAAAAGTTTGTTACTGTTCCACAGGCTGTATTGACATTTTTACTCTCAATTTAATGTTTTTAAAAAATAGGCAACTTTACAAATACACTTGTGTAATCCACTATTACATATTTGTGATATGTTACATAAAATTAATCCGAAAAGTGTATTTTTAACGTGGGTTCAAACGTGACCGAACAATCTTGATAATTAGTGATGACATTATCATAAATGTTCGGAATGACAGTTCTGAAATTAAATTCAATGTTAAAATTTTTATTGCAATATATGGAGTACAAACAAATCTGATCAAAGTTTAGTTTTGTAAGAATTTGAAAATGGACGTATAATTAAATCTCAAACTTTAAATGATCTATTTCATACAATTTTTTTATTTAAATATTTATTTATTAAATTTAAGGTGCTTGTATCGTGTACGGGTATTATCTAATTATATATTATATAATTAAATATAATTACTTATTCGAATTATTAAATCGAATTTAATAAAAATATTTTAATTAATTTGATAATTCCAATTAATAAACACTTTTCACTCTATAACTTTACGTAAAATACAACCGAATTTATATTTATTTTTATTAAAAATAAATAAACCACTTTATTATAATGAATCGATGATAAGGAGGATTATTTTTAGTTGAATTTAAAATAAAATTCACTTTTTATATAATTTATATGGTTAATATTTTGATATTAAACGAATTATACTTGCTGTGATTCCATAATTAAAATTGAAAATTATCTAGAAAAATAAAAAAGAAAAAATTTTAGATAAGGAATGAGTCCGATTTAAATTTAATACACGTCTTATTTACAGATATACCCTTAATAAGTTTGCTCACAAATTGCGGACAACCACTGTGTATATATAAGGAAGCAAACCCCTCTTCATCAAAGCCCTAGATTGCTCTGCGTTCTTTCACAACCTCCTCCGTCTTCGCAGACACACCTACAAATCTTATAGCAAGACAATCAACCGCTGGAGATGGCTGATTACGAAGTCAACGGTGTGGATACTGTCAACAATAACAACAACAACGATAATTACGCTTACGCTTCCTCTCCGCAGCCTCGTGCCTCCGATGATCACAGCGATTCCAAATCTCTGGTCTGTTTACGCCTTACTGTTCAATTTTTTTTGATAGGTTTTGAAGAAATCGATTCTTGTTGTAATTGCTTTACGAGGTCATCTAGTGTGTCTAGATTTAGGGTTTTATGATAATTATGGAGGTTGTGTTTGATTGCTTAATCTATTGAAGTGATTGTATGTCATTGGCATTGTTGTTTGCTTTGCATGTGGTAAAATTCAAATCTAGGGATGGTTACTGATTTGGTTTTGTGAAAATTCGTTGGGCAAACGCAGCTTTATATGTTCAGTATGCAAGTTTTCGAAATTTGTTAAAGATAATGTAGTTGATGCTAGCTGTTATCATTATTATTGTTAACTTTCTCTTTTCTTTTTTCTCAATGGTTTTGGCTTGTTGGTTCACAGCATGGGTCTCGGGACTATGAAAGGGAATCTTCTAGGAGCAGGGAGAAGGAAAGGGAAAAAGGCCGGGATAAGGAGAGGGATCGCGACCGAGATCGGCATCGTGATAGGGATAGGGACAGAGAGAGAAGCAAGGATAGAGATGGAGAGAGAAGTAGAGAAAGGGAAAAGGACCGTGATAAGGATCGTGAGCGCCATAGAGATCGCCACCGTAGTAGGGAGCGCAGTGAGAGAAGGAGAGATAGAGATGATGATGATTACTACCGAAGTCGAGATTATGACAGGTAAAAGAAAACTTATTTTAATTTAAATATATATTGGAGCTATGTTTCTTCAAGCTTATTTTTCTTGTCTTGGCTCACCATGTGAATATACTGGTGGATAGTTTAAACTGATACCTATTTTCCCTTGTAGAAGAAGAGATTATGATAGAGATAGGGAGGATAGGCATAGACGGCGATCTCGTTCTCGTTCAAAGGCTAGATCTGAGCGCAAATCCAGGTCGAGATCTCGCTCGCGTTCCCGATCGAAAAGGTATGTTATACTGTTATTTGAACATGTGATGTGATGACATATTGTCCTTTTATTTGTTTGTGAATTTTTTCTAATATGCAATAGAATTTTTGGCTTCATGGAGCATTATTGCTTGTGCTTTTCATATGCCACTCTTGTTTGTGGAAGTGTTTTCTTATTCTATGTGTATATGTCTCTTTGCTAATTGAGGTTCACAATGATTTTGTTAGGGAGAAGTTTATATCGGACATATTTGCAAATTGTTTTTAGGGGTGATCTTGTTAGCCTTGTAGATGAAAGTAGTTTCATGCGTTTAAGTTTGTTATTATATATGTAAATTCTCTGTCCTCGTTCCTCAAACTTTTATTTGTAAAGTTTGTGTAGTTTCATTTCATTTGTTTCTTACATTAAATGTTTTCCTTAATGTATCATATTTCTCTTCTCTATGTGCTAACGTGTTATTCTTACAGCAAAAGAATAAGTGGTTTTGATATGGCACCTCCTGCTTCTGCAATGTTGGCTGCTGGTGCTGCTGCTGCAGCTGCAGGTATATGCAATCTCCCATACATTACTATCTGTATTGTATTAACTGTAGCTTTTTTTTTTTGGTTGTGGTTCTAGTGTGGAAAGTTCGTACAAAATTACATGGTGTTGTTTTGGTAAGCTTAACTTTGTATATAGCTTATTGTGGTTTTGGTATTTGGATGGGCAAAACTATTACTTTATTGTTTTCTGGTGAAATAATTCTGGAACTGAGAGAGTTTTGGTTTTTTGTTGTCTTTGGTGTTTCTTTTTGTTTGTTTCTATGTCTTGTCTTTGTTGTGAGAAGGCAATGTTGGGTTAATTGCCCCACTCTGCTGACTATGGGCGTGAGCCGACTTCTGTCGCTTTTATGAACAAGGAGGAATCAGTGCGCCGGTTTGATGGTTCTTGTTCGTCTTCAATCGGCAACTAATGCCATTTTTGGTAGTCTTGCAAATATTTCCTCAAATCTTGTATATGATGTATTCTGTTCTTTTCTCATACAAAATATATTGGAAAAGGTTCGGGCATGCTATGTTTATGTGTTCAGCTGGAACAATGGAGCCGATGAAAATATCTTGTTATTCAACTGCATTTAGAGTAAGATTTATTTCATTGATATGTTCTCAGATTTTAATTTCATTACTATTGCAGGTCAAATTCCTGGGACCAATCCAGCCATTCCTGGAATGTTCCCAAACATGTTTCCGTTGGCAACTGGCCAGGTATTATTACCATACTTCTAATGCAAATGATTTCTCTAAACTTGCTTTGATTTTCATGAACTTGATTTTGTGCGATGTTTTCATGCAGCAGTTTGGTGCCCTTCCTGTCATGCCAGTTCAGGCTATGACGCAACAGGTTGTATACTTATGCATACTCTAGTATGAACATCGTTAGAAATGTATATGCTAACATCAATACTACTATTTTCCTTTCAGGCCACTAGGCATGCTCGGCGAGTCTATGTTGGAGGACTTCCTCCTACTGCAAATGAACAGGTACCAAGTCAACCTAAATATTGTCATTTAGTATGCCCTTGTGATATATACTGATTGCTTTGTTGTGTACAGTCTGTAGCAACTTTCTTCAGTCAGGTTATGGCAGCAATAGGAGGAAACACAGCTGGTCCTGGTATGTGATGTAGACTTTTTTTTTCTTTTTCCAAGTAGCAATACTCATTTTATTCATATGATTTAACTTTTTATTGGTTTTGCACAGGGGATGCTGTTGTTAATGTTTACATAAACCATGAAAAGAAGTTTGCTTTTGTGGAGATGAGATCTGTTGAAGAGGCTAGTAATGCTATGGCATTAGATGGAATCATATTTGAGGTATTTTTATATTTCTATTCGGAATCAAGTTGATGGGAATTTGCTATGCTGTTCTATTGGCTGATAGATTGAATTTGTTACTGACCTCTACTGGGACTTTACAGGGAGCTCCTGTGAAGGTGAGGAGGCCCAGTGACTATAACCCGTCTCTTGCTGCAACACTTGGTCCTAGCCAGCCAAATCCTAATCTTAACCTGGCTGCTGTTGGCCTGACCCCTGGTTCTGCTGGTGGGCTGGAGGGTCCTGACCGCATATTTGTGGGTGGGCTACCCTATTACTTCACAGAAGAACAAATCCGGGAGTTGTTAGAGTCTTTTGGCCCCCTCCGTGGATTTGATCTAGTCAAAGATAGAGAAACTGGAAACTCGAAAGGCTATGCGTTCTGTGTATACCAAGATCTTGCAGTGACGGATATAGCATGTGCTGCATTAAATGGGATTAAAATGGGTGACAAGACTCTTACAGTTAGACGCGCAAATCAGGGTGCTAATCAGCCTAAACCTGAGCAAGAGAGTGTATTATTGCATGCCCAACAGCAGATTGCATTACAGGTAAAACATCGAGTTTCATTTATATTTTGTCATATTAACTTGTATAATTGTGTTTGTATATGGTTTTACTAACCCTGGGGACAAATAGGTTAATTATCTCTCTCTTCCGCAGAGACTTATGTTACAACCTGGCGCCGTGCCCACCAAAGTTGTGTGCTTAACTCAAGTTGTCACGCCTGATGAACTCCTGGATGATGAAGAGTATGATGACATAATGGAAGACATGAGACAAGAAGGCGGCAAGTTTGGTAACTACCTTCAATTTCATCATATTCTTGCAGCATGTTTTTCAACTGCCATAGTTCTTGCTTATTTATTGATTTTTTCTTTATTTTCTTTGTTTTTTTTTGGTGTATATCTCTGTTTTACAGCCTATTCTAGTTCCACATTGTGCTATAAAGAATCAGGCCTAATATACAAAGCCAGAGGACTCCATAACCCTCAATATTTTTTTTATCTGCCATCTTTATATAAATTTTATTCACCTGTGAACATCTTCTAACAAGTTTATAAGTTTTTTTTTTGTCTATTCCGAAAATTTCACACTTCATATGCAGGTACCTTGGTGAATGTTGTTATCCCTCGTCCAAACCCTAATGGCGAACCATCATCCGGGGTTGGGAAGGTTAGTATAATATCTGTTTAATTGTTTATCTATCCATGTTTGGTAAATATATAGTTTCATCTTCAAATGGTTTACTGATGGCTGTTTTATCTGTCTTTGTCAGGTGTTCTTAGAATATGCAGATACTGAAGGAGCCTCAAGAGCTCGGTCGGGGATGAATGGCCGGAAATTTGGCGGGAATCAAGTTGTGGCTGTTTATTATGCGGAGAATAAGTTTTCACAAGGGGATTACGATGGATAACTTCTTCATTCTGAACCCGAGTGTAGTAGGGTCTTCCATAGTGTTAGGGTCACGTAGATTCTTTTTGTTAGTTTTTTCCATGGGGATTTCATTTGAATGTCAGGTCTTTGAGGTTTGCAATAATGGATATTACAGTGTGTATTATAAACCAGTTTTACTAGATTTGTTGCTTTTGTTAATTTGATAACAATTTCAAAAATTATCTATTAGACTCGCATTCGAACTAATGACCTTTGTATGTTTCTGTTCAAATGATCCTTTATGAGTTTCCAACTAATTCTTGATGACCAAAAATATGTGGATTATCTGTAATCACCGGCTCGATTAATTTATTGGGCGACGATTTTTGGTTATAAAGGAAATTATAATTCTCGAACATATTGAACATAACTGTACGTTGCTTGAAAATGAAATTTTACGACATACCAGTTCAATTCCGCTTGTGAAATTTGATGAATAATTTCTCTACTGTCTAAACCCTTCCAAAACCCTCCCCCTAAACCTCAAAAACCCTACCAAAATGTCATCCTTTCTCCGCCGTGTACGTCGCTTCTCCTCCGCCACTGTCTCTACTGCCGACACCCCAACCACGAAAAAACCAACGAAAACGTCATCAATCTCAATCTCACAAGCCAAATCCAGACTCCGGTCCGAGCACGACCCTGACAAAGCCCTAGAAATCTATTCCTCTGCCTCCAAAAGCTATTCATCTCCAGTCTCCTCTCGCTACGCACAAGAGGTAACCATCCGCCGCCTCGTCAAATCTCGACGCTTCAATGACATCGAAAACCTGATCGAATCCCAGAAATCAGACCCCAAAATCACCCAAGAACCCTTCTTATCTACACTTATCCGATCATACGGTGTAGCAGGCATGTTCGATCATGCTATGCGCACGTTTAACCAGATGGATCAATTGGGCACACCCAGGTCTGTTGTTTCCTTCAATGCTTTACTATACGCTTCCATTCAATCTAAGCTTTTCAATAAAGTTCCTGTTTTGTTTGACGAGATACCGAATAAGTACAATTTTTCGCCTGATGATGTGTCCTATGGTATGTTATTGAAATCGTATTGTGAAACTGGTTGTGTTGATAAGGCATTAGAGTTGTTGAATAAAATGGAGAATGAGGGTGTGAGAGTGACTGCTGTCAGTTTCACCACCGTGTATAATTGCTTGTATAAGAATGGTAGGAAAGAAGAAGCTGAGAAGCTCTGGAGTGAAATGGTGGAGAAGGGTTTTGAATTGGATGTTGGGGCGTATAATGTGAGGATTATGAATGCTCTAGAAGAGGGTCCGGAGAAAGTGAAGGAGATGATTGATGAGATGAGCAATGCTGGGCTCAGACCTGATACAATCACTTATAATTTCTTGATGACCTGTTATTGTAAACATGGGATGATGGAGGAAGCGAAGAGTGTTTATAAGGGATTGGAGGGGAAGGGTTGTAAACCGAATGCCGGGACGTTTAGGACATTGATTTTCTATTTGTGTAAGAGTGAGGATTATGATAAGGGGTACAAGGTGTTTAAAGAGAGTGTGAGGGAGGGAAAAGATTTCTGATTTTATGACGTTGAAGTATTTGGTGGAAGGGTTGGTGAAGAAAAAGAAGATGAAGGATGCAAAAGGTTTGGTTCGGACGGTTAAGAAAAAGTTTCCTCCAAATCTTTTGAGATCATGGAGGAAAGTTGAGGAGGAGCTTGGTTTGGTTTCATCAGGTGATGGAACTCAAGGCAATCAAGAGTCTGATGAGTAGAGAGTGGATGGACTTTTTTGATATTGGTGAGATTTAAGCTAATTTGGTCGTATCTGATACATAATTTGTAGTATGTAGAAGTCAGATGCTTTTGCAGCATAGTGAATGAAGAAATGCTCCTGCTCTTTTATTCATTCAGATGGCTCTGTATTATCATTTTGTTCTTGACAAAGTAATCAATTTTGCCGTTTGTGGTTCATTAGAACCCAGTTTGTGTGTTTTACATTACCTTTAAATCTCAAAGAAATGAAATCATATTCTAACCATCCAATGTGGGAAAGGTGCAGTGACTATAGAATTAATTGTTTGAAAAGATATTTAGTATTTTCAATAGAAATTTACTACAACTAGTTCCAATAATAAGGAAGGAAATGTCTGATGAATATGACTGACAGAGGAATCCAGCATGGCTACTAGATAACAGACACATTTGAAAACAGATTTCAAGTTGAAACAACATACACAGACATTAGGTGCACCGATAAGACGGTGTATCCCATTGCGAAGTTGTTTTTATTTTTATTTTTTTAGTTTTTTTAATTTTTAATTTTAAAAGAAAAATTAACCACAAATAATTTTTTATTTTTCTATTTTATCAATGTACTTAGTAAAACTCAGATGAGTCTAACCGAGTATAATAGTGATGGTCTCTCGGCAATTGGTAGTTAGAGGAAAGAAATTCGACGAAATAAAAAATGGTTGAAAATTGATTTTTCTATTATTTTTTTCCGTGCCACCACCATTGTTGACAATCCATCATTATTGAATGCGTCTTTTGGAGTTTCACCAAAGTTCAAAATTTTTTTATAGAAATTCGAACACATTTCATTCTTGCCTGTAATAAAATGGAGAAAAACGAAACTGATATAGTTTTTCTTTTTGATAAAATTTCAAAATTTGCAGTGATTTTTTGGGATTATCTCATTATATCCTTAGATTGATTTTGGGATGAACTTTTCAAATAGCTGTTAGATTAAATTTTAAATTAGTTATTCATTGTTTTTTTAATATTAATTTTAGTTTTTAAATTAGCGTTTGGATATAAAATCACTTAAATTTTACCATGGATATAAATATAATTGAAAAATATAATAATGTAATAAATTACAAGTGGAACGTTAGTAAAGTGATCGATTTTAACGTTTTGGTTGAAAGTTATGTGTATGTTTATTACAAGTTTTTTATCATAATTTTTTTCATCTCAAAATTCTGATAACTTTTGAAATTTGTACTTCAAAACTTACTCCCTCCGTTTCTAAATATAAAATATAAGACTTAGACTTTGGCCCAGTTATTAAGAAAGTATATAAAAAGTCTTATTAACTCTCATTTCTCTTCCTATTTCTCTCCAACTCACCTATCATTGTTTTTATTTCAAAATAAAGGTAAGGACAATTTTGGAAGATATGTCAAATCCACACTTTAGAAATTACAAACGACTTATATTTTGAAATGTGAAAAGAACTCTAAAACGACTTATATTTTGAACCGGAGGGAATATAATTCAGGGTTTAGGGTTTTTAACAGCATTTTTTATGAGTGATTTGCACTAGTGGACTTTTTATTTAAAAGTTATATTTTAGACCAACATTAAGTTTTATACAACAATTAGTAAAAGTTTTTGCATGCACTAGACCAAAATAACAATATTACTCTTATGCATTAAGAATTGATTAAAAATATATTAAATCCTTTTTAATATGATGTAAAATCATATATGTCTTTCTTTTTAAATATTTGAATTCAATTACCATATTTTAAAAATGACCCCATCGAATTTAGGAAAAGTTTCCACCAAATTAAAGAATTGTCTCCACTATTTTTTTTTAAACCCTAACTTCATGCAACCCATATTCTATGTACTCTAACTCCATGCAAATTTCCCCTTTTCAAGCCTTAATCAAATCTATACCTATCTTTAACCAAATAATTCAGTGTTCTTCTTCTAGTGATTTCACAGGGTACGTTTTATAAGTAATTTGGGTTTTGGGCATAGTAGAGATGATTTTTATTGTGTCAATATAGTAAATTATAGAATACATAGGTTTTTTTAGTTTAGAATATTTAATAATAACCTCTGCATAAATAGATTGTTATTTCGAACCAATTTTTGATGGTAAGGGTGCAAAGATTGAATTGTCGATTTCAAAGTTCGGATTTTATGTCTAATTTAGGTTTCCGGTCCAGATAATGGGGAAGCAAACCAAAGAGTCCTCTGCTTCCCGCTAGAGAGTATCGGGAAGCAGACAAAGAGGTTCTTTACATGTGATACTGAGAACGTGTAATGGTTTCCAGTGTTACAAGCAGAGAACTAGTTTGTTTACTTTCCGATACACTCTACTGGAAAACAGAGAACTCTCTATAGTGCTTCCTAGTTATCTAAACTGGAAACTTGACTCTTTGCTTCCCGGTATGCACATCGAAAAATAATTTAATTTGTAGTCCACTTTTTGGGTTGTAGGACTGAAAAGTCACTGGGATATTTTTTTTCCTTTTTAATATGTTTGCTTTCGATTGACTTTTACTTTTAAACATGTTTGTCAACTGAATTTCTGTAGGGGTAGGATTAATAAAGACCACGGTAAAATTTAAAGCGGATTGAGTAGATAGCGAGTACAAGGGTGGTGAAATGATTATTTATGCTTCTTGATACTAGTATTTCACTTTCCCAATTCATGAAAAAACTACATATAAAGTTGAAGATAGAATTGAGTTTGGAATTGACCATACATTCATTTGTCATAGCTTAACCAGAGATAAACATTGAATTGTAGATGATGACTTACTTTTTTTCAATGGAGGATCATATTGAGCACATGTATTTATTTATGGATGTTATATCAAAAGATAATGGACCTATTATACAAGTTATTGGAAGTCTCCTCATGCGGATGTTGGTGTACCGAATATGGATATTTTCATTCCTACTACTAAGGAAATACATAATGCCTTTTTTGATATTAACGAACCCAATGCATTTGATGCAATTGAAGATTTGGCACATAATACTGAAGTAGTGGATGGTACGCGATACGAAGGTGACAAAGACGATCAAGATGATATGAATGATATGGAGGATTTGTTTGGCATTAGCTCGGAGGGCGATGAAGAATTTGTTCACGTTGCCATGTCGAGTGAACCGAGTTAGGTATTACCTTTTGCTAGCTGTTATTCATTCAACCAGGAGATCATATATGCACTGTAAGCTTCAGTCCAAACTAGTATGCTCAAAATGGTGAGACATTTAGGAAGACAAAAGAGCTTACTCCTCCATTGAAATATTGAAAAGTTTAAGTACAGAGCTAAGTAATAAAATTATACTAAGACAATTTTGACTTACCAATTGAACAAGACTAACAGCCACAGTAATTGTTACTATAGACCGAGAATCATCATCACTTAAAGCTTCCTTCTTAAGCCCTACATTTGTTGCTTGTACAACAATTTCATTGACCAATTTATCGAGATTAAGGAATTCGAGATTATCTCCCTCATTCTCCAACACTTCTTTCTCTGCCTCTTGAGCAGGTTGGGTCTCCTTCTCAATTGCCTCTTCTGATTTTTGCTCAACACTCTTTACCCGAAACTCTTCTATCCTGGGAAGTTCTTTATTGGTCTCATTTTCCTCAACACTCTCATTCTCATTATCCTTCTTCTCTTCCTTATCAATCTTTGCCCCCTCTATCTCTTCCTCATTATCCTTCTGATTTACATCTTGAGACCAAAATGATATAATTAATTTATTTTGATCATCATTCTCATCCTCTATGTTAGTCTTTCCCTAATCCTCCTCATTCTCTCTCTCATCTTCCTCATTCTCTTCATCCTCCTCCTTCTACTCCACCTCACTCTCCCTCCTTTCTCCTCACATCATTATCCTTCTTTTACTCATCAAACTTTCTTTTCATTCTTACCTCCTTCCTAGGAAAATCCTCGTCACCACTGGCATTGTCTTCTACATAAACACAAAAGCATTAGAATGATAAAAATAGAACATTATGTTTGCAGCTTCCTGGTATGTATGATTGGAAAATAGTAATAATATGTTACTACTTCCGTGCATGCTACGCCGGGAAGCTTGTAAAGGAACCTACTTTTAGGCCTACAATACTTAAAATTTTTAAAATGGTTTATTAAAAATTAATTCAACAGAAAATTAAAATATAAAATATAATTATCATTTTGAAATGACATAAAAGATATTAAAATATATTAAATAATAATTATATTATATGTCTCATTTAATGCATTAATAAATAAAAAGATACTTATTAATGACATATGAGTAATAATTTGAAATTTTAGAATGTTATATATAGATGACATTTCAGTAAATAATTAAAAGAATGAACTTATTTTATCAAAAGGAATAGTGCATTTTTAAGCATGCTACCTAAGCATGATTTGGAACAGCTTTATATAGATATATAGATTAAACTTTATAAAAGTTTGTTTTCATCTCATAGGCGTAGCTTCAAATTCTACTTTTTAAATTTAATTTAATTAACAAAAATGCCATTATGTATTTTAAAACTAAGAAACAAATATAATAAAAAGTTGAAATTACTCTAATGTCACTCTTATGAAATTAATGTGCAGAAGCCACAAAATTACAATCACGACCACCACTTCAATTCAAAATCAAAACCACACTTACACTTCCAATTTCTTCTTCACCATTTCAAATTCAAAAGTAAAAAATTAACATTCTTTTTTTATTTTTATCAACATACTTTTATTTTTAAATATTATTTATAAAAAATCCATATATGATTAAGAAATAAATTGGTAAAAAGTATGGAACTATATTAACTTTTAACTAAATATTCATTTATAATCTATTTTTTCTTTTCCTTTAAAGGTATATATGAATAAAAAAAGTATTTACATAGTAATTAAAATATGAATACATATATATATATATATTTAAATATGATTATTATTTACCTATAATTATTAAATTAAATAATTTAATAAAAAAATTAATTTAATAAATAAATTAAAACATCAATAAAATAATTTGATATAATTTTTTAAAATAATTATTATTATATCGACAAAGTGCGAACCAATCCTCTAATTTTATATAAAATTCAAACCAAATCTATTATTATTATTATTAGACTGATGAAGCTTGGCTCCATCGGGTCGGGTAGGTACGTTTACTGGCTGAAAATTTTTTCCGACGTGGCAAATTTACAACCTTCAACATCACCTAACCAGCCTTGCACTTAAGCCTCTATATAAACGTTGAAGTGACAGTGACAAGTGCAGAGATAGGCATGGAAACTGAAAGAATGAGAGTGATGGTGATGCCATATACCGCCCATGGCCATATATCACGTTTTTTCGAGCTATCAAAAAGACTATCAAACAGAGGCTTCGAAGTCTACTTCTGTTCCACACCAATCTGCTTAGAACCCATCAGAAACAACCAATTCAACGACAATGAATACTTCAGTTTCTCTTCTTCTTCTCCCGACAACAACATACAACTCATCGATCTCCATCTCCCACATGACGAAACCCTCCCTCCACACTACCACTCTACCAAAAACATCCCTCCCCATCTCATGAACTCTCTCGTTGCCGCCGTGGACGCCTCCAAACCCACCGTCACCAATATTCTCAACAATCTCAAACCCCACTTTTTAATCCACGATGTCTTCCAACCATGGGTGCCTCAGCTCGCTTCTGAACTCAACATAGTACCGGTTTTGTTCCTAACAGGTGTTTTTACAAATCTACCCCCGTCTAATTCCACACAGGGTGTCACGATTTTCGACAGGTTTCGGCAATGTATGCAACGTTCGAGGTTGATTCTAGTGAAGTCTTGTAAGGATATCCAGTCCAATTTTTACGAGAAAGGGGCCAAACCTATGGAAAAATCTGTTCTTGTGGGACCTATTGTTCAGAAGCCTCAAGTGTTTTATGATGAGAAGGTGATCGATTGGCTGAATGGGAAGGAGGAGTCTTCGGTTGTGTTTGTGTCGTTAGGTAGTGAGAATTTCTTCGATAAGGAAGAGATTGAGGAGATGGCAAAAGGGTTGGAGCAAAGTGGTGTTGATTTCTTATGGGTAGTGAGGTTTCATGGTGAGAGTGAGGTGAAAACAATTGACCAGGCTTTGCCTTGTGGGTTCTTGGAGAGGACTAAAGACAAGGGTTTGGTTGTGAATTGGGCTCCTCAGAGTAGAGTTTTGTCACATAAGAGTATTGGAGGTTTTGTTAGTCATTGCGGGTGGAATTCTGTACTTGAGGCTATGTATTATGGTGTGGCTATTATCGCTATGCCTATAAAGCTTGATCAGCCTCCTAATGCGAAATTGGTGGTGGAGATGGGTGTGGGTGTGGAACTCAAAAGTTGTGATCAGAAGCTTGAAAGAGAGTTGGTTGCAAATTCTGTGAGAAGAGTGATGGTTGATGATGAAGGGAAGGAAGTGAAGAAGAGAGCTAAGGAATTGAGTGAGAGGATAATGGAGGATGAGGATGAGGAATTTGATGACGCTGTTGTCCAGCTAAAAAATCTCATTCAACAATCCAAGTAGAGGGAACGTATTTATGTCTTTTAGAGTGGGTTTGTTTACAAAATAACCGAATAATAATAACTTTTAAGTATAAAACAATACGGGATATTTTACTTTTTTTACTTTATAAAATCATATTATACATAAATAAATTGTATAATCTTCTCAAACATGAAAATATATATGGTTTGACATAACCGTACACCAAACTTATATTTAATGAACTATGATGCGCACTAAATCCATATGGTTTGACATAACCGTACACCAAACTTATATTTAATGAACTATGATGCGCACTAAATCCAAATATATTGTTAGCTGGTGTGAAACCAGCTAGCAAGGAGGTTGTATTTCACCACCGCCTCTTCATTATTTAAGTAAGACATGGGTCATTCTATCAGCTAAATTACAATTACAAATGGAGTATGTGTCCATTATGATATGTATATATTTGTTCAAATGGTAATAAGATGTTGTGTGTTTTTTGGATTCGCCATTATTGTATTTTCCTTCGTTTATTCTCTGATAGTGTTCTTATTTCAATATTTCACCACCTACAATATTCAAGAATCAAGAAGTATCCAATCAAGATTATCGTTTCAGGATTATCAGGTTATTTTCTGTTTCCGATCTATTTTCGTTTAATATTGAAATATTTTTCTTCTCTTCTACCCCAGCTCCATTTTTTATTTTTACAATACGTTATCAGCACGAGTATGCTCTCCAGTTGCCGCTCTGACGGATCTTCTGGATCAGAAAGTGTTTGATATCATTATTTTTGGGTTATTGCTGATTGGGAAAAATTGTTGTGATATGATTTCAAGAAAAAAAATGTCGGATCTGAAAAAACTGAATTTCCATGCACTGGAACTATATGGAAGTAATTATTTAGCATGGGTGATGGATTTGAAAATCAACCTACGAGCCAGAGATTTGTTGGATACTATTGAAGAAAAAAATCAAACTTCCGTGAAACAAAAATCTCAAGCTATGGAGATTATGAGACACCACATAAACGAAAGCTTGAAATCTGAATATTTAAATATGGAAGATCCACTTGAGTTGTGGAACGCATTGAAAAACAGATATGAACACAGAAGGGAGGTTGACCTTCCAGAAGCCCAATATGAATGGAATCAGTTGAGATTCCAAGATTTTAAATCTGTTAGTGAGTATAATTCTAAACTCTACCGAATAACACCAATCAAAGAATCTTGTGGAGAAAAAGTTAAAGATAAAGAGAAAATTGAGAAAACTCTTTCCACTTTCCATGCCGATAAGGTGTTGCTATCGTCGAGTTTTCGACAACATGATTACAAAAGTTTTGGTGATCTAATTTCTAATTTGACATTATTGGAACAATATGATCAACTGTTGATGAGAAATCATGAATTACGACCATCTGGTATTGTGGCACCACCAGAAGTAAACAATAATACATTTCGTGGTCGTGGCCGCGATAATAATAATAGAGGCCGTAGACGAGGCCGAAATAATGGAAGAAGTGGAAATAGGTTTCATCCGTATAATCGTGGAAACCTGGTTTGGACCAGAGATGAAACCCAGAACAGGAATGAAAATTCTGGGAATAGAAATAATAATAATTCCCAAAATGTTTGTTATAAATGTGGAAGCAGTGATCATTTCCACCGTCAATGTCGAACCTCCCAACACCTGATAGATTTGTATCTAGCTTCCTTGAAAGGGAAGAATCCTGTAAAGGCAAATATTGCCAATATGGAAAGTGGTGAGGGAACCTCCCAGAAGAATGTTTCAAGTTTTCATACCTCTGATTTCTTCGATGATCTAGATATCGAGAATTTCATAAACTACACTGAAGATCAGAATGAAAATCAGAAGGCAATCTAAATTATATATTTGTAAATATGAATAGGAGTGATGTAAATATTTCTGACTAGATTTTGTAATTTTGTTGTATATATATCTTTGTAATTAGAGTCAGAAATATTTATGGATATGTTTTGTAATGTAAATATTAATGTAAATATTTTGTTTATGTGAATAGAATATGGAAGTTCAAGGTGTTTGTTTAATTCATAGTGCAACCACTCATTCTATCATCTGAAATAAGAAATATTTTCTAAATATATCCAATTATAAGGCTCAAGTGAATACTATATCTGGTCCCGCTAATTTAATTGAAGGATATGGTAAAGCCGTAATCCTATTGGAGAAGGGAACAAAAATCTGTATCCAGAATGCTTTATATTCAAGTAATTCCAAAAGGAATTTGTTGAGTTTCAAAGATATAAGAAATAAAGGATATCATATGGAAACTGTAAATGAACAAAATATGAAGTATTTATATATAGCATCCATTGTTTTTGGACAAAAAGTCATTCTGAAAAAACTCCACACATTATCATCTGGTTTATATTATACAAAAATATCCCCTATTGAAGCGTATGTAAATGTGAGCCAAAAGATATTGGATCCTAAAAGTTTTCAATTATGGCATGATAGACTTGGCCATCCTAGATCTACAATGATGCGTAGAATTATTGAAAACTCAAATGGACACCCATTAAAGGATCGAAAAATCCTGTTATCAAATGATTATTTTTGTACATCTTGTACTCAAGGAAAGTTGGTAATTAAACCATCTCATGTTAAAGTGAATTTCGAATGTCCATCATTTTTGAAAAGGATCTAAGGGGATATATGTGGACCAATTAATCCACAAAGTAGGTCATTTTGATACTTTATGGTGTTAATCGACGCACCTGCAAGATGGTCGCATGTTTGTTTGTTATCAACCCGTAATTCAGCATTTCCTAAGCTGCTTACCCAGATAATTAAATTGAGAGCACAATTCCCAGATTATCAAATTAAATCCATTCGTTTGGATAATGCTGGGGAATTTACATCAAGGGCATTTGATGATTATTGCATGTCAATTGGAATTAATGTTGAGCATCCAGTTCTGCACGTTCATACCCAGAATGGGTTGGCAGAAGCATTGATCAAAAGGCTTCAAATGATTGCTCACACTTTATTGTTACGAACCCAATTACCAATTTCTGCTTGGGGACATGCAATATTACATGTAGCTACTCTGATACGCCTTAGACCCACTGGAAATTATGAATATTCTCCGTTACAGTTAGTAACTGGACATAAATCAGATATCTCACATTTTAAAGTTTTTGGTTGTGCTGTATATGTTCCCATATCACCTCCTCAAAGAAACTAAATGGGACCCCAACGTCGTCTGGAAATTTATGTGGGTTATGACTCACCGTCGATAATTAGATATTTGGAACCCATGACTGGGGATTTGTTTACTGCACGTTTTGCGGATTATCAAGTTATTTCTGTTTTCGATCTATTTCCGTTTAATATTGAAATATTTTTCTTCTCTTCTACCCCAACTCCATTTTTTATTTTTATAACACGTTATCAGTAGGGATGGCAATGGGTCGAAACCCGACCCGAACCCGCGAACCCGAATCCGTGAATAGAACCTGAATCCAAACCCGAACCCGCCAACCCAAAATGAAATTGAAATTGGGTTGAACCTGCAAACCCAAACATGAATCCGTAAACTCGAACCCGCGAATATTCATTAAAAAAAATGAAAAACAGTAATCACCTATAATAGTTTCTAGGATTTATATTCAAATAAAATTACATATTGAATGGCAACATAGTCAATAGCTCAAATAAAATGTAATGAAACACAAAATAGTATAATTTTAATTTAGCATAAAATTATATAGTTATTTTTAATTTTTTAAAAAAATATTTTAAAAAAATAGAAATAGAATATTTTATGTTTAAAATTATTTTTTAACATGAAAATCTGAATTATTTGAATTTAAAAAAAATATTGAAATAGAAAGTAAAATATATTTTATTTAAAATATTAAATTTAAAAATGAATAATTATAATAAAAATAATATTAATATATAATAATAATTAATTTGAAGTCGTATTTAAAAAATTATAATAAGATAATTTATTTTGTTGATGCATAATTTAAAAAAAAAAATAAAAAATTTGGTGGGTTCATGGATTTGGGTCAGGGTACCCAAATCCAAATCCAAATCCATTATAAGAAGATGATTGAAAAAAATATCTAAATCCACGAATCCACGAACCCACAAACCCGAATCCATCATGGATTTTGTGGATGGGTATCCACGGGTTCGCGGTTTCATGGATTTTTTTGCCATCCCTGGTTATCAGCACGAAAACGTGGTAGGCCCGTTGGATCCAAAGATAATGTACCACGAAAATGAAAATGTCCAAATGAGAATGTTGTTAAAGAAATGCCCCCGAAAGATACCACATCTCAAGATCTGCAAATTGTGGAAGTTGAAAATCCTAATCATGAAAGAACATCTGAATCCAGAAATGAGGAAGTATCAATAAATTACATGAAGGAAATCTGGAAGCGTAAAGATGTTATGTTAGACGATATGTTTTCATATGCAGTAGAAAATGAAATAATAAATGATGAATATGAACCCCCAATCCATTAAGGAATGTAAAGAACGAAATGATTGGCCAAAATGGAAAATTGCAATTCAGGCTGAATTGGATTCATTGAATAAACGAAGTGTTTTTGGGCCCATAGTTAAAACACCTGATGGTGTCCAACCAGTTGGTTATAAATGGGTATTTGTTAGGAAATGAAATGAGAGAAATGAGATTGTTAGATATAAAGCCCGTTTAGTTGCTCAGGGTTTCTCTCAAAGGCCTGGGATTGATTTCGATGAAACGTATTCATCTGTAATGGATACGATAGCTTTCCGATTTTTAATTGGTTTGGCCAAAGAACGAAATCTCGAAATGCATTTAATGGATGTGGTTACTGCTTATCTGTATGGTTCCTTGGATACTGATATTTTCATGAAACTTCCAGAAAGATTAAAACTTCCTAAAATAAATAAAGATCGTAGTTTATATTCCGTAAAGTTAAAAAGATCATTATATGGATTAAAACAATCCGAAAGAATTTGGTATAATCATTTGAGTGAGTATCTGATTAAAGAAGGGTACGTTAATAATGTTATTGCCCATGTGTGTTCATTCGGAAATCAGGATCCAGTTTCGTAATTGTAGCAGTTTACGTTGATGATATGAATTTAATTGAAACACAAGATGAAATTCAGAAAACTGCTGAATATTTGAAAAGGGAATTCGAAATGAAGGACCTGGGGAAAACGAAATATTGTCTTGGATTGGAAATAGAGCATAAATCTGATGGGATTTTGATCCATCAGAAAGCTTATATTGAGAAAATTCTATTTTAGTTTAGAAAAATGTCATCCATTAAGTATCCCAATGGTAGTTCGTTCCCTTGATCCCCAAAATGATCCATTTCAACCCAAGGATGATGATGAAAATATCTTGGATTTTGGAACACCATATTTGAGTGCTATTGGTGCCCTTCTATATCTAGCCCAATGTACGAGACTAGATATAGCATTCCCTGTTAACTTATTGGCTAGATATAGTTCTGCTCCGACCCGTCGTCATTGGAACGGAATAAAACCTATCCTCAGATACCTTCGTGGAACTGTAGATTTGGGACTATTTTACTCAAATTCAGATAAACCTTCTGGTTTGATTGGTTATGCTAACGCTGGTTATCTCTCGGATTCGCATAAAGCCCGTTCTCAAACTAGGTATATTTTTACATATAATAGTACAACTATCTCGTGGAGATCCGTAAAACAAACTCTGGTTGCCACATCTTCGAATCACGCTGAAATATTGGGATTACATGAAACCAGTTGGGAATGTGTCTGGTTGAGATCTGTCATAAGTCACATCCAGAGTTCATGTGGGATTCCCGAAAATATGAATGAGCCCACAATAATTTTTGAGGATAATGTCGCCCGTATCGCCCAAGTGCGAGGTGGATATATCAATGGGGATAGAACGAAGCATATCTCGCCCAAGTTTTTCTACACCCACGAGCGTCAAGAGTCTCGACAAATCGATGTAAAGCAAATCCAGTCTTCAAGCAAACTCGCGGATTTATTAACAAAGACTTTACCGACATCAACTTTCGAGAAGCTAGTTTATGGAATAGGAATGCGGAAACTTTCCAGATTAGAAGATTAGGTTATGGGTTTAATTAACAGGAGAGTTTTTGTAATTGGATTCCATTAGCTGTACTCTTTTTCCTTCGTCCAGTTTTTCCATCCCGTTGGATTTTTCTGGCAAGGTTTTAACGAGGCAGCCAAATATCTGAAATATTGAAATCCAAAGGGGGAGTGTTGTGAAACCAGCTAGTAAGCAGATTGTATTTCACCACCGCCTCTTCGTTAATTAAGTAAGACATGTGCCATTGTATCAGCTAAATTACAATTACAAATGGGACATGTGTCCATTATGATATGTATATATATGTTCACATGGTAATAAGATGTTGTGTGTTTTTTGTGTTCGCCATTATTGTATTTTCCTTCATTTATTCTCTGATAGTGTTCTTCTTTCAATATCTCACCACCTACAATATTCAAGAATCAAGAAGTATCTAATCGGGATTACCGTTTCAGGATTATCAGGTTATTTTCTGTTTCCGATCTATTTTCGTTTAATATAGAAATGTTTTTCTTCTCTTCTACCCCAACTCCATTTTTTATTTTTACAACATTAAGAACGATTTTTTCATTGTAGAGTGTGGTTGAAGTCATAATATGTACAGTCAAAACAGTATGGTCAAGAGACTATTGTTTGCTTCTGTCACAGTAATAGTCCAAACTCTAATTGATTCTTGGGCCATTTGGCCTGAGGGCCCTCCAATAAGGGTGTCTTGGTTTGGGTTGGCCATAAAAACCTGGGCTCGAAGAGTTACGTGGGTTGATGGTGATTACAGAAGCTTTTGACGATTGTGGGTTTGTAAAATGAATCCTAGGTTGCCATTATGAGGAGCCTCCATCGAAACGGGTTAATTCAAATAAGTACAAGAGGTCGGTATGGGTTGCAATCTGACATTATTCATTTGAAGAAGGTTAAGGCCTACACAGAAAATATTTTCAATCAAATTTTCCTTGATGAAATTAGTTTCCTTCGAGCGTATGCAATTTCGAGCGAAGGGTCTTCCGGGCAGTGAGAATGAGTCTCCGCCAGAATGGGGCATTTTTTTCTCCCTCAAGATTTTTAACGAGGCCCTCTTCTTTTTTATTTTATTGCTTTGCACTCTAGACAGTGGACGAAATTTAAGCCCACGTAAGACCCTAGACAGTGGCACGGAGATCTGCATATGACCCTATAAAGCGAATGAAACTTAAGCCCATGTAAGACCCTAAGCAGTGGCACGAAGACTCGCATAAAACCCTAGGCAGCAGACAAAACCTAAAACTTCAAGCGGCCAAAGCGGGTAAGACATCGAAGTACAAACGTATCATGGAACTCTTGACCGAAGGAGTAAGTAGCTCGGTTATCATTTCACACAGCTAAAGTGGTGTCATCAACGCAAAGGTATTATGAGAATAAGTATTTTCAAAATTATCCACAGTTCGACGCATATTGGAGATTTGGACGAAGAACACATAAGGCGTTTCACGAAAGCAGTCATATCACCCTTACTAATGTTAAGATAACCATATTATGAAACCTTAGACCAAACAAAAGATAATTCAATCTAAGCCTTCAGAAGGGAATGCTAGGCGTGCAATAAAGGTATCGCAAGAGTCGAGCTCGACTCATCAACGAGTAATCAGAACCAAACCCATGCACTACGATAACTTCGGTCAAACATAAAAAAAGCTCAAGTTTGAAATAATAAATAGATCTCATCCAAGCACAAGCATACAACATTAGAATTGATTCGTGAATGGTTAAGGATATTCAAATTAATTTGATGTGATATTCACACGCATGGCTCATTCGGACATTTCTAAATTTAAATTTAAGAACACACAAAGCAATAATACCATAATAAAAAGAAATATTTGATAACATAAAAATACATTAATAAACATCAATACACATAAAAACATACTTTCAACCGAAGGCTGATATTAATAAAAAATACATCAAAAATAATAACATGATAACACTTCAGGCTTCACGTTGAAGGAATGTAATTAAGAGGTTGGCTCATCTTAGGCCTTGTCAATCGACAATTTGCCAAAAACAATTCGATCGAACTACTCTATGCGAGTGGTGACCTCCACCTCCGCCACCTCGCCTTTGAGCGCACTCATTTTCATACGGTCGTTAGACAAATCCACAGAGAATCGTACACTTTTGCTCCATGAGTTCCACACTGATAAGTCTAGAATTTACCTATATTTTGACTTATTTTATGAGCTTTAATAGGAAGAAATTGAGCTAAAAATTTATATGATTGAGTAAATTTTTATTAATTCTAGACTATTTTATTGAGACGGAGACTTGGATGAAAAGATCAGAAAAATTAGTAGAAAAGAGAAAAAATCAGAACAAAGAGGGATCAAATGGAATTTCATCCAAAATCCAAGATTATGCCGAAATAATACAAGAAAATAGTATGTCGCCTATAGGCATCACCTGTGCACTTAGAGAAGATGGCGACATAAGAAAAGCAAAATAAGTGAACATCGCCTTAAAAAAAGATGCAGAAGGTAACATAGATGTTTCTCGAAAATAGCATTTCCTCGCACTTGGCGAAATCCTCAGGCAACAAAAGGAGATGTCGCCTAAAGATAGGCGACAAATCAAGGCCAAATGTTGAATATTGCCTGAGGTAAAAGTATGAACGGTAGCGACACTTGACTTATCTCGCCGAAGATCCTTGTTGAGGCAATATAAAGATGGCGAGGAGAGGCATTATCACCTAGATGGTTGGCGATATAGAAGGCGATGATAAAAAATATTTCGTCTAGAAAACTTGTTACTAGGCGAACAAGTTTAGCGATAAAAGGGAATGTCGTTTGGAGTTCAAGCGAAGGAACAGACGACATAAGGAGATATTTTGTACTTCGCCTATTTGTGTTTCTTTCTTTTAGTTAATTTCGAAATCGCCACTGAGAAAACTCTATAAATAGGAACCCAGTCGAAGCAATTAGGACCTTTTGACATTTTCATATATTTTCTAGAATCTTTCGTTCTTTCATTGAGATTTTATTTTGAGAAGTTTCTCAAAAAAGTTTTATGCTCTGGTTTTTGTGATCTCTGAGATTTAACTTGAAGTGGAGAAGTAAAGACTGTGACAGCATCCAGCTTCTAGCTTCATTTGTAAGATTTAGATCTTTAAGCATGATGAAGATGAATATGAACTGTATTGCATATGTTAAAGTAGTTATGCTTGGCTAATAGATCTGTTGATTTGCCGAGATTTGTTTCTATGTCAAGATTTGATTGTATGATTCTTGTTCATTCATAATCAGATTTGCTTAGTTTTCATGAGCCTATTGAATTACGAGAACGAGAGTTAAGTAATGTTGTTGTGATGCTTATTCTAGTCCAGAGATGGCATCTAAGTATTAGATTTAAGAACAAAGGATCTTTGTACTAGAGATAGATAATTAGATCCAATTTTCCACAGATTATACTTGATCAGTCAATTGAATTGTATTATAGAGATATATGCGATCTATTGACTAGGACTTGTTAAATCGAATCGAGAGATCTTTAACAGGTCATTGATGATGATCTGGGTTGTAAATCTGAGATTTAGAGTCGAATTGTGTAACCAAACGCGATAATAGGTAACAGAGATTTGCATATCAATTTGATTCTGAATTAGATAACTGGAAACTGAGTACTGAATTCTCATTCAATTGTTATGATTGTCAAAAGTATCTAAAATTTACATCACACTTATGATTCTACTATTCGGTTTACTAATGAACTCTTTTGCAATTCAGTTTAGATCTTAGTCGAATTCTTTCTTTCTAAATAAATAATCTATGTGGAGACGATATCTTTAAATTTACAATTAGACGTTGATAGAAATTCTTCTGTTATTGTTGTGTTTATATATGTGTAAGATTTTCCTCATCACACACAAGACTTCAAAATTAATAACTCTTTGTCAGAATTGTCCAATGATGTCTAGAGCACAACAACTTTTTCTGCCTCCTCCTTCGTCGCATACTGCGCCATTTCTAATAACTTCCTCAGCGTGATCAGCTATGCATCCACTTAGGCCTTCTCGTTCTAAAGGGTATTTCTATTGTTCCTGATCTTTTGAATCGATCGCGCTGAACAGAAAAATGACGCCTCATACCAACCAGCAGCACAATCCCTGCACAAATCGACCGAAACTAATAATAAAGCAGGAAAAGTGTAAAATGATCATGCAACCCATAGCACATACTCGAAAGCAATTGGGTATGGCCTTCTCATGCAGCTCTTGGTGCTTGAGAGTCTCTAGCTCTTTTACATTCTCTGAAAAGTACACTCGGTTGGCCGCTACGAGAATATCAAGGAGGCTGTCTTTTGAGCCAACGAAAGTTTCTATATAAAGGAAAATCATGATCTCTTTACCTTTACTCCCCGATTTTTAGGTGGTCACCTTCGTGCAAGTCATCTCGGCAGTAAAAAGATTAGCAGATGCCTCATTATCCCTCTTTTTCTTCTCAGGGCACCCTATAAGAGGATCCTCGGCAACTTCCTCGGGCAGAGATTCGGTCGTATTCGGTTGCTCCATTTCAGCCACATTCTGCTAAACCGATTCGGTCTGAGGCTCATTTGTAGGCTTTGCTCCTGTCGAGACATCCGTTGGGCAAGAGCCTTCCCCTCTCTCCTCTTCATGCGCCTTCTTCAGCGCTTTCTTTCTCTCCTGTTCCTCAAGGGCCTGATGGATCGCCACACGAGCAGCCTTGAAGTGGTTTGTGGATCCCATTAGACAGCGCACGTCTTCTAAGAAAAAGAGAAAAAAATGAAAAGAAGTGTTAGTATAAAAACATTGTGAATGCTTGGACAATCGAAAATACTTACTCAGCTGAGTGATGGCCCACAAGAAGTAGTACAATCTGATCCTTTTGGATGATCCATAGAATGGCCTCGCAATATGCTTGGCTCTCATCTCCAGGAAGGCACTTGTCCGCCCCGTACTTGGCTGAAAGAGACATAAGACATGTTAGTATTCAATTGAGGATAAGTATATGGATAAGCCAATTCGCTCGAGTAAAATGACTAGTAACAATCGCAAGAATCGATTTTAATTACAAGTAATATTCTAAGTAATATTACAAGTAAATTGTCTTATGTCTTATGGCTGAAAGAGACATAAGACATAAGATAAGACATGTTGTTCAATGCATGTAAACCCACGGGGCCAAGTAATATTTATCCTTCCATTCCGAGTCATTCGTAGTCAAGTCTTAAATCGGGGGGATGGTCGCGGTTTTAAGTTTAGAATAAAGCGATTGTTTTCTGTCATATCCATTTTTAAAAAATATAAATGGTTGAAATCAATGCCAGAGAAAGGAAGACCATATTTTTCCTTCAAGCGGTCAATACATACGATCGCACGAATGGAATTTAGGTTCATCTGGCTCGGAAAGATGGAATAATGTTTTAGAAATTTAGTAAAAGCCCCATCGAGGGGTAGCCAAATCTGCAATCAAACATACGGGGATAAAGCGGCTCGTAATCAGGGATGCTCCAATTTATCCTTTCATCCCCTTCGGCGAACTTTGCCTTTATTACACTGGGCGTTTGGTGCTCTACAAAGTATTTTTCTATCTCTAGCTCCGTCAAGGTTGAAGTTGGATTCACATGAGGAGTAAGAAGGTACTACGGTTTGGGCGGTCCATCCGAGATCGGGAAAAGGTACATAGCCATAGGGATTGGTAATTGGTCCCTTCGCCCGAAGGAGTTGGGATATCCTTTCTTTCACTACTCCCTTCGCCTGAATGAGTTGGGATATCTTTTCTTTTGCTGGTGCCCTCACCCAAATAATTTAGGGTCTTCTTCCTTCTACCACCGGGCATGAGGATGTCGTTCCCTAAATTGGGTAGCATATTGACATCCTCGAGTGAGTATATTTTGTTTGAATCATCCAATATCTCGACATGCTCTTCCGACATCTGGGATCAATCCGGGTGAAAGTTAATGGGTTAGTCGAAATGCAGTTGAAACCAATGACAAAATCTATGGCACGAGCGGGTTCGATATCACTATCTCTAAAGTCCTTTCTCTCCCGTAAGGTCCGAAAATGTGCTCTAAAACCCTTAATCAACCCTTAGTGCTATAAAAATAACAAAATGACAATAACAATAAAAAAAAGATAAAGAAGAAAGAAAAAGCATGTTAATCAAGGCATGCCAATTAACAACACAGTACAACCATCATCATTAGCATCAACCACGAAGAATTGCTACCCGTAACTATCCGTAATTAGCAGTTTTAAAGCAAATCCTAAACTAGAGAGTCACCACAAAGACTGTCGAATCAATGGAAAACAACCGGCAAGAGTAGACAAGACAGAGAGAAATGACAACATTATAACATGCAAAATTAACCAACCAAATATCTCATCGACACAGGAAGAAGAAATTAACCTCGGTTCACTGATTGATGGAGGATTAGGTGATGAGAAATGAAGATAGTTGAATTATTTGGGAACTTGCAGAGAGATATATTATGGAAATTGAAAGAGTGAGAGAGAATCTCTTCTCTCACCAAACTATATATATGCAACGAGTAGGGGCCATAACCATCATGACATGCAGTGTTGTTATCCGCCAAGGCCACGTCATAAGGGATATTGATGTGACTTTACAAAATTCACTCCTAGCACCTTTTCTATCGAAGCGACAAAATTGGTAGACTTGTGACAAAAAGAACCGGTTCATGGGACTAATCCCTATTGAGGTATGCTAATTATACATTGCCACAATCGACACATTACTCATGGCCATGAGGGATGGTCCGAATACAATATGACCTTTAGGCCGTTAAGTCCAAGCTTCATCGCAGGGAACAAACTCTGGGCAATGTTGACCATAATGATTCGGACCAAGATGACTTTAAGGGGGCGATAGATCAAAGTCCATAATCGTTCAAGAATGAAGTCGATCCAAAGTCTGCGGTCGAACCCACTCTGTATAAGAGCCCATGAAGATATGTGACCAAACACGTTGTGAGCGAAGATGAGGGGCTTCAGGTATCATTCAAACGACAAGTATCACCTTACGGGGTATATGGCTTCGGACGAAGAGCCGCAAGCCTTACCCCATTCATTAAAGGTGGGCTTCGAGTAAAAGTAGTCTCGACCTTTCCTTTCATCCAACTCGCCTGTTTAAGGCCCGTGAAGCCCATCCGAGATCCCTTTGAGAATAGAATTTTCAATTCTTAAAGGGTATAACTGTCATCTGGTAATTTAATAATTAATGGTATATATTAAAAATCTAATTATTTGCTAATAATTTAGAGTTGATGTTAGAAAGATAATTAAAAAAGGGAAATGAAGCAATTGTATTCCTACTTGAACTCTGACTCCTATGAGATATGAACTTCTCAAAAATCCTATAAATAGAGCTTTCCAAAGAGAAAAAAATTTATTCATAAATACCTTACAGAAACGCTGGAGCAATTAGTTGAACATTTTTAAGGTCTTATAAAAATAAAGAATAAAGTTATCTTTTCGAACTTTCTAACCGTAGTTACCTCCACAAATATTAATTATACTACTTCTATTTTTTTAAGAGGTGAAGCATTAGCATAAAGTATACTATTTATCATTTAATTTGTTTCATATATTGTCCATTGTGTATAAGGAATAATATAGTCAAGTGATATCTATTTTTATTTCTGTTAATATTATTTTTCAGATATTAAATTATTATGAATCGGTTACAATTAAAAGTATTTATTATTAAAGATAACTATTGAATAGTATATACACAATAAATATTACAAATAATAATAATTATAATAAAAAAAGAGAGAGTATTTGTCTTCAGTTTTCACAATCACCGGATTTGGAGAGTACAGTGTTGAATAATTAATTGTATCTATGGTTAATGTCTTATTGCCCTTAAAATTTTGACTATTACAGATGTGATAATTTGGAATGGAAGGAGGCATTGAGTGATTACTATCCCTATATTAAGGATACTAGATGTTCCAATTTCATGCCAAATTTACAACTGTGGAATATGTAGCTTCTAATATTCTAATTGGCCAATCAATTATTCTTTATATATATATTTTAATTTAATTGTATTTTGTTTCTATTTTATAGAATCAAACGTCGCTTCACTATTACTATTATTTATCGTTTTTTTTTATTAAAATTTTTATATTTATTTATACTTATAGTTATATTTGTAATTACAATATAGGATTTAAATCGCACGAGAATTGCTAAAGTACAAATAAAAATTAAGGAAAATTTTAAAAATACCTTTCAACCTTTAAATTTAATTAATAGTTATTATATTTTATATTATATCTTTTATTATTTCTAAATTTTTATTTTATTGTATTTCTAAATTCCAGAGTATTTGATAAATATATTAAATCAATTTAATAATAACACCAATTGTTTAGTGGTTTTGCAATGCATCACCCGTACGTAAAAGAAATATATTAAACAAATTAATACTAACAATTAAAAAAAAACATACATTTTATCAGTAGAGTGTCAAATTTAGGAGAGAACCTTGAAGAATTACGATTAAAAAAATATAAATTTATTATTCTAATATATCAATATTCTAAATTATAATCGTAATTCAAAAAGGAAATCAAATTATAATAAAAAAATTAAATTAAAATTAAAATTTTAAGAGAAGAAAGAAATCAAATATAAAAAATAAAACTATAATATAAAATAATGGAATAAAATATAAATATACAAAAAAATAAAAATACTAATAAAATATAAAATAAATAAAATAAAATAAAAAGACAAAAGTAAATAAAAGATAAATATAAACATATTTAGATATTCAAATTTTAAATTATATAAAAAAAATTATTTTGTACTAAAAATATGGTATTAAGAAATTAGTATATGGGATTTAGCAATACCCTTACAATAATATATATATTTATTATTAAATTTTTTGTGCATAAATATTATTTAGTATTTGTTTATGAATAAAATAAGATTATTTTTTAATAATTTAATATTAATGTACATATTAAAATAGGAAAGAAGAAAGATAATTGAATAAGGAAAAAGAATAGTTATATTCCAATTTGGATTCTGATTCCTGACAGATATTTTTTATCACAAAATCCTATAAATAGACCTTTTCAGAGAGAAAAATCTATTAAAAACACTTTCAAAAACGGCAGAAATCGTATCAAGTTCAACACTTTGAAATCTTCGAAATCTTACCCAAACAAAGAAGAAGGTATTTTCTTTAACTTTCTCGATTGTGAGTTATTTTTGAAAAAGGTATTTTCTTTAATTTTCTCGATTGTGAGTTATTCGATCATTGATATCACTATGTTAAATTTAATTTTTTTATTTCAAATATTCAATTATTTGAATTTTAGTTTTTGTGAGAAATATTAATTTTTAAAATTATTAAACTGTCACTAATATTAAATTTTATTTGTATACCTGATAAAACAGAAACTCGGAGTTGCTAGTACTTGTCCACAATTGGACCATCCAGCATTCCCGGAATGTTTCCATACATGTTTTCGTTGGCAACTGCCCAGGTATTACCATACTTCCAATGCAAATAATTGCTCTTTGATTTTTATCAACTTAATTTCATGCTATGTTGTTTTCATGCAGTAGTTTGGTGCTGTTCATGCCAGTTCAGGCTATGACGCAACAGGTTTTGTGCAAATATGTACATCACTAGAAATATATGCTAACATCAATACTTCAATTTTCCTTTCAGGCTACTATGCATGCGCGACGACTCTATGTTGGAGGACTTCCTCCTAGGGCAGATGAACAGGTACGAGTTCACCAAAATATTATATGCGCTTGGGGCTGTAAAAAAAATTGCTTATAGAGTGGTGAAATTTAAATTTACATATAAAAAAATATAAAATTTGAGATGGACTAGAATATATTTGAGATTTCACTCTCAATAAGTGTTTTATAATCACAACCAGTCCCAAATATAACAATTATCCATTAGTTTGCCCCAATGATATATACTGATTGCTTTGTTTTCTACAGTCTGCAGCAACTTTCTTCAGTCAGATTATGGCAGTAATAGGAGGAAACACAGCTGGTCCTGGTATGTGATGTCGACTATTTTTTTATTATTATTTTTTAAAATTTTTTTATAAATAGCAATACTCATTTTATTCTTATAATTTAACTTTAATTTGTTTCGCACAGGGGATGCTGTTGTTAATGTTTACATAAACCATGAAAAGAAGTTTGCTTTTGTGGAGATGAGATCAGTTGAAGAGGCTAGTAATGCTATGGCATTAGATGGAATCATATTTGAGGTATGTTTATATTTCTATTCGGAATTTCGCTTTCTATTGGTTGACGATACATTGTATTTGTTACTGATAACTACTGGGATGATTTTACAGGGAGCTCCTCTGAAGGTGAGGAGGCCTAGTAACTACAACCCGTGTCTTGCTGCAGCACTTGGTCCTAGCCATCCAAATCCGAATCTTAACTTGGCTGCTGTTGGTCTGACCCCGAGTTCTAACCGCATATTTGTAGGTGGCCTACCTTATTACTTCACAGAAGAACAAACCCGGGAGTTGTTAGAGTCTTTTGGCCCTCTCCGCAGATTTGATCTAGTCAAAGATAGAGAAACTGGAAACTCAAAAGGCTATGCTTTCTGTGAATATCAAAATCTTGCAGTGACAGATATAGCATGTGATGCAATGAATGGGATTAAAATGGGTGACAAGACTCTCACAGTTAGACGCGCAAATCAGCTCAACAGAAGATTGCAGAACATGTAAAACAAGGGGATTAGGATGGATAAATAACTTCTCCATTCTGAACCAGGTGAAGCGGGCGGACCAATTTTTCAGTGGGATTATGTTACAACTTTTGTGTATTAGTGATAATTTTCAGTTTGGGGCAATCCAAAATCAACAAGTTTTGTTTTAGTGGAACATTATAAATCTTTCAAAAGTAAACCATTACAAATACTTTTTACCCGATATTAAAAAATAAAATAAAAATAAAATTCAAAAAATAGAAAAAATAAAAATAAATCAGAATTCTCAATCTACTCTATGTTAACTGTTTGAATCCAAAATCATATCTCTTCCATCGTCACATCAACATTTCATCCGGTCTCTTCTTCTCTCCATTCTCTACTTCTCCAGTAAAGACCTCATCTTCAACTTTCACACTCCGTACAATGCCCCAATTTCGCAAATTTCCTCTCCAATTCCGTCAAAAGATAAATTTATTAATAGTCCTCACATAATAGGAAAAATATTCCTCAATTGTATTGGAATCCTAACTTTTACAATCCTAATTCATCACGTTCTTGCAACACCAAATTCAACCTTATTTGTCCCCTAACAATTCATAAACATGTCTGCGTATGTCTCTCCAATATATTTTTGAAAATTCATCTTCCATCACAACTCAAAGGTATGTTTTTAAAGTTTTTTCATTCTTGAGCATGATATTAGGGTTGTAGGGGTCTTGAATATATGGTTTTAGAGTTCATGGTAACGTTAATGTGGATATTGGATAGTGTTTGGAGTCAATTGTATGGTATAGGACGACAATTTTACGAGTTAGGGTTGACATTTCCGATTTTACGTTTTTCAGCGATTTCCTGGGTTCCATACTTGGAAACTGTACAAAATTATATAATTTTCCGGTGTCCATGCTTGAAAATATACCTGCATTTTTTGTCAGTGATTTCCTGGTATTGACACCGGGAAATAGGCTAAATGAGCTCCTATTTCCGGGTGTTCATATCGGGAAACTGCTTTTATGCATTATTTTTTCCTGCGTTTAAATAATTTGTATTTTCTTTCTTCAGAAATGGGTTTGAAAAAGACACTAGTGTACTTCAAGTTTGTTTTGGAGAGTGTAAAGATTTAGAGCATATCATTCACACACGCCCAAACAAACATATCGAAGTTCTGGATTTAGTGGATCACCACAGAATGAAGATTTGACACAAGCAGCGAACCCCCCAGTTGAAAGCTCATCCAGGACAAAGGTGTGGTCGTTCGGCGGCACAATAGAAGAGGGAAGCTGAATCAGAAAGGATATCACGTACTGTATTTTTTAGAACTCTACAGTTGATGAGGAAGACTCAGACAAGGGAGAGTGATCATAGTGGTTTAATTTGTAAATATTAGTGTGTTTATAACATTGTTTTGCTGTTAATATTATAGTAAATAACTTTGTTTTTTTTTTTTGAATGTTAGAATACATAATTTTTTTTTGTGGTAAATATTACTATGTTTATTGAAAATGTTCTTATTACTTATGTTATATGTGCATCATTTATGTATGGGTGAAAATGAATTATAAATCGACAAGCAATGATATGTTTCTAGGTAAACATACCGGAAAATGGCAACCACATATAAGTGTTTCCCGGTGTTGAGGCATGAAAATTGGAACTCAAAATGTCAGTTTCCAGATCAGCATACCAAGAAACTGGACCCAAATTTACCAATGTCCCGGTGTGTATGCATGGAAACAAAGCATATTTTTCTAAGGTATATATCGGGAAACAAATCATTTTGAGCATTGTTTCCCGATGTTGAGGCTAGTAAACTGGACCTCAAAATGACAGTTTTCAGGTAATCATACCAGAAAACTAGACCCAAATTTACCTATTTCCCGGTGTTGAGGCATGGAAACAAGTCATTGGTTTCCTAAGATCTAGACTGGGAAACAGTTCATTTTAAGCAATATTTCCCGGTATGAGACCATGGAAATGACATTTGTCAGATTAATTTAAGACCCAAACAAGCTAAAATACATTTGAGACCACTAAGGAGTCCAGCACAGATTATTTATAACTTGGAATTTTGATGTTCATTCCAATGGACATTTAAGAGTAGCACATGATGGACTATATACTACTACATAGGTCATGCAGAACACCTTTTTTTTTTCAATGACAATATTTTATGATACAATTGCATTCAACTAATTGAAAGCAAGCGTAATCATCCACAATTAGCCGTTTAAAGCTACTAAACATCAAAATTAAGAAACTTATATAAATAAACCAGGTCATAAAAGCGTGCATTGGTATGTGAGAGTTGGATTAAACCACAAAAAACGCTCCCTAATGGTAGTAGTGGGTGTGGCAGGTTGTTTGGAGTTGGAATGGATGTCATTTAATGTCGGAAAATAAAGATTCCAGGTCAGTATACCGGGAAACTAAACCCAAATTTAACTATTTCCTAGTGTGTATGCATGGAAACAACGCATGTGTTTCCTAAGATATATACCAGGAAAAAAATTATTTTGAGCATTGTTTCCTGGTGTTTAGGCATGGAAACAAGTAATTGGTTTCCTAAGATCTAGATCAGGAAATAGTTTATTTTGAGCAATGTTTCCCGGTATGAGACCATGGATATGGCCATGTTAATATGTTATCTAGCTCTTAACACTGGGAAACGGAACAAAATTGACTTGTGTCCCGGTGTTGAGGCATGGAAACATGGCAATGGGTTTTCTAGGTACAGATCGGGACACAGTTTATTGTGAAAATGGTTTTCTTGTTTCCATGGTAAGATACTGGGACGTAGTAAATAATTAAACTATTTCCATGGTTTAGAATTAGGAAATGGTGAAATTATTTACATATTTCAAGGTTTTGGGAGAGGGAAACTACCCGTTTCATTTATATTTTCAAAAAATCAAAATCTTGAAATGAGTATAAAGGTCAGGTCATTTCCTTTCATGAATACTGGAAAACGGATGTAAGATTGGGCTGTTTGCGGCCCTTAATACCGGGAAATCAATTAGAACTTTTATAAACCTGTGATAGTCTGTTTCATTGCTTGCATACCGGGATACAAACAAACAAAAAGTTAGTTTCCATAATAAGGAACCAGGAAATATATTGGCCTATTTCCAACCCTCCATACTGGGAAATGTATGTCAAATTGACCTATTTCCAGCCCTTAATACTGGGATGTAATTGGAAACTTTTACAACCTTTAACATTTTGTTTCACTTCTTATATATCGGGATATAGGAAAAAATAACAATAGTTTCCGTCAATTGGAACAAGGACAAATATTGGCCTTTTTCCATCCCTCCGTACCAGTAAATGTATGTCAAATTGGCATATTTTCAACCCTAATTACCGGAAAATCACTGAAAACTTTTACAACCTATAACAGTCTGTTTCACTTTTTGTATACCGGGATATAGGAAACAATAACAATAGTTTCCGTAAATTGGAATAAGGAAATATATTAGCTTATTTCCAGCCCTCAATACAGGAAAACGTCTGTCATATCGGTGTATTTTCTGCCCTTAAGACCGGAAAATCACTGTGAAATTACAAATTATTTCAATGTGTTAAAAGAGGGACACAACCTATTTCAATACAATTATAATTTTTCCAAAATAAATTGTTGCAACCAAAATCATACTTACAGTTATATACTATTTCAATACTTATTTCAACAAGCAACCCAAAATGGACAAAAAGAAAAAACATTTGATAAATGATGCTTAAACTAAAATCATAACAAAAAGTTATATATCTAAAGTAAAGGAGACTGAGGTGAATCAGGAACTTCAATATGTTTGTTTGGGCACGTGCGAATGGTATGTCATAAATCCTTACACTCTCCACACCAGGCTTGTCGGCGTCGCTTCCAAGGAGCATCCATAGTTTCTGTGGGACTGTTAGCTGGCCCACCATCAGTTGCATCATGAGAACCTGTATTATTTGTGTCTCCATTGCGCCTAATTCACCTTGAAGTGCATTAGTGTCTTTTTCAAGCCTATTTCTGAAAAAAAGAAAAGACAAATTATTTAAATATAGAAAAACCGATGCATCAACGCCGTTTCCCAGCCTACAAACCTGAAAATAGAAGTATTTTTTATCTATTTCCTGATGTTGACACTAGGAAATCATTGACAAAAAATTCATATCTGTTCCATGCATAAAAGGATGGAAATAGTCAAAATGAGCCTCTATATCCCGATATGGAGGTCGGTAAATGGTTTTCCTCTTATGAAGGCTGGAAACCGGCCTTTTAATAGACTATTTCCCAGGCTTCAACAATGGAAATCACTAATAGATATTATCCCATCTGTATCCCGGTATTGCGACCAGAAAATAGGTAAAAAAAAACCACCTATGTCCCGGTATGGATGTCTAGAAACCAAGAAATTATTTACTAGCATGTGTCATAGTATCAATGTATGGAAATTAAATTGAATCATTTCCAGCCATGGACACCGGAAAATGGTGTTAATTTGGGACAGTTTCCTGGCATGGACCAGAAAACAGCAGGAAAACTACATTCGGGATTTTCAACCCTAACTTGTCAAATTGCATTCCAATACTATACAATTAACACGAAACACTATCCAATATCCATAATAACGTTACAAGTAACTCTAAAATCATTAATTCAAGACCCATAAACCCCTAGACCATAACATTAACTCTACAATACTCAAGAATGAAAAAACTTTAAAAACATATCTTTAAGTTGTGATGAAAGATGAAGTTTCAGATATGTAGTGGATAATTATGTGCTGACATTCCTATGGATTGTTAAGAGACAATAGGGATGAATTTGTTGTGGATTTGGTGTCCCAAGGATATGAGGAATTGAGATTGTGAAAGTTAAGTTTCCAATACAATTGGGGATTAGTTTTCCTAATATGTAGAGACCATAAGCAAATTTCATGAGGGACTTTTATTAAATATGGTGGGGTCTATATGTAAATATTATTTTTGAATTCAAATATTTAAATTGAAGGGTATAATAGACCTTTCATATCTTTAAAACAAATAAAGATAACTTAAATTGATTTTAAAGTTTTTTTATTGGGAGGTGTATAAAGGTCTTCTTGGTTTATTTGTTGCAAAAAAAATTAATTAGATTGTTTAGTATTGTAGAAATTTTAATCTTGATTTAAAATTATAATGAATTTAATTTTTTAGCCACTTATCCAAATCACCCTTTGTATTATTTATTTATTTTTATTAAAAAAATTTTATTTTATAATTAGATTTATATTTTTTTAATTAACTTTTTATTATAGTTATATTCTTTTTACATTAAAATATATATAATATATATATATATATTTTAAATTAATAATATTTAAATTTTACAATATTTTTTCGTTATCATTAAATTAGAAATTTATCTACATCATAATGAATTAAATATAATTTAAACTGTCTTTATTTTTAAATCATTCCAGCCAAACGGAACTATGTACATACGCTCATAGATGCTTCGATTACTTCCGTATGCGAATAGTGTCGTTACCATTAAGTTGTTAACGAAACTATGTACATACACTCATAGGATATTGCTATGTGTATTGTAGGCAAAAACCAGTTTAACTAGATTTGTTGCTTTTGTTAATTGGATGACACTTCAAAAAATAATCTTCGAAAGGTGAAAGGTTGCTTCAGGTGTGATGTGAGGCTTTATCGAAGGGGTTTGATGTGTGTAATCACTTCGGAAGTTCTTGATGGACATGGAATCAGCTATTTAAATATAAATATTTACAAACAGTATATTTAGAGCATCTTTAATAATACGTGAATGTAAGATGATTTTATAAAATAAAATAAAATAAAATAAAATAAAATAAAATAAAATAAAGTATGTGAATGTGAGATGAGGCGATCATAAAAAAAAAAAAAAAAGGTGGGGATATTGACGCGACTGAATATTTAGAAGTGATTGAATATTTAAAAATAAATACCATCTATTTAAAATAGTGATACACTAATCACTATCTATTATTTTTTTTATTTTTAATTATTATTAAAATTTTAGCAAATTAAATTTTTACTGAAAAATGGGAAATGAAAAGATTAATTTAATAAAATGATATAAAATATTTATTTAGAATAGTTGACTATAAATTCAATCCTTCAAAAAAATAAGGATTCAAACTCCGGATTTGAATAATAAAATATGTCACGAGTTTGACATTGATAGTAGAATCCACTTGAAATTAATTTTTAAAAAATTCTCCAATGTCGTTCTAAAAATATTCTCAGTTCGCATCCTATTGAAAATATTATTAAAATCTCATGTTAGGGATTTTCATTATATCCCTCTTTCATCACAAGCCACAAGTTCAATAATCAAATCAATAAGATGATGAATCAGTTTTGTTGATGATGTTGATGTCATGACTAATCCGAAATTATGCTTTGATACCAGTTTGTTAGGGATAGACATGACAGAATAACACCAATCAAAGTAGAAATAAAACAACAAAGTAATGAAGAAGCAACACACGAGATTTAACGTGGTTCGGCAATGTGCCTACTCCACCAAGATAACAACTTAACTATTGAGAAATAAGGATTACAAGTCATTCTGACTACATTCTCTCTCTAATGCTATCATACGCTCTACATAGACTAGTAATAGCCTAATTAACCAATTGTACCGAATGAATAACCAAACGTGACGAGATGCCTTAAACTGCCAGAGATAGAACGTCTTCTCCAAGCCATCCATCCATTGTACCAACAATGGTGCTATCTATGCCAGACAACTTTCAGATACCTAGAAGGTAGTAGAGATGCCAACACTTGATGATTGGGGTTATGACCCCTATCCTTGATCACCACCCAAGGGGATGGGATGGGATAATTACTTCATGAGATAGCTCTATTTATAATGATCACCAAATATACTTTCCTAATTTATTTTCTCTTTACAAGGAATACCAAATAATCATAATTAGGAAAATAAAATCCTTTTCCTAATAAGGATTATAACAATAAGGAAATAGATCTAAACTCAAAATAGGAAAATCTTCCTAAAGGGAATCCTTATAATCTAAGTAATTAGGAATTCCTTGTAATTCAAGGCATTCCAACATCTCAAAATAACTTAAATGAGAGTTTAACCATTACCCTTTGTGAGAACTTTTAATCAACCCATAATAGATAACTGTTAGGAATAGAGGAGACAGAATAGCACCAACTAGAGTAGAAACAGAACAACAAAGTATGGAAAGTAGAAAGAGACATAAGAGATTTAACGTGGTTCGGCAATGTGCCTACTCCATGAAGGAAGAGAATAAGAATCCACTATAATGATCAAATGGATTACAAGATATCACATAAAATATCCACAAAAGGCTACACTCAAATCTCACAACTCAAAGCACCCAAACTAAAACCCCTAACTAACGAATGTGGTTCCTACACTCACAATGTGTAATTATCTTTAGAACTGAATGCTTTCTTCTTTACGAGACACCTCTATTTGTAGTGATCACAAATCCTACTTTCCTAATAGTTTCTTTCCAATAAGGAAAAACAAATCATAAAAATTGGAAAAAACAAATCCCCTCAAATTAGGAAAACTTACGAATAGGAAATAGATTAAAACCAAAATAGAAATTCCTTCCAAAAAGAATTCCTAGTGAATCAAGCAGTTTAGGATTTCTTATGATTCTAGACATCCTAATAAATCTCCACCTTTACTTGAATCACCTCTACTTTTCTGAATCTTCTTTCTTTGATCACTATTAATTATATCTTCACCTTGACCCATAAAACAAACTTCGAATTGTCTTCCTCTTCCTTGTATCCCTTAAGGGAATCTTAACGATTGCAAATTCCAATCAAGCTCAAACAATGCTTGAACTTGATTGTAGATAAGGACTTGGTCATCATATCAGCAGGATTGTTTTCAGTACCAATTTTCTGAACTGTAATATTGCCTTTAGAAATCACATCTCGAACAAAGTGGTATTTGACGTCTATGTGCTTACTGCGTTAATGGAACATCTGATCCTTTGCTAGATGAATCACACTCTGACTGTCACAATGGACTGTTGTCACTTTCAAATCTTCGCCGATTTCACCAACCAATCATCTCGACCAAATTGCTTCCTTTACAGCCTCAATCATGGCCATATACTCGGTCTCTGTTGTTGACAATGCAACAGTGGCTTGTAAGGTAGCCTTCCAACTAATTGCACAACCTCCAAGAGTAAAGACATATCTAGTAATCGATCTTCTTTTATCAAGATCACCGGCATAGTCAGAATCAACATAACCAATAACATTCCCTTTGTCTTTACTAAACTCCAAGCAAACATGAGTAGTACCCTTCAAATATCTCAATATCCACTTCACAGCTTGCCAATATTTTTTTCCAGGATTAGCCATATAACGGCTAACTAAACTAACAGCATGTGTGATATCGGGACGAGTACAAACCACTGTATACATGATACTACCAACAACATTAGAGTTGGGAATTTGTGACATATATTCTATATCCTCATCAGTTTTTGATGACAGGTCAACATAAAGCTTAAAATGAGAAGCTAATGAAGTACTTACCGGTTTTGCGTCTTTCATCGTAAAACGCTCTATAACTTTATCTATGAAACTTCTTTGAGTTAAGTAAAGTTTACCAGCAGCTCTATCTCTCTTAATCTCCATTCCCAAAATTTTCTTTGCTCCTCCTAGATCTTTCATCTCAAACTCACCATTCAACTGATTCTTCAAATTGTTGATCTCAGACTTATTCTTGACAGCAATTAACATGTCATCGACATATAATAGTAGATAGATATATGAATCATCAGATAACCTTTTGAAGTAAACACAACTATCAAAATGACTCTTTGTGAAACTATGCGCTATCATAAACGAGTGGAACTTCTTGTACCATTATCAAGGTGACTGTTTTAAGCCATATAATGACTTCTTAAGTAGATAAACATGGTCTTCTTTTCCTTCAACTTCAAAACCTTCTGGTTGAGACATGTATGTGGTTTCTTCAAGTTCACCATGTAAAATAGCAGTCTTCACATCTAGTTGCTATGACTCGAGATCATGAATAGCAACTAAACCAAGAAAAACACGGATAGAGCTATGTTTAAAAATAGGTGAAAAAACATCATTAAAATTAATACCTACCTGACTATAGCCCTTTGCAACCAAACGTGTCTTGTATCTTGCTTTCTCGACCCCAGGTATACCTTCCTTTTTCTTGTAGACCCATCTACATCCAACAATCTTCTTTTAAATAGGAGGCTTTACTAGTTCCCAAGTTTATTTTTATGAAGAGACTCCACCTCTTCTTACATAGCCACTAACCACTTACTAGAATCATCACTCGAGACGGCTTCATTATATGTGATTGGGTCATCAGATCCTTCGATTTCTTGTGCAGCGACACAAGCTATGGTAACATAATCATCAAATCTCGAAGGCATTCATCTCTCTCTTATGGGTCTTCCTCTGGCAATGGTTTCAGTCTCTATCTCATTTGACTTTTCATGATTTTCGAATGGAGACTCCACCCTAATACCTTGCATCTCTTTGTTCTCCTTCTCAGAACTCTCCACCTTAGTGTTAGAACTAACACTTTCTTTATTTGGATGAAGCATGATATTCTCATCAAAGATGCAATTTCTACTAATTATGGATTTTGGTGTCTTTGGATCAGTAAGTCAAACACTGTATCCCTTCACACTATTCAGATAACCCAAAAATATGCCCTTCTTTGACTTAGGTTCAAACTTTCCATTGTTCGAATGAACATAGATAGGACATCCAAATATCCGCAATTCAGAATAATTAGCAGGTTTACCAAACCATACCTCTTTAGGAGTCTTACACTCGATTGACGCGGATAGAGAACGATTCGCCAAGCAACAAGCTGTTGTAGCAACCTCTGCCCAAAAATCTTGCATTAATCCAGAATTACCAGTAGACAATGAACCTTTTCCAAAAGAGTTCTATTCATGCGTTCGGCTATGCCATTCTGTTGGGGTGTCTCACTAACTGTGAGATGTCGTACTATGCCCTCTTTCTTGAAGAATGAATTAAATTCCCCACTACAGAACTCCAACCCATTATCATTTCTCAAGCGCTTCACTTTCTTTCCAATATGCTTTTCAACCAATGCCTTCCAATCTTTAAAGGTCTCAAACGCTTCAGACTTATTTTTCAAGAAATAGACCCTGACTTTTCTTGAAAAATCATCAATCAATGTCATCATGTAACTAGAACCACCTTTTGATGCAACACGTGATGGTCCCCAAAGATCAAAGTGAATATAATCCAATGTACCTTTAGTTTTGTGTATTCTAGTGTTGAAGTTGACTCGTTTGTGTTTGTCGAAGACACAATGCTCACAAAACTCCAAATTGGATATATTTCGATCATCCAAAAGATCCCTCTTACTCAACATTGCCATGACTTTCTGACTCATATGTCCAAGTCTCATATGCCACAAATTTGTAGTATCTGTTTCGCTTAATGTAGAAAAAATAGAGGCGAAACTCATAACAATAGACCCCATCAGATAATATAGCCTACCAAATTTCTTCGCCTTCATAACTACAAGCACACCTTTTCTAACCTTCAGAACTCCACCTTCACGAGTAAATCTACAACCAGTATCATCTAAAGCAGATAATGAGATAAGGTTTTTCTTAATATCAGGAACACATCGAACGTCTACCAATGTTTGAATCACGCCGTCATGCATCCTAATCCTCACAGAACCAATACTAGTAACTTTACAAGGTTGGTCGTTGCCCATTAACACAACGCCTCTTTTGATTCCACGAAAGAAGTGAACCATTCTCTACGCTGACAGATATGGAATGAGCACACAAAATCAAGAATCCAACCTTGATCAGATCTAGTATTATCATCAATGACTGTGTAGACATCACAGTCTTCTTCTTTATCTTGCATAACACTGGCTTCTGGAGGTTTCTCTGAGTATTGACTATTTTCTTTATTCTTTTTCTGATGAGTCCAACAATCCTTTTTTTTATGTGCCCTTTCTTCTTACAATAATTGCAAACCACGTACTTGGACTTTGATTTTGATCTAGAGCGATTTTTACCAGATTCTCTGAATTCGGGTCTTCCTCTAACCACTAAACCTTCAGTAGGATTATCTGCTCAGGTTTTGGACATCTAATTATCAAATAACTCCTTTGAATAAAGCGTCGATTTGACGTCTTCCAACTTTAGAGAAGCATTACTATAGATCAACGTCTCTCTAAAGTTTTTGAAAGAAGGAGGTAGAGAATGAAGTAACATGAGGGCTTGATCTTCATCTTCATACTTGATATTCATATTAGATAGATCCATTACAATAGAAAAGAATTCATCAATATGGGACTTGATCGACGTACTTTCTGTCATCGATAGGGTGTATACACGACGCTTGGCGATCAATTTTGTAGTGAGATTCTTTGTAATATACAGAGCCTCCAATCTATCCCATAATCCTTTTGATGAGATATCCAAAAAATACAATTTTATTCCTGATGGTTTCTCCTATGATATGTTAATGGCTTCGTATTGTGAAGCTGGTTGTGTTGATAAGGCATTAGAGTTTTTGAATAAAATGGAGAATGAGGGTGTAGGAGTGCCTTTTCACTATGTGTATAATTTTTTTTGTATAAGATGTTAGAATTAATTCAAACACGGTTGAATAAGTCTTATTTGACTAGATTTAGAATTAGGATTTTATGGGATTGTTTGTTTATAATTAGGATTTCAAGGAATGGTTGATTGATTTTAGGATTTGAAATCTGATTTGGTTTTTTAAATAGTTTGTAAGCCTATAAATATAGGCATGATTAAACTCTCTAGTCAAGTAAATAAAAAGTATTTTTTATTATACGATTGTTTTGTTTTTTTTGTTTTCTTTCAAAACTCCAACATGGTATCAGAGCCTTTAGGTCCTGTTTCCTGGATTTAAAAAAAAAAAAAAAAGATTTTTTTTCCCTTTCTGCGTTAAAAAAAAAAAGACGTCAAATCATTCTTTTCCTTCTCCAAAATTCAATGGTGAAAACTATCACGTTTGGGCAGTTAAAATGAAAACTCATTTGCAAGATCTTGGTTTATGGCAATGGGTTGAAGGTGAGCGTAATCTACCAACATTGACAAACAATCCTACCCTAAACCAAATTAGAATTCATGAAGAAAAAGATTGTTGGTTTAAAGGTAAACCTCAATGTTTTCAATGTAAAAGATTTGGGCATATAAAGAAAAATTGCAGGTATAACAGTCAACAAGTGAACTTGACACAAGTAACTTGACACAAGTATCTGGTGAAGATGAAGAACGTTTATTCTAATGGAAGGAGACAGAGTGCTCCAATTGAAAGGTTGTGAAAAGAGAGTGCTTCAATATTTGATGAGATGGTGCATCAATGTGTGTGAAGAGAGGGTGCTTCAAGTTGGATGAGAAAGTGCATCAAACAAAAATGGTTTTTTGGGTTTTGTTTCTTGTACGTGTTTGAATTAAGGGGAAGGTTAGAATTAATTCAAACACGGTTGAATAAGTCTTATTTGACTAGATTTAGAATTAGGATTTTATGGAATTGTTTATTTACAATTAGGATTTCAAGGAATGGTTGATTGATTTTAGGATTTGAAATCTGATTTGGTTTTTTAAATAGTTTGTAAACCTATAAATATAAATATAAGCATGATTAAACTCTCATAATTTTTATTGTACGATTGTTTTGTTTTTTTTTTTTTTCTTTCAGAACTCCAACATAAGAATGGTAGGAAAGAAGAAGCTGAGAAGCTCTGGAGTGAAATGGTGGAGAAGGGTTTTGAATTGGATGTTGGGCCGTATAATGTGAGGATTATGAATGCTCTAGAAGAGGGTCCGGAGAAAGTGAAGAAGATGATTGATGAGATGAGCAATGCTGGGTTGAGACCTGATACGATCACTTATAATTTCTTGATGACTTGTTATTGTAAACAAGGGATGATAGAGGAAGCGAAGAGTGTTTATAAGGGATTGGAGGGGAAGGGTTGTAAACCGAATGCCGGGACGTTTAGAACATTGATTTTCTATTTGTGTAAGAGTGAGGATTATGATAAGGGGTACAAGGTGTTTAAAGAGAGTGTGAGGAGGGAAAAGATTCCTGATTTTATGACGTTGAAGTATTTGGTGGAAGGGTTGGTGAAGAAAAAGAAGATGAAGGATGCAAAAGGTTTGGTTCGGACGGTTAAGAAAAAGTTTCCTCCAAATCTTTTGAGATCATGGAGGAAAGTTGAGGAGGAGCTTGGTTTGGTTTCATCAGGTGATGGAACTCAAGGCAATCAAGAGTCTGATGAGTAGAGAGTGGATGGATTTTTTTGATATTGGTGAGATTTAAGCTAATTTGGTCGTATCTGATACATAATTTGTAGTATGTAGAAGTCAGATGCTTTTGCAGCATAGTGAATGAAGAAATGCTCTTGCTCTTTTATTCATTCAGATGGCTATACATAATCAATTTTGCTGTCTCTGGTTTATCAGAACTCAAGTTCTGTGTGTATATTCTGTTTTACATTACCTTATGTCTTCAAGAAATGAAGTCATCAATAAGTACTAATGTGAATTGTGCTTTTGATGTCACTTATGTACCATATAGTGAGCACTATTCAACATGAGAACCTAATTGATGAATCTCTATCAGAGATTATTCTAACCATCCAATGTGTCAAAATTCAAGGAACTGTCTCAAAAGATATTTAGTCTTTTCAATAGAATTTTTCTACAACTAGTTCCAATAATGCAGGGAGTAAAGTCTCTCTCTTGTCTGATGAATATGACTAACTATTGTGGTGGGTCAATCAATATCCCCATCAATATTTTCTTCATCACACCTCCATGTGAGGAGCTGAGAAATCCAACATCAAAACCAAGTGATCTCCAAATAAATACCAATGAAGCAAGACACTTCAAGTTGAAACACACACAGAGACATTAGGTCTGGTTTGTCAAGTTAACTTTTTTTCAGAAATTGGACATTCCATACCTGTAAAGCCGAAATAATTTATCTGTATCACAGAGAGAAGCGGATCTTCAGGCATGAGCAAATGATGATATTGAGGATTCAAAATCATCAGATAGAGTGAGTGTGTTGAAAAAAAGTGAAATAGACTAGACTAGACTAGACTAGAGTTCTGGTCTTGCTGGTGAAAAAGCCTGCACTTGCGGTGATTCCAGGCATTACTAGAGGATGAGAACATACCTACACTACAGGCCCCTTAAACCACCATGTGGTTTCTTCTTCGGAGGTTGGAGTAATCATTGATGATTTGACAGCACCATTACTTTGACAGCAACTTATCCGTTTGCTCCATTAGAGCTTACAGGGCCCTGTACTATACTACTAGAAACTTGGAACCATCCTTGTCTAGTCTTTGTTAAGGTTTTAACTTTTAAGCACATTCTTAATGTGCTGTATTCTGGTTTTCGATATTCTTTCATTCCTGAATCCTCCTTCATTATTCAGGTTAAGAAATGGATTTGCCTCTACGTTTTGGTTTGGTTGAATAACGGAGTAGAAGTTTACTTTTGAATAAGGGATTCCGTGTCTGTTTGGTTGGACTTGTCCACGGGCTGAAAGTGTTTTTTTAAATTTAAAAGCACTTATTTTTTACATGTAAATATTATTTCATATTTCAATACTCAACTCTCAATTTGAATTTTAAATTTAAAGCAAATTTTGTGAATTCCTATATAATAACAATTATTGAATAAATATATTCCAATATTAACAAATAAGTGAACATTTATATCTAATACCCTTTAAGTAATTATAACATCTTAAAATATTTTTAGAAGTAATATTTCCAAACACTTTAAAATTAATAAGTACTTTTTTAATTGATAACCAAACACCTAAACTTTTATTCTTCAAAACTCTTCTTCTAAACGATCTATTATTAAAAGATCTACTGCTAAAAGATCTATTTAAAGAAGTCATACCAAACGGGTACTCAGCCTGTTTGAAATGATTTATATAAACACTTTTATAATTTTTTGAATTTAAAAGTATTTTTCGGCATTGTTTAGATATAAGTTCAGATTTATAGGTTGGAAAACAGCTTTTAGTGAGAGTAACTAAGATGATACTTCTATAAAATACTTCTGCTATGGTTAGAACCTGTTTAAGATAGTTTATATAAGTACTTTTACAGTTTTCTGAATCCAAAAGCACTTTCATGTGCTATTTGAATAGAAATCTGAAAGTGTTTATAAATTAGGAAAGTGTTTACCACTAAAAGCAATTGAGGTGATATTTCTACAAAAGTATATATACTTTTCTTTTTCGGGTAAAAATCGAAAACACAATTGATCTCTCACAGACTTTTATTTTACTAGCAAAAGTCAAAAACATAAATTATCCAAACTAAAAATACTTCTACTTTTAACTTTCAAGTGTAAAAAAAAGAGTAGAAGTAATTTTTGGAAATCTAATATTTTTTTCAGGTCACTTGAAACAGTTTTCACGGCCTATCCACACTGGCACTGTTAACTTTAACCGGGGTGTTTCTGAAAAGTAAATAATAATAAATAAATAAAAATTATGGTAACAAAATGGAAAACATCAGTCTTAGACACAATGGTTTAATAATAAGGTATTCAATTTTCTCTCTAATGAGAGTTAGTCCTATCATATCTACTGTGTTAATAACAAGGTAATCAAATCAAGCTCTGAGGAAAGCAGACCCTTGAGAATATTTGGTACTGGTAAATATCTTTGATGGGAATCTTGTGCTTTTTGCTTTTGTACCCATAATTTTTTAAGAGATTTTGGGGATCCAATCATTGATCAATAATGGAGCTCTGTTTTTCTCTGTTTTTTCATTTAAAAAAAATATCTTTTATTAATTGAATTTAACCACCTAGCAAATCCATCAAATGAACATTTCCCAGTTGAGATAAACAAATCCACTTGTGATTCATAATGCTTTGTTTATTTAGGTTTTCTTGGTACAATTGTTGGGTATGTTTGGCTTCGCTTTTGTCCATTAAATAGATTAAATTTTGGTACTATAGATTAGATTTACAATCACTCTTGATTATGATTTCACCAACCATATCCAAATAAAATACTATTGTTAGATTGATTGATTTGACAAACATGGACATCCTCGTACTAACTAACACTTTTAACCATATAAATAAATGATGTGATCAACTTGGTTCTTAATCACAAGTCAATGATGAGAATAATATCCACAACACAAACACAAACACAAAAGCTCTTTTGCAGGCTGTTGATTCATAATCACAAATTGAATAAATACAATATGATGATGTTTTTTAAACACTTTTTGTTGGTTCTCTCTCTGTTGCGAGTTTAATCTGAAACTCTATAAAGCTAAACAGTTTGCATTGTCCTCTGTTCTGTACCACATAAATAAATCTGGCTGGATTTGCCAAACTCTACTACCTTTAATCCCCACCACTCATCATCATCACAAGTACTAAACTAAACTAAAACCCTTTCAACATCAAAAACAATGTTTAGTGTTATCACTATCTTCCATGTACTCAACACTGTTTTATTATATTTTCAATAAAATTAAAAACAGGCTTTTATTTCCTCTATATAGATTGGACAAAGTATTAGGCCATGAAATTTCTCATATCTCAATCACATCTTCTCTTCTCATTCTCGTCAAACCACAACACAAAAACATTTCCAATTCTTTACATATAAAACCCTCTTAGCATTTGTTTTCAATAAATACATAAAAACTTCACTCAATGCAGCGGAGTGAAACTATGAATTCGAAACCAAAGAGTATCAGGATTCCAGGACCTGTGATCATTGGCGCAGGACCATCAGGTTTAGCAGTCGCGGCCTGTCTTAAAACTAGAGAAATCCCTTACTTACTACTCGAAAAAGAGTCATGTATAGCTTCTCTATGGAAAAACAAAACATATGATCGTCTCCAACTACATCTACCGAAGAAATTCTGTCAGCTACCCTACATTCCATTCCCTTCTGAGTATCCAAAATACCCAACAAAGCATCAGTTCATTGAGTACTTAGAGTCTTATGCAGCTCACTTCGGGATAGATGTTGTGTTTGGACAGGAAGTCCTGCAGGCGAAATTCGACATGAGTTCAGGCTTCTGGCTTGTTGTAACCAAAGAGTATCAGTTTCATTCGCCCTGGATTATTGTCGCGAGTGGAGAGAATGCTGAGCCTTTTGTTCCTGATATTGATGGAATGTCGAAATTTGCAGGGAAGGTACTGCATACTAGTAGTTATAAAGATGGAGCTATGTTTAAAGGATCGAAAGTTTTGGTTGTTGGGTGTGGTAATTCGGGAATGGAGATTGGTTTAGACCTTTGTGACAATGGCGCTCAAGTTTCTATAGTTGTTAGAGATAAGGTAATGCAACAGTGCTTGTTCGATTCAGTCTTATTTCACTTCATTTTGAAGTGAAGAAATTAAAAGAGTTGTTTGTTGTTTATGTTCTGCAGCTGCACATATTGCCCAAACAAGTGCTTGGAAAATCAACATTTGCGCTATCAATGTTTCTGCTAAAATGGTTTCCTGTACAAGTAGTAGATAGATTTCTTCTCTTCTGTTCAAGACTTGTTGTAGGAGATACAAAACGAATCGGCATCGAAAGGCCTAAGATTGGACCTCTCCAGCTGAAAATTTCATTTGGGAAAACCCCAGTTCTTGATGACGGAGCTTTCGCTAAAATCAAATCCGGTGACATCAAGGTCTTGCTCTACACTTTTATCACCTCATAAAACCATTATATTATAATAACAAACACAAAATTTACTCAGGTTGTTCGCGCAATTCAGAAATTCACAGAGAAAGGAGCAGAGTTTGTTGATGGAACAGTATGCGAGTTCGACACAGTGATTCTAGCTACAGGTTACAAAAACAATGTCAAAGCATGGTTAAAGGTAATGTACCAATAATAACACTTTAAATCCAATAACATGATCTAATTAAATCTCATTTCAAACACATGTCAGGACTCTAATTTGATATCACAAACAGGGAAAAGTACTTGGAAGGGGAAGAATAGAGTTTACAGTGTTGGATTCAACACACAAGGTTTGTTAGGAGTTTCAATGGATGCACAAAGAGTAGCAGATGACATAAAGAGAAACTGGAACTTCGCGCATCATCAATGTGAATTAGGTCTTAATTCCAAATCAGTTAGGGTCGTCTGTGTATGAATCATTTCATTGTTTATATAGATTAGTGACATAACTGTAACAAATGTCAAATGTGTATGAATTAAGGAGACAAGAGTTAGATGTTTCATAAAATTAGTTTGTCGATGAAAAAGAACAATAGACCCCCACTTGAGAGCTTTCAAGTTTCTTTTGTCTGGTCCCCTACCACTAAGTCTATGTGATCTGCCAGACAAGTGAAAATGATTGTTATGAAACATACAGGAAGCTAAGATTTATAGATTATGGTCCAGGTTCTTCTGCAGTTTTAAATAGGTCCACATTTTTCAGGCTTTTAATTTTTTTTTCTTTTTTCACTCTGTATTTTTGCTTTATGAATTTGGGAAATGTATGTTACAGCTTTTTATTCTTCTGTCTACTTTGTTATGAAAAATTAAATAAGGTTGGAGTTAGGGGGTGTTGTGTTTATGTGTGTTGCTGTGGAAGAAGATGACTGTGTTGTGTTGTGTCCAAAGCTAGGGTATAATGCAGTTGCGTGTTTTGCAAGAAATGAGTGATGGGGATTGATCAGAGCTTCCACTTCCAAGAACATGCAGATTGGAAGAGATTTCTGCTTTCACTTCTTGGAAAAGATATTATCAACATTTCTCAAAGTGTGCACACATTAACATTTATAAAAAGCTCATGTGGTTTACCAAAAATATGTTTTTTTATTAATTAAAAGTTAAATTCACATTATTTCATTTTTTTTTTTTTAATATTAGGTGATGAATTTTTAATAGAAATTCTCAAATTATTCATTTTAAATAATTTATTTTTTCAATACTATTTCAAGTAAACCAAATCCAACCAAAATAAAAAAAAAAATTTAATTAAAGTCTTTTAATAATGTAATGGCATCCAAAAACAACAACTGATCGAAGAGATATGGGTTGGTGTTTTTGATCTAAGTCTGGTGCCGAACCGGAATTTCTGTTAACTTTATATTTATATATATATATATATATATATATATATATATTTATAGTAATAATACATAAAAATGGTGTTGGTTTTTTTATCTATATTTAATTATATATTATTTTTAAATTTATTAGAAAAAGTCTTAAAATAATATTAATTTATTTTTATTAAATAATTAAAATAAGAATTATAATTATAATAAAAATAAGTAAAAACAAATTTTCTTATATTTTATATTTAATTCATTAAAATTTAAAATATATATTTTATAAATATATATTATATATCTAAATTTAAACATAATATATATTATGAAATATTTGGAACCTTACCTTTTTTTAATTATTTTTTAATGAGAAAGCTACAGAAAATAACCTAAAAAAAGTTTGAAATTTCAAAACTAATCTAAAAAAAATTTCATTTATATTTTTAATCTATTAAAACTTTGACTTTAAAAAATAGCCATTTACAGTGAAGTACCTTCTTCACAACTTGTGAATGACTCCTTCACACCTGTGAATGACTATTTTTAAAAATTGAAAGTTTGAAAGATTATTTTTGTGAAAATTTTAAAACCGGGCTATATAGTGTAAATAAAAATTATAAAAGGCTAAAAATAAAATTCTCTCTTTTTAAATCCGTGCTTCTCTATTTTTGCTTGTAAGTAATAATTTCAAATTTAATTAAATTTTCAAAATAATATAATATTTTTTAATCCATTAAGGAAAATACATTATAAATTAAGAATAATCAAATTTTATTTTTTTATTTTTTTATTTTTTTGAGATAGACCGTAAATAAAATATAGGGAAAATGTCATCTAAGTTGGCACAACACAAAACCCAACATTAAATATGAAAAAGGGAAAAGAAATATACCATTGATGGAATGTTGGGACCAGATAATTCAAAAATGGCAATTGTCTTCTTGTTTTATCACAATTGATTGGAGCTCTCCAAGTCAAAGACGCTATTTAATCATTATATTCTATGAATTATTATTTTAAATACGAACAAAAATAATTTGTTTTAATTGAAAATATGGACTATATTCTTTTTTTCCGAATCCCAACTCCAATTTGTAACTATCATAGATGTCAATTCTTAAAAGAGAATAATTTGAGATTGAAGTCACATACAAGTCATTTTTACATCATTGATTGATTTATACCCATACAATAATGGAAGGTAGTTCTAATAATAGAGGGTTTATTATTATTTTTTTTTTTAAAAATATTATTCAGAGAATATTGGATAATTATTTGAGTATGCAGAGATGTAAGTACGTAAGTTGAAATTTGATCGAAGAGATGGGTGATTTTTGTCACATTTTGTTATAAGTTACAAACTAGATAAACATGTTGTGACGTCCCAACCCCACCACGGGGAATCGCCATAGTCGGAAAACTACGTGTACATTTGTCAAATAATGTTTTGTACATTTACATACATATATTTATAGTCATATTTCAATTGCATGTTGAAATAGTCCTCATGAATATCATAAGTAATAAGTTCAAAGTACGATATAATAATAATAATAATAATAATAATAATAATAATTATTATTATTATTGATATACAAGTCCCATGAGTTGCTCGTAAATTATTCTAGCAATAAGGGAGTCACAATTCCTACATAAACAAGTATATCAATATGAAAGAAAACATTAGGAATGCATTATGATCTCCAAGACACTCCTTGGTATGGCCCTATCTCGCTCGATCAACTACACAGATTCAATTCGAAACTAAGACAAAAAGAAAGAAAGGAAAGCGTCAGGCTATCGATGCCTGGTTAGCGAACTCGTACTCAAACAATCACACACAAGATGCGTCTTTAATTTAATATTCATGTCACACAATATGCGTTACTAGCTATTCACATAAAATAATAGTCTAACATTGATCAATCCAATAGATAATAACGAAGAACAACTAAGGTCTTGGAAGTTACTAGATGCCGTGCACAATCGAAACTCAAAACTATATATATATATATATATATATATATATATATATATATATATATATAAAGGCTAGGTGGAGAATCTGACCGAACTGCATACTGAACTACATATCATACTATAATTCGGTATGGAACTTAACACAAAATTGGTTCTCTGGCCTAACTGCATACCATACTGTAATTCGATATGGGACTTTACACAAAATTAGCTCTCTGATCGAACTGCATACCGAACTGCATATCATACTGTAATATGGTAATTATGAAGATTCTGCCCAGGTCACCATCTGAGCGATTCACTCAATTTCAAAATCCGATCAAACGACATCGGAATGTAACCAAAATTTAAATACACCCTTTATGCATGTCAAACAATACGTACAAACAATCCATTCGTCAAGCAACCCAACCGTTTGGGCTAAAGAAACTGAAAAAATTGCATATTTTGTCAACTTGTTGCAACAGTAGCACAAGTAAACAATATCCAATTTTTCAAGTTCTTACCTATTCTACCATTTCAATACCAATTCAAGCAAAACCAACACTTACCAACCAAGTTAATAACAAGTTGATTATCAAACATTCAATATGATTTCCCATATCATAATTTATACAATTAAGCCAACAAAGACCCACATAGAGGCATAATTTAACCATTTTTAAGTCCATTTCCACATGACAGTTCAATCAAGACCAAGCATATATTCATCACCAATCTCATTTTCTCAACCAAAATTTAATCTAGACATTTTAAGGAGTTAAACATGACAATAAAGCATCACTCATTGATTTTCATTTAGATGCCCTTAGTTATAACATATTTAGTGAAATCGGATCGTTAGGGCCGAAGCCATCATTTTAGAGCCAAACTCTCGTTAGTGTCCGAGATCAATAATTCGTAGAGTCGATTTTGTCTCCCTCGAGTCGGTCATCTACCTTTGAATTCCTTCATTAGGCCTGAAGGCGGCGGTGTCGTTACACCTGTTAGGAGTCATTACTCAATTCGTTCGTTTTTGGCCTCATTGCCAATTTATCATTCATGTATACACATGTTGAGAATTCTCATTGTTACCCTATGGCATGCCACTACCTTCACTAATTAGTTACAATTAAGGGCAATTATTTTTTTAGTGAAATCATAATAACACAACAGATCCAACAACCATTTGATTAACGTTCAAACCTCATTTCTTTAGCCTTTCAACAAGAGGTGGATTAAGCTCATAAATTCAACGCATTTTATTACATTAAATCATTTCCAAACTCATGTAGCTATTTCCACACTACACACATAAGTCTCATGATTATAGTTTAACAACCAAGGTTCTATAAACATCAATTCATCACTAATCAACAATTATTCATATTTGCAACACTAGCATTAATCACCAATATCCACAACTCATCATTTCATATCATGTCAACATATAGCAATGGTGAGCATGCTTGTAACCAATTTATGCAATCACACAATAAACAAACAACACCTAACATATAAAGCTTAGAAAGAGCTTGATAACCTTTCCTCCAAAGACCCAAAAGCTAGTTCGCTTCCGGTTGGTGCGCCTCGTCACCAATATTGCCTAATGGCAACACACACAATCCAATCACAACAATATACCACAACATAGCATTAATTAACCAATTTGTGACACATAACTACTGTAGGCTCTATTCCAATGGTGATTAGAGAATTTAATAATAAAACTACTCTATGGAAGCATCTATTTAATTCAATAGTATTAATTGCACATTAAATGGTGTTTGAACACCAAAACCATTAAAACTCTGTTAGAGTAAGTTGTGTTCTTACCAAAGATGGATGATGAGGTGAGTGAGTGGAGACCCCCCTAGAGTGTTTGTAAGGATTTTAAAGTGTTGGGTTAAAAGTGTATGGAGTGAGATTGTTGATTACGGGGTGTTAATGGAGGTTGTGTGTTTTACGTATAATGTTGGTGTGAAGAAGAAGATGCATATTGTTCTTAGCAAGAGAGGGGTTTTGATAGGATTTTTAATAAGGTTCAGTTAGAGTGTGGTTGAGTGTATTCTAGTTGTGTGAGCTCTAAATGAGTTTGATGGGCTTTTGGAAAATTAATGGATTTTGGCTCACTAATTAATTTGTCGACCCATCGGTTATCTTTTCGCTTCCTTCGGTTCACCTCACACTAAAATAATTAATTACCATTTACCTATACCCATAAATATGTTTTTTGCTTGAAAATACCTTTTAACCCTAAATTTTTCAAAATTATGGTTTTGCCCCTAACAACTCAATTTATCAAAATTATTTTCGAAAATGGTTTAAATAGTTAGTTTTGACCCTTTACTTCCATGTAATAGTTTTCTATTACCATTTTGCCCTTAGAGTGAATTTCAGATCCTTCCTACTTGAAAATCCCCAAAACTTTGACTGTTGACCAAAAGTCAACTGACTCAAAATCACGAAAACTTCTAGGTCCAAAAATTGGACGTTACACATGTTCAATCATGCTTCGTTTGTCATGATAATGTATGTAACTAACAGTAGGTCCGGCCTAACGGAGTCGGTGTCAATAGACATTAAAAGACCGATTCAAATGTAAACAGATTCTGCCAAAGAATAAAAAAACGTTCGAGTGGATTTAGAGACACCAATGTACTATTTATCATAGGCATTCCGACGCTCAAGTCAGCTCTAAAATTTAATAGGGAAAAGAGGTAAAATAACAAAAAGAGAGAAACTTTCTATAAGTGACTGCTCCAGTCGGAAGATAGTACTAGTCGGGGTAGACGACACTTGTCATGTCCATAAGTTGGGCTATTCATTTTCATATTTTAAAATTTTATTTTTTTTTTTTTTCGTTCAAGAGTAAAATGAGTATTTATAAAAATGTTTCACTTTTCGGTTTGACCGAATATTTTGACAAATTTGACTTTTGGGGCAATTTTTAAAATGAAGAAGAAATCTGAAATGTTTTATAATTAATTTTCAATCTTGGCCAAAATAGAACCGAATAGAAATATGTGAGTTTATGGAGATATTTGCCATCAATATATAAGTGAAAAATTAGGTCTGAAATCACTTTCTTCAATCATAGGAAAATTCATCAAAAGTGTTTTCTCTTTTTCTCTCAACTAAAACCCTAGTCGCAGATTTCTAGACTTTATCTTATAGGGATTGGAAACTTGATTTTCATTTTTTTTTTTTTGCTCCAGGTAATGGTTTTGATTCCCTTCTTGATTAACTCGTTTTAATTTTTGTTTTGGGATTTCAAGAGTAAATTAGGGTTTTCGAAATTGGGGTTTGGATTTCAATTTATTTGGATTTTGAAACCTTTTAAATTTAAATTATTGTTTGTGGGTTTGATTGGGTTTGTCACGCCCGTAAGTGGGGGCTATTAATTTTTGTATTTTGGAAATTTATTTCCGTCATTCAAATTTTTATTTAATTTGATTTATTTTTCATCCAAGGGTAAAATGGATATTTAAAATATTGACTTTCCGGTTTGACCATAGGTTTTGACTAATTTGACTTTTTGGGCAGTTTTGAAAACAAAAGGAAATTTTGATTTATTTTGCAAATATTTCTCAATTTGGGTTATTTTAAAATCAAATGGAACATTTGGGTTTATGGTGATATTTACCTTTAAGGCATTAGTGCCTTTTATACAATTAAAAGGTACTTGCTGCTATAGATTTTAATAAAAGTTTAAAATATTTAGATTTTGGATTCAATTTTAAATTTTTAAAATTTAAAGGTGATCATGATAACTTTGTGAATAATATGTCAAATGAACTAAAACTTGTGTATAATATAACATGGATAACGTGAGCAATGAAAAAGAATATTTGTTTTTCTTATACTATTATAGAGGTACATGAGAGACTTTTGTGCGACTCTAAAATTGCAGAATCAAATTATACTAATGACAGCCCCAAGTAGAATTAATTCATTTTTAATTTCTGGAGGAAAGACTGTACATTTGACATTCTCCATCCTATTGACTCCTATTGAATATTCGATGTGCAATGTCCCTTTTAGAAGCCACGAGGTCGAGTTGCTTATAAAGACAAAACTAATCATATAGTATGAAGCACCGATGGTACCCAAGCAATGCATCGAGGCAGTAGACAATACATTTAAGAATATCGAAAAAGATTGCACATTCGACATTATCCATCCCATTAACTCCTACTATAGATTCAATTCATAACATCCATCTAGGAAGCCACAAGGCCGAGTTGCTTATAATGGAAAAACTGATCATATGGAATGAGGTGTCAATGGTGCACAAGCATTGCTTCGGGGCAGTAGATAGGACATTGAAGGACTTGATGAGGCACCAATGGTGCACAAGCATTGCTTCAGGGTAGTAGGCAGGACATTGAAGGACTTGATAGGAATAGTTAACTCCGAAAATGAAAACCTATTGTTTGTGGCAAGACTGTTGTTTTAAGATGAGATTTTAGGCAGATTCTACCTGCCATATGAAAGGTAGTAGAAGCCAAGTGGTCAATACAACGATAAATTCTTCATTTCTCCAACACTACTGCATGATTCTGATACTAACTAAGACTATGAGACTCTAATCAATATCATCGTCTATAGATGTCTCTGCTCTTAAAAACTTTACACGCTAGATTTTAAGCGTTGATGATGGTACTATATGAGAAAAAAAAAAGAATCTCTGAAATTGATATACTTATAGATAGAAGAATCTCCTAATCTACTCGGTTCTATAGTAGAAGCAATATATCATTCATTTGATCGGTATATTAACGATCCTACATACTTGCAGCAGCGCGCTATACTAACTTCGATGTTGGATTTGGTGAAAGAGGTAAACAATTACATGATATCGATGAATGTTAGTGATGAAAGGATTTACCACAGTTCGAATTTGGTGCGCCAATCGGATACGGCGATCAATATATTTACTGACCTTTACACTCTAAATTTTTTAAATAGAATTAAGTGCTCAGGTTTATCGCTTCATGAACTTAAACTAAAAGTTGGTATACTGGCGATGTTATTACGAATTATTGATCACTCGACAGGATTATGCCATGGTACAAGGTTGATCCTTGCAAGGTTAGGAATAAGAGTCTTGAAAGTTAAGGTGATTCAAGATATAATTGTTGGCCAAAAGATGCTGATATTATAACTTACATTGACATCTTGGGATTCGATATTACCACTCAAATTTAAGAGGAGACAATTCCCTATCTTAGTATTATTTGCAATAACCATAACACAAGAGTAAGGGACAATCTCTAAATAATGTAAGTCTCTATCTCAAAAGACCTGTTCTCAGACATAGTCAATTAAAAGTTGTTGTATTCCTAGCAAATAATCTTAAAGGTCTAAAAAAATTTGTATCTAAAGAAGTATTCCCAAGCACTTGAAAAGGGTACAAATTGAATGTTGTTCGACACAAAATTCATATAATTTATTTGATAAATTAAATAATTACATTTTCTTTTCTTAGAGTAATAAAATTGCAAATACTAATATATCTATTGATTTTGATGAAAGGTACTTCACCGCGAGTCGCACCAAAGGAATTAAGAATAAGTGAGATTCATAATAATTTCACTAAATTTTACATAATTTGATTTTAACAACACAAATGATTAAGAGTGAAAAGAGATTTATGACTAATTAGATATGTTTAGTCTTTTCTTTTCATCTCTTGATTTCGTTTACTTTTATTGTTTTCTGTTTTTATTGTTGATTGATCGAAACATCCTGTGCTATATTATTCGTTTCCCGAGAGACTTTACATTTGATTATTTATTGTTTGCAAGTATTTTAAAAAATACATATTCAGTGTATATTTTAACACCCGTGCGTACCGCATGGGTCAAAATTTATAGTATAAAGTAAAAATGAAGGGTTTTAGAGTCACTCTTCCAAAATTCTAAGATTTGATTTTACGTGTTCATCTTTTTCTCTCAAACCAAAACCAAGCCGCAAATTTCTAAGCTACGTTTTTTGAGATTTCAATTGGGGATTCTTACTTTTCTCGGTTTCTTCTTGTTCTAGATCAAATTGGGGATCTTCAGCCGCAGTGATTCAGCGTGGTTTTTGGAAAGCTGTAAAGGTTAGCTGCTATGTTTATGCCTCCACGATTTCGTGTTTTTGCCTGCTTTGCTGTGTATTAAATTAATTAAATTACTATAAGCTGAAATCTGAAAATTTAAGATTGGTTATCATATATTGCTGCTGCATTTGTGTATAAATTAATTGGATAAATCTGCTTCCTTCGTATCTGTACAATATCTGTTTGATTCTGTAAATTCTATTAACTCTGCCGCTTTAGTGTGGATATATGAATTGATATTCATGTCTATCTGCAAAACTAAAACTACAAATTCCATAAATTTGTAATAACTCATGTCCTAGGTTAATACGATAGACCAGCATGTTGTAGGGAAACTAGATGTAGCGTATTTGTCATTGATTGCCAACCTATTTTCTGGATGCGACGACATCACTTCTGGGAACTTTGATCCATCTCTGAGGGTTTTACCCTATCTATGTCTGTTTTATGTTCCTGATTTCTGTTATCAAGCTAAGGACAGACCTGGTAAGTTAATCATTTTATCATAATATGAAAAATCTGAACTCTACTAAAGTCTGATTTGATGTTTACGTTATTTCTGTAGGTTGCTTTGAATATGCTATGTTTTCTTTGCGTTGCCGTGTTAATTGGGTTTTGGCCTTTGGGTAGCATAGATTTGCTTGCTAACTAGCCTTAGGTGATAGGAATAGACCCAAGTAGATGTTTAAAGGTTCGAATAATGAAAAACATAACTAAAGAAAGCTGAATTCGTGTACTAGTGTCTAGGACTAAACTAGGTACCGAACTATCACTTAAATTCGACCTTAGGAGTCAATAGGGTCTCTGTCTGAATTAGGTACCGAACTGTATACTAAAATGTCACTTAAATCTGAGTAGAAATTTAAGTAATAGCTCTTACGAAACTGTATACCAAACTGTATATCAAACTGTCACTTAAATTCGACCTTAAGAGACAATTGGGTCTCTATCCGAATTAGGTACCAAATTGTATACCAAACTGTCACTTAAATATGAGTAGAAACTGAGTAATAGCTCTTACCGAACTATATACCGAACTGTACCAAACTTTAACTCAAATCACTGTAGAATTCCAATATTACTCTCTAACCAAACTGCTTACCGAACTACAATTCGGTACCACTGATAGCATTCCATGTCGAATTGCTTACCGAATTCGGTTCCGAACTAATAGTTCGGTGTCGGGCACTAATTTGAAATAATTTGTTAACTTTAAATCCTACTTTTAGACGATAATTGCAATAATCTGTAATCATTTATCCTAGATCACTTAAAGGGGATTTAGACCAGAATAAATTGGTTTAATAATCAACTTGGTTGCTCCTGTCTGTAATCCCATATTTGTAAACTCATCTGCATGTGTGTGTGACACTTTATTCTGTTAAATAAGACGCATTCTGTGTGTGCTTGTTGGGCATTAGCTTACTAACCAGACATCGATAGTCTGACCCTTCGTGGTTTTCATTTTTGTTTTATACGTTTTGAACCCGTTTGATATGGAAATTGCTGAGTTCAGACAGTAAGATGGAGTGCAGGATATTACACTCATGTCAGCATCGTTCATCATCTGACATCTTTTCAAGACTTTGTTTTTCTTATTATTATATTTTGATTTTGGACTCAATTCAGAATTTTGTAACTGTTGCATTACGTTTTGGGTTTTGATTTCAGATTAGACAATTTGGATATTTCGGTGATTATATCTATATTGGATTTGTATTTGAACTATCTGTTTGGGCCGCTTTTCAATAATAAGATAGTCATCAAAGTTTCTTATTTATGCATTAGTTTCATATGTTTGTTATATCTGTTTATCTATCCGCCCGTTTTACATGTGACATCCGTTCTCCGTATCCCTTTTGTCACAGTAGGGGTTCAGGTGTTACAGGGTTTGATTTGAGATTCTTTTTGCTGCTCAAATTAAAACCCTAACTTTCAGAATTAGGTATTTAATTATTTTATTCTTGATTTGATTTAGATCAAATTAGGGGTCGTCAGCTGGAATGATTCAGTGTGGGGATTAGCGTTAAAAGGTTCGTAGCCATAAAATTAGATGAAATTATTGTATGTTTTTACTTGATTCTCTGTGATTGTGTGATCATTTTAATATAATCTACATATCTGAAAATCTGAAATTGGATTATTATGTTGAGCTACATTTGGACGTTATTTGTTAATCTGGACTCTGTGAAATTTAAATTATGATTTTATCTGTATGGTTATGTTCCGACTGTGACTATTAGTTCTCTATGCTTTTATTTGGATTATAAGATTTGGGAATTAATAGTTGCTCATGTGATAATATGATCATAAACTCTGAAACTTGTATAAAAGTCCTGTCCTAGGTTAATACGATAAAACCAGCAATCTGTAGGGAAATAAGATGTATACATTGATGTGCGAAAGCGTTTAGGCCTTGAATGCTGACTTATTTCTAGATGTGATGGTATCATTCAAGGATCTCTGATCCATTCTGGAGCTTTGCTTATTCCAGATGTGACGGCATCATTCTGGGATATTTGATCCATTCTGAGGGTTTACCCTATTTCTATTTTCTGTTCCTAATTTTTGTTACTAACCGAAGGACAGGACTGGTAAGCTAAACATTTTATCATAATATGTTAAAGTGAACTCTGTTAATATATGAATTGATTCTGATATTACTCCTATATGTTTTTTATAAACTGTTTTGGATACTTCGCATTACTTTGACGATTGGGTTTTAACCTATGAGTAATATGGATATGACTACTAACTAGCCATATATGATGGAACAGACCCAATTAGATGCTTAAAGATTTAATTAGTGAAAAGTATAACTAGAAAAGGTAGAAATCGGGTAAAATACTCTCTAGTCGAGCTCCTTACCGAGCTAGACACCGAATTACAATTCGGTGAGCCTTGAGACCGATAGTAATACTCTCTGTCCGAATTGTTTACCGAGCTAGTTACCAAACTGCAATGTGGTATAACCTTAGGAGATAGATTGGGCTCTTTGTCCGAGCTCTTTACCAAGATGAATACCGAATTACAATTCAGTGAGACCTTGAGACTAAATCATCACTATCTGTCCAAACTGTGTACCGAATCAGCTACCAAATTACAACTAGGTACAAATTTAGGTACCAATTTGGCTCTCTATCTGAACTTATCACCGAGCTATATACCGATTTACAATTCGGTGGCACTTTGAGACCAGAAATCACCTTCTGTCTGAATTAACAACCGAGTTAGCTATCGAATTACACTTTACGATAACTGTACAAATCCATGATATCCATTTTGTACAAGTTCACTACCGAGCTCGCTACCGAACTACAATTTGGTAAAGCTTGAAGTGTTCTCTGTCCGAATTGCTTATAGAAATTTATGTTGTAAATCTTGACAAACAATTATATTCAATAAGAGAAAATGCCAAGAAACATCTATCTTATCGTAACATAGTAGTCACGGATATCGAACCCAAGGGATTACACTTAAATTGTTACTCAATAGTTGAAATAAATCAATGTACTAATTGAATGACAATAATTCCCAAAGTTACACTAATGAAAAGAAATTTAAATTGATTAAAAATGAATCAAATACACAAAGAGTTGGTAAAATATATGAGGAGATCATGGTTGAACACTTATTTCACTAAATAGATACTTGATCCTTTTCTTAAGCATTTTATCAAACACTTGGAACACTAAAATATAACATGGATTAAAAATTCATCAATATTAGGTTTCTTCAAACTCTAACATCAAAATATCATCTACAACAATTATATGTCTATAAATTGAGTAAATGACTCATGAAGTAAAATCCACTTGAGATGATTAAAAATCACTATGTTTAGTTTCATTTTAATCACTCTTAATTCTTATATCCAACCATGAAATTGTTATGTCTAGCATCAAACATGATTAAATATATGCATCGCTTAATTTTTATCAAATGAATTAGGCAATTAACACACATTATGCTATATGATAGAATTCACTATTTAAGCACACAAAAAAAAAATATATCTATCTAGATCCACAAGTATTCAACCACTACAAAGTTAGCCTAGCATAGCTAAACTAATATAATCACAATTCAACAAGATATCCATATTAAAACTCTAGAGATGGAAGTAAAGTGAAGGATTAGGTGAAACTTGTAATGGAGATGATGAATCTAGAGCTTGAATCCTTGGGTCTTGATGAATTGACCTCCAATCTACACTTCTCCTCTTGGAATTCACTTGGAGAATTGAGAGAAATTGAAGAACACAAATGAATTCTAATCTTACTCAATTTCAAATTGTATAAGTGTGTTACAAAAAATTATCCAAGATACCTTTCTACAAGTTTAAGATAAGTATTTATAGTACAATTCAAATCACATCTGAAATGGCTCCAAAATTACAAAAGATTCATAACAGCACTATTACCGAGTTTAGTTTGGTACACAGCTCGGTACCAAGTTCGGCTTCAAAATAAAGAAATTCTTTCCCAGGTATATAGAGCTACGAATTCAGCAGCTAATTCGGATAGAATGGTGTTCCAGAGTTACACCTTCATGTCGAGCTTGTAATTCGGTACTTATTACGGTGCAAAGCTCAGACAAAAGGGTTTCCATTCTTCCTAGGTAATTATCGAACTAGAGTTCGGTACTGAGTTCGGTGCAAAGCTCGAATTTTCCTACGTAATTGTGAAACTAGAATTCAGTACTGAGCTCGATATGCAGTTCGGACAGAAGGATTTTCTTCTCTCTTCGCTCACTTTACCAAACTACATTTTCGTATCTAATTCGGTACGAAATTCGGACAAAAGGCTTTTTTATGTTCTTTCATTCACCGAGCTTCGTAGTTCGGCATCTAACTCAGTAGCTAGTTCGGACAGAAGGATCCTTTCATTGACATCTTTATGTACCGAATTGTAGCTCAGTAGCTAGCTCGGTGGCTAGTTCGGTGATCACTTCCTTACGTCATTTTCCTTCTCTTTTCCATCCATTTTTGCTCTAAACTTCCACTTTTCTTCCTTGATGACCCTTAATCTTCAAATTAACGATTAAGCCCTGAAATTAAGAAAAAGTGATTCTAAATTATGCATTTCATAAAGAGAAACAAATCGAATTCATCTAATTTCATACTCATATTCCAAGCTCATCAGAAATCTGTATAGAATTCACACTTCGGTGTCGGACACTGCTTTGAAATAATTTGACAACTTTTAAAGTTAATTTCAAACGATAATTACGATAATCTGTAATCAATTATCCTAGATCTCTTTATGGGGATTAAAATAAGGATAACTCAATTTAATAATGAACTTGTTTGCCCACGTTTTGGGAACCATGTTTGTTAGGCAAGTGATGGTAAAAATCCTAACACCTAGTGCAAGTATACACTTATATCGTCAAGTAGTAAAAATATCAATCCACAAGGATTGGCTTGCTAGAATAAAAATTAATCAAATGGATTCAATTATGTGTAAAGTCTCAATTCAAGTAAAATTTGTGAAAATTAAGGTTACTAAGCTAAAATCTTGACTAGGTAGAGTGAAATGGGTTAAAAGGAGGTTCTTTTCCCTTTACTAATGTAACTATGTTATCCACAAATGTCAATTGCAAACAATTAATTTCAAGGCTAAGCACTACTAAATATTTTCATACTAGTAGCCTAACCATTCTATTTTCACACTTATGTCACTAGGTAGACTCCCCGCTTGCCTAGCATTGACCGCTTGTGCAATTTGCCCAAGTTGAACTTCAAGATTCTTGATGGAAGCTCTAGTGTTGTTGTTCTCTTGAAGATGGTTTTGCATGAATTGGGTTTGTGTCTTCATTAATTGACTAAGCAATTCTTCCGTGAATGATCTCTTCTCTTGTGCTTGTTGAGGTGGATTTTGTTGATTAAATCTGGGAGGCCCTGCACCCATAAATTTGTTAGCACCAAAACTACCAAAGTTAGTCTTGCTTCCATTTGAAGTTAGGGTGGTTCCTTCATCCAGGATTGTAAGTGTTCGAATAAGGTTGTTGTTCCGGTTGAAATTACCGAGATAGCACATATGTTAAAGATCTTATACATCCCCTCTTCTATCTCAACTTCTCCACTTGCAATTGTGCAATCCACGACATTTACCGGTTGTGGTTATTGTATAGGAGCTGCTTTCATCACGGCAAGTTGATTTGTCATACCATGATTTTTGCTTTCAATGCATCTACCTTGTTTAGATCATACGTCCCTGCTTGCTTCCTTTGAGTTGTTGTCTTCTCTCACCCCTAACTATTACAACTAGTGGCCATATCTTCAATCTTGTCATAGGCTTCATTCGGAGTTAAGTTCATCAAAGTTCCACCGGCCGAAGAATCTAATGCTAGCCGATAAGTAGGTAGAAGACCCATGTAGAAGGTTTGGATAATGAGGGCTTCCGAAAGGCCATGATGTGGGCATTTGCGCACCAACTCCTTTAATCACTCTCAAGCATCATAGAATGATTCCTCCGGTTTTTGTTGAAATGCATTGATATCATTTCTCATCTTTGTCGTCTTTGATGAAGGAAAGTACTTAGTAAGGAATCTATCGGTTAATTGCCTCCATATGGTGATACAACCCGGTGGTAGCGAATTCAACCCATGCTTGGCTCTATACTTCAATGACAAAAGGAAAAGCCTTAACAAAATGGCATCTAGATGGCATCCTCTAATTTGAACGGTATTGCACATGTTCAAGAATTGAGCCAAGTGTTCATGAGGATCTTCTGTGGGCAATCCATGGAATTGAACCATATTTTGGATCAAGTGGATGAGAGGTGGCTTGATCTCGAAGCTTTCATTCTCGACTGGTGGAGGCCGAATGGTATGATGCATTACTCCCACATTAGGGTTAACAACATCCCTAATGGTTATCCTTTCTCCATTGCCTTGATTTGGTGGTTGCCCAAAACGGTTGAAGCGATATTCAAACCTCAAATTAGCATTATCACCTCCATTTAAATTCTCCCTTTCTCCACCATTGGGGTTCCCTTGGTCTCAGCCACCTTGATTATCCGCATTAATATCCTCACGGTTCTCCCTATTTATTTCTCTTCTCTCATTGACCACCGTTCCTTGAAGTCCGTTTACGGGTCCTTTCCCGTGAACCTCCATAGGGGTTCTTCTTCTAGTTTGTCTCACTAGTCTTTCCGGATTTTAGTTGTAAGGAATAAGCTCCGGATTTTGGGACCTACGCATAAACAAGTAAGGATTTAAGTGAAACATAAGAATGTAAAACAAGAATCAACTTGATTGAACCAATTGAATTAAAAATCAAAACTAAGTTGTGCCAATTCCCGGCAACGATGCCAAAAACTTGACGGTAAAAATCCTAACATCTAGTGCAAGTATACACTTATTTTGTCAAGTAGTAAAAATATCGATCCACAGGGATTGGCTTGCTAGAACGACAATTAATCAAATGGATTCAATTAAGTGTAAAGTCTCAATTCAAGTAAATTGGTGACAATTAAGGTTACTAAGCTAAAATCTTGACTAGGTAGAGTGAAATGGGTTAAAAGGAGGTTCTTTTCCCATTACTAATGTAACTATGTTATCCACAAATTTCAATTGCAAACAATTAATTTCAAGGGTAAGCACTACTAAATATTTTCACACTAGTAGCCTAACCATTCTATTTTCACACTTATGTCACTTAAGTGCAAGAATGAGTGTCCTGATGTCCCCTATCATCAATTCCCTAATTCATAATCCCTATTTCTAGGCAAATATTCATTAAGGCATGTGAACCTAATTCTAGTATTAACCACTTTCAAGCTAGTTTATACCAATCAAACATGAAAGAGTTCATCAATCTCCAACAAGCATTAGGTACAGTTCATATGAAAAACAATATCATTCATTTACAAGGGATAACATAATCACAATAGTTAAGGTTCAAAGAACCCCACAATATCTTTAGCTACTTATTAAGAAATTAACACAAATTCTACACAAAAGAGTTGTCACGTCCGTAATTTGGGGCTATTTGTCTGCTTATTTTAAAAATTTGTTTAAATTTTGGTCTATTTATCGTTCAAGGGTAAAATGGGCATTTTAGAAAAATGTTGACTTTTCCGGTTTGACCAAATGATTCAACTAAGTTGACTTTTGGGTTGGTTTTGAAAACAAATTGATATTTGAGTTAGCTTTGTAATTATTTTATAAAGGGGGTTGCTTTTAAATTAATTTATAAACATATGGGTTGGTGGAGATATTTACCACCCATATATATATATGAAAAGATGCTTTTAGAATTCATTCTCACCAAAACCTAGAAAAGATTGATTTTACGTATTCTTATCTTTTCTCTCAAACCAAAGTCACTCTACGGATTTCAAGTCACGATTTTCAAAGTTTTACTTGGGATTGATGCTTGGTTGATTTCTTCAAATACTAGGTAAGAGTTTATCTCTCCTTATTGATTTTAAACTACTTTATTCAATTGGGGATTTTAATTATAATTAGGGTTTATCAATTTGGGCTTTGATTTTTAAAATTTATTTGGGATTCTTGTTCCTTATGATTTGGGTCTTGAAACCCGTGACGACAATTTCATGATTTGGGTTATATTGGGTCTCAATTGATTTTAATTGCTTTTTGGGTATAAACCCTAATAATTGTGAGTTGGGGATTTATGATTTATTCTTGATTTGGTGTAGACCAAGTTGAGGATTGTCGACCGGAGTAGACTCGGTTGATTTGGATTCGCGAATAAGGTTAGTAGCCGTGTTTACGCCCTCACTATTGATTGTCGTTGTCTGTTTGATTATTTGCAAATTGGTTAAATTAATATAAGTTGAAATCTTTGATTGATTAGCTTAATTTGCTGCATTTGATATAAACTGTTTGGGTATATTGCTGCCATTTTATCTGTACATATTGGACATGTGAATTAATGTCCTTATCTATCTATTATCTGTCTGTAATTTGAATTCTGTAATCTGCTAAAGTCTTGTCCTAAGGTTAATACGATAAGACCAACATGTTGTTAGGGAAAACGAGATGTATACATCGATGCGCGAAAGCGTATATGGCCGTGATTGCCAACCACTTTCTGGATGCGACGACATCACTTCTGGAGCTTTCCTCACTGTCTGGATGCGACGGTATCACTTCTGGGATCTTTGATCCATCTCTGAGGGTTTAACCCTATTTGTCTATTTTTGTTCCCGATTTTGTTATTAGACTAAGGACAGGCCTGGTAAGTTAAACACCTAAATAATTGGGTAATCTAAAACTCTATGATAATAATATGCTTCTGCTTCTGGTTATGTGTTAGATATGTTTTGGTTTGATTCTTGTTGATGCTAGTTGTTTTCTTTTGGGTTCTAACCTTGGGTAGCGTATATCGTGACTCCTAACTGGCTGTAAGTGAAAGGATTAGACCCATTTGGATAGTTAGACTTTGATTGGCAAAAGACATAATTGGAATTAGGCTAAAAATGTGCCCAATGTCCGTAACCGGACTGTTTACAGACTAGGTATCGGAATGTCACTTAAAACTGAAAAAATGGATGTAGGATGGTCTCTGGCTGAACTCCTTACCGAGCTGGTTACCAAAATATAATTCGGTCAGCCTTGAGATCATTAGATTCATTTTCTGGACGAACTACTTACCGAACTAGCTACCGAACTATAGTTCGGTATGAGTCTTAGAAGACTGTTCAACCTCTCTGACCAAGCTCTTCACCGAGCTAAGTACCGAATTACAATTCGGCATGTCTGGGAGACTTGAAACTCTCTGACCGAGCTTCATACAAAATTAAGAACCGAATTGTCACTTAAACTTTCCTTGGATTCGTATAATTGCTCTCTGACCGAGCTATCTACTGGACTGCCTATCGAACTACAATTTGGTAAGTCTGGTAATGCTCTCTGACCGAATAGCCCACCGGACTGCATACCGAACTCCTAATTCGGTATCGGTCTTCCTTCTGAAAATAATTTGACAACTGTAAAGCCTTTCTCAGATGGTAAATGCATTAATCACTTATCCTAGATCACTTGAACGAGATTATATTTGGGATAACTTGATTTGATAATCAACTTATTTGTTTCTGTTTGTACCCCCCTTTAGTTGTTAACTAACCTGCATTCGTGTATGACATGCTATTCTGTTTAATAAGACGCATCTGTGTGTGTTTGTTGGGCATTGGCTTACTATCCAGACATCAATAGTCTGACCCTTCGTTGTTTTCATTTTTGTTTTGTATGTTTTGAACCCTTTTTGGGAATGGAATTTGCTGAGTTCAGACAGTCAGGTGGGATAGCAGGATATTACTAGCATCGAGCATCACATGGCATCCTCTTCAGACTTGGATAGCATTTCTGTTTCATTATTACTAGACTTATTTTGTATTTGAACCCGCTGCAATATGTTTTGGATTGATTTTCAGATTAAGTACTTTTGAGATATTTTTATGTGATTTTCCTTTCATTTGGAACTTGTAGTCAAACTACTACTATGTATTTGGATTTGTTTTGAACTTTTGACTTTGGAATTATAAGAACTGTCTCTCAGTTTTGATTATGATCTGTATATCTGTTTCTGTATCTGCATATATATGTTTATCTGTCTTCCGCACCGGTAGCATCCAGATTTCGCGTTCCCTTTCCGTCGGGGTGGGGGTTCGGGTGTTACATTTGTTGGTATCAGAGCGCCGGTTCTCAGTTGATTCTTGTTGTGCATTAGACTAAGTGTGTTTGTGCATTGTTTTTAACTCATGACATTGCATACATGACATTGCATTCAGGGAATTGAGTCTTAGTGAGTATATCCTTGCTAACACCTGCTCTTGAAATTTTTCCAGACCCGTACTCCTTTGATTTGTTGATTTTCATATTATGGCTAGTAGACGCTGTAATATCCCCATTGGACAAGACAGTAACTCTGGTGAGAATCGTAATCCTGATAATGCCGCTCCTCAGACTCAGGCATTTCAGGATATTGTTGCTATCCTCCGTGGATCGCAAGAGGAAGGAGCTAGGCATGAGAGGTCGGCTATTGAACGCCTTCCTAAGAAGAAGATTGAGCCGTTTAAGAGGACCAGTGATGAAGGTCCTGAAGTAGTAGATAATTGGCTAAGTGACATGTCTCGTGTCTGTGACGAGATTAGGTGCAATGATGCTGAGAAGCTTGAATGCTTGGTTTCCCTTCTTCGTAGTGAAGTAGTGCGTTGGTGGGAAGAAGCTGTTCAGACTTAGGACCCTGAATTTGTGGTCAATTTGGAGTTCTTTCGCGAGCAGTTCAAGAAGAACTATATTGGGCATACTTGGGCTGAATAGAAGAGAGTTGAGTTCCTCTATCTGAAGCAGAGGGATAGATCAGTTCAGGACTACAAGAATGAGTTTGTGAAGCTTTGCAGGTATGCACCTGAGATGGTTCCTACTCAAGCTTACCGTTTTAGGAAGTTCAGGTATGGGCTGAATTTTGAGATTCAGAAGTTATTGGCCACTCTGAGGATTGATGATTTTCATGAGATGGTTGAAGCTGCCGTTGATATTGAGATGTTGGTCAAGAAAGACCGGAAGCGTGAAAGGGACACCAAGAGTGCTCCTGCGGTGGCTGGCCAGCATCACAAGAAAGGGCAAAGCTCAAGTGCAGAACACTAGAGGTGGTTTAGTTAATCAATCTCGCCCTAACAAAGGTACTAAAGGAGGCTCTCAGCCGAATCCATCTGTTGCTAGTGCTCCTACTCAAGGCAATAGAGGTGTGAGTTATCCGGTGTGCACTACTTGCAATCGTCGCCATCCGGGCGAGTGTTTTAGGAAGACTGGTGGTTGCTTCAAGTGTAGTTCCACAGAGCATTTGGTTAGAGATTGTCCTCAGCAAGTTGCTAGTTCTGGTAGAGTGCCTACTTCTGGGGATGCTACCTTAGTTCAGAGGAATGATAGGCCTGCTGCATCTCAGCCGAGTACTAGTAGAGGTGGAGTTCCGTCTGAAGTTGCTCCTAGGAGGGATTCGAGGACTCCTGCTCGTACCTATGCTCTGAGAGGTTGTGAAGAGGTCGATACTCCTAATGTGGTGACAGGTACCTTCTCTATCCTTGACAATCCTGTTTATTCTTTGTTGGATCCGGGTTCTACGTTATCTTATGCCTGTAGTAGTGTCTTAGAGGATAAGGGTTGGGAATCTAGTTTGACTGATAAGGATCTGTATGTCACTAATCCGTTGGGTAATTGTATTGTAGTTAACCGTGTGTATCGTGATGTGCCAATCGTGATTGGTGGTATTACCTTTCTGGGTGATTTGCTGAAGTTGAAAAGTAATGAGTTTGATGCAACTCTGGGTATGGATTGGTTATCTAGATATGAAGCAGTTATGGATTGTAGGGCGAAGAGGATGACTTTTCAATCTCCACAATGTTGGGTCACGTTTGTAGGTGATCGTAGGAATCCTTTAGATAGGGTTATTTCGACTGCTTTGTGTGATAAGATGCTTCGAAGTGGATGTGAAGCATTCTTAGCTCATGTGGTCGAAGTGGATAAGCCACGTTCTGATGAAAAGTTCATTCCGACTGTCAATGAGTTCTTGGAAGTCTTTCCTGATGAAATTCCGGGTTTGCCGCCACAGAGAGAAGTGGAGTTTACTGTTGAGCTTATTCCGGGTGTCGCGCCAGTCCCTATGGCACCTTATCGAATGGCTCCAGTAGAATTGAAAGTGCACTTGCATGAACTGTTGGATAAAGGCTATATTCGACCGAGTACTTCGCCTTGGGGTGCTCCATTTCTGTTTGTAAAGAAGAAATACGGTACTTTCCGGTTGTGTATTGACTACCGGCAGTTGAACAAGCTTACTGTGAAGAACAAGTACCCTCTTCCTCGGATAGATGATTTGTTTGATCAGTTGAGAGGGGCCGGTGTGTTCTCTAAGATTGATTAGAGATCTGGTTATCATCAGTTGAGGATCCGGGAGTCGGATATTCCTAAGTCAAGATTTCGGACCAGGTATGGCCACTATGAATTTGTGGTAATGCCATTTGGTTTGAATAATGCTCCTTCTGTCTTTATGGATCTGATGAACAGGGTGTTTAAGCAGTTTCTGGAGAAGTTTGTTGTGGTGTTCATTCATGACATTCTGGTGTATTCGAAGGGCAAGGAAGAGCATGTTAAGCATTTGAGAATGGTTTTGCAGATTCTTCGTAAGAAGCAACTTTATGCGAAACTGTCCAAATGTGAGTTCTGGATGGAAGAAGTAGATTTCCTTGGTCATGTGATTTCAAAAGATGGCATTAAGGTGGATTCGAAAAATATTGAGGTTGTAATGACTTGGAAACCACCTGTGAATGTGACTGAAGTAAGGAGTTTCCTGGGTTTGGCGGGTTAGTACCGTCGGTTTATGAAAGGATTCTCCTCCATTGCAGGTCCTTTGATGAAGCTTCTGCATAAGGGAGCTAAGTTCGAATGGACTAGCAAATGTCAGGAACATTTTGATATGTTGAAGAAGTTGCTTACTGCTCCAGTGTTGGTTCAGCCGGTTGAAGGGATAGACTATATTGTGTACAGTGATGCTTCACTAAATGGTCTTGGTTGTGTGCTTATGCAAGGTCGGAAAGTGATTGCTTATGCGTCAAGGCAATTGCGAACTCATGAGCGTAATTACCCTACTCATGATCTAGAATTGTCTGCCATTGTCTTTGCATTGAAAATCTGGAGGTATTATTTGTATGGAGCGAAGTGTTTTGTGTATACGGACCACAAGAGTTTGCAGTATCTACCTGTTCAGAGGGATTTGAATTTGAGACAGCATAGATGGGATGAGTTCTTGAAAGATTATGATATGAAGATCAATTATCATCCTGGTAAAGCTAACGTGGTAGCGGATGCTCTTAGCCGCAAATCCATGCATACTTTGTATGCAAGATGGCCAGATTGAGTCTGAAGGATGATGCTTTGGTAGCCGAACTGGTAGTGAAACCAGATTTGACTGCTAGGATTCTGAAAGCACAGAAGTCTGATGAGATAGCCTTGGAGTGGGCTAAGAAATCTGGTCAAGGTAAAAGAACTGAAGCGTCTCAGAAAGATGATGGTGGTTGGTATTTCGGTGATCGGATTTATGTGCCATTATCTGATAATCTGAGAACCAAAATATTGACAGAAGCGCATAGGCAAGTGTATGCTATGCATCCTGGTGCTACCAAGATGTATCACGATCTGAAGATGATGTATTGGTGGCCGGGTATGAAGAAGGATATTGTTGATTTTGTTGGGAAGTGTTTGGTCTATCAACAAGTTAAGGCAAAACATCAACTTCCATCTGGTTTTCTTCAGCCTATATCAGTTCCGGAATGGAAATGGGATCGAGTCACTATGGATTTTGTTGTTGGGTTGCCGTTGACTCGAGAGAAGTTTGATGCTATCTGGGCGATTATGGATCGTTTGACCAAGTCTGCACACTGTGTTTGGGCGCCCTGGCAAAGGTAGCCAAGGCGCCAGTCAGGGTGCGTGGTCTCTTCGTCTTCCTAGGCAGCCTAGTCGGCAGCCTGGCAAAGGAAGCCAGGGCGAGGACCAGTGCACGATGATGCTTGCGGTACCAATATTGGCGGTATGACTTGCGGTGTGGTTAAAGGTTCTAGGAGGTCAGGGCACGATCAAGGTTTCGGTACCAATTCTGGCGCCCTAGTCAATGTTCTCGCGGCCTGGTCATGTTGAGCCATGGCGCGGACCAGGGCGCGAAGGTCATACGGTACCATTTTTGGCGCCCTGGTCAAGGTATTGGCGGCATGGCAAGAGTAGCTAGGGCACTGACCAGGGCGCGGAGGTCATTTTTGGCCTTCCATTTTCTCATTTTTTGATCTGATTGAATCCTTGAACTTCCTTTGCTCGAATGCATGGTCTTCTATCCAGATTTCTCATCATTTTGACTTCTTGACCATAGATCCTGAAATAATCAATAATTGGATTGTCATAATTGCTAATTCAAGCAAAAATGTGGCAAAATAGAGTCTAAGTTTATGAATAATATAATAGATATCAACAAGTAGCTTGCATTGCGTTCCATTTTGAATTGTTAATATAAGACATATCCTATGTGTGTTTATTCGGCATTGGCTCATTGACCAGACGTCGATAGTCTGACCCTTTGTGGCTTTTATTTTTATTTTGTATGTTTTGAACCTTATTGGGATGGAATTGCTGAGTTCAGACAATCAGGTGGAGTAATAAGGATATGTACACGCATGACAGCATCAGCCATCATCTGACATCTATTTTTCACAGCTTTGTTTTCATATGTCATTTCGATTTTGGATTTATTTCAAAATTTTGTAACCGCTGCACGATTTTGGGTTTGATTTACGATTAGTCAGTTTTTGATTGTTTCGGTCTTAGTTATATTTTATAGACTTGGTACACTTTTGGATAATGAATATCTTTTCAGTAATATTTCTTGCTTATGTCTATATGTATTTGTATCTGTATCTACTATGTTCTGTTTGTCATTCTGTTTAGTGTGACATCCATTCCTTGTGTCCTCTCCATCAGGGTGGGGGTTCGGGTGCTACAACACCAGAAGCACTGAGCTCTGATGATTGGGATCAACGTAGTGATCAATATTGGAGATGTAGCACCTGAGTTTGATCGAGTATGTGAATGCAACAAGAAGTGAATTTCGCAACGTTTCAGTAAGTAGAAAATTAGTCCCTATTAAGGAGGCCTAAGTCCTATTTAAACGAGCCTCAAGTAACTGTTGGCAGATCTTGACGAGATCTTTGCTAAAGGATCTCTGCAAAATTTGAGATTTTCTTAATAGCGTATTTGGCAAGTTGGGAAGTCTCGAAAGCAACATGGGTTGCATGGGCCAAACAGACGAATCAGGCTTGAAGCTTAGGTTGTGAGCCTGTTAGCTGGTTTAGCCTGGACCTTTTTGTGAACTGATTTTGAAATTTCAGCCCAATATAGATTCCCCCATTCATCCATATGAGTTATGTTCGAACGGATGAATGCAGCGGGTAACTAAAGCGGTTGAGTTCCACTAGGTCACACCGTCATAATGGTTGCTGAACTCACGTCTTTACACCTGTCAGACATGTCAAATTAGAAAAACTCTTCATTAGAAGAGTGACATGTGTAGAAGCTTCCGGAAGCTTTACCTTTTTCACTACCCATGCCTATAAATAGATTCCGAGTCCACTCATTCCAACATTTCGCATCCTCACTCCTCCCATCTTCTATCCACCATAGCAGACACCATTATAAAATATTTTTTCATTGACAAATGACTTCCTAACATATACATTGCTCACTGTTCCAATTTTTTTCCTTGAAATTAAAGTTAAAATAATTGAGCACCACATAAAACACAACCCTAAATAAGGTACATATAGTCAAATTTGTATCACATGGGTAACTCATATTTAATATTATCTAACATGGCTCATATGAAACAACTTGACTCATAGCTATGACTCATATTTAACATGACTACAATTTTTCAACACCACCTGACCCACACTCCATTGAATCTATATAACAGCTCATATGTAAAGCACTACAAATACGGACACAACCACAACACCACCACAAACACTTTCAATTTCCAGAAAGAAATACATTTTAATGTAAGTTTTAACATTAGTTCACATCCTACTCAAAACCAAAAACACAAACCAATGAACAAATAGAGATATACGTAACCATTATGATTCCCATTGAGTTTAAATTACACTCAAATAAGCACCTCACTTGTATTTGTCCGACCAAAAAAATCACCCTAAACATTGATTTACCATGGAAACATTAGTTAAGATAACACAAGTAAAGGATGGGATAGTAGTCTGACCAATACAACATACAAACTTAACCTAAATTGAAAGCATCCCAATTGCATAAAACTGACATCAACTAGAAACATAGACGGCCAAATAAATAATGTAGACCCATTTTGATTAATCGTTAACCTTATCTCAAACCACTCCACACTAATAATTGTGTAATGACTCCTAAAATAGACCCATTTACATTATCCAACCACAACACATTTCAATACAACCACAACACTTCCATTGCTAACAGTAAAAAAAACCTAATTAAAATCTTACCTGGGCAAAACGAGGAAAGAAATGCTCAATTCGTCGACCGCTTCAAAATTAGTGTTCGTTGCCACCAACTTCAGCAGTTATGGTGAAGTACGATGCTCAACAAATCGTCCTCGACTTCAATTTTTCGGTTCGCTGCCGCAAAACTCCAACGAAACTGTGAATAGATTGTACGAGTCTGAAGAAATTCAACTTGGTTAACTTCTTTTTTGAATATTTTATAGCAAGGGTATGTTAGTCTTTCATCTATTGCTTTTATTTTTCATTTTTACAAAATATAAAATAATGTCATTTTTGTAATTAAAATTTCTTAAAGGTTAGATTAGGAATGTTAGTTCATAGGTAGGAAACCAACTTTGGTTTGATGTAATAACTTACTTCAAAGTTTAAGGCCCATTTACTTAAGTGAATGTTTCAATGGTTCATTTTTCCCTAGAAATTATATTTCACTAAATAAAGTTTCAATCACAAGATACCTTTGCTATACTTGTATTCTTTGTTTATGTATGCTCATAAATGATATATAATGTATCCATTTGAAATGACGGGGGAATGTAAGAGAATTTCTAACGGAATGAAATAATGAAGTAATTTATTTTTCATTTTGAAATATTGTAATGTTTCATATGAAAGAATATGATTGTTGATGAAAAATCATATTATTATCGAAATGATAATCGTCTTTTGAATGCTATACATAGACCTTTACACAAATGGAAAACAATAATTTTTCTTTTCCTTAAACTTTCTTTAAATATCATCATTGAATATTTATAAGGATTAGTGATTGCAACATAGGTCATCTCCAATGAGATGTCCAAATAAGAGTGAAATAGATGTTTAGGAGTGTCATTGTTGTAGGCGGGTGGTCAGATGAGCTGAATGAGGAAAGGGAATAGGAGATGCTCCCACTGGAATCGATACTTAAGAAACAATAGTGGAATACATACCAATAATTGAATGCAACATATTTCATTTTTACGTGGGGTCTATATTTAAATATCCATGGGTAATATTACCATTGTAGTAGTCAGATGTTAAAGAATGTGCTCAATTATTATTTTTTTTTTATGCGGGGTCTACATTTGAGCATCTACGGGTGAATGCTCCCATTGTGATTGCTATTAGTTTCTTCTATTTGAGGGAATTATTTTTATATAAGTTATATGGGGCAATTGTTATATCTTATTTGGGAGTTTAGCCTTATCTACGTAAGGAAAGTAAAAGTCTTTGAAAAATCTTTCAAAGTGCAAGATTTATAAACGAATCCAAAACATAAAACCATCATCAAATTTCAAAAATTTCAGCCAGCAAATCGTGTTATTAGAAATTTATATTAATTATTTAAATAATGTTAACTTGAGGGGTTAAAAATAGGATTGTGCATGATTCTTCCTGAAACCGCTATAGAACCAGGTATCGGTTTTGAAACTGTAAAAAAAATAAAAAATAATAAATAAATAAATAAAATCATTTTGGATCTATATAGGAATCGGTATCGAAAATTATATTTTTCAGTACCGAGTTCGGTTCTGTTTCCTTGACTAGAACCGTTAAAAGAGCCAGATTTAAAGAATATTGTTCCAAATATTTTATGTTATATATTATAGGAAAAATTATATAAAATAACTCAAATAAAGTTTAAAATTTCAAAACTAATCCAAAAAAAGTTTCATTTATATTTTTAATCCATTCAAATTTTGATTTTCAAATACAACCCTTCACAGCTGTGAAGAGCCTTTTCACGAACCTTCTTCACATCTATAAAGGGCCCCCTTCACAGTTATGGAGGACCTCTTCACAAACCCCCTTCACACCTATAAAAGGTGTTCTTCACACATGTAAATTGCTATTTTTAAAAAATGAAAGTTTAAAAAATTATTTTTGTAAAGTTTTTAAAATTTGGCTATATAAATAAAAATTATATAAAGAAACAAATGAAATTCTCCCTATTTTATATATTTAAACACTTATATATATTAAAATTTATTTTAATTATACAACACTTTTATTTATTTATATATATATATATATATATTTCAAATATAGTTAGAAATTACAAATAATTCTGAACTTTTGAATAATATTATTTCAAGAATTGAAGTGGGGTACTAAATGTATTCATTTGTAAAATCTCCTTAGTATATTCAAATTTTTAAATATATATATTACAATTAAATTATGTTAAAATATTAAATGTATATTAACTACTTAATTTTAAAATATTGAAATGCTGAATATAGAATTAGAATATAAACGGCTATGCGGTTTAGACTCAAACTTACATAATATTTGGAACTTATTTTTATTTTAAATTATGCACAACTTATTTGTAAGGTTATGGAGTTTTTATTTATTATTATTTTTTTTTTTTTTTGTTCAGATAACAAGTCTAAATTTGTTAGTGAAGCTTTTGGAATTTGTGGGTATGCAATTTCAAAATCAATTTAACAAATCGATTATGTTGATTAAGAATATTAGTAACTTTCTCGTATGTATAGACTTGTTTTATTATATAGGTTTTGGAATGATTATCTTGTAAATGTAGATTTGAAAAATGACGATTTCACTTTTTTTTTTTTTGTATATAGTTGGATTATTTGTGATAAGTTTGGTTATTTTTCCACAATCGGTATCATGACTGTATTTAAATAACCAGCATTATTGGAATCAGAACCGATAATAGGATAGAATCGAAATCGGTATTGATTCTAAGTACTAATGGTACTATATTAGTTTCTAAAAAAAAAAATAAGGAATCAATATTTCAGTTCCAATACCAATTTTTTGGAAGTGATATCAGAATCGGTCACATTTACCCCTAAAATTTATACTAGTAAAGCACCCCTAAAATTTATACTAGTAAAGCACATGTAGACGTAACCTAATATCATATGAATCTTAAAAGCTCCCTTTCCGTCTTTCAACTGTACAAATCACCATAAAAACAGATATTGTAAAATTTATGCCATTAAAAAAATTACCTGTAATATATAAGTTTATAATTTATTTCCTTTAAATTCGTTATGGTCTAAAAGAAATAAAGGAAAAATTTCTCAAACATCTCTCATGTACTCATAATTGCACATTCCATGTAAACTCATTGATCTATCTCATTAATCTATGCAGTTCCATTTACTATGAATAAATTATTTTAAATTAGATATTAACAATTATTTTTTTTTAAAAAAATCACCCTTATGTACTATTAAAAATTTACATAAATCAAATTTAAATAAATATATTTTTAGTAGATTAAGTTTATTCTAAGTTATAGTTCATTAGAAATATTTATTAAAAAGTAGTTCATTTATATATGTGTGATATATTTATATCATATTGAACTCTAAAATTCTTGATGAAATTAAAATAACTGAAAATAAGAAGGAAAAATATAAATATTTTCATTCACGAAATGAGTTGATGTACAACAAAAGGAGTTACCTTCTCAAGACCAAATCACAAAAGACAAGACAAAGCCGAAAGCAAGTCACATAGTTAAAAAAAAAAAAAAATAAAAAAATAAAAAAAATAAAAAAAAAATAAAAAACTTTTAATACAACAAACAACCAACACAAAATTGATTACGGGCCAGAGCCCAACACATCCCGAGGCCGAAGACAAAGACAAGATCGATCAAAACATGACAATACCTACTACTACTACCATATAGCCTCCTCGTGCCCTGCTCACTGACCAATCGATTTTAATGCACACACCATTTCGAAACATCTAATCTAAACTAAATCCACAGCACCCAATAACAATCCAAACCACACTGTCGTTTTCATGGGAAATTTGCTCCCTTTTCCCACTGTAATTACTACATTTCTCAGTTTCCTAACTAGAGCAAAGAATCTCTGATACCGTGTACAACATTTCTCTCTTTTGATTCAATAAATATTTATAGACTCTCTCTTTTGTTGCATCGGGTGGAGTGCTGTCCACGAAAACTGAAGACGTATCGATAGTGGTGGTGTGGTGTGGTGGGTGGTGGTTTGTAGTTGTAGTGTATGTAGCTGAGAATAATCTCGCTTTTTTTTAGTAGTGGTTATGGTGGTCTGACAGAAGTAGGAGAGTGGAACCTGAAACAGGTGTCTGTAGTACTGGTACTAGTCTCTCTAGTCTATATGGTCATGTATTTAAGAACATGAAGACTTTGAATGACTTAAATGGACTGTTACACGAATCTGTCTAAGTCAAAGCAGTCTAATTAGGGTCCTTTTATGTCATTAGACAAGGAAATGAAAGGCTTGATGATTTTAACTTCGTTTCAAAGTGAAGTTAATTTGACTTGACTGGCTTTTTAGATGTGAATCAATCTAATCACTCTATGCGCTGTTTGGATAAACTTATAACTGTTTGAGGTGGTGTTTGAGTAACTAATACAAAAGCTCTTTTAAAAATTAGAATAAATTAGGAATTATTTCTATTTTTAATAAAATAACCGAATTAAAATAAAGAGCTTAGAAGATAATGGCCTGCTTGGATAGATTGGCTTTTAGCTTTTAACTTTTAAAAGCTATTTCAGATGGTGTTTGGTTAACTGGTAGAAGTGTTTCTGTCCTCCCAGAAATTTGTCCAGATGAAGTAAAAAATATTAACTTTCTGAAAATTGTTCACACTTCTCTTTTTCTATCGACAGAAATCAAAAACAGAAATAATCCCAAACAGATCCTATAGTATTTAAACATCATCCAAACAATTTTCAAAACATTAAAATCATCTGAAACCGCTTTCAAAATACCAAAAATCATCCGAAACAACTTTCACAACGCTAAAATTAAAAGTCAATTGATCCAAAGCAAAACTAGCTTCCTCAAAATCACTTTTACTCTCTTCGGTTAAAAGTAGAAGAAGCAACCCAAACAATCCTATAATAATTTTCAACGTGAAGAATTATCTAAGTGGGGTCACTTTCAATCAAAAGCTTCCACGTGTACAGTAATCAGAGTGGCGCCTGTCAAGCGATCTTGTCTCGGAAAATCTATAAATCTTGACATATAAACTTGAGACTTTATATTATATTGATGCTTTATGGAAAGAAATCCTATAATGACTATGCATGCTTGCATGAAGAGATGATAAAACATCCCATTTTTATTTTTACTTTTTTAACCTTAATTCTTTTTACCGTGGAAAAAAAAAAAACAAGAAGTACACTACACAACCACTAGAACAAGCAATCAATCAAGACAATAAAGCAGTTACCGAGCTCAGCATTGCTAATAAGAAACAGATCTATTGTCAACTCAATTTAAAACTAAAACTGGACTAATGAAACACTAATTAGAGGTTGAAATTCTACAGGTACTAAACCTTCGATAGAACAGGTCCTCCCAAATCTTAGTAAAAGCTTCGACGATAACTCTATGATGCTGTCTAGAATTCAAAGTTAAAAAACACTGCAAAAGCTCTTCAAGCTCTTGCTCTTCAAACATCTCCTTCTCTTCGATCATCTCCATCATCGACTTCCGAAAATCCTCGTATGGATCCTCCGATTTCTTCACCACCGCGAAGCTCTCCCTCACTTTTCCTTCCACACTGCACGGAATCAGCCGCTGCAGAAACATCGACAGCCTCGCCGGAGTTTCGATCTCCGGCGACGAGAAAACCGACGACATCGAGATCGATAAGCTTCTCCTCGGTTTCGGTTTCGAAACGCTGCGTTTCGCTCTTTTCTTCATCTTGAATTCGGTGGAAGTTTCGGTGGTGAAGCTTCTAGAAGAAGAGACGAGTGTCTCCGTTTCTTCTCCTTCTTCATTTTTCACATTCTTTTTATTATTATTATTTTCTTCACGGCTTTCGCTAGTGAATAAATCGGTATCGACCGACGAGACACTGACACGTGGCTTAAAAGTGGGAAACGGCGTCGTTTTCTTTCTCCTCCCGTGTCGTTTCCCTCTCTCCGTGATTATCGGCGGGAGAGACGGGAACAAAACGTCGTCGTATCTCTCATCAGGCGAAGTATAACCCGACGCGGACGAGTTATATATCTTCTGTCTTGGCGTAGTCAAAGTAGTACTCGTGGTTTCAACCACGTGGAATTTTTCATCTTCTTGCCAGTGAAACTGCGGAGTGGGAGGGGATCCTGTAGATGCAGGCGTAAGGTAACGCGACCTGTTCCTCGATCTGACACCGCAAACCATCGATATAACAGCAGAAGAGAAATGACGTCTGAAAGATCGACGATGCTCGTGAGGTGGAGAGAAATGGACGGTGGTGATAGGATTGGCGTTGGAATGTCGGAGAAATGAAGGGATGGGATTTGCCGGGAGGAGTTTCGGGTTTTTTGACCGGCAACATGATGATGGTATGACCCGAGATATTCGGACCTTGAAACGTTTGCCCATTTTGTTTTGGTTTTTTGTCTTGAATGGGAGGAGTTGAAGTGACTGAGAGGAAACAAAAGTAGGGTTTATATAGCGGGTCGGAGTGTGACCCACTTGAGAAACTTTTTTACGTGAATTTATATATTTATAATGTACCCCAGATAATTGTACAGATAGGTGGTTTTATTGTTTCCCACAGTACAAGCCGTGTGATTTTCTATTCAAATAGTTTAATTAATAACCAAACATTATAATCACTCGTAGAGCAATGTATAGGTTGGTTTGAGATATGTTGATCGGAAGAGTGATTTTCTATTTTTGATTTTTGAAATTTATTTTGAATTACATTTGGATAGCTATTGGTAAAATTGTTGACAGTATGTATTTAGTAAATTTTTTAAAGTATTTAAATTTTTAATTTTATTTCTAAAAAATTATGTATTTATATATTTCAATTAATATTTAAAATAGTTATGGTAAAAGTTATTAGAAATTATTTTTAATACTAATTTATTCTATTAACTTGTTATTTATAATTAATTCAATTTTATTTACATTTATAATAAAATTTTAATAGTTATTTCTTTTGAATCTCTTATAAGATAAAATTAAGTACTAAAAATAATAGAAAGATATCCAAATAGAGCTCCTAAAATACCTCTTAATTTTTAGATAAATAATCTTTTAACAACTAACTCATTGCTTGATACAAACCTACTAACATTTCTTAACACCTTTTAATATATTGCAAAAAAACTTAATTGTCCGACAATCTCGGACCTTTATTAATTATTAGTTAGCGAATTAGTAATTAATATGAACAAATTAGTCATTTAAGCACATTACCTAGTTAACACTAATGGATCCTAACACCTACTATTAATTATTGGCTACCTAATTCTTAACTCTTAAAATATTCAAATAGACACTAATTTAAAAGTTCAAATTAATCGAGTTAATTTAACAACTCATTTAGAATTTAATGTAACAATTAATTACTCCAACTAATCCGAACAATAATCTGATAAGTAATTAAAAATCAGATGCCAACCATATTTTTCCAGAAAAATAAAATTTTTTTAATTCTCTACCAACATTTATACCTCTTTTCTTCTCTAATTATAAGCTAAATGACGGGTGTCGAATCCGTCAATATAAATTTAACCTGCAATACAAATAAACTTGTAGTAAACAGGGTCGATCCCACAGAGAACGGTTATCAATTGTGTATTGTATACTGACCAAGTAATGTAAATGGGGGTTTGAAAAGTGAATTTGGACTGAATGCTAAAAATACAAAATATTAACAATCAAATATATTAAAAGACCCAGCTAACCGATCATTTAATTAATGTGTTGATCATTGATTCAAAAGATATCTCTATCGATTTTAATAACCACAGTTATAGTTATTGACAACGTGCCTAACAACCAATCTTTTCCTTAGTTATTAGACTGACCGGGTACGACCCTTCGAATCAATCACTAATCTACACGTAGATTGCAATATGAACTAGAAAAGACCTATGGTCATAGCCAATGAATCAGTACGACAGTTCTTGAACTATGATTGTGGAACCTCAACACTACCTAGGTCAGATTAATTACGAATTATCTAACATGCAGTATATTAGTCTACTCAATTAACCAATCGCGCGCTTAATCAATTAATCAAATAAAACTAATATGACCTTAGCTATGGGCACAGAATGACCTTAACTATGGGCACAGAGATTACACAAATATTAAAAGATAAAGCAACGAAGCAAAGATCTCACAACACGAATTAATTAAATCAATCGTTTAGCTGGGCAGACTAGTTTAGCACCCCATGGGCGCAATCAACATCATTGTCTAAAATAAAACTAAACGTACAAAAAGAAGAAAATAGATAGAAAAACTAAAGATGATTCCTTCTCCAAGTATTTTCAGAAAACTAAAAGATCCTCCAACTATCTGTTCTGCAGAGTAAATATACTCCGTTAAGAAAAATAACAAAACCCATAAAATCTCCTCAAAATCCTCTCCAGTATAATCTCTGATTTAACTTTTGAAAGATGTGAAAGTTTGTCTTCAATCCTTGACTTTCTGCATTTTTGGTCTTTAATCCTAAAAATCTTCATAATTTGCACAAATGCCTCCAAACTGTTCATATTCACAAAAATAGGGCAAATTAATGTAAAATCACAATAATGTCCTCAAAATAACTAATGAAATAGTGCATAAATGTTGCACATATGGTGCTTAGTCACTAAAAGTACAAACCATTCTATTTTCGGATTATCAATTCAAAACCACTTAAAGAGAAACCAAAAGTGAATTTATATAAACAGCCCATAGTATAGTATAGAAAACATTAAAAGATACAACTCCCAAAGCAAGGCAAAGGCAAAGGCAAAGGCTGTGCATGCATGAAGAAGAGAAAAACTGAAAATCTCTTTATCAAAAACCATTTGGAGCGAAGCTTAATAAGCGGAAGCCATCGACAGACTCTCGTATCCAACCAACCAACCGTGCACTGATCGAAGACACACACCATCTCTGATGTTGATTAACTAGTGGTCCGACCACATTTGACGTTGATTATTTTTCGGACAAGTAAGGTATCGTATAATGTCATTGTTTCACATTCTCTTTTGAGTACACTGTTCATGGTGTCACGACAAATTTTGTATGGATTACTTACTTATTCAGGTCTCGTTTCCCCAGTTAAAAGATTCCACTATGATAATGATTTTTTATTTTTAAATAACGCTCTCATCATCATATCATATCATATGTGGATGTTTTTTTACCTAGGGTTGCTAAATCAGTCCCCACAGAGTAAATTTTCGAGATGAGGCTTGGGATCCAGTGGCGTGTTACACCAATATGGTATGCGAGATATCCCAGATATGCCCTGCGAATTAATAAATAAATAAAAATCAATTTTGAAATTGTTAAATAATCTTCGTATTTAAATAAAGGTGGTGGGATCCAAGGGAACAATATGATCAAGTATTAACTTTTTATGGGTGTCTTTATTCCTTTTTAGTGTCTTTTTTGTGACATTGGCATTTGGTTAAGATTCAAAAGTTTAAATTTAATGTGTTTTGCTACGTTGTTTAATATTAAGTGTTGGATTAATGGTTTGTGGTATGTGAATAGTAAATAGATCTGAGTCAACCTGAGACGATCAGAGATTGTAGTAATTGTACAGTCCTTGGGCTCTGAACGTTACGGCCCATGAGATTTTATACAGGTGGATCTGATCATGAAGCCAGATATTGGGAATAGATTGAAATTTCAGACTTCTTTAGATATATTACAATATTAAATTAATATAATAATATTTTAAATATAGTATAAAATAAAATGATATAAATATAGGATATAATATAATATGATATTTGATATTTCATTTTATTATTTTTTATTTTTTAAATTAAAGTTTGGATTGAATACAATATTAAATAAATTTAATATTTAGTAATTTGAATTTATATGTAATACAGAAAAATATATAAACTTCAACTGGTAAAATGAAAATTTAATGGCGGAATTTTATTATTATTATTATTACTATTTTATATATGGTGGAAAGGTAGATTTTCTCTTCCGATAGCATATTTAAGAGTATCTTTAATGTTGGATATGAATTGTTTTTAATAGATTGGTACATGTGTAAAATTATATTTTTTCCTTCTCCAATGTGTAAAATTCTATTTTTTCCTTCTCAAATGTGTAAAATCCAGGTTCTTGAAGATATGATGTGTCAAGAAAAAAAGTTCATACTATGAACTTGATCCTTTGATTTTAAACACTCTATCTAACGTCCTAATCAGCATAAACCACTTATTAACAGTTATTTTTAATTTTTTTTTTTAACTTTAATTTTAAAAAAAATAGAAGCAATCCATAACTAACATTGGAGATGATGACTAGTTATATTGTGAATTGTATGCCACCTATATAGTAATTGGTTATTTACGTTCATATATCATTAAAACAATCAATTTTAACATTGAGGATGCTCTAATATAATATTATCCTGGGACATTCTTTGAAAAAAAAAAATTCTAGATTTTGAAACTTCTAACTTTGGCCCCCAATTTTACTCAAATTTGTAAAACCGCCAGCAAATTAGAAACCACCACTGGATTTTTGTTAATTGCACAGGTTTTCCGTTATCTAAAATTAACAAAACCCCTCTTTGCTACTTTTAGTATGCTTTGGCGGATGCTCCATGTTAATGTTATTGATATTATTATTTTAATGTTTGAAGACAACATTTATAAAATTACCAAATAGTCCCTAACCTACAAACTGCCATATATGACCGTTGTTCAATGGTCATAAAAAAAATAAATAAAAATAAAAAAACCTGCTTTTAATTACATTACTCACTCACCCAAATATTATATAAGTGAAGACTTCCATAGACGTTTTAATAAAAAAAAAAAAAAAAATCTTGCACAATATATTCAAGTAATCCATCTGTAGGTGCAGAATGGTAGCAACAAGCAAAAACAGCTAGTAGCAGCATTAGAAAAATAAGGTAAAAATATTCTGCAGTCTGTGATAGGGTATATAGAAGCTTTCCCAAAGTAACAACAAATATTCTATCACAAATATTAGTTTGGCAGCTTTCAACGGTAGAAGTATAGACCATTAATATCTATTTCAGTTAAGAAATTTTGCAAAATTGTATCTACATCAAGCAGCCTTTGATAGCAGGTATGTTTAGAAACAACTTAAACGGCGGTATAATCAAGTATAGGAATAGAAGATGCTATTATGGAAAACGTGCATTTATTAAAATTTCTAAATCAAGCGAAAATCCAAACGAACTATATTTTCACTGTTTAGATTGTCGCTATTTCAGATGGTGGATATCTTACGAGAATGAGATTTATATGGAAATGTTACAACAATGCATGATGCCTTCTGTAGAATATGAAGTAGTACATGCGAGGGAAAGACAAAGGTCTAAATGTTGTGCAAATTATGGTTTTGGTGCAGTTGCAGTTATAATATTGATCCTATCACTGCTGTCTTATCTAATTCTACAGTTCTAAACTTGTGGTGATAGGGATTGTACCCAGATTAATTTCTATCATTGTTCTTTTATCTATATATGCAGTACTAAACTTGTAAAGACGGATGAATGTCCTATCTAATTCAGGTTATTTTCTATGAATGTCAGTTGACATATGTCCTAACTTGTTTGATTGATCATGATAATGTAACTAAATATGCATATATACATCCTATAATGCAACTAAACTTGACAGCAGTACCAAAATATGAAAATAATTTTAAGAGAAAAAAATAACACAGCAGCAACCTATGTTCATAATAGCAGCCTATGTTCTTCAATGAACTGACTCAAAATTTAAGATGAATGTTATAGTGAGTATGATAATGTTAGGTATTATAGACATCCTATAATGTAACTGGAGATCACAACAGCACCAAAAAAATGCAAAGAGTTTTAAAATATATAAGAAAAGATCACAATAGCAGCAAGTAGTATATCCATATTAACATAGTACTTAATAGCCATAATTTATAAAATATCACAGAAGCAACATTTAGTAATAGTTATAAGTTAAGCAAGGTAGCTATGCCACAAATAGTATATCCATCTTAACATAGTACTTAGTAGCCTAATGGTATATAATATCACCCAATGAAGAATAACTACTGGATATTTTTTGATCAATTTACTATTGTCATCCAAAAGGTTGCATCCTAATATAGTCTATTGTAAAGGCTAACTTGAGGTGCAACCAAGTACAAAAATTAATTCAAAAGGAAAGTCTTACTAAAACCTGTGATCTTCCTCATTCTGGAGCCCAAAATATATGGTATTTAGGTTTCCTTCACTTAAGCTGCATCTCCTTCGCGTAGAAGCTTCTCACAATTGTACTGTGATTTGTGATCCCCCTGTCTGCGAGCAGCCGAACTGGTAGATTCGGTTCTGTTCATTAAAGGATGCACAATCTATCAAATGTCATCCAACTCTAGAATAAAATTTAGTATATGTCTTGGTCTGTTACTTACAAGTCTGATGCCTCCTCCTTTTTTGTCATTGTTATTTGTGTAACTTTTAATAGGCTGTGATGTAGAGCAACCTGACTTCTTTGTTGGCTTTTTGTTACCCTGAATCATGAAAGATGTAACCATCAGCGTAATTTTAGTGGAATTATAAAACGTCATGATTTACAATCTGTCTATCTTACACAATTAAAAACTTGAAAGTACAATCAAATAAAAGTAACCTTCTTGCGATTTTTTGGCTCTGTGCAGACTGAAGTCCCTTTTCCAGTTTTCTTTTTCTGACCTTTCTGTGCAACCTTGAACATATGTAAAAGTTGGTATTTAATTGGTAATAAGAGTTTCAGGTATTGAAGACCTAAATAGTGTACACACCTTTTTCTTGCTTTTGCTTGATGGCTTCTTAGAAGTTCTACAGTCATTGATCTTTTCTGCGCATCCGAGAAGGTGTATTGTTAGCCAACTGCAAAATGTATATATGCATGATATGTTAATAACTTGTAATGAACTAAAAATACCTGTCTTGGAGTAGGCTTATTTAATGAGCATGTTCGTTTATTATGCCCCTCTTGATGACATAATCTGCACGACACAGCGCCATATTTTCTCCATGGTTCTGGCTCGCCTTCTTCTCTTTTCCTTTTTTTTTTGTGGGTCGCCCAGTCTATTTCTTATATTTGGGAGGCAAAATATTATCAGCAACATTGTGGGCCCAGTTGCTGGACTGGGAAACTAGATGAATGACACAATTATATGTCCGCAAGAAGGCCGTCTTACTGAGGTAGGGATGAACATGCTTGTTAAGCGCATCTGACGTGTGTCGAATCCGTCAAAGATAAAATAGAATAATCTAGCTAAATACTAAGACAGTAGTAAACAGGGTCGAACCACATATAACGGTTTAATCGATTCAAATTTTGTGAATAACCTGAGAAGTAATTAAGGTTTTGAATTTGAAAGGAAAAATAAACTAAATTAAAATTGTAGAGAAGTAAATCGATAGAAGAAACAATCCAGCAAAGTCTATAGTCAATTATCGTGTTGATCATCGAATCTAAGTGTAATTATTTCAATTCAGTAACCATAGTTATAGCAGTTGATGTCGCGCCTAACCGTCTAATCTTCCCTTAGCTATTAGACTAACCGGACAAGCGCCTTCTAATTAGTCCCTAACCTAATCAGTAACCCCGACAAGCGCCTCACAGGTTTAACTGTAGATTACTTTAAGAAATAGAAAGACCTATGGTCATAGCTAACAAATCAACAAAGCGCGTTCATTAACCTATGATCACAACCTCACACAGCACGACGTATCACATTGTTTGCTACCTGTGTTAACTTAATTAAACGATTACGTATTTAATATTGTTAACTAGCGATGTATTAACCTAATTGATCAATTAACCGGCCGAATTAACTAATCAAATAAATAAACACATTCAACCGAAACCATGAACAACAGTGAAGTGATGAATACTGCTGAAATAAATATTAAAGCACAAATATCACAACACGAATAATTAAACTAATAAACATTACTGGATATAATAACTTAGCTAGCTATGATCATAGCTAGCATCATAGTTATAAAATATACGTTTAAAGAGAGAACAGAATAAAATCAAAACTCAGAATAAAACTCAATCAAAATCTCCAATCCAACGTACCTAATCTTCTTCTTCTTCAGAAAACAATATAGAAGCTAAAGTTAAAGATGTGGGAGGAAGAAAACTAACCCACAAAATCTCCTAAAAACTCTAACTAGAAATTCAAAGTTCAAATACATAATAAACTATCGTTTTCAAAAACAGATCATCAGTCTTTATTTGTTTTTTGACTTATTGCTTGATTTGTAATCTCTTCTAAATAGCCCTCGAAATCTTTAAAACTGCAAAATCAGCTCCAACTGTACAAATTTAACAAAACAAGCCAAATTAATAGTAAATAATCAAATATGCCCAAAAATAGTATGGTATAAATAGCACAAATGATACACATTATATGCTCAGTCAGCATCTGACAAGCAGTCTATGTCATTCTTAAAAGCTGCATGATATTTACATAGTTAGCAAACCTAAATAACCACATGTAGTGTATAAGCAACTAAATATAGTCATTGAGTATAACTTACAGAAACAACAGGGTAAGCAGGAACTTAAGGAAAAATTTAGCTAGGTATTTCAGTTCAAATTCATGTACAAGGGATTTAAAGATTTGAAATAAATGTGCAAAGCTCCAGCAAAGAATCAAATATATTTAGATAACCACTGCTCTCACTAATAAGGCAATATCCACACACTACATACAATAAAGGCACACATACTATGTAAATAGAAAAAATTCTCATACAAATACAATTCAAATTAAGATGAAGAAGAAACCTGTAATGAAATCAAGCTAAACACATATTTGCAGTAGGATAAGTGCAGAATAATTTAAAAACCAGAACGTACATCCCAAATCTTTACATTGTACATTTAAAGTAAGATGTATGAAATGAAGTGTTGTACCTGTACATGCAACAACATAGACGCAGGATATCCCAAAAAATTGCTAATAACCACAAGTACACCCCCTTCTTCTCAAATCAACTATACATTGCCTTCCTAAATTAGCATTATAAACCTTGAACTGTCCATCTCTAGCCTCCATCACAGTGAAGTCTCTGTCTTCCACTAATTTCTTTATTAGCTTTTTATTAATGATTGGAGCTATTATCCCTTCCCACTTAGTTATTTCTTCCTTCATGGCTACTATTTTGGTCATGATTAGCTTCCTTATCTCTTCAAGAAGTTCCAAATAGGTTCCACCTCCTTGTTTTTTAAATATGTTGTTAAGGCTTTCAGTCATATTGTTAGTGACATGCTTACATTTAATTCTGGGATCCATTGCATGCAATACCCACTTTTCAACTAGAATATCATCTAGGAACTTTTTTGCTGCAGGGTTATGTGTCTGAAACTCATTCATTGCATCGACGAAATCAAGTTCATTAGAAGTCCTAGAAGCTATCCAGAGTAAGTACTGCAGTCATTGATCACGAAATTTAGCTCTGTACTTGGCATATATGTTGCGTGCACAGAACCTGTGATTACAACAGCACAGACTCAACCATGAACGAGTAGTTCATTACAAACACAAACCATATCCTCCATGTTACTTAAAATACAATAAAATGTAATGAAGAAATAGCAAAATAAATATCTATGTGAAGCTTCAGGCCAAACTTTTAGAACGGATGATAGTATAGAGGTGCCTCGGTCAGACATAATACAAACTAGTTTCAGTGGTGGTAAATCCAGAAACTCCTTAAGATTTTGTAAGAACCACGTCCATGATGATTCATCTTCGCCTTCACAGACACCAACAACTACTGAAGATAGGCCACTGTTGACACCTTACCCCACAGCAGTAAGCAAACATTCTTTAAAAGGACTCTTCAACAAAGTTCCATCTATCCCAATGAAGGGGTGATATCCACTCTTGAAGCCTACTTACTGAGCATTGAAACAAGCAAACATTTTGTCAAAGGTCATTGACGGCTCCCTGGTGCAGATAATAACTCTCAAACCTGGATTAGTCAGAAGAATCATGTTTGCATATGTCCTTATTATCTTAGTACATTCACCATGTTCCTCTAGAAGAACCCTAAGAGCCTATTGTTTCGCCTTATAGAGTCTGAATTCATCCACTTTAATCCTAAACCATTCTTGGAGCAAAAAACGTAAAACCAAAACTCTCATATCAGGATTCTTTTTTATCAGCTCTTCAATTTTCTTCGCAATCCAAGCTGTCTTCGCTTCCTTTGATTTGCCTAATTGGGGCATTTATACTCACCTTCAAACTTTTTCACCTTCATGGTTATACCTCCTTTACTTGCAAAAACACGTATTGCCATGAGCATCTTTTAGCAGCACAAAGCCAAAGGATTCTTTTTGGTTCATTTTAAAACCGGATATAGGAAATCCTTGCCCGAATGGCATAGTCTTGCAAAGCCTTCCTCAACGCGTAGCATGAGTCATGAGTTTATCCCACTTCAAAACGAATGACTCCATCAGGCTTGACATGAAATGTGGTCTCCTCTACAAATTCATCCACTACCCGGGCTATGTTAACATGTCTGTCTTCAGCTTTGGGTAAATCTGCTTCATTCTTACTCTCATAGCCCTCTAGTACCACATCAATTTTAGAGCTTCTAAATTCATTTTCAACCCCCTGAGATTGATCTATCATATTTCCTTCTTCAAGAATCTAAACGATGTTAACATCTTGAACATGTATATGAGAGTGTTCATGCCCTTCATTAGCTTCACACTCTACTACCTCATCAACATTTACATTCTCTACAGAAGCATTACAAACTGGCTCCTCACAACCAACACTAGCAGCACCATCTACCTGACCATGGCAAAATTCAGTGATGTTACTACAGAGGACAGTGTCATCATAAGCAGTTGATTGCTGGCCCTCAACACTTCTTTCTTGATTACTGGAAGAACCAACCATACTTGGTCTAGGTGTGCCTAAAGGAAAGCTGACATTTTTCTCTGCTATTATGCGAGCAAAGTCGTCCCAAAAGCGCTGCTCCATGTATGCATCGTTTTTGTGGTCGTCGTAAGTGTCATAGTTATTGTCGGCTTCTGAGCTGTCTCTGTTAGGTTCTCAGTAATTATGATTATCTTCTTCAGAGTCTGACCTCTCAATCTCTGCACTGTCCACCAATCCATCAATGAAATTATCTCCTGTGCTTTGACTACCTACTTTCAGTTGTTCTTCAGGTGCTGCAGATGCATGATAAGGAAATGGATGCGGATATGTAGGAGCTCCATCATGCTTCTACAACATAAACACCAAACTAGTTTGTTTATTACTTTGAAAGTAGTCTGCAGCTAGAAGAAGTTCCATGTCGGAAGTTATTTTAAGAAGATTTCTGTCTCAAGGAACAAGCAAGTACAAAGCGGATCCAGCAGGTATCTCCAGCACCCCATTTGGTAGCAGACCAATTTCTTGAAATGTAGCTACAATCACCACAAGGAAAAGGGTGTCCATTTCAACCCTACCTAAATACACTTCTTCGCTCTCGGTCCTAGCATATATCTTAGGATCTGGTCCATTGTGGGTCGTCAACCTTGTATGAAATGATATATTTTAGTTTGTGAAAAACAACAAGAAGCTCTAACCACATTATTATAGAAGCTAATATTTAACTGAAATAAAAATAATACATTCACAAAATGCTATTGCTTAGGCCAAAAGAACTTATAATCAACCATGCACAACCAACATAGATTAATTGTATTCATTATGCACAAATATGAACAAGCAGTATCAGAAAAAAAATGTGATGTCACTGTTATTATAGCATTCACTAAAACTCAAGCAAAAGGTTATAAACCAATTCATAACCAGACAAAAATAAATAATACATAAATACCATTACAACTACAGACCCAAAACATGTCACAATTTCATTAACATCTATTAAAACAATCACCATTGTAGGTCATATCTCAAAAATGGTCACAATGTCATTAACAGCAGACAAAAAATAACAATAAATGAGATATACTATCTGTACAAATATGAAACTCAAATGAACAGTAAAATTTTCAGAAGCATTCATTTCACATTATAGGATTTTCCAGCAAAAAAATTGACATTCAAGGTTAAAGAATGTGAAATTCTTACAGGATCTGGTAAAACCCTGACGGCCACCTGTTGTTGTACTGCCAGTTCCTTCACTGCAACATAACAGAACACTGAACCAGTTAATCCCCTTGTTGACTTTCCATAACTAAAAAAATTCAATCAATGACAAACTACAAACAATAAAGACCGATACATAAAAGACTCCTAAACAGAAAGTGTTTTATATGTGCATAAAAGGAAGTTAAATTACATTTCAATGTGACAAATGAATTCAATTGGCAGTCACATGTATCACTGATCATATGTGCAGCTGAAATCAAAATAAAGACTCCCAAATAGATAAGTGTTTTATAGAGTACAATATCAACAGATGAAAACAAGATAAATACTTGTTATTATCAGACACGGGATGAGGGTTATGTGTGGTAATACTGCATTTTGTTCTTGAGGTTTTCCATCAACCAAACAAAACTGTTGATGTAAAAAAAATATTGACTTTAAGGCAAATAAATGTTTAATCTCAGACAGTATAACAATAGTGTGTGAGCAAATTCAAGTGTGTTTTTCCTTAGATTCCCCACCAACCAAACCTCACATAAATATTACAATAACAGTGACACAAACTAACTTTGAATTTAATTTCTTCTTTCTATTTAGTGTCAATTTTACAGACCACCACATAGAATCAAATCAACTTACCTGTCACTCTTACTGTCACTTGAGAAACCATTCCTAGAAAAACAAAAGGCAGCATAGAATCAAATCAACTTACCTGTCACTCTTATTGTCACTTGAGAAACCATTCCTAGAAAAACAAAAGGCAGCATACATCAAAGTACAATAGTTAACAGCACTAGTTAACCACTGTTATCACTAAATAAGCTCACAGTTTGATCAATGAGAAAACACAGAACTGAAAATAAAAGGGAAAGACACACAAGACTCAGTCGCATAAGACTCAATCAAACAACGATAATGAGAAAACTCATCGTCGAGAACAACCATAAACAAAAAAAAGACGGTCAGATTTAAAGGGAAACTGTGAATACTTTATCAGAACCTTACCTCCTTACAAACTAAACTGTCGGGCGAAGACCACCTCGTGACACAGTTGACAAAACTCTAATAACAATGAACTGGTATCGGAAAGGGACTCTTCAACGTTGATGGGTGAAGGAACCAGAGCTTCTCTCTCTCACCTAAAGTTGTATGTGGCGCGAAATGATCTCTGAAGACAATTGTGTGTCTGAGAAGGAAATATGCTGTCACATTAGCTCAGATATCAAGTACACGTGTCAAGCAGTGAGATAAACTGATATTTAAAATTCAAAAAGTTTTCTAACACACTAGTACGGTTATTTACTTTCCCGCTCCTTCACATTTTATTTAATATTAACTTTACCATTTGTACAATTACATAAATACATGTCACATCGCCAGCTGTCTGACACAAAGTAAATTTTTTTTTTTACAATTTACACCCTCAATTTTTAAAATATTTGATTTTAATTTTTCATACAATTACAAAATAACCCTCTCACATTCACAGATAGTTAACAGATACGGTTCATTCAGAGGTGGTTTCTGAATTGGTGGTGGTTTTACAAATCTTAGCAAAACCAGGGGTCCAAAGTTAAAAGTTTCAAAATTTAGGGTTTTTTTTTGAAATTTTCCATATTATCTTTTTTAATTGTGTTACAAAATATTACTAATATTATTTGCTGTTGTAAATTTTGCTGGGAAAACACGGCTAGCTCTTATATCACTTGTTGAACAAATCGGTTATCCAATGTAGCGGAGACGAGTATTGGTAACCACAAAGTAAAACAACATACATAAGGTAAGAAATAGAGATAGAAAATAAGATACAAGTTTTTATGTGAAAACCCAAAACGGGAAAAAATCACGGTCGTCAAGACGATGAGAGACTAATTCACTATGTAACAATAAAGCAACAGTTACAACCAGAAAATCCCTCTTTCACTCCCCAATCCAATTACATTGATTACAGTCTCATAAACAAGCTCTCTCAATATGACTCTCGCAGGATAATAGGACTCGATCCTAAAACTCAAGATCTCCGTGGTTCCCAGGCCCCCATGGAGCACTTCCCAAATCTAACCAACCAGATCTACATTGTTCTATCAGGATATCTAATAATAGATACGAGTACCATATTTATAGCATTAGATTACTTAGTCACAAAGCAATCTTAAACCATTCCTAATCAAATATGACACTTCCTATTCAGAATTATCAATGATCTCATTTTCCTAAAACCTTTTCCTATTTAGAATTCTCAATGATCTCTTTTCCTAATTAGAATCCATATTAGGAAATACCATTCCTAATCAAATATGACACTTCCAAAACAGTCTTCGAGTCTTTTTCTAATTACAAACCAATTATGGATAACGGAGTATACCCAAATTCTCATCATAATCCTAACAAATTTATCTTTGTGTATTAGAAAGAAAAATTATGCTAATGGAATCATGTAAGATTATGGATATATTTATTTAATTTATATTTTTCTAATATTAAATACAAATGTATTTGGAGAACTTTAGATTAAGGATTTGAATGGTATTTTAAAATATATTTTTTTAGACTTAAAATATTATTTTAATTGGATGTGAATTACTACCTCAAGTTGATGGTTACTCTCATTACAATGGACACACTATCGTTAAGGTTTACTTTTTTTGTTTTTTAAGATCAGAATTGGATTGAATAAAAAATTAATCTATCACGTGCATAGAGGTTTACTTAACTCTCTACCCTCATCTTAAATTTACCCCACTCTAGTGGGTTAAATGTAACCCCTCAAGTTTATGGGTTAAATTAACCCATCTTCTTTCCTTTTTTTTTTTTTTCTCTTTCCCTTGCTATCTCTAATCTTTCACATTGTTGTAATTTTCACTTGGACTTACTGCTATTTGCAGTTTATTTGTTTGCATTGTTGTAGTGAAGGCTTTAGGCTCTAGCAAGTTTATTATGTGGACTAATTTAAGGCTAACACATTAAGCCCATCCAATTTGCGCCTAGCCCGAATCTTACACTACAAGAAAATGTTAAAATAGCGATAGAATTTAGTTATGAATTATTTTCATAGTAATGTAGTGACGATATTGCTATGGACTAGCTACGGAATTGATTGAAATTCTAATTGAAATGTTAATGTAGCAATAGTGTAACAATTCTACTTACGAAATTTTGATATATAGCACTTTTTGACGCCACAATGGTGGAAAATATAGCTACAGATATTTCGTAGCAATGCTATAGCAACATTAGCTACAGAATATAACGTAGTAATTTTTTTAGCGCCACAATGGAGAAAAATGTAGCTACAAAGATTTCGTAGCAATATTGTAGCAAAATTAGTTACGGAATTTTGATATGTAGCAACTTTTTGGCGCCACATAGCGGGAAATATAGCTACGAAAAAACCGTAGCAATGTTGTAGCAACACTAGCTACAAGTGCAATATGTAGCAATTCTTTTGGTACCATAGTGACACAAAATGTAACTACGGATACTCCATAGCAATGCTACAACAATGCTAACTACAGATATTCCGTCACAATATTGTAGCAATTATTGCAATGAGGCAATAGTATTGTTATCTACAAAGTTTTTTTTTTAACTATAGAAGCTTTGCTACGGATTTTATAAAATAAAAGGAAGTTAGCTTTATTTATTTATTTTAATTTAGTTAATATATATTTATTGAATTTGTATTCTTGCTACGAATTTAGTTAATTTATTTTTTCAATATTCGTAAAATTCAATATACCTTTTAACTTTATACTCATATATATTATACTAATTTACTTTTAACATTTTTTTGTAAAATATTTTATATATCAAAATTTCATTTCTTTAATATCTATTATTTATTTTTATAAAAAAATTATTTAATAAATGGTAAATTAAAAATTCATGATCATACTAATCGAGTCAATGGCTCAGATGGTACTTAGCATGCTTCCCCAGTACTTATATCCCAAGAGGTTGTGAGTTTGAATGTTGTGGAACGCGAAACGATATTTAGGTTTGTGTAGGGCTTGAGGCTTTTCACCGTGGGCGATGCACCAGAGATGTTTCGTATTGTAACAAGTGACATTAGCTACAGATTTATGGTCGTGTCTATTAATAGACACAACACTGCTATGACATTTTGAAGAAAGACAAAAAAAAAATTGATCGTAGCTATTTGTGTTTTAGCTATGATTTATTTGTAATAGCAAATTCGTAGTTAAGGCAGTGTTAAGTACTGAATAGCTACGAAATTAACTATAGCAATTCTTCTTTTTCTTATAGTGGCAGTAAATGATGAGAGGGTTTTAGAATTTTCTTAGGCTTCGTAAGCTCTTCTTGCATCAGACCTTAGACTTCCTTAAGGTCTGGTTCCTCTAGCAGGTCTGGAACTTCTCGTATACCCACTCTTTCACCTTCTTCTCTAGTTGCTCACCAGTAGATTCAAGTCCACCCTTCAGATGTCCTATTAAGTTGTTCCTAAGTATCTGCACAAGACAAGAGTGAAGTTAGTACAAGTTTGACTACATAGAAAGCAGTAAAGACACAATAATTGTGGGATGCTCTGTTATTTTCTGAAAACACGTTTAAATGACTGTGAATCTTTAAAGTATTCACTGATCTAGTGAGAATAATGCCTACTTTTATAGATTCAAGCACAAAGCAAATATATCTAGTGGAACTTCCTTAGATCTACAAAAATCAAAGGCAAACTAATCTATACCAAGATTGACTCGAGAGAATCACACTGACTTGACCGACACAAATCTAGGATCTTGACTCAAAAATCGCTTTAATATCGTTTTGTTAGATCAAAATCTAAACACTTAAAAAATTACAAAATTAAACAAGAAAGCACAAATCAGCTTTACGTGGTTCGCCTATTAACATGTTAATCCACATAGACCTGCAGCTATGGAGAGAAAGTTACACTATAATATCAGACTTTACAAAAATATACACAATACATTACCATCTATTGACTTCTTCACCATCTATGAACTAATTGTATAAGCCCTAATAATGAAAGAATACGAGACATGAGAGATGAGTGCCTGGAGAGAAGAAATGCTAAGAATGAAAAGTAAAGAGTTCTGTGAGAAGAGGAGATGGAGGTTGAGTGTTCTGCTTCGTCGCCTGGACAACTACCTTCTTTGTCGTTGTCGTTGCGTTGTTCGTCTTCTTCCACATTGGCTTGGATCTTCTGGCCATGGTTACCTATCAGCAGAACCACTAGCGACTTGTTACTTCTTCAAGCTGATCTTCTTACTCATAGAATTGATGAAATGTTATAAATGGAGGGTGTGATGACTGAAGAAGTTTCAACGGGAGAGGGAAGGGTTAAGTGATTTTGAGAGTTCAATAAGATTGAGGTTCGATGGCTAAAGAAGTTTCAACGAGAGGGGGAAGTTAAGTGATTTTTTAGAGTTCAGTGAGATTGAAATTGATTGTAAAAAATGCTTTAAACGGTCGACGGATGGAAGAAGGTGGAGAGTTGAGAGCTTTTTTAATTTTTAACTATATTTGATTTTATAATTTTTATTTTTTAAAAATTTTTATTTTATTATTACTAGTTATGATGTTATTGTCATTTTGATTAACTATTATAAATTATTTAATTTTAAAAATTTTTTAATAATAAACCAAAGCAAATTTTTTATTTTATTTCTAATTTAAAAATAAAAATTTTCATTAAATAATAATTAATTTATTTATAATTATTTTTTATTCAATTGACCCGGTTGAGACCTTTTAAATACCCCTCTCTTCCGAGTACTCCACCGTAACCAACTCTGCATCACTAGTATTAATAAGAATCAAACGACATATTCCTCATCAATTGACACAAAACTAGAAAAATCAATTCCACTTTACCTCAGCAACAACATTTCAAACCCAAATTTAAAAAATCACTATCACTCAAGCACATATTCCTCTTCATCGAATCAAATAAATTATTCTATCATAATATATCAAACCTGCTTATGAGAATCATAACATAAACAATAAGGACCCTTAATAATATATTATAAACTTTGATTTTGGAAGATATTTTGAAGATAACAAAGATGATATTTAAATACATATGAACTAACATTTAGTGCAAATGAAGACGAGGTAGGGAAGATTAGTATTGACTTAAACAGGAACAGTCCAAAATTGAAGGAAAATAGACTGTCAAGTTGATGTTAGGTTAAAGAGAAACATCATATGTCAGACAAATCCAAAATCATTGACTACTTACCAATTTGTTAGAATGATATTATTGATAATACTAGTGTCTATGAAATTTTTTAAATGTATTTAGATCTAAAAAGAAAAAGAAATTGAAAATTTATAAAATTACACCTTATCAACCTTTTTTATTTTAATTTTATACTACCTTTAAATTTTTTTCACTTTTAAACTTTTTTATAAAAAAAATTAAAAATAAACTTTTAAAAAATTACAAAAAAATGAGTTTCCTAATATTTACTATAGGAAAATATGCAAAATTTTGTCAGCTTCCCGGTGAGTAATACCTGGAAGTAAAAAATCATTTCCTAGTATTAACATTAGGAAACTGACTTGATTTTTGTCTGTTTTCTGGTGTATATTACCAGAAAATGATTTTTTGCTTTTCGATATTATACACCAGGAAACAGGAAAAATTCATGTCTGTTTCTTGGTGTGTACTACCGGGAAATAATTTTTTACTTCCCGGTATTACACACCGGAAAACTAAATTTTTATTTTGCCTATTTTTCGGTATGTAATACCGGGAAACTGTTGTGTATTTTTTTTTTAAATATCAAAGGGTAAAATGGTCATTTTGGTCTATTTTTAAAAAAGAATAAATTTAAAAATTTAGTTTTGTAAAAATTTGAATGTTAGTCTAAAACTGTAATTTTTTTTAATAAAAAAGTTCAAAAGTGCAAATAACCCAAAAAAAAAAAGTGAAAGTTTTAGTAAAATACAAATTTACTTAATAAGTTAGAAAAAATTCGGTGTACATCCAAATTATAAAATAAATTTAAATGTAGTATATTAAAAATATTAAATCCACTTTTAAAAAATAATTTTAAATAAAAATTATAAATTCTTAAAATTATTTCTTTTTGAAAATTCAGTTATTTTAAAGTGGAAGATTTTCCCACGGTCGTTTTAAAATAAATTTTTTAGAATTATTTTAAAAAAATGAGAAGTGTTTTGAAAATTCTCATATTAATATTTTACATCTTAGCAAACTTGTCTTTTGGGTACAATGAATGAATGGTATTTGTTTGTTTGGTTAAACTAGGGCACATGAAAATGAAAATAAATTGAATAATTTTCTACATGTAACACTCATAGAATGTTATAAATTTGTCTCTATCTGTTAATTAATTGGTGATAATGAGAGATTTAGGTTGATTTGAACCATGTAGGCCAAACTAAAGTGAACTGAAATATGGTATCAATCGGTGTAATTGATACAAACATACAAGTCTTTTTCATAATATACCTTATTTCATGATCCTAATCTTATTTACTTTTTCCCTAAATTGTTCAAGATTCTGTAATTGTTTATGTGCGAAAATGTGGATCTAAAAACTTGACTCGTTGGGTGTTAACAGTTTAAATAATAATTTAAAATTTTTATTTATAATAATTAAAAAAAAAACCTTACTCAAATTACTATTTTAAAATTATTAAAATATTTTTATATAAATATTAATAAAATATAAACTAAATAATAATTATCTTTAAATTTCAAAATTAATAATTATTTAAATCAATTATTTAAACTATTACATTATTGTCGAATAGTTCTATTTTTATTATTGTTTTTTCAAAAAAAAAATTATTAAAAATAATTATTTTCGAATCAAATAACATTATAGATTATAGAGTAAAAATAGTCGTAATACTAATAATTAAGTCCAGAAAGTTGAATTTAATTTCTCTATATTTTATTATATAAATTTTTTTAAGTAAAATGAATAATTCGATTACACCTAATCGACTCAAACAGTTAATTTTAGGTACGAACTTGATATTGCGTAAAACTATATGAACCTCACCGATAACATGATGGTTCTAAAACTACATAAAATTCACCAATAACATGATGATCTTTATCTAAAAGCTAACATTAATATCTATATTAAGCACTAATCTCAATCTAATTAGTTTAAGATAATAACAACACATCAGGAACTTGACTTCTGTTCGTGTAAAGTAAATGGATTTTAGATTTTTGTCCACACTACATACCTCAATGTGCCCGACATCACTATTTTTGCAAAAATTTAGGAAATAATAATTTCCTCCTTTTTTCATATAAAATGGAGTGCAATCCGTTTATTCTTCATGACTCGTTAATAATAATAATAATAATGATAGTTATATGTAGGAAAATAATACTCTAGAGGGGGGTGAATAGAGTATGACAATTAATTTCGGATAAAAATAATTGATAATAAATTCAAAGTCTTGAATAAATAGAACAACTAACAAATCAACAACAGATAAATAAATAAATAAAACACGGTGATTTTTTACGAAGTTCGGTCAGTAAAACGACCTACTCTCCGCCTAAGGGTTTCTTTCAACCCGTAGAACGTTAATTTTTATTTATATTGTTCCTTTAGGGTTCTAGTACAAACCTAGAAGACTTACCCGTTTCTTCTATAACCAGTAGCACCCTGCTACACGTACTAGCCACCCAATTTAATACAAATAAAATTACGTCTGAGATTTTTTTTTCTTTTGACAGTAATAAAAACAACTCTAAGAAATAATCAAACTCTAAAAAATAAATACTGAAGGCAGAGGGTGATTAGATCTTGTAGTGAAAGTAGAAAGATCTTGAGCGCTACTGTGTTCTTCTTTTTCTGTTCTGTTGTATTCTATTCTATATCAAACACTTCAACTTCACGCTTTTAAATAGAGTCTTCAAAAATATACGTTGATGAAGTTGCAAGAAATAATGAATCAAAATCTTCTTAAAACAGATGAAGATCTCACTTTGACTAGATTTTGATTACCTGCAAAACAAAATAAAACCTAACAAAATCTAACTTTGTTAAGATAAGTTTTGACTAAAAAGATATTCAATAATAAACAATTCTAATAACAAAAAGATACTTAACAATTGAGTAGTTTAAATAAAACTAAATATATTTATTTATCTAACAAATAAAAACTAAATAAATAACAGAATATAAAAATCAAGTAAATAACAGTTTGTATAAAAACCAAATAAATAACAGTTTGTATAAAAACCAAATACTTTTGTCTTCATCATCAAGGAGTCAACAAATAATAATAATAATAATAATAATAATAATAATAATAAATCAAATGTAATTTATATATTTTCAAAATAAATATTGAATTTCTGAACTATAATTAACTATCTAAAATTTCATAACTAATTTGAATATAACTTTTTCTATATGTTGAAGTTCGAATTGATGGTGCCCCTATTACAACTAGTAAAAAATCATATACATATAATAAAAAATAATTAAAAAAATATTAGTCGTGAAATATTAATGTCCAATAATTTTTATTATAATTGTGTTTTAAGTTAATTTAATATTAAATTAATTTAATTTAAAATTAAATTATCTGATTTAGAGTAAAAATCTATTGATAAAAATGATAAAACAAATATATTTCATAAAAAGTTAAGTGTAGGTTATAAAAAGAGAAAAATAATTTAAAATTATAAATAATAATATAGAATTATTTAAATTAATGTTATTTAAAAATAATTAAAAAATAATATTGAAAAGAATATTCGCTTTAATAATTCGCAAGTTTAATAACTATCTATATTTGGATTATTTTCAAACATTTTACTTTTTTTCATTTTTTTTTTTTTTTTAAAATTATTATTATTATTATTTACTAAATCACCCTGTCAAATGAATATTTTATGTTTGTGAGTAGTTTGCCAATGATTTAAGATAATTATGATGTATTATTCGTTTAATTTTTATTTTTTTTAAAATTAATTTTTTTAATATTACTAAAATCCAACCAAATATTATACTGTTTAAATGATTTTTAATAAGCATGTAGTTGGATAATATTTCATAATATTTCAAATTTCTTTTTATTTAATAATTATTAGTTTTTTTTTTAAAATTTAATCCTGTTTTTTAAAATGAAAATCAACCAAAAAATAAATATTTGGTTTTAATAGTTTTCGAGAAAATTTTAAAAGTATTCAATATTAGTATTTTAAAATCATACAAATATATAATAACTAAACAAAAAATGAATATTATTTTATTAAATATGAATATATAATATTTAAAAAAATTTAAATAATTAAATTACATAATTTTGTGTTGTATTGTAATAAACAAATTAAAAATAATTATTATTATTGAATAATTTTTTAATTTAATTTTTCAATAATTTTTTTAATTATTAAATATATTTTTTTAAATATTTAAAATAAGTAATGTCTTGGATATAAATCTACATCAGAATTTTCTAAAAAATTAAAAAAATCCCTTTTAATTGAAGATTAGAGCTTTGAGTATTGTGTAGAAATATTGTAGAGGTTGGTATCCCTCCTCCTCGTATTCCAATGCCTTTTATATATATATATATATATATTTTATGATAATAGGACAAAACTAATTAATTCTTTTATATCATGACATTTATGGACATTTATTATTTTACATTTCACTAGCCCTTCATACTCTAAATTCTTTAAATCTGTAACAGTGGCTCAAATAATGATCAATCAATGATTTGCAATATGCTTGATTTTCGTGCAATACTAATAAGTCTTGATAGTCGCTTTAGTACGATACAATGAATGCTGCTTTCGAACGCTACAAGGACATGCAAGGTACAGAGTCTTCAACATCTGCTCCCACTCTTCCACTCTTCTAAGGACCATTGCTAAATATAATCACTTCCAGATAATTGACATTTAATCACAGTTGAAGGGTCAGCACTTTAGCAACCTGTTGAAACTCCGGTAAACAGTTAGCAATTCGATAAACCGTTAATATATTTGTAAGCTATTGATATGCCAGTAAGTAGTCGGTACGCCAGTAAGCCGTCGACTCACCAGTAAGTCGTCAACACGTCAGTAATCCGTCAATACGCTAGTAAGCCACAACATGCCACTAAATGGCTGGCACTTTAGTAAGTTGTCGGCACGCCAGTAAATCAATAACATGCCAGTAAGCCGACAGCAAAATTGAAGCGAGCCAATTATTAAATCAATAACTCTTCATTCCCATTGTGCTAAGTTGAAGCGAGCCAATTTAAATAAATATTCTACCCATTTATTTAGCCCACTTCGAGTAAAACACCATAATTATTCGAAAGTACATATCCAATACCAAAATTATTCATATATCTATTATTATTTATTTAATAATTTTATAAAAATTTTAAAATTAAAAATTAAAAATAAAACGTTTAAAAAAATATAGACTTTTTCACAATAACACACCAACTTTTACTTAATCATTACATATTTTTTATTGAAACCATTACTCATCATTTCATTTACTACTAATTGAACCCATTTAATCATCTTAAAATCTTCCATACTAAAAATGGGTCAATATACCTCAAATGCAAACATTGTACATGGTCTAACTAAAGATCTCTCATATCCAACTGTGGTCGAAAAAATCTTTAGATCTCAATTGTTGAGTAGTCTCATTTGGTGGAATGTGATAAGAAAACATGTGTTTTTGAATCAGATGAAGTTGTAAAATCCCACTAGTAATCGAGTGTCTATACATATATCATCACCCCACACCACCCTCCCACTTGAAAACGTATATATATGACTTTTATGACTTCGATAAGTCATATATATATATGTGTATAGTTTATGCATTGACGTTTTGTATTTTGTTATGTCCACTTCACAATATTATATAGTCGTAGTCGTAGTCATAGTCAAGCCCACCATTTATTAATTACTGTTTGATGTACATCTCACACTATCAAGATCGGTTTCCTTTCCCTCTAAGTCAATGTATCGGTTTGGTCACAGCAAGTTCTTATCCACTGATTTGTCTATATGGGAATGCATTGGATGTTTTGTATAAGAATATTTAAATATAAAGCTTTCTATTTTGAAAAATTTTGTAAAATAATTTTAAAATTAAAATTAAAATCATTATTATTTCGATACTTTCGTAGGTGATTTTCGTATTATATGAATAATTTTGATTTTAAGAAATTTGCGAATATTAAATTTAAACTTATAAAAATTTCAAAATTATTTATATAACACTAAAATCACTCAGAAGAGTGATTTTACAAAACTTTTCAAAATTAAAAATTCGAAGTGAAGTATTTAAAAAAAATAAGAATTTTTTTTAAAAAAAAATAACCCTTAAATATAATATAAAAATTTTAAATATGAAATATCGTATTAAAATTTAAAAATTTGATTTAAATTACAATACGATAATTTTATACCATATGAAATAATATTATATTATTAAATTAATAAAAAATAAAATTTTATTTTTAACTATTAATTAATTTTATATTTAAATAATTATTAATTTTTATTATAGTTATACGTGTAGTTGATGTTGTGTATAATAAATTAAAAAATATTAAATTATATTATATATAATAAATTAATTTAATATTTCGAATGATATTCAAATATAAATGCACACTCCTAACACGTGTCTGAATGTTGAAATTTAACTATAGTGTAGTGGTGCCAATCAACTTCTTGTGACTGCATTATTTATTTATTTATTTATTTATTTTTACAAATGTTTCCATCCTCGCATAAGACCTGAACTGAAGAAGATGAAGTTAAATGGTCAGGTTGTATTTGTGAATGTGATAGTGGGTGGTAGAAAAGTTGTATTTTGTAATCGAAGTGCTCATTACTTTCACATACAAGACATTCCCAAAAGCGAAATGTAATTATGATATGAGCAATTCCGTGTCACTTTTCTTTGGAAAAATCGTGGTTCTCATGCATTTTGGATTAAGGAGTGATTAGTATTTTAAGTTGTGAGAAATCAATGGGTGGTTTTGACTCGTAAATCGATTAACTCTGGATTGATCAACATTTATATGTTAAAATAAATTTCTATATTAGAAATTAATGGATAAATTAATTTTAATATTTGTATTTATGTTTAGTATAAATGAATATATAAGTTCAACATCACTTATATTTTAAATAAATAAATATTTAAATCAGATATTTCAAAAAGCAAATTGCAACCCAATTATCTGATTAATAATGATTTGTAAATTTATACACTTTTTACTCATATTTACAACTACACTATCTAGTTAAATGGTCAATAGAAAAAGTCAACTTTAACGGAAAATTATAAAATAATCACTGCTTCAATTAATATATTATTATTTAAAAATATTTTTTTTAATATTTATTATAATTTGACATTCTAGTTTTATAATATTTAAATATTGTAAAAAAATGAAGTTAAATTTATATATTAAAAAGTTTCTAAAATTAAATCAATAAAATAATATTAAAATTTTCAAAAATTAAATAATTATAAATTTATAAAAATATTTATAAATTTCAGTGCACATAATTGAATATATTATTTTAATTTATTATAATAGAAAATATTATTAATTTACCCTACCGTGTAAGAAATATTTTTATAATTTATTAAGTTAGAATTTATAAATATATTTAATAAATTTAATTATTTAATTTTTGAAATATCTAATTTCATTTTGTTTTTTAATTTGAATTTCTTTTAATAATATTAATTAAATTTTATATTTTTTATAATTATTTAAATATTATAAAATAAGATAGTCAAAATTATAATAAATATAAATAAAAAAATATTTTTATTTATAACCATTGGAGTAGTCATTATTTTATAATTTTTCGTCGGAGTTTATTTTTTCCATTAAAACTAATGGTTGATTAGTTGACCAGTTGACCAGGTAGCCGGGTTGCAAATATAAGTAAAATATGTATAAATTTACAAACCATTATTAACTAGATAGCTTGGTTGCAATTTACAATATTTCAAATTGAAAAGAATTTTTATTTTTTATTTTTTATTACATGCATGCAATGATTATTTGACAGTTTATCATTCAATAGTTTTTGAGAATCAAAAGTTCCTTTTGATTGCTTGAAGTGAGGAGTATTATTTATTGTTAAGAACTAACACATGCAATAGATTATTAAAGTCAATATAATTTATTAGTTCAATGTTATAAAATAACATGATGAGATTATGTTACTATAAAGTTAGCATATATAAAAAATTTAAAAAAATTCTTATGATTTTAAAAAATTTTAAAAAATTTTATATATCTTAAAATATTTTTTTAATAGTTGTTATTCAGTTTAGTTAATTTTTTTATTATTAATTTTATAAAGTATTTTTTTTCTACAGTTCATTTTATTTTATTAATTTTTATTTTTTAATTAATACTATAATATAAAAATAGTAAAAAGACGAAAATATCATTTCATAAATTAATAGGAAAATATTAATTAATAAATGAACCAACATTGAGTAACTAAATAATAAATTATAAAAGTACAATTTTTTTTTACAAATATTTTTCTTTTAAAAATTTTTTATTCCTACATTTATATAATTATAATATTTATATTGTATATATATTTTTTCATTTAAAAAACATCAAAATTTAATTTTTAAGGATCATTCAAGTAAATAATAAAAATTTATGATTTTTAAATTAGTATATAGAATAATATTTCAATAAATAGTAGGTAAATTAAATTTTAAAAAAAATAAATATAAATTGATATTACTTTGCCAAATTAACCCCACCAACTTATAACATGTAAACTTTACAAAAATATAAAATAAAACACATTATTCCAACCCATTTAAATAGTAATGTAATAATTACAAATAGAAACCATATCTCGCCCTTACAAAAAAATCACCATAATAAATATACATCCAATCAAACTCTCTCAAACCACACGACTCTTTCTTCAAATATTCCACAACCAAAATAACCCCAAAATCAACAACAGTAAAACCATTTTCCAATCACACGTCAAAGTAAAGAAATAGTCTTATCCAATTCACACCACAGCTCCTACAAACACGAATCTAACATGTTTTTTTTGGACAATATAGATTTGATTTATTTATTTATTTATTTTTGGTCACGCTTAGTTTTAGTCCTAATTTAGGTGATAAATCGTTTAACTTAATAATCCAGAACCCAAATTACAGGTCAGATCGCTTCAGCAGTCTTTATCCACAATTGAAAACATATATATATCACACACAATCATACATCTTTCCTTACTAATTTCTTTTACTCGGTGAATTGTTTATTTATTTTAGAGTGTGGGCTCCACGGTCACTGTATAGGTTTACTTTCTTATACAGGTTTTGGTCTTTTTCGTTCTATATAAGTAGGTCTCTCTTATCAAACATTTTTATACCCATTCAAGAGTGTGAGTGAAGAGAAGAGAATATTATGGGGTTTCATGTTTCAATTGAAGGTGATGATGTTGAGCCACAAAAGCATAACAAATATGCTTTTCTTTGCTGTATTGTTGCCTCCATGATCTCAATCATCTTTGGTTATGGTATGTTTTCTATTTTTTTTTTCAATAAAATAAATATTAGATATTAAAATTTACATGAGTTTGGATTTTGGGAAAATTTTGGGTTTTGATTGTGAATTTGTAAACTTTGGGAAGAAGAGAAGCCATTTTTGTTGATTTAGGAGAACCAGTTTTTGAGATATGAACTAACAAACCAGACAAACACTCGGTTGGTTGTCTAAACAATATATAGAATAGAATTTGTCTCATTCACTTTATGTTTATCACAACATGTTCGGTTTATGATATATATGGATAATATTTTAGAAAACGGGGTTGTTTTTGTAATTTTTCGATTTTTACGGTAGTTAAAACTGGCGTGATTTATCGTACCTACGAAATGACGAAAATACCCTTATGTTTCTTGAACCGTTTTGACAGACACGGGTGTTATGAGTGGAGCAATGATCTTCATAAAAGAGGAGATGAAAATCGACGACGTGAAAGTTGAAGTCCTCGCCGGAATCCTAAACATCTGCGCATTATTCGGCTCGTTACTCGCCGGAAGAACATCCGATTACATCGGCCGTCGTTACACAATCACACTCGCCTCGGTAATTTTCCTCATCGGAGCGGTCCTTATGGGCTGGGCTCCAAACTACGCGACTCTCTTAACCGGCCGTTGCACGGCCGGAATCGGCGTCGGATTCGCTCTAATGATCGCTCCAGTCTACTCCGCCGAAATCGCTTCGTCAAAATCCAGAGGCTTCCTCTCCTCCCTCCCCGAACTCTGCATCAGTATCGGAATCCTGTTTGGTTACATCTCCAATTACTTTTTCGCCAAGCTGACGCTCAAGCTCGGATGGAGACTCATGCTCGGAATCGCAGCGATTCCGAGCATTCTTCTATCTTGCGGGATACTCCAAATGCCGGAGTCGCCACGGTGGCTTGTTTGGCAAGGAAGGTTAGGCGAAGCGAAGAGGACTCTGTTACAAGTATCGAACTCTGAAGACGAAGCAGAGAGACGTTTTCGCGCGATAAAAGTCGCTGCGGGGTATGATGAGAATTGTACGGAGGAAGTTATGAAACCGATTGGTAACAGTACACGTGGCGGCGGTGTGTGGAAAGAGCTTTTCTTAAGACCCACGCCAGCTGTCAAGTGGATTTTAGTAGCAGCTATTGGTATACATTTCTTCGAACACGCGGTGGGTATTGAAGCCGTGGTTTTGTACGGACCGAGAATCTTCAAAAAAGCAGGTATAGTCGGAAAAGAAAAGCTCCTCCTCGCAACAATCGGAATCGGGGTTACAAAAACGTTGTTTATATTCGTCGCGACTTTTCTCCTCGACAAAGTCGGGCGGAGGAAGCTGCTTTTGACGAGTACGGCGGGAGTGATCTTGGCGTTGACGACGCTGGGTTTTAGTTTGACGACGGCGGAGAATCACGACATGAAGCTGAAATGGGCGTTGGTGTTGAGTATTGTAGCGACTTATACCTTTTTAGCGTTTTTCTCTATCGGAATTGCGCCGATTACTTGGGTTTATAGTTCGGAGATATTTCCGTTGAAACTTAGAGCTCAAGGAATGGCGATTGGTGTGGCGGTGAATAGATTAATGAATGCGACTATATCGATGACGTTTATTTCGATTTATGAAGCGATTACTATTGGTGGTACTTTCTTTATGTTTGCTGGTGTCTCGGTGATGGCGTTTGGGTTTTTCTATTTTATGTTGCCGGAGACTAAAGGGAAGTCGTTGGAGGAGATGGAATCGCTTTTTACCAGAAACATTGGCCGAAACAGTGTCCGCAGCAGTGGCAGTCGGAGCAGTGCTAGTCGGAGGAGTGTGGACACTCAGCAGGGGAGAGAGCAAGTGTAGTTGTTGTCTGAATTTGTGTTTTATTTATTTTAATTTTACGTTTTCAAATTGTGGGTTTATGTGGAAAAATAGGAAGCGTAGATGTAATGTTATGTAATGTAAAATCAAAAAGAAATTGATTAGTAAAAACGTCGATGCTTGCTTATCAAATTTTGCATGTATATTGGGCTGAATATGGGCAGGACTGGGCTGGCTTATCGGAATAACTATAAAATGATAAACTGAATCTGGGCTGGGCTCTGAGTACACACGGCCCATTTGGGACTGTTAAAGCCCTGTCTGGCCCACAAATTATAATTAATGCGGTTCTTTCCTTAAATATATATTGTTGTGCTGAAATGGCAACACCGCGTAGTCAAAAATATTTAATACTAGTATAATAAGACAGGAAAAACGATGTCGTCTTGTGTCGGTTGGCCTCTTCTCGCTAATATTAAAAACCAACGAATAAGATCAACCCCGCCACTGGATAGAGGGAGAGGTCAACAACAAACCAAAAAACGAGAGATTTCACTTCCAATCTGGTGGGCCCTCCCGTAATGTTTTAATCAACTCACCGTCACCGTCGACTTCCGTGAAATACCCGTAAATCCATATCAAATCAAATCGGATCCGTCCAATCACCGATCTATTCTATTTCACTGCTAATTGAAAAACCCGGCTGTCATCAATCGAACAACGAAATGAAGGATGACGACACTCTCCCTACCACTACAACGACGGCGACAACGATAGCGGTGGCCCCCTCCGCTACCAGGAAGCAGCAGAGCTCTGATTCGAGTGTGTTTGGGAAAGGTCGCTACAAGTTTTGGGCGTTAGCTGCCATTTTGTTGCTGGCGTTTTGGACGATGTTTACCGGAACAATTACTCTCCGGTGGTCGGCGGGGAATCTAAATCGTCTATCTTACGATCAAGATAGTCCAATTCGTGACGATCTTGACGCACTTGTGAGTGACTGTGTTTTTATAGTCAGCTATTTCGTATATGCGTGTTGATTTTTTATTTTGGTGGTTTTGACAGGAAATGGAGGAGAGGGAGAAGGTAGTGAAGCATATGTGGGACGTTTATACTAATAATCGCCGGATCAGATTAACGAGATTTTGGCGAAAGGCTTTTGAGGCTGCGTACGAGGAGTTGACCAGTGATGCGCCTGGAGCTAGAGAGGCGGCGATTTCCGAGATCGCTAAGATGTCTGTTAGTTCCGTCGATATTGATCCGCCCCCTGTCCACTCCATGGTCAGTTTTCCAAACTTTTTGATCAATTTGCTTCTTTGCCGAATTTAGAACTTAAACTGTTATTTTCATTAGTTGGACAGTTAGTAAGTTCAGATCTGATGAGTACATTGCATTTTTTTGATAAATAGCTGAGCGATGAGCTTTTGGCTTTGTGAATTGACTGTTAGCTAGTGTCATCAGTGGATAAGTGAGATGTAGTAATTCCAAGTATGAAGAGTTCTGTGTTTTAGTGTGCAGGAAGTTTGATGAAATGGGATACTGGTACTGCATACTAGGATGGTGTATGGATCTACATTGTTGTTTTCATCCTAGTTGGATCTACATTATTTTATTCATCCTAGTTAGAACTAGGTCTTTCTTTACAATCTAGTTTGGTCTACATTGTAGTTTTATTCTAGTTTTGACAGTAGATCTTTAAGAATTTTCGCTCAAGCTGATGTGAGGGAATGAAATCAGGTCATAAATTTTGTCATGTTACAACAGACCTATGAATGCTATGTAAGAGCTCTTAGGATACCAGTATTTTATCCTGCCATAAGTTGGTTCCATGCATATGTTGTCTATTTTACCTATCACACATCAAGCTTGGCCATTGGTCTCTGCCTGATTAGATTTTCATGCAAATGTGTGAAATAATAGGCTGCGAAATTCTTATGTTTAATGAAATATTAGCACCTAGGCCTGAGTGTATGAAATCTCATCAACATCATATGTATGAATTAGGATTCAGGTTTGACGTTGAATTTTTTACTCTTGTTTGACCCTAAGGATTTTGGACTCAAGGAAAATTAAAGACTAGAAAGTTTGTTGTTGTTCTACTATTATAGATGATACCTAGAAAGTAAAGTAATGCAACTAATTTGGGACAAAGATTTGCATTTATTTACTTTTGTTCTGTTATTATAGAAGAAACCTAGAAAGTTTATTAGAATTTTCACTAGCATGGAGGAAATAGAATACAATAGATAGAATGAGTTGATGCTGGTAAATATGTAATTGATCTAATCTTGTAAATCAGTGTTAGCCAACAGGGGCGAAAGCTCTGGGTAAAGAAAGGGATAAGGGGATGTTTTATGCAGGAGTTTGTGGTTACATTTAGCCATCGCTGCATTTGCTTAATGGCTTGAAATGTTGCTCCTAAATACATGTGGTTACAGTTCTATGATTTTAGGAATGTCTTCTCTAGTTATCTGGTTAACTCGGAAACCATGGTTTGATCTTATCAGACCAGTCTGATGCTGGAATGTGAATTTAAAAGCTATGATCTCACTGCTACTTTACTCTTGATATCAAATAACTTATCATGTATATTCATCCTCTATCACCATTCTTAGCTCGGGTAGTTGTTACCTAAAATTCCACTTCTCCTCAAGTTAAGAAAATCCTAGAAAGTCTCTCTTTTATTTTTTTATCTTATCATCAATTGTCTTTTCACCTGAAGTAAATCTTACTTTTGTTTTATTACACTAGACTAGTTGTCATTTTGCATAAGAATTTCCACACAGAAACCATGCTTATAATAACACTAACAGAACTGTGATGCATTTGCAGAGCGCACAACAGATAAGCAAGAGCTTGAAACTATCTGAAAAAGGTGAAGCCATGGTAGACACAATTGGAACAGGTCAATGACACAAATATTGTCTTGGGTTCGGATTCCAGATATGGGTTCATTTTGCTCCTGTGCTGCCCAGTGTTACAGGAAAGCAGTGTTACAACTATACTAAGTTTCTCCTTTGATTTCTTCAACATCGAAAAATCATGTATTTAATTAGGTCCCATTCCTTCAAATTTTTGACGATCTTGTGTAGCGGGTGGTAGAGCACTACATCCTTCCATTTTTTGAACATAAGATTTTGCAGGGAGATATCATTGTATAACTTAAAGTGAGAATTTTGGAACCACACTTTCCAACTTTTGAGTCTGTTGTACACTGTATTTGATCATTTGTATTGTTTTATTCGGACATATTATAATCAGATGCACTTGATCTCTTGTTGTTCCAACTGTGAAAAACTGATCTCTTCGATATTATAACTGGTTTTTACTCGTATCTGTCTTACAAGTACAATATACTTTGACTTGATAATATAAGGTGAGAGTCGTTTGGTAAATTGAGTACAAAACATTTGAATAAATAAGGAAAACGAAACAGAGCACAATGAAGTGCCCGTACTGTTCGGGGACTCAGGGCCGGTGCGCCACCACAAGCACGGGAAGGTCAATCACAGAGTGCACCTCTTGCGGCCGTGTCGTGGAGGAGCGACAGTCTCAATACCACCATCTCTTCCACCTCCGAGCTCAAGACAACCCTCTCTGTCTCGTCACCTCCGATCTCCCCGCCGTCCACCAAGATATCAACGCCAATGCCGCCGACAAAGACGAAGATCCCTTCGACTCCACTGGCTTCATCACCGCCTTCTCCACCTGGTCGCTCGAGCCCAATCCTCTCTTCCTCCGCTCGTCGCTCTCTTTCTCCGGCCACCTCGCCGAGTTGGAGCGCACCTTTGAGCTACTCTCTTCTTTCTCCTCATCTTCCTCTTCGTCGTCTACATCATCGCCGACCGTTGTCGTGGATAACCTAAGAGCGTATATGCAGATCATCGACGTGTCGTCGATTTTAGGGTTGGATTACGATATTTCGAATCACGCTTTCCAGTTGTTTCGAGACTGTTGTTCTGCTACTTGTTTGAGGAATCGCAGCATTGAAGCTCTTGCTACTGCTGCGCTTGTTCAGGCCATTAGAGAAGCACAAGAGCCTAGAACTCTTCAGGTGCACCAATATTAGCTGCTAGTTTTTTGTGATCATGTGTTTATAATCATATGTGAGGTGTGTTTGATCTGAGCGTATGCTTTTAATGTCACAGGAAATCTCCATTGCAGCTAATGTACCTCAAAAAGAGATTGGCAAGTACATCAAGATACTTGGTGAAGCTCTGCAATTAAGTCAACCGATCAATAGCAATTCAATATCAGTTCATATGCCGAGATTTTGCACACTACTTCAACTGAACAAGTCGGCACAGGTACCTTTATTTGTTTTGGCTTAATTAGATTAGTTGTATATTTACCAACCAGAAAATAAACTAGTCTTTAATTTTGTTATGTTAATGTAAGAAACTGGACATGAAACGGTAGTACAGATTGGAAATATCTCGAAAATTGTAAGAATATAAGAATGTTTCGGAGGCTTTAACGCTTCTATGTTTGTATGAGCATGTGACATGTGATTGTGTATTATGTATAACAGTGATATGAACAATATATCATCCTAGATAATGTCTTCTGTATTTGGGGGGGAAATTCCTGCAAGTTATGGAAGTGATGTAGAAGAAAGCATCTGAAGATTTGTATTAGAAGATGAAAATTGGTCAAATAAGCTTCAAATAGGTATTGGGGGCTTTATAGGAAATAAAGAAAAGAAAGTAAATGCTATTAGAACTCAGTCTTAGACAGTTAAGAGGGAAAAAGAATGTTAACATTTGTTGTAATGAAGAAATATTGAGCTAACTGGTTGTTGGAGGGTTTAGATCATTACGTGAAACACAACATTTGGTATTGTGTTTGTAAGATTGAAACTAAGTTGATTAAATTTTGGGTTTTATAGCTGATTCTTATTGTTTTGGAAGATAACACATTGTTGTTGACTTGTTTGTTGAAAATCTGTATTGAACATTAAGATAAAAATCTAAGTCATACCAAGTTCATTTGGGATTAAACTCTTTGTACTTTGACAGGAGCTCGCGACTCACATTGGAGAGGTGGTGATCAACAAGTGTTTCTGCACTCGAAGGAACCCCATTAGTATCTCTGCAGCTGCCATTTATCTAGCTTGCCAATTGGAGGACAAACGTAAGACTCAGGCAGAGATTTGTAAGGTGACAGGTCTAACCGAGGTCACACTTAGAAAGGTCTACAAGGAGCTACTGGAGAATTGGGATGACCTACTTCCATCTAACTACACCCCAGCTGTTCCACCAGAGAAAGCATTCCCAACTACCAACATTCCTGCTGGTCGAACTACAATCAAAATCGACTCAGGTGAATTGCCTTCATTAGAGAAAGAAAAACAGCCAGAAGTCAAGTTGAATATCCCAATTGACATCTCAGAAGCCGAAAGCAACGGTATCGCACGTGGCGCCCACACCCCTTTGGTTAATCTTCCACAATCCTTCAGGCAACCGTGGCTTAACTACCCATCTTCTGCAGTTAGATCATCATCGGGCGAGAAAAGCAAGAGCGGTGCTCGTGGGGATGCCAGTGATGTGCAATTCAACATTCAAGAACTAGATCAGCTGATAGATAAAGACACACCGGCTGCTTCAAATGGTTCTCTAAGGTCTGGTCATGTGTTGAATTTTCCAGCTTCCAATGTGAGTACATTTACATGGCCTTTTCGACCTTCATTTTCTTCTACGTCATCTTCAAGTAGTAGTAGTCGAATTGTTCATCCTAGTACCAGGTTGCTTCCTGGTCACATTGAGCTTAAAGGAGCTAGTCCTCAAAAAGAAGGTAATAATTCCAATCAATGTGGAGATGCATAGTTGCTTTTAGGAAGTCATATTGTTGTGTTTGCTGTATATTATATACTACATGTGTAAAATAAATTATGATATATTTGTAATTTTTTTTTATTTCTTTTTTCTTAAAAATGTTGATCAATTTTTAGATTTTTTTTATTTTTATTATTATTTTTTTAAATGTTCATCAATTTTAAGATTTTATTTTTGTGATGATCTTCATGTTATCCAAAGTCTTTAATTCGAATTTTGTATCTGCGGATTTTCCATGGAGACTTTAGAATGATAAAATTTAGGAGAGTTAGCTAAGTCTCTCCTTACTCTGATAATAATAGTTCTGTTTTTATTTTTTCTATAAATGAAATACACATAATGTGACGCTTGTTTGCTACCGTCGATAAAAAGATTCTGATTCAAATTCTCATTGATATTTTCGTATTTGAACACAAATATATCTATTCTACTATAAGTGGAGTTGTGCCTATATATAGCTATGTATGTAGTTTATTTTAAAAGTAAATATTATCATTTTTATTTGATTTTTTTCAATTTTTAATTGTAAGCTTTGTTAAATTAAAATTATTAATATTTATCATTAGAATTATTTTATCAAATTAATATAAAACTCAAAAAAGAGTTCCAAATTGATAAACAGGTGACAACCGGTTCAAATATTTGTTTTCTTTTTTTAAAAAAAAATTAATAATTTGCACGCGCATGGTATTATTGTAATTAACTTACTATACAGGGGCGTATATTCAACCACTTTGATATTTCTACACGAGATTGACGTGTTTCATTAGGCCCAGCCCGCATCACCCCATACTCACCCGCACAAGATTACATCCTTCTCAAAAACAAACACACTCAAAGACAATCTCAACCCTCCATTTTTCCACGTCATCGATCCCTGCTTCTCTCCATCCAACGGCTCTTATTCTCTTATTCCATTTAATTCACACGCGCCCCACATCCCTCTCTCAGCTTAGCCACCCTAGCCACGCACCCGCGCCAGCGACTCTCTTATTCCACTTTCTTTGCCCAATAAAATCTAGTGAGAGAAAATCAAAACCAAAACCAAAACAAAACTGAAAAATTATATAACAAAAAAATAAAAAATAAAATAACAAAAACTTAGAGAGAGAAACTGAGTTTTTATTTTATGTGTTTTTTTTTTTTGCGATCAATTTTTAGGCAAAAGAGTCCGTACACCTGCAAATCAATTTTATTTTTATTTTTCTCTTTTTAGGGTTTTAAGCTGAAGATAAAACTCCTGAAGCAAATCAAATTTTGAAGTTTCTAGGGTTTTGTGGTGTTTTGATTTGTGTTTGACACCGTGATATTATCTTCTTTTGTTAGCATGCCTCTCTAATATATCATTCAACGGTGTGCTGTATTGTGCTTTGAGGAAGGTGATATATAAAAACATAGATAAGGTGTGTATATAGAGGGATTTTGGTGTATGAGATAGAGAGTCTCGTGTTTGATGGACGAGATCTGGGAGAGGGCTGTGGAGACAGCTTTGGACGGACAAACGGACCATGGCGCGGCTCGAGTTTTGACTCTAGATGGTGCGGTGAAGTGTGTGCAGGGGCGGTTGCCTCCTCCTAGTCTTTTGGAGAGATTTGAGAACCTGCAACATCTGTCGATTGCCAATATTGGTGTTTCTTCGTTGGAGCAGTTTCCTAAACTGAAGAATCTGCAGAGACTGATCTTATCCGACAATCGTATAGCTGGTGGCCTCGAGTTTCTCGTTGAAGCCGGCTTGGATTCTCTCCGTGACCTAGATTTGTCTAACAATCGGATCCAGTACATCGAGGATCTGGCGCCGTTGGCGCGACTTAGGCTTGTTTCTCTGGATCTGTATGAGTGTCCGGTCACGCGCGTCAAGGATTATCGATCTAGGGTTTTTGGTTTGATTAAGTCGCTAAAGTATTTGGACAAGATGGATGCCGAAGAGAATGAGAGGCCGGAATCAGACGAGGAGGAGGAAGAGGATGACGAAGAGGAAGATGATGATCCTGGGAGTGGTGAAGTGGATGGTGAGGATCAGCCTTATAGAACTGAAAATGGACATAGTGAGAATTTGGAAGGGATTGTAGATGTTGATGAGGATGAAGAGAGTGACGCGGATGAGGAGACTGAGGCAGCCCTTGGGCCTAATGGCCTGCCTCATCCTAATGGATTCCATGTTGCCACTGTGAATGGACGTGATGATGCTGAAGATGATGATGAAGGGGAGGATGATGATGATAATGATTCTGGAGAGGAGATTGATGAGGATGAAGATGTGGTGGAAGTTCATGGAGTTGGAGACAGTGATGATGAAGAGGACGGTGTTGATGATGAGGATGATGATGACGACGATGATGAGGATGAAGAGGAGGAGGTGGATAACGACGATGGCGAAGGTGATTTTGCGGAGCCTGAAAGTACAGGGAGGTTAACGAGTACGGAGGGGGAGATTGATGGCCATGAGCAAGGAGAGGAGTTTGGAGATGATGATGGAGAGACTGGGGAGGAGGAGCAAGGTGTTGAGGATGATGGCGTGTTTGAGGTGGAAGATGAAGATGATGCTGAAGAGGAGGTGAGAATGACGTTTTTCTAAACTTTTTACTGTTAGTAAATTTTTTTTATAATTCTATTCTGCGTGTTCTGTGTTTTTTTCTTTTGATTGAATGCATGGTCAGTGAGTCTTACGTTACTATTAATTGACTGTTTGATGTGTTTTCAGCTGAGGAGATGACATTACTGCTGTTGAGTTTGGTACCATGTGTCACTAACTGTAGTTTTGTGATAGCTTCTCTATGTCTTTTGCCTTTGAATCTGGTGCGGAGAGATTTAGGTTTTATATGCCTTGAAGGTTTTGCTGTGACAAACACCATATTTGGAAAATAATTACAGTTGAGACTATCGGGAGATCTATATGGTTTCTATATAGTTGAGGAAAGTCAAGATATCTGCGGTTTAATGGTTCTTTTCCCTTTGTTTCGACATAAGACTTGGTTAAATTAATAAGATTGATGCAGGATTTCTGAGGCTTTCTTAAACTTGTTTTTTAATGGTCTTATGATTATTCACTGATTTGTGTTTTCTCATTGGAACGGTTAATTTTACTTTTTTATGAGTTGCTGATACTTGTGTTATTACTTATGAAGAAGATTTGTTTTCAAGAGTATAACTATGAAGAACATTCTTGTGTTAAAGTTTTCTGTTTTCCGTTAGTTTCTGTCTTTTCTCTGAGTTTTAAATTCATCTCTCAACAAACTTCTTGCATCTTAATCAGATCTTTGATATGTTTGTTATTATTTTGTCAATTTTGTCAAATTTCATTTATCTGGCCCAGATGTTTTGGCATGGTTTGTTTTCATGACTGTTTCAATACTTCTGAAACTTTTCACAGCTACAGATTCGCTTTAATTTGATCATCAATGTCTTTATGATTTGAGAGAGGTGTGGGTTTACTAACATGGGTTATTGTCCTGTCAGGATGAAGACTATGATACTGGGTACTTGGTTCAGCCTGTAGTGCAGACTGAAGAAGATGATGGTGGAGGCAGTGATATGGAAGCAGGCAATGAAGAAGACGATGATGATGCTGAAGAGGAGGAAGAAGTAGAAGATGATGATGAAGTTCAGGATGATCAAGCACCATCTACCTCAAACCTTAAAAGAAAGAGAGGCAATGATCCAGCCACAACAGCTGATGAAGAAGATGAAAATGGTGAGGAAGATGATGATGATGTGATCGAATCTTCATCATCCAAGAAACAACGGTAGCAGTTTTAAGTTATGTTTCAGTTATGTTTATTTTTTTTTGTTAATGTCAAAGAACAATGGAGAATGATAGAAGGATTGGTAGATTTTGGCTTCTTGGACTACTACTACTAAATCAGTGGATTAGGGAGAAAAACAAAAGAAAATTGTAATCTTGGGCATGGCTAAATGTTAGTTCAAAAGGTTGTTAGTACTCCCTTCCCTCTCTTTCTTTATAGCCGTTAGTTTAAATTCTCACATATTCAAATGTCAGTTAACTATACAATTCACCGCCTTTGGTCACGGGGACTTTGCTTGTCATGAATTTGGAGGGAAATCTTCAAATCTATTTGTTCTTCCTTGGGGTTTTCTCTTAGCAGAGTATTTGGTAAAGGAAGGGCCTCTTCTTTGTACAACAACTGGGCAACTATGTAGATAGATATATGCTTATGGGCTTTTTGGCAATTTAACCTTTTTCTCATTCCCTGGCCTAAATTGTCGAGTCGTGTTGTGATTGGTTTTTGTACCTTCCTTTTTTATTTATGAATTTGCTTGCAGGCGTGCAGGCCAGGTGGCATTTGGATTTGACGCTCCCATTCACAGAACCAAACCCACTGCTCTGCTTTCATTACATTTCTCTCTCTCTGCTATGTTTTATAATATCTCCTGTCTTATATAGTCTGTCACGTGTATGGGACCTATTTTGGCTTCTTCTCTACTTATTACTAATTTAACTACATCAATAAGAAATTCACATCGAAGCCAGTCTATAGTTTCAACTCGCTTAAGCTGCGGCTCAACTTCAATAACAATACTTGTCTGCCCAGATTCCACACACGTGTGTTCACGCTCGATTATAAAGAGAATGTATATGTGAAATTGTACACTACATGGCAACTTCAAAGATGTTGCTTCTCTCACCAACATCAACAGCTTCACTTCTTCAATTCACACACCACAAAATCAGCATCCATGGAATCTACAAGAGGACTAAAAATCAACCCTCACTCCGGATCTCAAACATGGCAAAGGAGAGCAGTGACACAAGCAATGGACTCACCGAGAAAATCGCAATAGCCGGTGGATTGATCTCCAACCCAGTAATAGTCTGGTCTCTTTACACGCTCAAAACCACTGGATGCGGTCTACCACCAGGACCAGGTGGCTCAATTGGTGCGCTAGAAGGTGTTAGCTATCTAGCTGTTGTGGGAATTGTAGCTTGGTCACTATACACTAAATCAAAAACTGGGTCTGGTCTTCCAAATGGACCTTTTGGTCTTCTGGGTGCTGTAGAAGGTCTCTCTTACTTGTCATTGTTAGCCATTTTGGTTGTTTTTGGTCTTCAGTTTCTTCAACAAGGCTCCATTCCTGGACCCCTCCCTAGTGATCAGTGCTTCGGTTGATTCCATTTCATTACATTACAGTACAATAGAATATCTCTGTAACAAAGATAATGTTTGGAGTACCAAAATCTGCCACTTCATCAACTCTTATCTTTTCCTTGTGGCCATTGTTTGTTTCTCTAATTCTCTTCATGATCATGTAATGTTAATGAAATTACACACTAAAGCCACCGGTACTCGATTAACATGTTGGCAATGAGTGGGCCGGTCCAAAATGCTCTCAATTATTATTGGGCCCAGGCCCATATAAATGGGCTTGGTTAGAAATGACGAAGGCCCATTTATTTAAACAAATAAAAGGAGTCGACGTAAATGGGTTTTAAATAGTTAAAGCTAAATCAAAACCTCTTCATCTGCTCGAGACCTGAGTCTTTGTCGATATATGAGGTGCGATATTTTCTTCTCGATCACTCTCCAGTGACTTCATTGTTTCTTCAATTATTATAATTATTTGTTTTTAATTCTTGAGAAATCTGGATTATTTGTGCGAATACTCTCTTTACTCTGCTCTGCTGTTGATTTTGTTAAAATGATCGATTGTTTCTGCATGTTCATTGTGTGTTTGTTTCGTGAGAAAATAGGAAGGAAAAGAAAGTGAAAATTAAATTGAAGACTAGCAAATCATGAAAACGTGTGAAATTATGTTGTTTGTTATGTATAGGTTCTTGAAAAAATCTTGATTGTTTGTGGGAAGGAATACTCTTTGTGCTTTTTGCGATTGATTTTGGTGCGATTGATTGGTTGTTTCTGCATGTTCGGAGTGTTTGTTTACTGCGAAAATAGGAGGGAATTGAAAGTGTAAACTTGTTAACTTGTAGCAAACCATAAAAATTTATTTGAATTATGTTAAATTTTTGATTAATTAAGGTGGTTAAATTAAAATTTTAGAATTTGATTATTTAGAAAGGTTTGTGTGAAATATAACATTTAGATATAATGTGCGAGTACGGATCTCAGAAGTAGGTAGAAAACTATTTTCTTCAGGAAATTAGATTTTGTTTTGTTTGTGGTTGAAACATGGTATTGAAAATTAGATTTTGTTGTTTGTGGTTGAAACATGGTATTGAATGATTTGAATTTGTTAGGTCTGGTTATGGACATGTGGACCTTTTAGTAATGGAGTTTTTATTTACTTTTATTTTTATATTTATCTGGCTGAGTTTATTGCATTTATATCTGTTTGGATGAATAGATAATAGAACTAGACTGAGTTGTTATGTGGTGATATTGTTTGGTTGCCGTGAAAATTGTTATTGGTGAATTTACACTTTCTTTGTTGTTTTAATAGACATTGTGGAGCAGTTGTGATTGAAAATGAGTTTGGGGAAGAAACCAAATTCTATGTTTGTAAGTGGGAAAAGCGTCTACATGGACCTCAATGAAGTGATAAGAGAGCACGCCCTTCATTTTCTTCCAGCTAAATCACTTTTGAGGTTTAGAGGAGTTTGTCGTGATTGGAAGTTTATGATCTCGACTCCTTTTTTTGCTCACAACCAGTCATATTCTTTTAGAGCCCTATCAGGATTCTTCTCTGTGAATGCATCTGGGGAGAAATCATCTTTTATTCCCCTCGACCGTATGGCCTATGGGGTCCCTGACCCATCCTTGAGCTTTTTGCCTGAGCCAGTTGAGGTTATGTGTTCTTCTAATGGACTTGTCTGCTGCCGGAGTCGCACTGACTATCAAGCCTACTACATTTGCAATCCTGTAACTAAGCAGTGGAAGAAGCTTCCAAAACCTGAAAATATCCATGGTCCCAAAGCTTCTCCGGTTCTTATCTTCGAACCAACATTGCTGAGCTTTGCAGCAGATTACCAGCTGATCTGTGCCTTTCCATCTGAACTTGATGGAACTGAATTCGAGATTTACTCATCTGCTAAAGGAACTTGGAGAACTTCTGGTGAGATTTTCTTTGGTGATAAGAAGATGAAACAGAACTCAGGTGTTTATGCCAATGGAACTGTTTATTGGCTGACAGAATCTGGAAGGATGCTTGCATTTGATCTCAAAACAGAGCGGACACAAGTCATGTATGGCCTTGGAACCCTGGGTGTGATGAATGGGAAGATTTGTAGAACTGCTCAACATCGGTTAAATGTCTCCGTGCAGGTGCTATCTAATGCATACACAAATACAATGGAGTTCATGACCAGTAATGCCCGAGCATGGAAAACCCGTACGATTACACTGGACTCTGCTGTTTATACTGGCGTTTTTAATGATACTGGCGTTTTTACTGATACTGATGCTGTGGTATTTGCAAGCTATGGGTTTTTGCTGCTCCGAGGAAAGGATTATCTGTATCTCTACAACGTCCAGACAAAAGAAACTAAAAATCTAGGTGCTGTTGCAGCTAACACAAGGTTCATTCCTTATGTGAATAGCTTTGTTGAGATATAGTTAGGCTGTCAGCTATGGAGTTTTGAGAACTAGTATCGTACTTGTCAGGAATGTTGCCCCTTTTATCGAATTATGTAGAGGTCAATTTCAGAACTGGATTTTGGTTTTATGTTTTCTCATTGTAGTAATGTAGCCGAAGGATTTGTGTACATGTTACTGTCTACCTCTGTTTGCTGAAATTCATTCTATATGTTTATGTGCAACTGTGGATGGGCTGTTGAAATAAATATTCAAAGGGATGCAAATCAAACTTATTTATATTAACAAGTTAAATACATGAACAATCATTCCATTGTCGTCCAGTGGTTAGGATATCTGGCTTTCACCCAGGAGACCCGGGTTCAATTCCCGGCAATGGAATAATTTTTTAAAAACACTTTTACCACAAAATCCTTTACTTATGATTTTCTCGCAATAGGTAAGTTAGAACTATTTCATTAGTAAACAAATTCATGCAATTCCGCTCAACGGAATACAGTGATAGAATGGCTAATCTACTGATAACCATAAGTATCTAGTTTAATCCTAATCTAAACTTTCACGAATACAGAGCAGGCACACTATTTCAATAGCCAGATTTACAAAATCCATCTCTTTCTCCCAATCACCTTTCTGGTTCAAAACCTGCTGGGAAAGGTTGCTTGGTCGCCTGTGGAAGACAAAAACACAAAAATGCAGGCAAAATTCACTGCTCCGGATTCGTGAATGAACTTCCTAACTATTGAGAGTAGACAGAACTCCTCCAGTTGCCGTCGGCAACACTACTTCCCAACCAGGTCCTTTAAGAGGATAAGCAGCGTACTCATTCTTTTCTTCATCACCTATGGAGGAGCCTGCAATCAGGTCACTGCGATCCAACACCCTGTCCAGATCTTCGTCGCTGATATCGGCTTGAATCAGTTTGTCTTCCACGGTTTCTTCATCGCGAAGTAGCGCTAGTATATCTTCTGTCTGAAATTGAAAATCATAAAATTTGATCAGGATAAGAAAACTAAGTGATAAGAAAGTGGGAAGATAAGAGAAAGAGCACAGTGGGAGATAACAACCTCTGTGACATCTATAGCAGTTTTAGTCTCCACTTGATGAAACTGCCCTTTTCCAATCACGACATGCTCGAGCTTCAGCTTACTGTAAGCTCTCTTCAAAATACGGCCCTGTTTTACATACAGATTTTATATTAAAACATGTACTACGAGAGAGTTCTGAGAGAAGCATAACTGCAGCAAACAGAACGTCAATGTACCTCAACAGATTGAGCAGTCGCAAGCCTGTAAACATGCACAGGTTTGGTCTGACCAATCCTATGGCATCTATCCATGGCTTGCAAATCCATTTGAGGGTTCTGCAGCACCAAGAAACATTATGAATCAGAAAATAAATAAAAACTGTCAGTCAACCAAATATTTTGCTTACAAATGCTAGACTGGAAATAGACACGAAGAATATAACGGGATAGAAAAAGAATTACTACCCAATCGCTGTCGTAAAGTATACAGGTATCTGCAGAGGTCAGATTGATACCCAACCCACCAGCCCTAGTACTGAGAAGAAATATCCTATAATTGCTGTTTACATCATTGAAGTCCTGAATCTGTTTGTGGAAAACAAAAATAAGCATAATCCAATTAAAGCACAATACATTTGAAATCAAGCCTCTGACAAAATTTGCAGTTTGCAATAGTTTTAGCTAAGCAGTCATATTTAAGAGGCAAACAAAATCAAGTTTACATCTCTACTGATATTTTAAGACATGAAAAAGAGTATGCCAGATTAAAGCCCACTACAATTATTTAAATTCTATCGACTCCCATCTCTTAATCCATCTCTCAAAACCCATTTTTAACCGCCATATATAAAATTAAAGATTTGACATATCACAAACCTGTCTTCTCCTCTCATCTAATTTCACACAACCATCAATTCGGCAAACTTCAAAGCCTTTTTCACTAAAATAGTAATCCATTAAATCCAAAACCTTAGTCCATTGGGAAAAGATAAGGACCTGTGGCAGAGAGAATTAGACATTAGCAAGCACCTCATAAGTAACAGCAGAATATGCAAATTAAGAAATTATAAGCATCATACTTTGTGGTTGCGGGCAAAAAGCCGCTCCAGTAACCTGTCAAGTAAACGAAACTTTCCACACTGTTCAACAATCTGCTCAACAGGTGGGTAAAATGCTGTTGATAAGACCAAAGAAAGTAGCAAGTTAGACATTGGACCACAATAACAATAGAAATAAATAGCATAAACATAACCAGAAAGTTACCTGATCCTTCATATGCACCCTGTAATAGGTCAGGATGGTTGCAATTCTTCCTCAGTTGAATCATTAGATTATTAAGCTTTCCTTTCATACCGTATCCTGCAGTTCAAAATTTGTACAAACCAATCAAGTGTGCAGCTAATACAACAATAAAGAAATTGTAATTATGCTCCACAAGACCAAGCAAATATGCTTCTAATATTACAAAAGTAACATGACTATAGGTTTACAGCAATCACATACCTACACCAACTGTCTCTCTTAAATGATTTTCCAGAGTCTTATTAATTAAATGATCCTGGAAGTTCCTCTGATGTTCAGTCAATGTGGCATATAAAATAATTTCCTTTTTCCGAGGAAGCATCTGCTCCACATCAGATTTCATTCTTCGAAGGAGAAAGGGACGTAATATCGCATGAAGTTTAGCCACCATCTGAAGATAAACACGAATTACATACAGGATAAATTGGTTATAAAAGAAAAGCTATAAAGATTGACAAGGATGCATACTTGGGCCTTTCTCTTCTCTTCCAAATTCTCCTCTGTAGAATCATTGTTGCTCTTACCTGACAGATCAAACCTGATTTCACAGTTCACGGGAACAAAACAAGCATCAACAGGATTAGAACACAAGTCAATTGGGCATCCATCAAAGAATTCGAAATACAAAATATAACCAACAAACTGTTTACAGTTCTGTTTAATGAATATGCGCTAAATGTTATATTTAATCCTAAATGATGTGAGTTTGCCCGACTGATGAAACTCCTAACAAGAATGACAATAACAATGTGCAGGACATCTCTATAAAACCTGAAATTTGAAAAGGGCTAAATATACCTCAATTTTTAACCAGAAGAAACTTTATCATCAAAATATAAAGAAGAATAATAATAAAAAAGCTGTTAAATAAAGGAAGAGATTAGAAGTAAAGCAAACTGACCATGACTGAAACTCTTCTAGTGATGCAAAAATATCAGGCAAAATGAAATGTAACAATGACCAGAGCTCAGCCAGATTGTTCTGCAGAGGAGTCCCAGTCAATAGCAGCTTATTAGCAGAACTTAAATGTTTCAGTTCCTTCACCAGTTTGCATTTAGAGTTTTTCAACCTGTGGCCCTTCATTAGCAAAATTATGGTTAGTATAGAGTTATCAAAATATATCAGACCTTGAATGATCCAACTTTTGAATTCATAGGCCAGTTACCTCATCCACCACAATATATTTCCAACTGTAATGCCTCAAATGTTTTTTGGCATCAGATAATGCAACCTCATAAGAAGTAACAATAATGGGGAATTTTGGGCCAACCACTCGAGGCATATGCTCCTTCCGTATTGCATCCCTCTCTTTCTTGTCTCCATGGTATATAATTGCATTGATCGAGGGGACAAACCTGAAAAACATACATTATAATCTTATGTATCTAATTTGAATTTATCCAAATTATTATATACAAATAAGTGGAAAATACCTTGAAACCTCATTTACCCAATTTGAGAGAGTAGAGAGTGGAGCAATCACCAAATAGGGCCCATATAGTCCATTCCCTATTAAATGAGCAAGGAAGCTAATGGTTTGAATTGTCTTTCCTAAGCCCATTTGGTCAGCAAGAATCCCATTCAAACCATTCTTCCACAGTGAGATCATCCACTTGACACCTTTCAGTTGATATGATTTTAATTTTCCACCAGTTAACAAAGGCACAAGTTCCCTCTGCTCTTTATCAACACGTTCTTCATCATTTAAATTCTCATCTTTAGCATTTTCTCCTGCTTCAGATCTTTTAAGCATAGCTGTAACTGCTCTTTTGGCCTTCCCCTGATGAAAATCAGGTTTAAGAATTTAATATGTCATAACTTACATTAATACTGATGGTATGATGTCATATATTGCATGCAATAGAGCAAATATCGTTATATGCTCAAGGCAACAGTGCAGAAATTATCTCACAGTATCGTATTGGACTGCTTTCCTCTTTCTACCACGACCCTTTTTCTGCTCCGGTGCACTCTCCTGCTCATTCTAACAAAGCAATTCATGTGAAACTCAATCAGTATTACAAGAAAAGAAAATTCTACAAAAAGAAGATTCATCTATTAGGGGCACTGAAGGAGTACAGGTTCAACATCTTCCATATTTTCCATCAGAAACTCTGTATACAGTTTGGTTTGAGATAAAAGCTCATCCAGCCTCTTAAACTGTGAGTCGTCCAGGTGAGCACCATCCTCTCCCTTTACTGACTCTAGGCCCTCTTCCTTAACTCGCGCTTCCAGGAGCCTTTCCTCTTCCTCTTTCAAAGCTTCCGGTACAAGAAAGGCATCACAACTATTTCCATCTTCAAGCGTCTCTTCCTCCAAATTAGCTTCAGTTTTCACCTTGCATACATCCTACATTTTGTGATAAAAATGAAAATAATCAGAAATTCACACAATAATATAAATATAATGCATTGCAAATCAATCAAATATAAGTTCCAAAGAAGAGCCATGAATGGTCACTTAGGGTTGAATAGATATATAAAATTTACACTCTTTTCGTAGCTAGAGAGAGAGTAGAAAAAACAATTATTAGTGTTCAAAACTAAAGTAAACACATGGCAGGAGAAAATGCAAGAAAGCAGTTGTGTTAAGTAAACAAAAGTTTAAAAATCCAAAAAGAGAGTAATCTCATCACAACAAACAAACAAACAAACAAACCTCATTTTACACTTTAAAAATTAGAACTTCCAAAGACAATCAAATAAAAATTGCTAGTTAATCAGCTTATGCAAAGAAAATGCAAACCCGAACTCTTCGTTCAAATAAACTAACAGACAAAGAATATTCAATGTCGTTTTTCTTCAAATAAAATTACTTTCAACGGCTACAACATCTTCTACATTTTCGTTAATCTCACACGAAATCTACAAAAGCTGAACAAAAAATGCACAATACTAGAAGAAAATAGAAACAACCTCGTCTTCCAGAACTGATGTCGGCGAGTCAACCATGGTATCATCGTTTTTGGTCTCGCCGACTGTCACCATTTCAAAACCTGTAAACACATCCATACAAAAATTCAACAAAAACCGTCAAAACGCTACTCTTCGAATCAAATGAAACTAAAACAAACAACGCGTTTTAAAAAAATCAAACCTAGGGTTCCTAAAACTGTACGGTACACAAACTATCCGATTACAGTTCACAAATATAATGCAAAAAACACAGTAAAAGTACGAAACCTACAAGCGATAACCGTAAAAATGGGAGCTTTGTCGAAGAGAGAAACGAAGAGACGCTCGCGAGACCGAAGCAAGAGAACGTAACGTAGTGGAGAAATGGAAAACAGAGTGGGACTTATATTATTTTTATATTATTTTATTATTATTATTTGCTTTTCGACATGCCATTTAATTTTGGGCGGGAAAACAAAAGTTGAAATTAGTCCTCAGAAAAGCACTTAATTACAGAAAAACCTGTGCATATAAGTGTGTGTTGTATACAATCATGTATAAAATGTTTCAAAGTCTTATTCCTCCCAGTAGCCTGTAATCATCATGTATAAAATGTTTCATGAAACTGTAGACAGATTTTCCATTACATAATGCATTTATAATTAAGTACCAAAACAGATAAACAAAAATATAAGTAAAATGAAGCTAAAGAAGCTTTAGCAACACTGACATGAATGTCTACTAACATATAGAATACAATTTTGTTTCAAAAAACAGTTGCAGGTGGTTGATGTTGTTTTCAGTAGCTATAACGAATTCAGGAATGAGAACAGAGATTTTCGAATCCCATGTATTCGCGATTCGCCAGTTTTTCGACCATTTTTTCAATCCCAACCCCGCCTGCAAGACAGTATTAAACATATGAACACTTGATAGAAATTATAACATGTATAAGTAGAGTCTATGAATATATATTTAGGACTACCTAAACTTATTGCGCTGATGAATATAGTCATTGCAAGTATAAATATGATGATTGAGGCTCTACCAAGGATTGCAATGATCTTTCTTACTACATGTTGACCGGCTAAGGCCGCAAATGTTGCAACAAGAGTGAAGTAAGAGGCTGCATATATAGATGATAATTTGATTAGGCCTGATGACTACAATGCAGTGTAATGCAACCATTGTCCATATGTTGTGTTTAGTGATGACATACCATAAGGGACTGGGAATCTGTTGAGAAGATAGTATTGTACTACTGACATTGATGATGAAAACGCCATTGCAAATGTTGATGTCGCACTTGCTACCTGCATAAATGTTGATTGTAGCAATATAAGATACAGTTTGGCCTCAAAATGAAGTTTGTTTATAAAATTTTTGTGCTGATTTTATTCAATTACAACAGTTAAATATACCTGAGGAGGGATTCCAAGTTCAAGGAAAAGGGGTCCTAAGATAAAGCCACCACCAAGGCCGAGTAAGCCACCAACCATACCGGCTGTTATACCACAACAACAATAAAAGAATATCTGATGTATCTTCCAATTTGTGATTTCTTTACCCTTTGATGCAATCACTCTTGTTCCCTTGTATAAGCATACAGCTTCAAAGAGTGTGATAGATAAAGCAATTGGCACCTATACAAAGTTTCGACTCATTTAAGCAAACTTACAGGAGAATGGATTACTGATAATGTTTGAGTCAATTCACCTGTAGGGAGTTCAGAATCCAGTATGCGACTGAACAGGTTGAGGTATATTCCTGCATAAGCACTTATAACTGTCACAACACATCATGATTATTAATAACATAACTTCAGAGTTTGTTTAGGTACCTTAGCGATCTGAACGGCTAGAAATCCTACCCATACATAAACTAGTAGTGATAACTCTTTCCAGTATATGTTCCGCAGAAGAGGAACCTGAGAGATATAGAGTATAATGATGTAAATCAATCAACAGTTTCTAAATATGATATTTCTGTACCATCAAGACAAATTGTTAGACTCACCTCTTCATCATGTGCAGTAGCTGGACCACTTGGTAGTCGTTTATAGTCCTCTCCAGTACCATCTGCAATTTAAGAGATGTACAAACCTTTAGAAATCAAAAGAATCTATACATTAATGATAAGATATAATCAAGCACAGACCAGCAGCTTTGGACTCAGCTTCCAAAACCTTTACAGCTTCCTGAAAATCAAACAAAACAAACACTTTTTAAAGTCCAATGAAAGTAGACAAAGTCAGTCTCATTAGAAGATAAAACTTCTTTTACCCTTTTCATCATGGTCTCTTTCTTCCATGTATCTATCCCCTTAAACAAAGCTTTTGTTGATGTACCTGTCACACAAACATAACATTAGACGTTTTAAATTAAACTTTGAACTAAACAAACAAGTGATAGCTCATTAAATATCTTGTTAACTACCTATGAAAAGGATAATAAGCAGGACAGTAACCATCCAATCTGCAAACATGACATTGAAGGCAACACCAATGCTGATACCAAGCATAAGCATAGGTTGAAACAGTAAAGCAAGATCATAGTCAATAAGTGGCATCTCTAGGGTTGGGTGTCTTAGTCTCATGTTGTAGTAAACTGTTGATCCAGCTGCCCCCATTATCATACCTGCAAGTACTAAAATCATTAACAAGCTATAAATATACATATATAAATATGTAACTAAACAGAACAAGTAACTAACACTTGGAAATTGCAGTAGCAGACTTGGGGTCAAAGCCAATGATCAAAGTGAGCATTGGGACAAAAATGCCACCACCACCAACACCTCCAACACTACCCAATGCTGCACCAAAGAATCCAACTATTGATCCTACAATGATTTTCCAACCAAGCTTCATCTCCTGAACAAAAACCAATAAATCAAATGATTAGCAAATTAACCAAAACGAATCTCTTTTCGATTAAAAGAAGTCACAAAACTCACAGGCCAAATGGGCTCATAGGAGGACTTTCCACTTTGCCACAAGAAATTTGATATTCTAAGTAACATATTTGGTTGTAGTTCAGTCTCAGGATTGTTTTTATCCTTCAACAGTCTCTCTGCATTGCCTTCTTTTCCCATCATGAGTACATTGATGAAGATTATCCATGAAACTGCTGCTGCTAAAGCTCTTTTGTTTATCCATGTCTGATAAGCCATTGCAAATGTATTGTATGCAACTGTTAGATGCTCTACTTGTATGCTATATAGATTGATTCACTCTCTCTTGTTCTGTGCTTATTTGATAGAAATGAATAAGCACAGTTGCTTAGCTTGAGAATTGCTCTTCTCTACTCACTATCTGACTTAGACATATATAATATGGTGGTGTCATTTATTTATTTATTATAATTATTTTAGATTTGGACTCATCTGACCTAGTATGATGTTTCCAAAATGTATCTATTATATTCCATGTTTCTAATTTTACTTTGAGTCTATGTTCTATAACACCAACATGTAAACTTTCATCAATCTTTATTACGTTTTCATTATTGAATGAAATTTCAGAGTTGTTTCCAAATTCTTGGCATTATTGAGTTGCTTATCGATCAATAAAGAATTTTTACATATAGAACCAGCCAACTTTTGACCATGTGCAAATAATGGTAATTTGCCAAAAATAGAACATTACAGAGCTGACCCTTCATCAATTTTTTTTATTTTAAATTTCACTCTTACGTGATAATTGAATGGATGATTAAGTGACTAAGCTTGGCATGACTTGTGTTTCTCTGAGAGCTATCAAAATCAAGGTAAATTCCAACCAGAAGAATCTCTTAACATCGTGAATTGAAAACAAAGCTAATCCTGGAAGGAAACTTCGTGGAAACAGCAAAACATAAAGGGAACAATATAGCACGAATGGTCCTTTATACAAAACATCATTTTAGAGTCGGGAAAAGCAATACTGCTAAGTTTCACCGACTTATTGCGAAGTTAAGAAACTTCACGGCTGTTTCTAACAGTTTTGGCTTCTTCATCAGCTTTTCATCGCCTGTCGCTTCCAAACAAATATATCTTCCCACATATGTGAATGTTATCAATGGGTGTCTAACGAACAAGTTTGAATAGGAAACATATGAATGTCTGGTTAAGCAAAACGACAATTGGCTTAGATTTTTTTTGCCTATGTGTATATTTGCTTGAGTTTTTACCTATATATGTATATTCACAACAATAAACGCCAATGAGGCCCATTGTATTGACCAAAGGCCAAAAAGGGCTGTTTTTGGCTGATTGTTATTAAATCTTGATTCATTTCCAAACCATTGGAAGCAGGTCAGGTGAAGTGTTGAACTTGAATTGAACAACAGCATAATTCAGCAATTGAACCAAAAAAAACAAGAACGAAAAGGTCCAGTTTTTTCTTCGTTGAAACACATAACAAAGGTTTAAATCTAGGAACTACATAAGATATGAAAGTAATAAATCGAAAACAATCTGGTCCGGCTTCTCCATAAGCAAATATAATCTTGAAACTTCCATAAAATGTATAGCAAAGCAGAGACAATTTTAAGATTTCAGGGGTGAACAAAACCAGCAAGAACCAGTACCTAGATATCTTTCGAACTCGGAGCATGTAACCTTCAGACTAGTGATCATACTCACGGGATAGAGACCTCTCAGATCGTCGATAGTCACGGTCACCTCTATCCCTTTCACGTGATTCAGATGCTGCACGGTCATAGTGATAATCATCCTCCTCCATCTGATTATATCGCTCATGATCATTATCGGGATATTGATAACGGTCTTGATCACCCTGGGGATAATTGCGGCGATGATCATAGTGCTCAGGCTGTTGTTCATACCACCCACGATCATCTTCCTGCTCAGCATGATCATAATCCCTTTCAGCTTCCCTATCACGGGATTGGCCCCGGTCACGATCAGGGTCACCAACTTCGTAGTCCCTTTCCCTATCCCTTTCGCGCGGGCGATCGCGATCACGCTCTCTATCACGGTCTCGTTCTCTGTCACGCTCATGATCACGACCTCGGTCACGACCACGGTCTCGTGTTCTGTCCCGGTCACGACCCCTGTCTCTCTCTCTTTCCCGCTCCCTATCTCTGTTTCTGTCACGGTCTCTGTGGTGTCTGTCATCTCTATGATCACGATCCCTTGGCCTATCATGGGAACGCTCACGAGATTTCTCTCGCTCCCTTTCTCTATCCCTTCCTCTTTCACGGGATTTTTCCCTGTCCCTGGAATATTATTGAATATTAGATGGGATACCAGCTTAAGTTAATACATACTATCAAGCTGTTTTTTCAGCTTCTCCAAAAGAAAGTTACTAGACTAAATAGTTGGATACAAAGCTAAAATGCAATGAATGCAGTCCCAGAAGTATTGACAAATCTTACCGATCAACATGCCGGTCCTCCCGTGTCCTGGGCTCCTCAGAACGGGATGGTCCTCTTGATTGTTCTTGCTCCCTGGAATGTCAAGCATGATCAAAAAATCAAACATAGTAATAAAAAAAACAATTTTTTGTCAGGAAGCACAATATATGAGATGATATTCTTTTACTGGATATTGGCAACATGTAACCAGGTCTAGTCTAATAGTAGTATAACTAACCCTAAAGATGAGAAAACAATTGGAGGATTAAGCATGTTCTTAAGTCTCATATGTCAAACTTCCATCAATATCAAAATGAGAACTAAGTCTGTAAATTGTCCATCAAAGAGAACAATGTGCTGCTATTGAGGATTACCTTCCAGAATGCTTCTGGTTAAGATCTTCTCCTCCAACCCTTGTAGTACCAAGCCCACCTCCTAGTCTGCGTGGACGCCAATTTGGCACAGTTCTACCACGCTCAACATCAACAAGCACTCTTCTGCCATCAAGTTTCCTTCCATCGGCTTGCTTATAAGCAGCTACAGCTCCAAAAGCATTGATCAGATATGAAATCCAAAAGTAAAATGAACGAAAACTTTACAAAGAACAGAACAAACCTTTCATGTCACGAGTGTGCATGTACTCAATGAATGCATACCCTTTTGGTTTATTGCTCTCTTTATCAGTAACCAACCTAACCTGAAAAGCTCATTCGAAAAGTACAAGTATAAACCACGGTTTCAGATAACATGTTAGATATGGAAGCATCACCACATTCATAACTGTGTTCTAGCAGCAGCTAAATGACCACCCTACAAAAAACTAAGCATTAAATCCTAAATGGCACGGCAGGCACTACGCCTAATTAGCCGTGCTCACCTTTTAATCATAAGGCTTGCCATCACGAGATGCATCACCACCATTGATAGAGTTGCAGATTAATTGATGAACCATAGCAAATTTACCAATTCTTGAATAGACAAAACCTCCCCTTACCAGGGAATAATTGTTTTAAATTTAAAAATACAAGTTAGTAATTTAGAAAATACCAGAACATCTTCTCAACTGCTGATACTTTTTTGGTAGCCTTTAAATCCAACACAAAAGTTCAGTAGCAAGTTATGCATGTACCATAAAAAGGAATAAAAGAGAAAGAGATGGTATTACTCCCAACATTTTTACCAATTGCTGGGAAAAATAATGGATGTGGTAACCTTTGGAAGCTCGAAAATAAAGGTCAAAAGGCACAATCCCTCACCGCTTTGTTCAGCCTAAAAATATTCAGATTCTGGTGCAGGATGCAGCAACATTTTTTGGAATTGGATTATGAGGGAGGGGGGAAATGAAACAAAGTTATTGAACCCCTTACCAAGGGTGTCTGATAAGATGAATCTTAATACTAAACGCAACTACCTAAAGAGTAAAAGAATACCTTTCTTCTTCTTTTACCTCTACAAAGAGAAGAACCCTTGCCCCATATTGGCTTCTAAATCAACTATATCAAAAGTAGAGTGATCAAAGGATTGGAACAAAGCCGTATGTAATTACCAGCAAAAATAGCAGCAAATACCTGTGCTATTATTCTAACTTGCACACTTCTGGATTCAGTGTCATGACATCAAGGAGAGATGCTCAAAAAGAGTCTACAGACATGAATGCTGGACAGAACATACACTACACACAGCTAAACTACACTTACCACAACAAATTCTTGCAACTGTAATGCTTTATTATAATTGAATGGCGAGAGTGGACTCTAAAATTAGTTTACTATGCAAAACACTTGTTGTAGCAGTCTCAGGGAAATCCAAGCCAACAAACATGAACAAAGCACAGGAAACTTTATACACCTAAACTTTGTAGACAATTAAAAGATCAATTTCAATAAAACTACTGAAAATTGGGAAAAAGAGTTTAAAATCAATTTAACAAACTTGAAATTTTGATATACAAAATAAATTTTTTTTAGAAAAGAAGTGGAAATCAATAAAACTGAACATAAAACTCTTACCAAACCCGCTTGGGAAAGCTCAAAATTTTACCTACCCTTTTTATTGGGCCATAAGACTCAAACTCCCTTTTGATTCTACTTTCAGTTGTCTCATAACTCTGCAAACAATATAACTAATAGGTTAGGAAGTTAATAATAAAAAATAAAAATAAAAGAATGAATACTTAAAAATTTGAGACTCCATAACTTACAAGTCTAGCAACAAATAATGTCTTGTATGGATCCCCAGAAATATTTGGGTCATTGCTTGGATCATCTGCATGAAAAGAACTTGTTAAATAGACGAAACAAAGGTCAAGTCTACTTCAATACAAAGTTCATCATAAGATAAAGGAATTACATTTCTGAAGTTCTTCAGCAGCTTTTTCAGCACCCTTCTCTAGTCGTAGCTTGTGAATCCTAGCTCTTCTTTGAGCCTGCATCAACAAATAACAACCAAGAAGTCCAGAATTATTGGGATCAAGTATACGAAATCCCCGATTGCCCATTGTCACAGTAGAAAATTTGTTATTCAAAAACATAGAACCATTACAGATGACAACATTTTACATATCTTTAGCATACTATTCTACTAATCCAATGACTATAGAATCATTGTTCTATAAGAAGCCACTATCCAAATAAATGCCCATAGCAAACATGTGAAAACACAGGAAACAGCAATCAATAAATACACAATTTTTTGTACGTATGGGAGCAAAACAATATTTGAAAAGAAAGTTTCATGTCAGTGAATGAAATGGAGAATACAAAATGGTCTGTAATCAAACTATTCAAAATAAGCATTCATTATTTATAAAAGGATCAGTAGTTAACCTCCTCTAAAGAAAGCCAAATGAAACATAGAACTATACAATTGATTGCCATAAAATGTATAAAAGGATCACAGAAAACAAAAGAGAATTTGCAAACATCATAAAAATATTATAATAAAATTAAAAATTAAAAATAATAAAAGATCAAAACAAGGAAAATGATGTAAGGAAGCAATAACAGAATAGGGGGGAACATTAAGATTTCTAGCAGTTTAACAGATCGAGTAGATATCTAAATTATCAAGCCTGAATTGATAGCTTCATCTATTTGCATCACTTTTCTAAACAATAAGGACTGGCATACACACCACAAACCACCATTAATTATGGAATATCAATATATATTATATCAGGAGTATCATAGATACCACATCAAAACAAGAACCAAATCAAGATAAGAAACTTTTTCAAAATCTTACCGGAGTTTCCACCTCTGGTATTGGAGGAGCATACTCAGGTTCTCCTGGTTCAGCAAAGTTACTCACAAATTGCGCCATTCCTGAAATTACCGAAATATCTCATTATAACATTTCAACAGAAACACTAATCCGAACTCAAAGTAAAAAGAAGAAAAAAAAAAAAAAAGGTGAATATAATCTTAAAACCTGTCAAGGGAGGGCATTTTCTTTTCTCAGGTGGAGGTTTATATTCTAAAGGAGGCCGAGGTTCAAAGAGCTTCAAAAGATTGGCTGTTAAACCAGTCGGATGACTTTGCCCAATCTGCAGAAAACAAATCACATGAATAACTCCATCCACAAAAATATCATCAAGCATGAACAAGAAATCACAAACACAATCCCAATATAAAGCACCTATTTCTATCTAAATATTCAAATCAACAACCTCTATCACATTCACATCTTCAAAATAAAAAAAAAAACTCATCTACTTATCGACCTATACAAAAAACGCTAAGAACCTAAAAACATCAGCGAGTGATTATCTGCAAGCAACAGATACAGAAAAACAAGAAAGAGAAAACAGATCAAATTGCTCTACAATCGAATCGGAAATAAGCGCATGAAAAGAAAATGGGTAGAGACAAACGAACCAGCTTGAGCTGGAGGACATTAGCGCGATTCTGAGCCTTGGTACGGGCTTGAACGGCGGCGTTTTGGTTGCGCATAAAGGGATCGTTGTTGAAGTCTCCCATGTTTCCGTCGAAGATCGGAGCGGAACGGAGCTAGGGTTTTGGTGATGATCGAGGAGAGGGTTATGTTTATTGTTGTTTTGTTTTTTGGAGGATTGGATTGAGTTTTGAGCGTTCGGGTCAAGTCGGCATGGAAAAACGGACCCGAGTATGCAACTGTTTCGAGATGGTAACAATAATGTGTCGTACCGTAGAAATTGTTGACCATTTATTCTACTACGACTAGTATAGGATTTTGCAAACCTAAATTTAATTTTGTAAATTAAAATGTAAATATATTTTACACTCCTAGAATTACTACCTCCGTCTAAAAGTGTCATAATTTTTTTTAAAAAAATTTATCCCGAATTAAATATCATAATTTTAATATATTTTTAGGGGTTAATCCTAAAAAACCACCGCAAATTTATTAAATTCTTAAAAATAAAATTATGCCAGTTTGAATTTTCTACCTTTTACCACTTTTCTTAACAAATATATTAGTAGTAATCCCACATCAATTAACATAAAAGTGGTAAAATGGAAAAAATTCAAACTAGTATGGTTTTTTGGAGAATTTAGCCAACTGCAGTGGTTTTTGGGATTAACCCTATTTTTAATTATCATTTTTTTAAAATATTTATTGATATTCATAAATAAATTTTTTTCAAGGATTCAAAATTGGTTTTAAGAGCCATAATGATAACATATTTTGAGTGTTTTATAAAAAATTTAAAATATGATAACATTTTTTTTTTCATTTTCTCTTATTATAAATATATTAATGGTACTTGAAACCAATGTTGAAATGCAGAATAAAAATTTATATGTTTAAAGGAAAAAATAAACTGCATATTAGCAGAAAGTGAAGAGTTGGATTAAGAAAAAAAGCTGCAGGTGGGAATATATGTGTTGATTTGAAGTTGGATGTTGGTGTTGCTTATGAAAATTTGAAGACAAACTTTAATCCATCTATTAAGCACAAGTTTGATCTAAAATAATTTTCTAATGAAAAGGTTTTTGAAGATGAAAACTTACCAGAATTTTACGAGTCTATGTTGAAAATCTACATATCTAAGTTCTTTTAGATTGTTTTGGTGTCATTTTGTAATAGTGAAAATTGAGAGAACTTATTATCACAGTATAATTTTAGAATATTTAGTATTTTTATTCGGTAGTTTTTTCTTCTTTCAAATTAAATATGTTCTCTTCTTTGTTATTTACGAATATATTTACTTGTTTATGAATATATTCTGTATATTTGTTACGTATTTATAATAATAATGGAATTAGTTAAGAAATATTATTTTCTTTGGCTATTTGTACAAATGGTGGTGTGTTTTTGTTTTCCATATTTTTATTTTATTTTATGTTTTAAATTTTTTAACATGAATCTATTAATATTATATTTTTTATATCTTTTACCATGTTTGTATTACTCTCTAATTTTTTTTAAATTGTTCTCCATTTTTTTTTTTTTATATATATATATATATTTTTTTCCTTTTCTTTTATATAGTGGAAATTATTCAAAATGGGTCTTGAAAAGTTTGAGTTATTTTTATTGGCCCATTTTCAAAATAATTCAAAAATAATCTTTCTAAACTTTCTATTTCACCTGATAGGCTGTGCTTCCAAATTTGCCCCCAACTTAAATTAAATTAACAAAAATGCCACTAAAATATATAGATGTTAAAATTAGTTGTGAGAAGACCTAAATACCCTCTTTGCTAGAAGAAATAAAATAAAAACAATTTGATTCAATAGCTTCACGTTGGGATTGTATGACTAGTCTCTTTCTTCTCTTCTCTCTGATTCCTTTCACTCTTTTCCTTTCCTAAATACAAACCCTAGACCCAAACAACACACTCTCTGCAAATGCTCAATCTTCTTCACGCGCAAATCTGCCGACATGAACCAAAATCAGAATCAGAATCAATAGAGAGAAGTAGCAGAGGTTGTGATAAGAATCCGAAATTATTCTCGGCAATCGAGAGAAGGAGAGTTACTGGTATAAAGAGTATAATGAGAGGATTGGTAAGATAATGGAAGATGACATTGAGTCGGAGGTCATATGGGAGCAAAGAGTGAAGGATGTCGAGGCTGAGAAAGAGAGAATATTTTACAATCGGAATTGATTTGTTTGCATGTTGACTAGCTGTGGATGATTCTTCTTTTGGTTTATCTGCCACTATGTCTTCTTTATTTGAGTTATGTACTTCCACATTCTGACCCTGACTAGCTTGTGTCTGACTAGCTTGTGTCTGGCTAGCTTGTGCTTGACTACTATCTGGTGTGATTCCCAGAACGGCCAAAACAGACTTTAGAAGTGACGACTGGATATTTGGTTGGCTAGCATGACCGATCAAAGGACCTTTGATTGGAGGTATTCTATTCAACGCATTTTCTAATTGGGGTGGAGGTAATTGAAGCAATACGCTAAATGACTGAGGTTATGTTAACTGTGCACATTTTAAGAACCCAACCCACAGTTTTGGATACTTCCATACTCATTACCAGTCCTGGCTTTGGTTTCTCCGCCGCTGGTCTTTTGTTTCCTTATCATCTTGGCGTGCTCAGTTTTCTCATTCAAAATGGTTAGATTAAGGTATTTTTTATTGTTCAATTTTATATATAACATTGTTCATAATGCAATGACTGAGAGTATGTGTTAATGATTTATGTAGCTTTATTTCTCGCAGGAAACTATGCCATTAACTGGATTGTCTGTTGGTGCTATTGTTCGTGTTGTTATAGCTTCTGGAGCCAGTATGCAAGAGGCCTTAGAAGTTACAAAAGTCTTGGTTGACGATTGCTGACTTAAAGGAACTACATTTCGTTTTAGGGTATGTTTTTGTTAATGTTTATCAAAAAGTAATATTTGTCATGCCCTGGTGGAGTTTAAGTTAGAATATTTGCACATATTTTCATAACTTGCTAAAATTACGATGCAATTCATATTGATGTAAACTAAATTGGAGTTATTTTGTTTTATATGGTGTTAATGTTTTTGCAACTATGTTGTGAGGCTTGTTGATATGTAATTGAGATTTGTATATTTTGCATTTAATAAAAAGATTTGTAGGCTGGAATTTAGTTTTGTCAATAATGTGATGTGTGTTCACATTTTTGTGAACTAAATTGAAGTTCTTTGTTTTGATTGTTATTTGTATTTTACTATGTTTTATATTAGGCAATTGATCAGTACTTCTTTTTGTATTTTTTTTTCATGTAATTAAAAGTTCTGTTGGCTGATTTTTCTAATATGTCAAAAACATGATGTGCCTTCACATTTTTTTGAGTGAATAGAAATTACTTATTTTGGTATTGCTAATGCTTTACATTTGGACTATTAATCTATATAATTGAAAAACAATATGGTTTAATGTCTAGTTATCCCCACTTTATTTGTTTTTATTCTTTTGTCGTTTTTATCATTAATTAACTTTGAATATAATATGATTGTAGATTACATAAGTAGCGTGTTTTGTTGCCACTATAAATCTATATCATATAGTTAGGTATTATTAATCACATGTATATATATATATATATGTATATATATATATATTTAGTGATGATTAACAAGCATGAATTTTTCTTTATCATAATTGAAATGATGTAGTGTATAGTTGAGGTTGATGAGTAATATTCAGTTCGTACTCTATTTGTTTAAACCTTTATTAGTTTAGAAGGTATCTTTATTGTTATGAGATATGCTTTCATTATTATTTGATTTGTTTGCGTAGTTGTGTGATTTATATTAACATACTAATTTTTTGACGGTGGTTGTTAATGTTGCAGATAATGAAATTTAGAAAGATTTGAAATAATGAAGTCCCCAATTGTTTCAGGAAATAAGAGTTTGCATTTGTCATGAAGACCTCTTTTTGGCTCTAGTTGCACGAGTAAGGAAGAAACGGTAAAATGCTAAGGAAGTCTATTGAGAGTGGTCAATTTAGACAGTTTTACAGTGGTGTGAATAATATGCAGATGTTCTTATATATGTTTAGGTCTTTGTGGTAACAATTTTGTACCTTATGGTGTCATTGGAGGATATGTAAGTTAAGGACACTAATTTTGTGTAGTTTGTGTGTGTTTGTTATGTTTAAGATAAGGAACCCAATTTTGTTTTGTTAACATATTTCTAATAGTCTCTGCCGTTGTGACTTTTGATAACAAATCAGATTTCTGATTTAATATCATTCTGAAATGAAATCATTCAGAAATGTGTTTCCCTTATATTTAGTTTCTCCAATCGAATGTCACCTAATCCTCTGAACTTGTTTAATTGTCTTCTAATAAGTAAGTCGAATTCAGGGGTTATAAGTTTAATGATTCTCTAATTCTGATATCGGATCACATTTTCTGATGTCACATTTTTATGTTTGATCTCACATTAGAATCCATATAACCCCATAACATAGACTACCACAGACACTTTAGTTTTAATTTTTTACTCATCCATAAGATACGTGACGTAATATATATTCATGCTCTCACCTGCTAAAAGCGATTAAGTGTGATGATTTCCCATTTCTGATATGAGATCACATTTTTTTATTTCAGATTTTCGTGTCTGCTCTCACCTCAAAATCAATTTTCCCCATAATTAACTGGTCTTTCTGGCTCGTAATCTTAAGGGCGGCCATTTCCCTTACACTCATGAAGTCTACTAAGGGGAATTGCAAATGCATTTGTCTATTTGAAAGTTTAGTACTACTTGTGTAAGGGACATTTTATACATGGGTAAGGAGTCCAAAAATGGCCAAAACTGGGCTTCTGAGGTGCCATCAGATTTTTGATCTGCAATATTACCGTCTGAGGTCACATAAGAGTCAAATTAACTCATAGATGGCTGGGTAGATCGGCCCCAAATCTTACAAGCCTTCATTTCCCACCCCATCTAACCTATCTTTACAGAAAACATTAAAAAAACTTAGAGGACCCGACTATTGGACTACACTTAAGTACCTACTAAAGTAGGAGTATCACATCTAGTCCCTTACACTCATGAATTCCACTAAGGGGAGTTGCAAATGCACTTGTCTATTTGAAAGTTTAGTACTAATTGTGTAAGGGACATTTTATACATGGGCAAAGCGAACTAGAGTCCAAAAATGGCCACTGGGCTTTTGAGGTGCCATCAGATTTTTGATCTGCCATATTACCGTCTGAGGTCACATCAGAGTCAAATTAACTCACAGATGGCCTGGTAGATCGGCCCCAAATCTTACAAGCCTTCATTTCCCACCCCATCTAACCTATCTTTACAGAAAACATTAAAAAAACTTAGGGGACCCGACTATTGGACTACACTTAAGTACCTCCTAAAGTAGGAGTATCACATCTAGTCCCTTACACTCATGAATTCTACTAAGGGGAGTTTCAAATGCACTTGTCTATTTGAAAGTTTAGTACTACTTGTGTAAGGGACATTTTATACATGGGCAAAGCGAACTGGAGTCCAAAAATGGACAAAACTGGGCTTCTCAGATGCCATCAGATTTCTGATCTGCCATATTACAGTCTGAGGTCACATCAGAGTCAAATTAACTCACAAATGGCTGGGCGGATCGACCCCAAATCTTGCAAGTCGTCTTTTCCCACCCCATCTGACTTATCTTTACAGAAAAAACTAAACAAACTTAGGGGACCCGAATATTGGACTACACTTAAGTACCTACTAAAGTAGGAGTATCACATCTAGTCCCTTACACTCATGAATTCCACTAAGGGGAGTTGCAAATGCACTTGTCTATTTGAAAGTTTAGAACTACTTGTGTAAGGGACATTTTATACATGGGCAAAGCGAACTAGAGTCCAAAAATGGCCAAAACTGGGCTTCTGAGGTGCCATCAGATTTTTGATCTGCCATATTACCGTCTGAGGTCACATCAGAGTCAAATTAACTCACAGATGGCTGGGTAGATCGACCCTAAATCTTGCAAGCCTTCATTTCCGACCCCATCAAACCTACCTTTACAGAAAAAACTATAATAACTTAGGGGACCCGACTATTTGACTACACTTAAGTACCTCTTAAAGTAGGAGTATCACATCTAGTCTCTTACACTCATGAATTCCACTAAGGAGAGTTGCAAATGCACTTATCTATTTGAAAGTTTAGTACTACTTGTGTAAGGGACATTTCATACATGGGCAAAGCGAACTAGAGTTTAAAAGTGGTCAAAAATGGGCTTCTGAGGTGTCATCAGATTTCTAATCTGCCATATTACCGTTTGAGGTCACATCAGAGTCAAAGTAACACATAAATAGTTAGGCGGATCGACCCCAAATCTTGCAAGCGATCATTTCCGACCCTATCAGACCTTTTTATCTAGAAAAAAAAACTTATGAGACCCGACTATTGGACTACACTTAAGTACCTCCCAAAGTAGGAGTATCGCATCTAGCCCTTTACACTCATGAATTCCACTAAGGGGAGTTGCAAATGCACTTGTCTATTTGAAAGTTTAGTACTACTTGAGTAAGGGACATTTCATATATGAGCAAAGTGAACTGGAGTCCAAAAATGGCCAGAACTGGGTTTCTGAGGTGCCATCAGATTTTTGAACTGTCATATTATTGTTTGAGGTCACATCAGAGTCAAATTAACTCACAAATGGCTAGGTGGATCGGCCCTAAGTCTCGCAAGTCTTCATTTCTCACTCTATTAGACATATCTGTATACAAAAACCAAATGCTAGAATCAAAGTTCTCATTTCTATACTTCTGAAAATATGAGATGACCCCTTCAATTTGCTTGAGAGTAGCATCTTTGGACACAATCTTAGATTGCAACTTTTTGCTTACCATATCCACAGAGAATAGAATATCATGCCAAATAACCATACCCACAAAAAATTCAAAACTTTCAAGTGTTTTGACTAAAGATTGAGCATCACTTACTGCTGCTGGGTCATCAGTAGAAACCCTCCCCACTTCCTGCAAAGCTGATCTTATTCGAGGAGTTTGATGCCTGATAGGTTGCACACTCTTTATTCGACTCTCCCAACGAGTACTAGACAAAGGTTTCATAATCAATTTTGGAACTTTGTCAACAAAAATATTCCACCTTTTGGTAGAACGTGAAAATAGTGCATATATTCGTTGTATAACACCAAAGAATGAAAGAGCTTGTGCGCAAGATTTCGCCATGTCACAAAGAGTGAGATTAAAACTATGACATGCACATGGCATATATAATGCTTTGGGGTTAATTTCTAGCAAATGCTTCTGGACGTCTTGGTGTTTCCCCTTCATATTAGAACCATTGTCATAACCTTGACCTCTCACATTAGCAACTTCCAAATCAAGAGAGCCCAATGTATCAATCAATACTAGGGATGAGCGGGACCGGTTCTGGTACCGGTTCTTTGAAGGAACCGGAACCGAATTACCGGTTCCATATTTTTTGGGAACCGGTACCGGTACCATTAGTACTTAGAACCAGTACCGGTACCATTAGTACTTAGAACCAGTACCGGTACCAGTGCAGTTCCGTTACCGATTCTAGTTCCAATGGTACCGGTTATTCAGGTACAGTTCTGGGAAAATAATCAAAATTTTCACAATTATTCCAATTATTTAAATTTTTTTGTGAAATCACTGTTTGTCAAATTTATATTTAGAAAATAATCATTTCAAAACCAATATAATAAAACAAACCTATACATATGAGAAAGTTACTAATGTTCTCAATTAACATTATCAATTTGTTAAATTGGTTCTCAAATTGCATACCAACAAACTCCAAAAGGTTCACTAATAAATTTAATTTGATGTCTAGACAAAGAAAATAAGTTTAAAAGCTCCATAACCTTACAAATAAATTGCGCATAATTTTAAATAATAATAATAATAATAATAATAATAATAATAATAATAATAAGTTTTAAATGTTCTACACGCTTGAGTCTAAACCGCATGGCCCTCTATATTCTATATTTCAATATTTTTAAAAAAAAAATTAATTAGTTAACATACACATAGTAATTTAACATAATTTAGTTGTAATATAAAAAAATAAATTAAAAAATTAAATTAAATTTCTAGGTAGATTGTTCAAGTGAACACATCTAGCACTTCACTTCAGCTCTTAAAACAATATTCTTCAAAATTTCAGGATCATTTCTAATTTCTAAATATATTTGAAATAGCAATATATATATATATATATGATGAGTGCCAAGTCCGTCAATATTTAAAATATCCTGTAAACGACAAATTAATTGTAGTAATCAAGGTCAAATCCACAGAGAACGGTTATCAATTTTGATCTATATATTAACCAAGTTGTATAAACTGAGGGGTTTAAAAAGTGAATTTGAATCGAACACTAAGAACGTAAATATTAACGATCAAAATATTAAAAGATCCAGCTAACCGATCATTTAATTAATGTGTTGATCATTGATTCTAAATATATCTCTATCGAATTTAATAACCATAGTTATAGTTATTGACAACGTGCCTAACAATTAATCTTTTCCTTAGTTATTAGACTGACCGGGTACGACCCTTCGAATCAATCACTAATCTAACACGTAGATTGCAATATGAACTAGAAAAGACCTATGGTCATAGCCAATGAATCAGTACGACAATTCTTGAACTATGATTGTGAAACCTCAATACTACCTAGATTAGATTAATTAGGAATTATCTAACATGCAGTGTATTAGCATACTCAATTAACCAATCGCGCGCTTAATCAATTAATTAAATAAAACTAATATGACCTTAGCTATGGGCACAGAATGACCTTAACTATGGGCACAGAGATTACACAAATATTAAAAGATAAAGCAACGAAGCAAAGATCTCACAACACGAATTAATTAAATCGATCGTTTAACTGGGCAAACTAGTTTAACACCCCATGGGCCAATCAACATCATTGTCTAAAATATGAACTAAACATACAAAAAGAAGAAAACGGATAGCAAAACTAAAGCCTGATTCCTTCTTCAAGTATTTTTAGAAAACAAAAGATCATCTAACCATCCGTTATGCAGAGTAAAATATACTCCGTTAAGAAAAATAATCAATCCCCAAAATCTCCTCAAAATCCTCTCTAATATAATCTCTAATTTTACTTTTATAAGATGTGAAAGTTTGTCTTCAATCCTTGACTTTCTGCATTTTTGGTCTTTAATATCATAAATCTTCATAATTTGCACAAATGCCTCCAAACTGTTCATATTCACAAAAATAGGGCAAATTAGTATAAAATCACAATAATGTCCTCAAAATAATTAATGAAATAGTGCATAAATGTTGCACATATGATGCTTAATCAATATATATATATAAGTGTTGAAACAATTTGATGGTGCATAAATAAAAAAATATTAGATTAAAAATATATTTTTTTTAATTTATTTATATAAAAATTACAACCGCGATATACAATTTGAAAATTAAAAAAAAAAATGGTGAGAGAAGATACCGATATATTTTTTTTACCTAGAAAGAAATTCGCCTAAAATGACTATATTTTATTTTATTTTTTAGAAAAATCGGTTCCATTACTAGTTCTAGTTCGGTTCCAGTTCTAGTTCGGTTTTGGTCCGGTTTCGGTCTAGTTCTAATCAAGGATCCGGAACCGGTACCAAAAAATATAATTTTCGGTACCGGTCCGGTTCCAAATAATCGGTTATTTTTCGGTTCCAGTACCGGTTCTGGTCTGGTTCCCGGTTCTGTAGTGGTTCTAGAAGGAACCATGCACAGCCCTAATCAATACATTGAAAAGTCCTGAGCCTGATGTGTCATCAACCTTCAAGAACTCTATGAAAAACTCCTCCTTTCTCGGAGTATTACTTGACATATTGACACAACTCACGATTAGAGTCATTTGTTCTTCATGGCTCACATCAGGGGTACAATCCAAAATAATAGAAAAATACTTGGCATCCTTTATGATCCATAAGATAAAACTTTTCACAGCATCAGCAAGAAGAGAAACTAACTCATTCTGAATATTATGGCCAAGATAATGATGATGAATTTCATTATTTTGGATGTGCCTAATGTGTTCTTGCATCACAGGATCAAATTTTGCAATCATTTCAATTATGCCTAGAATATTATCATTGCTATCTTGATACAAATTCTCATTTGATCCTCGAAAGGCCAAATTATGTTTGGCTAGAAACTTCACGGCAGCAACTATTCTTACCAAAACCTGTCTCCATCGCTCTTTTTCCTTTGCAATCTCCCGCTGCATAACATCATCAATTGTTTTATTTTTGCTCAACCTTAACCTAAATTCATTCCATGTATTCATATTTGTTAAATGCTCAACATTGCTCTCATGTTCTTTGAGTCTGTTACTGAGATGCCTCCAATCCCTCACTCCATCAGATGCCAACAAAGACTTATTTTGATTTGATTTGAACAACTTGCAAACAAAAACAATATATTTTGTCCACATGTTTAGAGTAAACCAACCACCTTCTATCAACAACCTCACCATTAGTTAACTTTTGGAATAAAAGGCATATGAAAAATGTCTACCGATATCATCCTTAGAAAACTCCATATTCAATTTTCTCACTAGCCCTTTTTCAATTAACATGTCCATTTTCTTATTGTCAAGATTATCCCATGTTCTAGGTTCAAAGATAGATAAAAGAAAATCTTCTTGTTCATCACCATTTGAATTTTCATCCTCTTCATTGACCTTAACTTCTACATTTAAATTAGTTTCACGCTCTTGATCGTGATTAGGTTGTTCCACTTGATCTTCATTGACATTAGTACTGCTAGAAGATGAAAAAAACTTATCTAAAGCACCCCTTTATGATTCAATAAATTGTTCATCTTGTCTTTTTCTTTTCATTTTTTGGGCACCCGACAAATGCTTAGGCGGCATTACGACACCTAAATTATGACATACACATTCAATACAAAATAAATAAACATATTAACACACATCAATTAATAAATTAAATCAAAAATCAAATAAATACTAAATTAAAAAACAAAAAATAAAATAAATAAAATACAATACAAACAATACAAATAGCTATATTTTAAATTTAAATTCAAATTAGTATAAGTTTGAAACACTCAAATTTAAAAATAATTAAATTAATAAATAAATAATACAAATACAAATAACTCTTAATAAGTAAATAAAATTTTTAATTCTTAATTTTTTAAAAAAAAATTATACAAATACAACACATAGAAACAACAAATCTATAATTTATAATTTTATTATATCATATAATCATAAATTAAAATTTTAATTATTTAAACCTAATTTAATATGACAAAATTTGAAAAAAGAAATAAAGAAAACAATACCTAAAGAGAAAAAAGGAGTGGAGCAGTAGGAATAAAAAGAAAAGAGGAGTGGAACAGGAGGAAATAAGAGATTATCGGAGAAGATGGCGGCGACAGGTGGCAACTATTTAAAAGCGCCAGCTGTTGAAAGGCTGGAAGCCTGGACTGGAACTTTATCTGCGTTAATGGTGAAGGACTATATATTTTTTTTAGTATATATGAATGGAGAAGAAGAAAAGTTGTTTGCTATATAATTTACTTCTTTTCAATTCTCTAACTTCAAATGAGATAAATACTATTTATAAAAGATTGTATCTCTAAACTCTCCACATTCTCAAGTATCTCTAAACTCTCCTAATTCTAACTCTCCACCTTCTCAACGAAAAACATCAAATAAATAACAATAAAACAAATTTAATTCTTCACGTTTAAAATGTAAATTAAAATACAAATTAAATGATAATTAAAATAAAATAAAATTCCAATTAATGGCTGGTCCATTGAGATTTGGGAATGGGAATTGACCCGTTTTTTTTAAGTCAAAACAACAACAAATAATATCATTTTATTTATTATTATTATTTTTTTTGAATTATGCTCACAGCTCTGAGGGCCCCGGGCCCTGGCAATCGTCCCTTCCGCCGCCCCTGATCATTGGGTGGGAAGTGAAATTTTTAAAATTCAAACAAAAGATGAAGTTTTGGTTCTAATATTCAAAATTTTGATCAATTTAATATATATATATATATATAAATAATCATCGAAATACCAATATCTTATAGAATAAGAAAATTGTTTTACATCAGTAGTTCATGGTAATGATGAGAATACGGACTATCTAAAAAAAATTCCATCAATACCATCACTACATAGCACTATTATCAGTTCATAAATAAAATAATAAACAATCATAATAGTATATCAGTAAGAATAAAAATGTACGCAGTAATGATTATATTTCTTAATTCTTGTATTTTCCTCAAAGGTCACCCTTATTTCATTCAATGGTTTTCATTAGCTATATTTGGTGTTAGTGGTTGAAATAGCGGTTTGAAGTTATAATTGAAATAGTTGTTAAAATAACGGTTGCAATAATTGTTAATAGTACTTACTATAATTAAAATAACTATTAAATATAAAATTAGAGAAAAAATTATGTAATTATTTTATATGTATATATATATATATATATTTAATCAAAGAAATGCAATTTTATTAACTCAATCAACCAATAAAGTCGCAATTGACACTTTAGAGATTAATTTTTGAGTGAATGATTTTTTTCCAAAGAGACTTCTCGTTATATATTGATATACATGTTGAATTTCAACCCATTACAACATCAATGACTCACTAATTTTGCCTCTAATTGACTAACTCTAATTATAACAATTGACTATACATTAATCACCTTAAGTCTAACAATAGCAATTAGATGAGGGAATCAAGCTGATTATCCTTTGACATTCTCCTTAAATTGATGCTGGAAGATTCATAAGCATTAATTTGTTGATTAAAAAATTATGATGCTAATGGGTCATTGACTTGAAATATCTACAAGCTGAAGAGTTGTAGTAATGTATGGAAAAGTGATAACTTTGTAGTCAAAGACGTCACGAAGAAAGTGGCAATCAACTTCTATGTGTTTAGTGAGTTAATGGTAGACTGAGTTGACAACTATTTAGATAGTACCCGTGTTGTCAGCATGTAAAGGAGTAGGTTGGAGTTAAAAAAAAACAAGTTCTATAAGTAAACCTCGTACCCAAATGATTCCAGATGATACAAGCACATGGAAGGGTGAAACATCATCTCTTTAATAACTTTAGCACATCTCCCACCAAATGCAATGAGTTAGTATGTGTTACCTGAAGTCTTAATGAAGGATTTTCCTTGACACAGTCTCTCAACTACTTTATTGTCAAATGGCAGTGAAGGCATCACAGCACTGCAGGAAACACATTTATCTGCAGAAGTGCAATGTGAAGCATCCTCGTAAAAGAAATCACGAGGAGGTAACATCTTAACGGTAGCCATATAGGGATTCTTGTCTGGTACAGGATCTGCTTAACAAATGGAAGGAGGTTGATATTTAAATTAAGATTAAACATCTTTGTAAAATATCTTACAAATACTTAGATTAAGTAAGGTCAAAGTAATATGGACAGGAATCCTATAGACATACTAGGAAGAAGTCCAAGCCAAATGATCTTTCCAAGATGTTTTCTACCTCCTCTTCTAGACTTATCTAAGTCATCGACGATTCTAACTTTTATCTTTTGAACAATCTTTACATTATCATAAAATAGCATTTTCTATGCAAAGTAGGTTTACTTATCCGTTTTGGATTTCATTTAGTTGATCATTAATGAGCCAAAAATAAAGTCGTTGGATTCTCAAATCTGTTTTGAGTAAAATATTGGTTTTTGGACTATGTTTATGATAATTTTTGGTGCATCTAGTGTTGTTCGTTTAATCTGAAATTTTGTAGTGATGTTCTATTATAAATCTTGAAATAAATATTTTGGTCTCTTCGAAATTTAGTCTCTAAAGTCCCAATATAACTATGTTTTTAAGTGTATTGTATTAGTTTTATACCCACAAAAAATAAACTAATTTGAATTGTAATTTTTGGCCTACTTGTTCAATGTTTTTCATGTACTAAATTTGCATGGTTGATGCTCAAAATGTCACGTCTGTAAGTTGGGGCTATTCGTTTTTGTATTTTGGAAATTTATTTTTCGTTATTTGTATTTTATTTAATTTTTATCTATTTTTCGTTCAAGGCTAAAATGGGTATTTAAAAATGTTGACTTTCCGATTTGATCGCTTATTTTGACTAATTTGACTTTTTGGGCAGTTTTGAAAACAAAAAGGAATTTTGACTTATTTTTTAATTATTTTTCATTTTGGGTTATATTAGAGTCAAAGGGAAATTTGTGAGTTTATGATAATATTTGCCATCAATATATAAAGTAAAATTAGGTTTTAGAAATCACTTTTCAAAAAAAAAAAAAAAAAAAAATTCATTCAAGTGTTCTCTCTATTTTTCTCTCAACTCAAAACCTCGCCGCAAATTTCTAAGTTCTATCTTTCTAGCTTGGGAACTTGATTTTCGTTGTTCTCTTGATTCCAGGTAATGATTTTGATACCCTTCTGATTTAAATCGCTTAAATTTCAATTTGGCACTTCTTGAACGATTTAGGGTTTTCGGATTTGGGGTTTTTTAATTTCAATTGATTTGGGTTTTGAAACCCTTGATTTTCAATACATGTAATTTAGGTCTTTTGGGTTTGATTTGGGATTTATTTTGCTTCTTAATTGCAAACGCTAATTTTCTAAATTTGGGGATTTATTTGTTTTATTCTTGATTTGATTTAGATCAAATCGGGGATCGTCAGCCAGAGTGGTTCGGTGTGTTGTGGATTAGCAAGAAAGTTTAGTAGCCATGCTTATGCTCTCATGTTGTATGTTACTGCTTGTTCTGTGTTTATATGATTAAATTAAATATAAACTGAAAGTCTGAAATCTGAAATTGGATTACTATATTATTGCTGCTACATTTGAGTATGAATTAATTGAGATATATCTGCTAACTTTTATCTATACATCTGTCCGTTTGATTCTATGAATTTGGTGACTATCTGTTCACTCTGCTGCTTTATTGAGGATATATGAATTGATATTCTTAACTGTCTAGTAAACTGGCAATATAACCTCTGTTATCTGTTCAAAGTTCTGTCCTAGATTAATACGATAAAACCAATATGTTGTAAGGAAAACTAGATGTATACATCGATGCGCGAAAGCGTATAGGCCTTGATTGCCGACTTATTTCTGGATGCGACGGCATCATTCTGGAGCGTTGCTCATGTCTGGATGCGACGACATCATTTCTGGGATCTTTAATCCATCTTTGAGGGTTTTACCCTATCTCAGTTTTTGTTCCCGATTTCTATATTTAAGCTAAGGATAGGCCTGGTAAGTTAAACACCATAATAATGTGATAATCCGAAATTTGCTATGTCAAGACTTGATTATGTTATTGCTTTTGAATGTTTGTTATGAACTGCTTTGTTCTCTTTGCGCTGCTTTAATTATTGGGTTCTAACCTTTGAGTAGCATGGAATTGACTGCTAACTGGTCTTAGGTGATAGAAATAGACCCAACTAGATGTTTAGAGCTTTGAATAGCAAAAATAATAACTAAACTAAGTTGAAATCGTGTAATTTTGTCTCTGACCGAATTGTCTACCGAACTGCTTACCGAACTGTCATTTAAATATGACCTTAGGAGTCAAATTGGTTCTCTGGCCGAATTAGGTACTGAATTATCTTCCAAATTGTTTACGGAACTGTCACTTAATTCAGAGTAGAAACTTAAGTAATAATTCTTACCGAACTGTCACTTAAATAAGCTGTAGAACTCGAATAATTTTTCTAGCCGAATTGATTTGCTGAACTCTTTACCAAATTACAATTCAGTAAAACTAGTAATACTCCCTGACCGAATTACATGCCAAATTCCATACCGAATTAATAGTTTGGTGTTGGTCTCTCCCTTTGAAATAATTTGATAACTTTTAAGTTGTTTTCAAATGGTAATTGCAATAATCTGTAATCACTTATCCTAGATCATGTTAAGAGGATTGGAACAAGAGTAATTTGAGTTCTTAATCAACTTGTTTGCTTATGTTTGATACCCATATTTACTAAACTATTATGCATCTATTGCGTGACATTTTGAACTGTTAATGTAATATGCATCCCGTGTGTGCTTGTTGGGCTTTGGCTTACTAACCAGACATCGATAGTCTGACCCTCTATGGTTTTCATTTTTGTTTTGTATAATTGTATCCTTTTGGGATGGAAATTGCTGGGTTCAGATAGTCAGGTGGAGTAGCAGGATATTGCACGCATGTCAGCATCAATTACAATCTGGCATCCATTTTTCAGTTGATTTTTATGCCATTTGACTTTGGTTTTGGTTTAGAGAATTTATGTATTCAGACTTTGTAACCACTGCACTATTTGAATTTGGTTTCTAAATTCTTGGTTTTGGATTTTGTTAAACTTTGCACTTGGATTCTGGACTTATTATACTTTCATTAATGAATACCTTTTGACTTTTATTTCGCATGTTGATTGTATCTGTCTGTTTAGCTCCATTCGTTTTGCATGTGATATCCATTCTCCGCGTCACTTCCATCAGGGTAGGGGTTCGGGTGTTACACAAAATTTCTAGATTTTAAGTTTGATATGTTATCTTTAAAAGCATATAAGTTCCATTAAATTTGGAGGTTATTTACAGGTTGAAATAGTAGTTTAAACATGGACAATTCATGCTACCAAAAATGCACTACTATAGGCTGATTTTTGGGCTGATTTTCTCAATAAATTTCGTCAGCTTATACTTAGTATTTGAAGCTCAAACTTTCTGATTTCAAGTTTGTTATGTGTTCCTTAAAACCATATAAATTGAATTAATTTTGGAGTTTATTTGATGGTTTAACTCTTAGCCCGTAAATGGGCAGTCGAAACTGTCAAAAGCGTTTTCCTTTATAAACTTCTTTTATCTGATGTGGGATTTTATTTGTCCTTTTGTTGTAAAGATTTTTTAGATTTTTCAAAGTGTTTGTTGTTAGAATTAGTAATGTGGTTGATGTTTTGTAATGGGTCTAGATGTGTGTATGTTTTTAAAGTTGATATTTAGATTAAAAGGAAATGTAGACAATGAAGTAATTAAGACAAAGTTTCATATCAATGTTGTTTTCTGATCACAATACGATTTTAAGACAATGATTCGGACTTATTTATTAACTTACTAATTAGTGTATTTTGTTGTTTCTTCCGATGTTTTCACAGCTGGGAAAGGAGCATAAAATCACCTCAATATTCAATAAGGCGTATCTTGAGTACATTTGATGCATGTTTTTTTAACTTAATTTCATGTTCTACAGGGAATAGATGTTGTTGTGTGTGGTGGATGTTCTTATACTTAAGATGTTTAAGTGTTTGTTGTTGATGATAAGGTTTGTATTTTACCTTTGTTAATATGGAAGTTGATGTCTTAGTTTCTTGTTCATTTGATTAAAACTTTTAGCATAAAATTGTTTTTTCCAGACATATTTTGGCATCTTGTGGGTGATATTTGACACCTCATATCATGGCCATTTGATTTGAAATTTTGCAATGATAAAGCCCTATCATTGATCTCTAATTACATGTTTTTATTCACTCAATATATGGTTTTTAAGTACCTAAACACAACTGACTATTCAAGCTATTTGGGACAGTTTTTTCACTTAAAGAAAATAGTCTGATTTACATTTCTAGGCTGATTTTGGCCAGAATTATTATGTGAATTTCATCATTTAATAATTTGTGTTTTGAGCCAAAAATTTTCATATTTGAAGCTTGTTGTATAAACTTTGATATGAATCAAACTTCACTGATTTTGGATTTCTTTTAGTTGATCATTCATGAGCCAGAAATAAAGTTGTTGGATTTTCAAATCTGTTTTGAGTAAAATATTTGTTTTTGGACTATGTTTATGATAATTTTTGGTGCATCTAGTATTGTTTGTTTGATCTGAAATTTTGTAGTGACAAAGTTCTATTATAGATCTTCAAATAAATATTTTGGTATCTTTGAAATTCAGTCTCTAAAAGTTCAAATAGAACTATTTTTTCAAGCATATTGTATTAGTTTTACACCTGCAAAAAATAAACTGATTTGAATTGTACATTCTTGGCCGAATTGTTCAATGTTTTTCATGTACTAAATCTACATGGTTGATGCTTAAAATTTCTAGATTTTAAGTTTGGTTATGTAATCTTTAAAATCATACAAGTTCCATTGAATCTAGAGGTCATTTACTGGTTGAATTAGTAGTTTAAACATGGACAATTCATGCTGCTAAAAATGCACTGCTATAGGCTGATTTTCTCAATAAATTACGTTAGCATATACTTAATTTTTGAAGCTCAAACTTTATGATTTCAAGTCTGTTATGTGTTCCTTGAAACCATATAAATTGAAGTAATTTTGGAGTTCGTTTGATTGTTAAACTCTTAGCTCGTAAATGGACAACCGAAGTTGTCAAAAGTATGCTCCCTTATAAGTGCTTTCCTTTATAACCTGATTATTATATACAAGTAATTATTTATATCCATATAGAGAGGAAGCAGATCATGTTTAGTTGAGCTCAATTAAGATGACATGTGTTTGCTTTCCTTGATTCTTTATATATTGATATGATTTGTTCTCACAAAAAAGTAATGTATTTTTTTTTTCTAAATGCAAGGTATCTTTTTCTCAATCAAGTTGCTCAATATCAACCACTTGTTTTCCAAATGTAGTCAAAATTAAATTGTGAATTGGTGAGTTTTATATACCAACTATTTTTCCTCATATGCTTTATTACTATTATTATTATTATTATTTAATAATAGATATATTTTTCTAGAGGCGTAGATGCATTAGCTAGGTGCTTGCAAATAGGTGTGGAGGATTATTTTCTATTAGTAAGTGAGAAATTATATGTTGTTATAAGTACAAGTAAGTTAAGATAGGATTTCCACAGAATCATTTATCTTATATAGGTGGCTTTTATGTATAATTATAATGTTAGAAAATTTCTAGTTCTATCCCACTTTCTTCCTAGTTCCAAGTTCGATTCAACCAAAACAAGCATACCAAAAACGAACAAACACAATATTTAATGTGGTTTGAAAAATTGGCTAATCCACGGAAAGATAATAACTTTACTATGAAAAATAAGAATTACAAGTCATTCAGACAACACTTTCTCTCCACCATGACGAGACAACCCCAAATCAAAATCTCCTTAATGGCGAGACAACCTAATTCAAAATCTCCTTAATGGCGAGACAACCTCAAATCAAAATCTCCTTAATGGCGAGACAACCTCAATTTGAAATCTCCTTAATGGCGAGACCTTTACATCAACTCAAAATCTCCTTAATGGCGAGACCCTTACATCAACTCGAAATCTCCTCATGGCGAGAGCCCAACCTCAATACTCGAAATCTCCTTAATAGCGAGCCCCAACCTCAATACTCAAAGTCTCCTCAATGGCGAGACCCCAACCCCAATGATCATTACCCCCACTAAGTATGACCCAATCCAATGATCACCACCCCAAAGGGATAAGATACTTTCTTCTTCACAAGACAACTCTATTTATAGTGATCATCAAACATACTTTCCTAATTTGTTTCCTTTCCAACTAAGGAATACAATCAACCAAATTAGGAAAAGCAAATCTTTCCAAAATAAGGAATTAAACAATTAGGAAATAGATCCAAACTCAAAATAGGAAAACCTTCCTAAAAGAAAATCTTTGTGATTCAAGGCAATAACTATATATGCTTATATGCTTTACTTTATAAATGAAGTTGTAGAAGTTATATGGTTGATTTTTTATCTCAATCAACCATTTTTTAGTATCAATAGGACATTAATTATGAAATTGATTGTTTAGCTTGATTAAATGCTTATGGATCGAAGTTGGATGCAAGTTAGTTGATTGTCTAAAGAATATGAAGATGGGGTAGATGAATTCATAAAATTTTCTTTAATGCATATCAAAGATCCTCGTTGTATCCTTTGTCCATGTTTAGATTGAGGATTTACTAAGCGCATTCATCCTTATATAGTGAAAGATCATCTTATATGTAAGGGGATTGATCGTAGTTATACTATATGGACCAAGCATGGTGAGATCAAAAGTGGTTTAGGGAATAACCATTATATGAGGGATGCAGAAGGTTCACAAGGTTTTCATTTATTTTAAGGTTATATACACTAAAAGCAAGTAATGGATGGAGTGATAAGAGTTTTATGGAGTAACTTTAGTTATTAAAGGAGGTTTTACCGGATGATAATGTTCTTCCTACCAAAACTTATTATGCTAATCAAATTTTGTGCTCTATTGGCATGAGTTATGAAAGGATACATGCTTGCCCTAATGACTGCATATTATTTTGAAATGAATATGCAACGTTAGATAAGTGCCATAATGTCTTTCTTCTCGAAATAAGAATGCACATTTTCTTCCCCAACAAAGGTTGCTTGGTATTTTCCTATTATACCAAGATTTAGGCATTTGTTTTGCAATAAACACGATGTGAGGTTATTGACATGGCATGGAAAAGAAAGAATGATTGATGGTAAGTTAAGACATCCTGCAGATTCCCCTCAATGGAAAAGGATTGATCATGAATTCCCAGAATTTGGCCAAGAAGATAGAAACCTACGACTTGCGCTATTAACAAATGGGATGAACCCTCATGGAACTCAAAGGAGCACACATAGTACATGGCTAGTGATACTGATAATTTATAAGTTGCCACCATGGATATGTATGAAGCGTAAGTATATGATGCTAACTATGTTAATTTTAGGTCCTAAACAACCTGGAAATGACTTGGACGTCTGTTTAAGGCCTTTCATTGATGACATGAAGGTATTGTGGAATACATGGTAGAAGTTTATGATAGGTAAAAAGATGAGTCATTTATTTTGAAGGCTATGTTGTTTGGCACCATCAATGATTTTCTAGCATACGGTAATTTATCAGGATATAGTGTGAAAGGCAAGATTACCATTCCAATTTGTGAAGATGAAACTTATTGGAAACGTTTACCCCATTCTAAAAAATTTATTTCTTGGACATAGAAGATTCTTGCCTGTAAAAGATCACTATCGAACTTGGAGAAAGGCCTTTAATGGTAATTCAGAATAATGAAGAATTTCTATGTCATTGACTAGGAAACAAGTGTTTGAAAAAGTAAAGGATCTAGATATCGTATATAGAAAGCCATTTGCGAACGAGTTACCTAAAATAGGTTGGAAAAAGAAGTCTATATTTTTTGAATTGCCATATTGGGAATCCTTATATGTCAGACATTTCTCGGATCTGATGCATATTGAAAAGAATGTGAGTGATAGTGTAATAAGGACGATACTCAATATGCCTGGAAAGACAAAAGATGGTGTAAGTTAAGAATGGATTTGTTTAAAATGGGAATTAGACATGAGTTGACCCCACAAAAGAAGGGACATCGAAAATATCTACCTCCTACATCATATACATTTTGTAGATAAGAGAAGATTGCATTTTTTTAATGTTTGCATGGAATAAAATTGCTAGAGGGGTATTCTTCAAACATAACAAACTTTGTATCAATGAAAGAGTTAAAACTAGTTGGTCTCAAATCTCATGATAGTCACATTCTCATGGAATTTTTTATGCCTATAGCATTGAGATGAATTTTACCTAAAGAAGTTTGAGAAACATTGATTAAGTTGCGTTTATTCTTCAAAACCATTGCATGTAAAGTGATAGATCCTGGAAAATTGACTGCACGACAAAGGGAGGTTGTGATACTCATCTGTAAACTTGAGATGTATTTTCCTTCTTCATTATTTGATATCATGATGCATTTGATCATCCATTTGGTCATAGAGATTCAACTTTGTGGACCTGCATTCTTAAGATGGATGCACCTAGTAAACCGTTATAAGAAAATTTTATACATTGTAGAGGAAGCTATTAAATTTTGTGCAGAGTACATATCTAATGCTACAAGTATTGAACTTTCAAATAGTTGTCATAATGGAAGAACAAATGGAGAGAATATGTTGGGAATGAAATAGTTTACATATCTCATTCAGAATTAGAGCGAACACATTTTTATATTCTGCAGAATAGTGAGGAAGTCAGCTTGAGCAACACAAAAATATATTCAGGGCTGCAAACTCAACGAGAAATGAGAATTGAATATCAAGAACTCACAATCAATTGTTTAGGATGTGGTTAAGAGATCAAATTTGTAGAGAGAGGGAAAGGGATCCAAGTTCAATTTTTGGAAGACTTAAATGACTATCCGAAGGTCCAAAGATGCATGCTTTCTCTTACACTGGATACCTTATAAATGACACTACGTTATATAATAAAGAACAAGATGAACGCAGCGCGATGCAAAATAGTGGTGTTTCTCTAGTTGCTGAAGCTATGTACATATCAAGTGCAAATGATCGAAATCCAATTTATGCTGAAATGTCATATTATGATGTTAAAATGTCATATTATGATGTTATTGAGCCTATATTGGAATTAGATTATATTGACTTTCGTATACCTATTCTCACCTGCAAGTGGGTTGACAATAATAATGGTGTTAAAATAGATGACTTTGACTTCACACTAGTGCATTTGAATAAGACAGGATATAAAGATGGGCCGTTTATATTAGCCACACAAGCTACTCAGGTGTTCTATGTTACCGATCCTTATGATAAAAGATGGAGTGTTGTGTTGCATACAAATCAAGGTACAAAATATGATGAATTCGAAAATGATGTTAAAGATGATGAATACACATCTCCTGAACATATAAGTAGTGACGACACTAACGATATTGGTGATGATGATTATTACATAAGAGATTGATCATAGAGATTATAATGAATTCGAAAATGATATTAAAGATGATGAATACACATCTCCTGAACATATAAGCGGTGACGACATTAACGATATTGGTGATGATGTATTACATAAGAGATGATCATAGAGAAGGAATATGAGTCAATTCATCAATACGTCGTTCGAAAGATCCCCCAGTTTTGCTAGTGGTAATCCACTAAGAAAGAGAAAGAGATGATATATGTTATATTTCTATATTTTAAAATTTTTAATTAAATAAAAATAAACTTGATTTATTTATTATAATATGGAATTATTTTTTTATCCATAAGTAGTTTTATTTTACGCAAATATATTTTTAATATTCAGATATGTAACTACATATTTTTAATATATGATTACCTATATTTTTATTGAGGTAAAAGTCACCCATTAATGCAATTGTGAAGTCAAAATCAATATCCAGGAGAAAAAATATAGAATAAGAGGTGAATTTTTTTTTTCCTTACTGTGATACAAACTATTATTGTAACACTCACCTTTATAATTTAAAGTTTAGTGTATGTTTGTCTCTAAATCTTAAATTAGTTCTTCAGGTTAATGACTGAAAAAAATATTAATTGTTAAAACAACTCATTTTTATAATGTATATTTTTTAATTTTTAACTTAATAATAAATTTGTACAGTTCTCTCAAACACCAGCTTATAGGGTATTTTATAAAAATCATTAATAAAGTGGTGGTTGATTTGATTGTGTGGAGTTAGTGTGAAATAAATTATGGAAGTATTGCTTATGATGGTTTGTTTTCTTGTAGTAGGATATATTATAAATTATATGTAAGCATTGGCAATTAATATTTTATCCACCAAAATCAATTTTAAAAAAAATGTTCAATTACTGTATTTTGCAGTATGATATTAAGATTGTTGTGTATATTAGATAGATTATAAGACTTTCATATATGTGTTTGACTTATTCTTCTTTACAGCCAAATGAAGCAATAATATTTTTCAGTTTCTCTCTATCGATCTCAATTTGCGCTTAATTTTGTTTGTATTTATAGGAAATAGATCCTTCAGATGAGCTCACTAAGGAGACAAGTAAAGATTAAAGACACTAAGAGAGGAGTGACGGTGATGCATAATATTTTAAAGATGAGAGATAGAGGTCAAATGATAGATGTTAATTGGAACCACATCGGACAACCTATTTGTGATATGAAAGAAAACTTTGCAAGTTACATAGGTGTTATCACAAGGCACATTGTGGCCATTACTCATGATGAGTGGAGAAAAGTCCCCAAGTAATACAAGGGACACATGTGGGATGATGTATCAGTAAACTATAATATTTCATACCATTTTTACCCTATGAACCTAAATATTAGTGCTATTTTTTTTAACAGTCTGTATTTTGGATCGAGGAATGTAGGCGGAGATACATGTACATGATTGCTGGTAATAAGCTAAAGACATTTTGTTCATTTTTAACTAGGAATTACTTAGAAGATAAAAGGAAAAAATGGTTGGAAGATCCACCTATGGAGCCGCCTACTCTCTATCATTACATTCAGAGAGATGTGTTGGTGCAATTTATGCAGAAATAAATGAAGGGAGACTTTTAGGCACTTTCAATATATAATAAGTATTTGATGTTTAAAATATATCATTTATCTTATCTACTAATATCTTACTTATGTCTAATAGAGCATTAGCAAGAAAAATCGTAAAATAGCAAAAAATCTCACGTATCCATATAGAGGATCACGTCAGGGATATGCTAGAATTGCTTAGGAATTGGTATGAAACTTCAATATTAAATTAAACACTTTATAATTATCATTGACTTTATAATTATAGTAAAACACTACATTTTGTTGATGGTCTCAGAGTCTATTCGTACGGGTTTACAAGTTTTAGAAGTTTCTCGATCTCAAGTTTTACAAGTTTTAGAAGTTTCTCGATTTCAAGTATGGAAGCAAGCTAGAAAGTCAAAAAATGAAACATTTGATAATGAAGAAGTAAAAGCGGTTGTGGATAAAATTGTGAGTATAAATTTTATGGATTATTAACTAAACTAATATGTATACATATGACTAATTCTATTTCTTATAATAGGATGCTCTGAATGAAAAGGCAAGCCAAGGTGAAGTTCAAGATGAAGGTCGTGATGACATACTTAGACAAGCCTTAGGGAAAAAGGATTATCCTGGTTGTGTACGTGGTGTTGGATTTGGAGTGTCGTAAAAAGTATATTTTGGATGACAAAATTCCTCTATAGAGAATGCTGAGCAAATGAAAGCTATGAAAGAATAGATGACAGTTCTCCGAGCACAAATGTCTTTGATGGTGCAATAGATGGCTAGTATTGTGAAAGAGAAGCAAGTAGTGGAAGAAGTAATAGACAGTGGCCATGCTAGTTGTACGGTTGCACTACCAGAGGTAATTAATATAAGTTATTAAGTTTTAGAGAACAAAATAGTTTGAATACTAGTTTTACTAATGATAATATTTTTTTAGGGAGTTCATAAATGTAAGCTTGCTTTAGCGGAGCCAGAATATTGAATAGTTACACTTGGAACAATGTTTAAAACTTCAGATTCTATGAGTTTCATACTCAAGCTATCCCTCTCAATCACACAAAAGTTTCTATTGATGTAGTCAAAGAAAATGATGCTTTATTACTATTTCCAGTTAAAGCAGATGATGTTATGACAAATGGTAATGCGCTAGAAAATTTTGTTGCTCGGCTAAATGAGCTCATTGTCATAAATTCTAAGGTAAGTTATTAATTTTTTTTATAAAGTTGATTATAAAAAATTGCTAATAATACTAATTATTCGTTTGAAAATATTTCAGGGTCCTACTGCTTTCGACAACTCTTAAAAGAAGATTGAGAGGAAAAAAACAAAAGGAAAGAAGGTCATGTCATCAAAGCCTAAAGTACCCGATTATTTTATCAAATCAATGCCTCTATGCAAGCATCAATAAAATTAAGAGATGGTAGTCAATTGTCTATTAAATTTGATGAGGCTATTATGAACCAGGGGTGTACCGAATCTATTAACAGGGAAGAAGTATCTACACTGTTAGAAAAACATGAGATTGACATCTCTAATGTATCTATATATATAGAAGGTATATTATGTCTTTATCATTATAAACTATAAAGAATCTATTTGAAAACTTGAAATTTTATTGAATACAGGTTCTTATGGGAAGATGTGGTGCTTCAATTTAGATATAATAAACATTTAGTCTTTCTATCACCTCATGCAATATCATTTGTTCATGCAAGATCAGAAAATCCAGTGAACTATATTGCATCGACAATAGAAAAGAAAAACACAAGCACCAAATGTCTTATTTCTATCTCCTCACAATGGTGGGTTAGTTATACTTATTTACGCTTAGTTAATATCATTCATTTGAAACTTGTTTTGTGAGTATATTTATACTCTATTATATGTATTATTGACGAATAATTAGGTTTTGTTGGCAATTAATATCAATTCAAATATGGTATATTTTATGGACCTGCTTCATGACGAATACTCCCTACAACAAGACATGAAAAATATTATGGAGACGTATGATTTCCTTCGACTTTACTATTATTCTTAACTTTACTTTTTTATTATTTTTTATGTTATGCAAAATGTTTTTAGTGCATTACATACTATAATAGGGAGAGCAGAAAGACATCATACATAACTTAACTAGATTAAGATAATGGTAAGTGATTTTAATTTTTATTATTTAAATCTTAGACATTCCTTATAACTAAACCACTTATTTTTTTTTATAGTGTCCAAAACAACCTAATAATATTGACTGTAGATACTATGTCTTGCGAATGATGAAAAAGATTGTCATTAATGGTCAAAGTGAGATGCCTATTACAGAAAGTGTTTGTATGCATTTTCAAAAGTAATAGAAGTGTGTAATATAATGTGTAATAGTTTTATTATACATAGATTGTAATGTATTGCATTTTTCTTTGTAGTGATACAATAACTGTGGCCAAGTTCCATATAATCAGCAAGAGTTAGATGATGTTCGATCTGATTGGTCTTGGTTGTCATTCATTTCTTTGTATAAACTTTATATGATATAACACAAAGATTAGCTTTTTCTTACATTAGTTATGTGATTTCATTATTATTATACTATAATGTATTAGTAATAGCTATTATCAACACTTTAACAAAATCATATAAACAATTCTTTATATATATATATATATATATATATATATATTACAGAAATTGGTTTTTGGATTGTTCTTTAATTATTATTTACAATTTTTTTTAAGAACAGTTGTCATGAATATTTTGATTTATCGATCTATCAATAAATAAATATCAATTATAATAGGATTTTATATATATATATATATATATATAATCAAAGATAACTATTTTTTTAAAAATCGTTATTAAAAGATAGCAACCTTAGATAACTGCTTTTAGTAACAGATATCTGAAATTATCTGTATAGATAACAATTATTAAAAATCGTTATCTAAAATTATCTGTATAGATGGCAATTATGAAAAACCATTATTAAAAGTGGCTAACCTTAAATACCATTTTTTTAAGATTTGGTATCTAAGATTCTATAATAGATAACATTAACAAAACAATAATCTAAATATTAAGATAACATTTTTGGAACAACTATCTAAGGTCTAATTTAGATACCAGTTTAATAACTCTTATCTAAGGTCCCCTCCTAAATACCACTGACATAAATAAATGTTGAAACTGTTATCTAATAAGTAAAATAACTGTTATTTAAACCCAATTTTCGTGTAGTGGTTTCAATAATCAACACTTACATTGAATAAGTTGACTTAGCTGGATGTTTAAATATCATTGATTGTTTTATCTATTAATTTCATTTTTAATTTAATTGTTCATATATTCTACACCCCCAATTTTATTTGATTTGGTTTTGACATTTGCAATTATTGATTTTCGTTCTCTGTAGGATCGACCATGTTTGCTACAAATTTATTTGTGTTACAGGTTAATTTAATATTGACAGATTCGACACCTGTCAACTTTTGCCTTGAGCATCAACCGGTTATTCAAAATAAAATAATAACCTATAAATAATTTCTATGTTAGACCAATGTCATACAAGGTTAGCTTATCAGGAAAAACCGCTCTAATAAATGACAAAGCTAAGATAGAAGCAGCAATTTCATCATTAAAAATCTCATAAACCAAGCACTCATCCCACGTAAATGCACCTTCGTCAAAAAACCTATAAACTAACCAATCACTCATGCCTTCCAGCGATTTCATATTCATGTAAAAACTATCATTCAACATAATCCATGATCAGCCCATATATTAACAAATCTACTATTACTAATACGCCATCTAAACCCCCTCAATAGCATTCTTAGTAGCAATAATACTCCTCCAAATCCAACTAGAATTATGGCAAATACCACCATATATTACCTCCTAATGTGAAAAATATTAAGCTTTGAGAACTCTACTCAGAAGATATTCAGATGCTGCAATAAGATGCCATATTTGTTTACCCAATAACACAAGATTAAATGTGTATAAATGGCGAAAACTCATACCTCCTGCACTCTTGATCCTACACATGCGCTCCCAACTTAACCAATGAACATTATTCTTCTCATCAATAGATCCTACTAAAATGAATTCATCATCCTCGACAACACATAACAAAGAGAATAAGGAAAAAGAAATATACTTATACAATATGACGATATCGCCTGAACCACAATTTTAAGCATAACCTCTCTACCCACCTTAGACAGAAATAACTTAAACCACCTCAAAAAAACACTTCCTAACATTATCATGCAAAAAACCAAAGACAACATTCTTACTTCGCCCAATCAAAGAATGGAGCCCTAGATAAATTATCTAAAGGTAAAGAGACGCTCAAGATATCTGAGACAACAGCTTGCCTCTCCCCCAAACATTTGAACTATAAAACACGGTTGATTTTTTATAATTAACTTCCTAGCCAGATGCATTCTCATATATCACCAATAAATTCTTTACATTATAAGCCTCCTCCAAAGATGCCCCAGAAAAAACTATCATTAAAAAAAAGTGTGATGTAGAAGGAACCACTCGTGTAGCCTTATACTCATGGACAGAACTTAAATTCTCAGCATTCCGAAATAAAGCACTAAGACCCTCTGCATAGATAATAAATAAATAAATAAACAGGGAGAAAGTCGATAACCTTACCGTAAAAGCGTTGGTTTAATAAGACCAACCAAATCCTCATTTACCAACACAAAATACTACACACTTGTTACACACATAATCACAAGCCGAACAAATTTCAACAGAAAATCCATTTTAATCATCATCGATTCCATAAAAGGCCAGTCAATCATGTCGTACGCCTTACTAATATATACTTTTAAGGCAACATTTTTATTCAGTCCCCAACGTTGGCACTTCATCCTATGAATAAACTCAAAAGTCAAAATCACTAGCAGATTGAAAGGGCAAAATAATTTTATCTAACACAAGCTTCAACTTATTAGCCAATACCTTCATGACAAGCTTGTAAAGAACATTGCAAAATAAAAAATAAAAAAAAAAATAAATCGGTCACAAATCTCGAACCGACTCAGGCTTAGGTATTTTTGGAATTAATACAATATTTGTAGCATTCTGTTCATCAAGAAATGTTTCTTCATCAATCCATTTCTGAATTATGACCGTACAACGTCCCCACCCGTACATATCCAAAACTATTGATAGAAGATTGGATAAAACTCATGGGGTATATACTTTTATCCGGATGAGGGGTGTATTCATGTCGAGCTGAGTCTGAGCTCGTATATACTCGGGCTTGGATCATTCAACAAAAGTTTAGGCTCAGACTCTCCTCGAAGCTCGCCAAGCTTTTGGTATTCAAGCTCGGGCTCAAGCTCATGAGCTTATATAAAAGCCCGGGCTCAGTTCGAAAGGTCGGTTCGTTTAAAAATATTAAATGAAATATTACTTAAATATATTATTTTAATATAATTTTATTTTAAAAAAACATAAATATATAATATACTAGGCTTATTTAGGTTTACTAAGCTCGCGAGCTTTTAATTTAAAGGTTTAATTTGTTTAAACTCGGACTCGAGCTTGATTCCCCGAGAAACTTGTTTGAATATGAACACGAGTCAAGTCTGAACTTTTTACTAGCCGGCTTAAATCATTTCTAGCCGTGGTCTAAATGCATTTGGAATATTTCCACATAAAGCTCGTCTTCTAGAAATGGAGAATTAAGAATTATATTATCATTCTCATTAATAGCACTATCAACCAAGCTCACAATCGAATAGACAACAACAGCACCCGTCATAAATAATTGAGAAAAATAATCAGAAATAATAGAGCGCATAACCTAATGGTCCTCCGGCTAAACACCAAAAGAGACATGCATCCCTGTAATAGTATTCAACTTAGCTTGTTTAGAAGCGACACTATGAAGGAAACACGTATTCCTTTCACCAAACGCAAGCCACAGTGAACGAGACCGCTGCTATCAATAAATTTATACCTCCAACGTACCCTAATGGTGTTAGTAACGCCCACATCAATTAGAGAAAGAAAAAACATTAGTAGAAATTTTAGAGGTCCACACATGTACCGTTAAAATTCATTTGAAATTTTATCACAAGCACTGTATAGAGTCTCTATAAACACAGATGAGATATCATCATAACAACCACCCTAAGACCAGTACCGTCTTTATAGTTTTGAAGGCCCCGGGCAAATGTGCTATAGTAGGCCTCTTTAAATTATTTTTTTTTCATTTTTAATATGACGATCAATAGAGTAGATATGAGTACTAGTATTCAATACTATAAATTAACATGACGATCTATGAAATAAACAAATTCGGTACTACAAATTAAAATAGCAATAATATAAAACTAGTCCAGTTACATCAAATTAATCCAGTTTTAGTGCTTCATAAAAAAGTTTCTTCGGGCATTTCTTGATGCAAAATCATTAAGAACAATCTCAAGATCAATATTGTCCAAGACATCTCTCTCAATGCAGCACATAGCCAAGCCATTCAATCTATCATGCAACATTGTTGACCTCAAACAGTTCTTCAGTAGTTTCAATTTTGAGAAACTTCTTTCAGCTGAGGCTACAGTCACAGGTACAGTTAGGAGGATCCGATAGGCAATAGAGACATTCGGATAGAAATTAATGGCTGTAACAAACTGAAGAATCTCGAGCGGTGTCATCAAATCATTCGGCAAGGTTGCTTGCAACACCTTTAGTTCAGAGAAAAAATCATCCAGATCAACATCACATGCATTATCATGAGAAAAAGCGTCTGCAAATGTAATGCAACATTTCCGTAGATCATTATTATCCAATGATTTCAGATTTTTTGAGTTGAACAAGAAACCAAACATCTTTTCAAATGTCTTCAGTTGTTCAAATCGACTAGATAATGAAGCAATTGCTGTGTCAACGATCACTAGAAAGTAATTAACTTTGAAGGATTCCATAGCTGATAGTTCTATATCTTCATATTGATCATTGATTTCATCAAAATGCTTTTTCCTTTTACCTTGACGTTTTGTCACAAATTTGGGCTCTATACCCATATCAGAAGCAATGGATTTTGCAATTTCAATGCTAGAATAAAAGTTCTCATTTCTGTACTTCTGAAAATAGGAGATGACCCCTTCAATTTGCTTAAGAGTAGCATCTATGGACACAATCTTAGATTGCAACTTTTTGCTCACCATATCCACAGAGAATAGAATATCATACCAAATAACCATACCCACCAAAACTTCAAAACTTTCAAGTGTTTTGACTAAAGATTGAGCATCACTTACTGCTGCTGGGTCATCAGTAGAAACCCTCTCCACTTCCTGTAAAGCTGATCTTATTTGAGGAGTTTGATGCCTGATAGGTTGCACACTCTTTATTCGACTCTCCCAACGAGTACTGGATAAAGGTTTCACAGTCAATTTTGGAACTTTGTCAAGCAAAATATTCCACCTTTTAGTAGAACGTGAAAATAGTGCATATATTCGTTGTATAACACGAAAGAATGAAAGAGCTTGTGCGCAAGATTTCGCCATGTCACAAAGAGTAAGATTCAAACTATGACATGCACATGGCATATATAATGCTTTGGGGTTAATTTCTAGAAAACGCTTCTGGACGCCTTGGTGTTTCCCCTTCATATTAGAACCATTGTCATAACCTTGACCTCTCACATTAGCAACTTCCAAATCAAGAGAGCCCAATGTATCAATCAATACATTGAAAAGTCCTGAGCCTGATGTGTCATCAACCTTCAAGAACTCTATGAAAAACTCCTCCACTCTCGGAGTGTTACTTGACGTATTAACACAACGCACGATTAGAGTCATTTGTTCTTCATGACTCTCATCGGGGGTACAATCCAAAATAACAGAGAAATAGTTGGCATCCTTTATGATCCTTAAGATAAAACTTTTCACAGCATCAGCAAGAAGAGAGACTAACTCATTCTGAATATTATGGCCAAGAGACTAACTTTTCACAGCCAACAATGACTTATTTTGATTTGATTTGAACAACTTGCAACAAAAACAATATACTTTGTCCACATGTTTAGAGTAAACCAACCACTTTCTATCAACAACCTCACCATTAGTTAACTTTCGGGAATAAAAGGCATATAAAAAATGTCTATCAATACCATCCTTAGGAAACTCCAGATTCCATTCTCTCACTGGACCTTTTTCAATTAACATGTCCCTTTTCTTATTGTCAAGATTATCCCATGTTCTAGGATCAAAGATAGATAAAAGAAAATCTTCTTGTTCATCACCATTTGGATTTTCAACCTCTTCATTGACCTCAAATTCTACATTTAAATTAGTTTCATGCTCTTGAGAAGGTTGTTCCTCTTGATCTTCATTGACATTAGTATTGCTAGAAGATGAAAAAAAAATTATCTAAAGCACCCCGTTGTGATTCAATAAATTGTTCCTCTTGTCTTTATCTTTTCCTTTTTTGGGCACCCGACAAATGTTTAGGCGGCATTACGACACCTAAATTATGACATGCACATTCAATACAAATTATAAATACATATTAACACACATCAATTAATAATTAAATAAAAAATTAAAATTAATAATACTAAATCAAATATAATAATTACTTAATATTAAAATAACAATCAAATTAATAATATAAAATACAATACAAATAACTATATTTTAAATTTAAATTCAAATTAGTATAAGTTTGAAACACTCAAATTTAAAAATAATTAGATTAATAAATAAATAATACAAATACAAATAACTCCTAATAAATAAATAAAATTTTAATTCTTAATTTATTTTTAAAAAATATTATACAAATACAACACATATAAACAACAAATCTATAATTTATAATTTTATTATATCATATAATCACAAATTAAAATTTTAATTATTTAAACCTAATTTAATACAATAAAATTTGAAAAAAGAAAAGAAAAGAAAAGAAAAAGAAAACGATGCCTAAAGATAAAAAAGTAGTGGAGCAAGAGGAATAAAGAGAAAAGATGAGTGGAACGGGAGGAGATAAGAGATTACCGGAAAAGATGGCGGCGACAGGCAGCAGCTGTTGAAAGACTAGAAGCCTGGACTGGAACTTTGTCTGCGTTAATGGTGAAGGACTCTATTTCTTTTATTATATATGAATGGAGAAGAAGAAAACCTGTTTGCTATATAATTCACTCCTTTTTTAATAAGATAAATAGAATTTATAAAAGATTCTATCTCTAAACTCTCCACGTTCTCAACTATCTCTAAACTTTCCTTATTCTAATTCTCCGCAAACATCAAATAAATAACAATAAAATAAATTTAATTCTTCACTTTTAAACTATAAATTAAAACACAAATTAATTTTTTTTTTAATTATGCCCACTTCGGCTCTGAAGGGCCCCCTCCATGCCGGGCCCCAGGCGGTCGCACCTCCGACAGCCCCTTAGAGCCGGCCCTGCCTAAGACCATTACCATCCACACATGTACGCTTATTACCTTCCACCATAAGCAACTCATCACCTTCTCCATCCACAACCATATACTTCATGATTAAATCACTTTCTTGATATTCATTATCCCCGACCCCTACCAACACCTATACCAGCCCGCACACCCTCAATACTTGGACTAGCTCTTAATGGATTTGTAACATCCGCAATTTAGGCCAAATTTAAAATTTTTGCATATTTATTTTTTAAAATTTCACGATGGAATAAATCAAAAATAGGCAATGATCAGATTAAAAAAATTATTTTGAGACAAAAAGTCTAGGATCAAAAATCTTTATTTAATTTGAAATTTAAATATTAAAAATTGACTTTGAAACCAAAAATTGATCATTATAGGCAAAACTTGATTCAACGGGACGTTTAGAGATTATTTAAATTCAAAATTGAGGAAAAATATTAATTTTTGGTCAAAACATCCATTTTTAGTAAAATTATCATTTTACCTCTATTGAGTGAACCTATCTACTTTTGACTATATCAATAGTTATTTTAATATCGAATATCATTTCGGCAAGTGTGTCTTTAAAGGTATTTGAAAACACTAGAGTTTTGAGACTTGAGAAACTTTGTAATGTTGTCATTTCATTGATTACTTCTTGTACAAGAAATGTCTTGTGTCTTACCCTGGGTAACAAAAGTGTTACGTTAGGTCAATGTCTTTTTGAGTCGTGTTATTTGAACTAGGTGGAGTTTGGCTCTAAAAGGATTGTCTTAATTGATCTTCTCTTGATTGATTGATCATCTCTTGATTGATTGATAGATTGAATGATCATCTCTTAATTGATTGATAGATTCATTGATCGACTCTTGATTGATTATCATGATTGATTAATTAAGTAAATGATTACCTTGATCAAGTGATTGATTGCATGATTAATTGATTTTATAATGGTTGGTGATTACGTAGTAAGATAAATTTCCACTTACACTTAATTGTTCATAAGCATGATGAAAATGTAAATAACCTTAATAATTGGTAAATCATGAAATGAACATGAATATGCTACGTGACATGTTATGATTATTGCACTAGCATGAATGGATGCTATGGATTGATTGTGATTGCCTTCTATGCAGTGGCGGAGCCACGTGGAGGGTAGTGGTGTCACTTGACACCACTGCTTTTTAGAGAAAAAATAATTTATTATTTAAATTTCTATATAAAAAGTTATAATAATAAAATTCATAATTAAAGACACCACATCATTTTGGAGATGAACCCACATGGATTTGATTCTAGCTCCGAAACTGCTTCTTTGTATTAAGGTGAGCTTAGAGATGCTCATAATAGAGATGCTCATAATAGAGATGCATGTAGTGTGAATGCATTTAGGGATGACAGTTTTACCCGAATACCTATTTACTCGTGGATATTCGCTCGCTTTAATCGGTTATGGGCATGAAATTTTTCCCTAATGTCTGCTACCCTTTATTGATAATACCCATTTACTAATCGGGTAGGGTATGGATATACGTGTGTGTTACCCATTACCCGTTTAAAATAAATAAAAGAATATTAATATTTCAATCAAAATAAAATAATTAACTTCAATAAATATACCATTTACATTTGTGCAGAAAATTCAACTATTTATTTTTGTTTGTGATAATGATATTGTGTGGATTTGAATATTATATTTTTAACTTTTAATTAAAATATTTTTATTTGGTTTTATTATTTTATTTTATTTTTATTTAAATATCAACTATTTCATACATATAGTATTATAAGTATCATGTTTTATGTTGATACAATATAAATACATAACGACGACAATAATAATAATAATAATATTATTATTATTATTATTATATATTTTGCATAAAGCACATTATTTTAAAAGTGGAGATGAATTTGAAAATTTTATGAATTATTTATGGTTAGTAAAATGACGGATTGAATATGGATTATAGGTACTTTGAACCCTGTGAATTATCATGTGAGTTGTATTTACATATTAATCAACCAAACTTTTAAATAAATAGACTTTGAAAGACAAAATATCTATTGTAGCAAACTAGATGAATCTAGTTGTCTTTAAAAGAAAAATTCCTTGTAAATTCTCATTTTCTCAAGTTGTTTCGAACCTACTTCCAACCTCTTAATGGTATTTTGATATCAAATAATGTTTGAAAAACATTATATCAAATTGTATTTGAACCAAGTAGGAACTTTAGATTTTGAAAACAATCTATACTTGTTATGCAAGAAACATTCCTTAATGATCTTAAAATGATATTTTCATACTTCTATATTTTAATGAATCACTAATGAACTTAGTGATCGGAATCTTACTCGATTGACCATGGTTGACCGGGTTGACTTCGATCGAAGTAGGCTATCTTGTTGCAAGGGTTCGTTTGGTACTTCCGCGGCTTGTCTTTGGACCTTACCAAGGTTGACTAAACATTACTTGTGAAATAAGTAACCATCCTTATCGGGTACCAAGTGTCCAAATTGAATTTTAAAGTTTTGAGATCCTTAAAAATGGTTTTATATGTGTCAATATACGTGTGAAGGTTGTGGCCTTCAAATTGTTAGGTCAAATGGACTAATGGTGGGTGTTGGTTGCATATGTGATTGTGTGATTGGTTTAATTGATGGGATAATGTCTTCACCTAATTGTGAACCTTATAAATATGGAAAATGGTTAGTCCACCAAACTAAAATGGATATATATATATATACTATGTTTTCATGGTATGTGATTATAATCTATGCTTGATAGGCATTGTATGTTTTTGACTTCATTGTATTAAGGTGAGCTTAGAGATGCTAACAATAGAGATGCCATGTTGTGTGTATGCATTGCATTCTAATTACGAAGACGCATTTGTGTGTGAGTGTTTGGGACATGGAATGCGGACTAGGTATTGTTGCCTAACACCCCTTCGTTGTTCTTTTTGTTCTTTTTCTTTTCCGGAATGGGAAATTTTGTACAGGTACGATCGAGCAGGGCACGAAGATTTTCATGATATAGGCATTCATCATGGTCATGAGTTTCTTATATAGTTATTTATTATTTCAAAATCTCTAGAAACCATGTATCATTTGAATGGAAAGATTTTAAAGTTTTGATGGGCCTTTATATATGTTATATTTCTATTGTTTTAATGTTGAACCTATGTAAAGTTTTAACCAATTGATTTTTACAATATCATTATAAAAATAAAAAAAATTAAAAATATATTGTTTACGCTCCCGCACTCGTGTTACAAAAATATTCATGTGATATTGATTACTTATTTATGAATTTTGAAGTAAATACCTATTTATATTTTATGAAGTCAAGTATAATTAAAAGGTCGAATAGAGAAAAGGTTTTGGTAGCGTTCACACTCCGCATCCTACTGTACAGGGTGGGGGTTGGACGTTACAAAAACAACTATAACTGCATCGAACCCCGTAGTCATCTGCATCAAAAGACACAAGCTTACCCAAAAAATCTCCAAGTTATTTTGCTAACCACCGCTGATTTCATCCATGGATGGACCAAAATCCTGAAAAATATAATGAAACATCCCTTGGAATTTGATCATGTATAACCTTAGAAAAAACCAGAAGTTGATTGTTAAAAAGCCAAAGATAACCGGACTACACTAGAATAAAATTAATATGATGAAAAAATTGAAAAGCAAACACTCTCATATCAATATCCGTAATATTAACCTGCCGCCCAAGTTGTCATACACTATTCATGGTGGATTTCATTGTAAAAAAAAATTACACACCTATTTCAATAAAAGTCGTCCAACTAATAACAAAGACTTATTGAACTCGTCCTCCTCCGAAACAATAAGAGCATAGTTACAAGCTCCTCTTACTCAACCAAAATTAGTCGCCACAAATCATTCAAATCTTCTATTGCCATTATACTTTAGTGTAAATGATAGCGCTCATGCAAAAGTAAGAAGTTCACAAGCAGAGTGCAAGAATCTAATTTTAATAAGTTATCTCTTATAGCCGCACATCATCCAAATTTCCCATCATCATACCTAGGGTTTTTAAAATTGAAAATTGATGTGCAATGGATGATTAGACATATATTTATTAATATTAAATATAAGAGTATTTTGATAATTTAAAAATAGTGATTTGAATAATGTTATGAGAAAAACTACGCTAAATAGCATTTTCTAAATCACTACATGAATCATTAAACATTAGTTTAAAATACTAATGAATACATCTATTTTTATGAAATGCTACTAAACGGCGGTTCAATTCGCTAACATCCCATAAAATTGTAATGTTCCAAAATTCTTATTTCACAATAACTGTAAACATAACTTGAAGTATAAAACATAGATTCAATTACTTCGACAGTAAAGCAAGTTTGTGATTAGAATTGGATGGTTTTCTCGTTTAACACTTCAATTAATCTTATTAATGTCAAGTCAAGACATTGACCGAGCACATAATGTGTATTATTTGTGTAATTTATACCATACTTTTTTTTTTTGGACATATTTGATTATTTGCCATTAATTTGACTTGTTTTGTTAATTTTGTGCAATTGGAGTTGATTTAACAATTCTAAGGATTTTGAGGGCTGTTTTGAGAAATTATTGAATCAAGCAAAAGTCAAACAGCAAATTTCTAAATGATTTCTTTTATATTTGGACTTTAAATTATTAGTTAGATTTTTTTAGGAGATTTTGTGGGTTTATTTTCTACTCCTATGTCTTTAGTTTTAATATCTATTGTTTGTTGAGGAAGAAAACTAGGTACTTTCAGTTTTAATTTTTGTTCTAGTTTCATTCTGAGTTTTTGTTCTCCTTTGTTCTTTAGTTTGAACGTATAGTTTATAACGATGATGCTATCTATGATCATAGCTAGCTAAGTTATTATAATCTAGTAAAGTCGATTAGTTATTATTATCTGTGCTGTGAGATTTGTGCTTTAATATTTATTTCTGCAGTATTTACATTGCTTCACTGTTATTCATGGTTTTGGCTGGATGTATTTATTTATTTCATTAGTTAATTCGGTAGGTTAATTGATCAATTAGGTTAATACACTACTAATTAACAAGATTAAATACGTAATAGTTTAATTGAGTTAACATAGGTAGCAAACAGTGTGATACGTTGTGCTGTCTGGAGTCCTTAATTACCTCACAGGTTATTCATAAAATTTAAATTGATTAAACCGTTATTTGTTGTTCGACCCTATTTACTACTATCTTTAGTATTTAGCAGGATTATTTCTTTTTATTTTTGACGGACTCGACACATGTTACATGTGCAAAATAAAAGCTTAGGCTATGGTTGTATTGGCGGGTGTGTTACCCAATGAATACAAATTTTGGATAGAAAGGATTTTGAGACAATTTATTTTTCAATTAAAATTTTAAGTTGGTATGGTTACATAACGTTATTTCCAAAAACCTACCATAAGTATATTGGCCAAAATCTACAGTTTTTTTTAGCCAAAAATCTATTTTCTAATAATCTCTATCCATTTTACTATTCATCCGTCAATAGATAGTAACCCGAAGTTTTTTCGTAATCTTTTAGTTTTAAAAAAGAATAATTTTTTTGCTTTGTAATTATTTTTTACTTTAAAAAAAATTAAAATTACCAAAATGTCATTCGGTTATTGGTCATTCCTTTCGGATGAACAATAAATTTCCCTTTCAGATGAACAATAAAATTCTCTTTCTGATGAACAATAAAATGGATGAAACTTTCCTAAAACAAAATTTAAATTTTGAACCAAAAATAATTATAAAAAAAAAATGTAAATTTTTTACGAATATACTCAGGTTTTTTTAAATATCCAGATTACATAATTATATATATATATATTATACCCAGATAATAAAAGAAATAAATAATAAAAAAAATAAAAACAAACGAATAACAATAAGGCAATCTGGACGAAAGAACGTGGGCTCATTTTTTTCAATCAACATCAAGCACACATACAATGCACAAATGACACCTGAACAACACAGCCCATGAATTCAATCTTATCTAAGCTCAATCAACATCTGCAGATAAATTAATAAACCCAAATTTATCAAAACCATATAGAAACAATTGGAAGATGACCCATATACATATATGTGTACACATAATCTGCAGCCTCATTTCATTTTTTTCTTTTCCTTTTTCGTTTCCCTGCTAGGCTCTGCTGATCATCAAAGAAGCTTCATTTGTGAATTGTCTCTTGATCTGTTCATTGCTTATTTTGAGTCACGAGTCTCACTGTTGTTGCTGCTTGAACCTGCAAATTCACTGCTTTGAAATTCTTGGCTGCCCAAAGCCATTTGTCTGAACTTCTGCAGGTCTGCATTGTATGTACTTTGACTGTAGTCAACCGATTGCGTACTGAATACTGAGCTTTGGCCTGGCTTCACTCCTCCTTCATTCAAATCGTCTAGTGATGAATCTCCTTCCAGGGCACGTACGATCTAGTTTTCATCAGATAATTCGTTGTTAAGTATATGATAATGGGCTCATTTTGTTATATGGTTTGTGATTGAGTAGTTGATAAGTAAATACCTGACTCATTTTCGGACGCTTTCTAGCTGAATGGCGTATGGCAGCAGCTGCACAAGAGACCATTCGAGCCATCTCCTGAGGATTGTAGATGTTTTCCATTTTAGGATCTGCTAGCTCTCTGAAATCGCCATCTTCAATTGCTTGAGATAGAAGCGGTCTCGCCTGCATTCAAGTCATACCCATAAACCAAAGTTTCAACTTGGAGAAAGTCAGATAATATCATCTGAACATAGAGATATAGAAAGTACTAACCCAATCAACCAAGCTATCCTCCATCATATTATTGGGATCAACAGGTCTTTTTCCGGTTAAAAGTTCCAAAAGCATGACACCAAATGAGAAAACATCTGACTTCTCGGATAATTTTCCGCTTGCTGCATATTCTGGAGCCAAGTACCTATGGTTTCTCAGATCATGATCAATATCAAATTCAAAATTCTGCAGATGGAACAATGATAGTTTCACCACTGTTCTAAATTTTGTGTGTATAAATATATTACCCAAATGTTCCCATTACTCGTGTTGAAACATGAGTGTGATTGTCTGTAGATAGCTTAGCTAATCCGAAATCAGCCACCTATATACATAACAGTAACAAGAATTAACACTGGATACATCATCTAGATCTGTATGAAACTTTAGAACAAAATTGAAATGAATAAGAGGGAAAGAATGCCTACCATGGCCTCAAAATTGTCATCCAGCAGAATATTTGCAGATTTTATATCGCGATGAATGATCCGAGGATGACCTGTATTTTACATGTGAATAAACAAATAACCATTAGAAGTTCCATGAATGGAGAGAGTTCAAAAAGTGGAACCAATGTCTTACAATCTTCATGAAGATAAGCAAGTCCTTTAGCTGACCCTAAAGCAATTTTAAGCCTTGTAGACCATTCCATGACTGGTAGACCCTTCCCTGAAATGAAACCACCAAAACATATTGTAGTTAGTTGAGCTATATCACAATGAGCAACAAAGAAAAACACAAAGCAAATACCATGTAAATGATGCTCCAAGGTATTATTAGGCACAAACTCATAAACCAACATCCTCTGTCCACCAGCAATACAATACCCAACAAGCGACACCAGATACCGATGATGAACCCGACTAATAATCTCAACTTCAGCTTGAAACTCACGCTCTCCTTGACCACTACCCGACTTAAGACTCTTCACCGCAATCGTTTTCCCACTATGCAACACACCTTTATGCACATAACCAAACCCACCTTGACCCAACAAGTTAGCCTGCGAGAATCCACTAGTAGCCACAGCTAGCTCGTCGTAAGTGAATGTGCTTTTATTAAACCCAAGAGCTATGTTCGGTGACGGTGGTGGTATCGCCGGACGATGCGGACCTGAAAATTGTGAACTCTGGTCTCCACTGCTGAACATTGGTGGCGGTGGCGGTGGTCCCCACCCGCCGTTCCCTGGTGGTGGTGGACCTTGCCAGTTTTGGTAATCCGGCGGTGGCTGATTCCAACCTTGTCCCGGTGGTGGTGCGCTGTTATTGTAATATTGTTCGTTGCCTGAAGTGTCAATTCCAAAATCATCATCAGGAGGAAACGTGAGTCGCAAGCAATGTCGAAATTAAAATTACCTTTGTATCGCGGAGACGTTTCGCCACCGTAGTACATAGGAGGTTCGTTTCGTTTCTTTTTCTTCTTTACAACACAACAAGCACAACAAATCGCAAGCAAAGCAATTAGAACCAATCCGGCAGCAGCGACGCCAATTATCGCAGCTGTATTCAACGTGGAATTATCATTACTTCCACCGGATGTATTCGGCGATGAGATCGCTTTCTTCGTGCTGCTTGGAGGAGGTGGAGGAGCAAAAACGCCTGGAGTTTTAGTACCACTTGCTGGAGGAGGAGGACTTTTCTGCGCCGTGTTGTCACCGTCCGGCGGAGGCGGTGACTTTCCATTTCCATCATCCGTCGGCGACGTCGACGGCGACTTGTTGTTATTATTATTATTATTATCATTATTATTCGTCGGCGGCGATGCTGAATCTGGAGCCGGAGCGTCGTCTCTCCTCGTTATACGAAGTTTATAACTCCCCATACTGTTTAAAATTCCCTAGAAGAAAATTTTTGTTTTATAATAAAATAATCTCCTAGAGAAATCTCCCCACCTCTTCCTTAATTGATCTTCTTCTTCTTCTTCTCACTCCAGAACCCTGTAATTATCAACAACATTTTGTATATACATACAAACAAAACATGAATCAAATACAATTCACCAACATATACAGAAAATTGTTTATTTCTTTTTCTTTTGTGTATGTATGTATGTATATGTATGTTTGTACTATATGCTATCTAATTGTGTGACACTAAATATTGTTTAGGTTATAAGTGTGTTAATGTCAGTTATGTAACGAAAAATTCTCAAATGTTACCTTAATGGAAGAAAATGGAAGGGTTCTCAGAGGGAAGAGAGACTTTGCTTGGTGATACTTTTTACTATTATTGATTGCAGAATATGTCATGGCGTCGAAGGAGGAGATCTTCGTCAACCACTTTGTTGTTTGTTTAGTTTGTGTGGGTTGTTTGTTTTTGCTATTTTAATGGTTCCTGTTTTAGAAAAACATTTGTCCACCATTAACGCTTAGCTTTACGCTTGTAACAAACAGAGAGAAGAAAACAGTAGAAATGGAAGAAGAACATATGGATAGATTATTAGACTTCCTTTCCATAACCATAAAACAAAATGTCATATAAACAGAAATCAGTCAATAACATTTCAAAATGTTTCTGAGAAGTGAAAAACAGGTCAAGGTCAATAGGCAACGGTTTCTACTTCTGGGCATGGAGGAGATATATCAACAAGAGAGTTTATGTAGGGAAGAACAATCTCACGGTCTTCCATATACATGTTGGCTAAAAACTGTACCTTGTTTTCCCTGACTTGATACACCACCACCACATTGTTCTGCAGAAGGAGCAACAGTGTTTCGTCGTTAAGGCTCGGTATAGCTTGGCAGGAGAAAATACCAGAACTTCCCCATGGAAGAATGATTTTATCCTTCAAACTCATTTGTAAACCTCCATAGATGTTGACTATGCATGTTTGGTCTTCTATGGTGGGAAGGATGTAGCAGAGTTCGTCGCTTAGATGCGACAAGGCACCTGCTGGTCCATGGTTTGGAGGAAGTTGGACAAGGCTGTACATTTCACTCTTCAATTGGAAGATGAGAGCTGTGCCGGATGATGTCTTCCAGTAAATACAGTCTTTCATGTAGTATCCATCGTTGCATATGGTTAAAGCATCTGGTTCGATGCAAACCATTTCCGCAACCCTCCATGTGTTTGTCCTAGAAGAGTATATCTCAAAAAACACAATTGGAGTATCACTTGAATAGTCGGCCACAGCACAGACAAGTTGATAACGCGATGCGAAGTTGAATTGAGTAGGCTCGTAGGCTAGTGTAGCTACAGTTTTTGAGTGATGGTACAGCTTTGGCTCTGGAAGTCTGGTGTATTTGCCAGTGACAGGGTTGCAAACATAGTAAACATAGGGTTCAAGAGAGCTTTGGCAGCACACTAGTCCATTGCTAGTAGATTTGATAATCACCAGATCAGGTAAGAAACTGAACTGGGGGCTTTGGACGCCATAAGCATAGTGATCAAACCAGACAAAACTAGAGCTCAGATAAGGCGACTGACAGAGAAGTCCAGACATGTTTTTGAACATGTTGCTTTGTTCATGAGCCAGAAATGGATGGCTGATTCGTTCGTCCCACTCTCTACAAACAGCTCTGAACCTGCATAGAGATTTTGCTGGGAGGTAAGGAAGAGCGTATATTTTTATCAAATCCTTCAGGCTTTTGTTGCTCTTTAAGTACTTCAACTTCTTAGTAGAAGGACAATCGAAAATGAATGAGTTTGAAGGACCCTGCATCCATAACTCCTCTTAATACAGAATGAATGGTTACACACATATGTTTCTATACACGGAAATAAAGCGTTACCTACCTTTTCATCATTCAGATTCAAGGCTTGAGAAAATTGAGTGAGCAATTGCTGTGGAGATACAGGACCCTAAAATCACAAACAATGTGTTATAGAAGAAAAGAACTGTATAGAACACCAATAAGAACCATGTCTATTATCTAATATCTTAAAATAATTGCAAAGCATTACCTGATCGTAAATGGTAAGAGCCCCTACTGATTTCTTCCTCCTCCTCCTAGATGTGATCCTCCTCAATGGTACATTTTCTTTGAAACCATCATCAGTTATCTTAAGCCAAGTGCTGTCTTCATCCGAACTCTTTGCAGATAAACTATCTTCAGAATGAATCATAAGCTCACCAATATCCACCCAGCTGTCATCGTCCGAAGTTTTGTTCGGTGAATAACCTTCAGCACGACCTTCAGAGTCAGAACTGAAGGTAATGGCTTTCATAGCAGACGCCATAGTGGCGTCATCATCAGAACTCTTGCCATTTGAATACTCATCTTTAAATAAGTCGTCTGAATCACTCCACCAATTATATGTCATGCCCATGTCTTTTGAAGAAGCCATTACACCTAGAAAAGATAAGAACATCCCTAACTGAAAAGGGCAACACAGTAACGCAATAACAGTAGCTGATGCATGCAAATCTACAACTGCAGTGGAACAGAAGACTTAACAAAAGACTTGAATGACAATAAACACAGTAACAGTAGAAAGAGCGGAACACAGAGAATGATTTACTGGACAAATTTGTGCAAGTGTAAGCTAAATTTAGTATGAAATTAATACCTTTTCCATACCAATAAGCATGACATGTCTTCCTAACTAGTATTCCACACCCAGTTCAATTAATATATCAATGAAACTAGAAGAAAATCAAACTTACATTGCATAGTTTGATTGTTCTTTTACGGTACAGATAAGCAATAAGTTACAGTATCTCCCAAGTTCAAAAATTTGCAGCATATAACAAAAACTGGCTTCAAGAACAACAATTCAATGATCTCATCAACAACCCACAATTCAATTTTTATAAAAAAAAAAGCAATCTTTTTCACACTGGTGAATTCAGACTCAGAATTCAACTATCACACACAACAGCTAACTTAACTTTACACACATGCACTATAAAGAAAGCAAACAAACAAACAAAGCAAAAAAAATATCTTCTAATCCTCTTATGTACCTTTTCCTTATTTTATTTTTCTCCATTATCCACATCAACAACCATAGACCCACTGTCCATCACAGCTTTATTTGTCCACAACATCATCATAACTACAATAATTCACCAACAATTGTACAAACAAACAAACATCACATCAAAGTGAAAAAGTAAAAGCAAAACCAAAAACAAAATCCCAGAAACAACCAGAATCATTGAATTGAATCCTCTGTAACAGATGAACACTGTCCCAGTAATAAAACTAAAACATCAAATCAAAACCCAAATTATCAACCCAGAGAAGACCAAACCAGTAAAATTGCACACAAAATTCACTCAATTACAGTATTAAAAAATTATAATAAAAAAAAAAAAAACCGACGATTGCGATCATCCATTACCATTAGTTTCACACAAAATAAATTTTTTAAAATAAAAAAATAAAAAATTCACAGTGACAAAACACAGGGTTGATCAAAACAGAATTACATGGAAATCAAACACGAAAAACACAAGTCAATCGTCCAAAAACAGATAACAAAAATGAACAAAAATACCTTAGAGAAGGATCTTGTGCATGTAGTTGTTCTTGGAGATTTCTTCAAATATATATATATATTTATTTATTAACTTAGTACACAAGTCTATGGGCTGAAGACTTTTAAACCCAAATGGAAGTTGTAGAGCAATTTAAAAAGCTGACCTTGACTTAACCAATGGTTCTAATAAAGGACTGTTCGGTAATTTCGAGAAAATTTACATTTTATTTATCTTCTCGCTTTTGATTGGTTGAGAAGTTATTGTAACTTGCCAAGCAAGTTAAATAGTGAACTTGGACTATTTTTTTTTTTTTTATTTGGATAACTAATTGGATAGATGACAAGTGTATGTTATATATCAATTTGGGGATTAAAAGATTAATTCATGTAAATATTTGGATTTAAAATAGTGTGAATATTTTCAATTCAAGTGGTTGTTAACTTGGTGGAGGAATTTATTCGATGACAACTAAGGGTAATTATTGGAAGAGCTGAAACATGTTACACTTGCTCGTGTATGTGCACGAGTTGTTATCTAATGTTAGAATGTCGCTTAAATTTAAAATATTCTCAATTCATTAAAATAATGATCAAATTTTTATAGTATATTCCATTTTCAACTGTTACATGCTATTTTTAATTTAATTTTAAATAAAATAAAAGAATAAACACAATAAATATTGCACTGTATTTTTTAATTTTATTTTTAATTTTTAATTAATTAATATTTTAATTTATGGACATTTTAATTCAATTTATATTTATTTTTTTAATTAATATTTTAATTTATAAATATTCCAATTCAATTTATATTTAAAGTCTATATAACTAATAATTTGATATATTATATATGAATTTAATAAACTTAAAGGTTAATAATTTATTGATTAGAATCAAATTATATATCTTTTTAAATTATAGAAAATAAATAAATAATAAAACTGTCTGTACTTGTTGGAATGAAATTCCACACTCAAGTCATGTAAGAGAAAATTTGAGCCATCTTAGTGATGAGAATGTAAAAATTAATTATAATTGAAGGATTACATTGTAAATAACTCCTAGGGACTTGGAATGATCAAGTGGATGTGTTCATTTTCATTTTATATTAACCCTATCTCCAGTCACAGTTTCCCTTATCAAATTAATTTCAAGTTTCCGCCAAATGAAAACAAAATAAATGCTTAACAGTTCACCAGTCAATAATACTGCAGAATATCTTTCCAGATTGAAATGAGAAGGAAAAAAATGGAAGAAAGCCTAATATCAGTTTGAAAGCACATAACTGATACAAATTTAACTCACAAACAAAAAACCAACCAAGCAGAGAATCATATACACTCCATTAAACAAAATCTTCTAAGCCATCTAAAATTAAGCAAGTTATCAAACTAACTAAGCTGTTGACAAAATGTACAAGGATTGTGGTTAATTTAATATCATAACCTAGTCCTCATCCATTCCTCCTCCAGGAGCTTGATCTCTCCTTGGACCACCGGCTGGTTTTGCCATTATGATCTGTAACATGAATAGAAATACAATCAATCAATTCCAGAAGGAAACACCAATGCCTGATGAATGAATAAATCAAAGGGGATGAAGCCTGAAACCAAGATGAAACAAATATGTTTGATCCTCAAAATCATTTCATTACCTGGTCTACCCTTAACACCGTGCAGGCAGCATCTGCAGCGTATTTGAGAGCAAAGTACCTGTAGAAGAAGAGTTATAGACTTGGCAAGGTGAAACTTTTGACCGTTCTTAAATATACTTGCTCTAATTCAATTTACCAGACCCAAATAGTCAGGTGTCAACAAATTGTCGTCAAACACTCATAGCAATTGAAGTTTGGCAAACAAGTAGCTAGAGACCGAAAAAAACCACTAATCTCTTGTGGTTTTCCATGAAAAAAAAAAAGAAAAGGAGAGAAGACAGCAGAAGGAATGCTATTTAACAGGCATCACACGAAAGTGAAACTATACACAGCCAGCACTTCTCAAATGTTTCACACACACGATACACCCGAGACACAACAGAACAACAATATTGTAGTAATCTGCAAAACTTAATCTAGAAGCATACCACTTAGCCTTACCCCCTTGCACAGAATAAAAAACATTAAACTGATGCAACAAACACTAAACAACAATTTGTGACAACAATTATTGTTCTCAATCCCAAAATAAAGAAAGCAATCGATGGTAGCTTACTTGGTCACATAGAGATCCCAGACATTCAAGGTTGAAACATCCTTACAAGTGCCTTCTTCTAAGTCAATACCCACTTTTGTATTGCCAGATGCATGTTCAGCATATAATGATGAGATTATCTCCATAGCATTAAGCCCAGCATTTTCAGAAAGTGTTTTAGGTACCATCTCGAAACTTTCGGCAAACTTGGCAATAGCATACTGATCCAATCTGCAGACCCATTATTATTCTAATCAATGACTTTTGCCAGTAGCTCGTAGCTCTTAGACAAATAGATTGCAAAAGTAATCACATATTATACCGGTTATTCACAAGATTTCTGAATCAACAAAAGGTATTTGCAAAACCAGCTACCATAAAGCACATAAAGGTAAAATAACATTCACTAGTGGCAGGCATCGGGCAGTTGAATTCAGAACTAAATGACAAAGCTGCAGCATCAAGTGCCTCTTATCAATTAGATATTTAACACTATGTATAGCAAGAAAATAATATTAACAGAGATAGTTTAAAGTTAGGAAAGAGAATTGATCTCTGGCCTTTGACTAATAAGTCTTTCTTGGCTATTATCTTCATTCAATTTACTGAAAGAGAAAATTTTACTGAAAAGTAAAACATAAGGCATCCTGATTTGGTAAAATGAAAACATACACAAACAATGGGGACAAAAGTAATAATAAAGAGAGAGTACCCGGTTTCTTTAAAAGAGAATTCCTTTAGTCTCCTGGCCAACTCAATTTCTGTAGCTGCAGCTCCAAGCACTATACGACTGTCCCTGCACATTGACTGAAAAGAAAGGAAGCATTGAGGAAGGAAGAACAAATTCCAGAAACAGGGTAAGAAAAGCACTGAGGAGGAAAAGCAAAAAGCATGTATCACCACAAATCACCTTGTATGTGTTAACACCATCATCAACAGCTCTTTCAAGGTCATCTAGTATACTGTCAGTACTTCCTCGTAGAACCACAGTGGAAATAGAATTTCCACCTTCTTCGTTTCTTGCAATAGTGACCTACATAACATCATTGAGGAGTTTGGAAACAACTATGAAACAAAATAGAAAAGAACCAAAGAATCGAAATCTAAATTGTTTTGATTGCAATGGCATCTCATGAACATACCCTTACACCACCAATTTCTTCAACCGAGACAGAATCTACATATCCTAAGTCATCTGGGTTTGGTTGACATAACTTCAACTGTAGATGGAATGATTGGACAAAAGAGTAGAATATCAGATTAAAAAACATTTTTACCATGATTATTAGATAAGATATGACTGCATGCTTACCATTGCAATAGCACCTGTGGTACGACAAAATCGCCGCAATTCAAACTTTGAGCTAATTTTCAAAACCATGAGCCTACAACCAGTAAAAAAGCAAAAGGACAACTTGAGAAGGTTCCAAGTTAAAATATGTGCATCAAAGGAAATAGTATAATAGTCAAAGATTGGGACAATGATTCGAAAAGAGAAAATAAAAGGAATTAGGAGGAGAGTAAACTATTAAAACATAACATACTTATAACGTTCACAGAAATGTAAAGCCATTTCTCCAACAGCTGCCCCGCTAACAATTACTTTGGCCCCTGAATCTGCAACTGCTTTGATGAGTTCCTCAACTTTGGCTTCTTCAGTTTTAGCATAATTCTCTAACTATAAAATGGAAACAAGAGAAAAATTTAGTACAAGAATCAAGTAAAGCAATACAACAACATCACAACCCAGAAGGCATAAGCAATTGCATGAAAAGAAAGGTTTATTGGTAAAGCGCATAGCATACAGCAAATTTAAACATCCACCGAACAGAAAATCACCACCACAAAAATAACGACAAAGAAATATAGGAATTCTATCTTGTTTAAGTGGAAACAATATTAAAAGTATGTGTAGGCAATGCAAGATAACTGTATGCATGCCAAGCATAGTTTAGACTACATCAAAGAAAACAGAAAGCAGAGCTCATAAATTTATTAGCTCCAATCTCACAAGATACATACTGAAAAAACATAAAGATTTTATCCTTCGTCTACATGAACTATCAAAATCAAAATCAACAGTTTTATCCCATTCCCAAAAAGTATCAGAGAGGAGGTTCAACAATACATGACAGGTGATACCTCGTCACATGACATGTAAAGGAGGCAGAAGAATAACACAGCAAGAATTAGAATTGTCAAGATTTACCTGCTCAGCATTGTGAATGAGAACAGTTCCTTTCGTTTCTGTAGCTGAAGTGTCAACACCACCAGCAAATACAGCAACCTGGAACATGGAGAAACAAATATACAAATGAATATTTTCAGTGACAAATCAAGAAAGCCAACGAAAGAAACTAAAATAATAACTTAAGCGAGAGGACATATCCAAGAAAATATATGGATAAACAACTTTCAAGAAAAGAAACCCTCAAAAAGAACCTCTCCAAGGTTAAATCAAGTACAAGCAGCACCCTAACTTCCACCCAAAAGTTGACACTGCTCCATCAAAATCACAGAAACTCACCATACCAACTCATATTCATCTCTGACCTCCACATGATGGTAATATTTATAATTCATATGTCACATGATTTCCTTTTATTAACATTTCTTAGGTTTACAATAGTGACCACCCATTAACAATAAACTGTGCTATTAATACTATGCTTTAACTTTCAACTAACCTACTGACAAAAATACTAAGCATTTCAGATGAGATAGTAAAATGTGCTTAATATAGAATCGCTTGGCCCAGTACATATAATAGCAAATACTTATAATCTTTTTTAATGAAACTTTAGTCCGATACATATTCAGAAGCGCATCCCTTTAGTAATCAAGAATATCTAACAAAAACCACAATGATTAATTAAAACCCTCGATCACCATATCTCCCTGCTATGGAGAGGCTTTATCAAGAGGTTATATATCCTCATGACTTCGCCTTAGTCTCGAAGATAATTTAACAAATTAAGACCAGAATTAAGTTTACCACCATAGGTGTCCTCATTATTGAGAGGTTTTATGAAAACAAATTGACGACTATTCACCTCATCACTAAATTCACTTCATAGTATATAGTGAAACATCATATTTGGATTACCAAAGTAAGACAAGAAAGTTCACAACAAGCTAAACAGTTATAAGATAAAATTGGCCAAAATGCTAACCTTTGCTTTCTCCATTTTCTTGATACTTCCCACAGCATCACTCTTCAATATCATACCCCTGACAATTGTACAATTGTGCAAACCTCCTCCGACAAGCTTAGCAACACGAACATTATCAACATTAAAGTTTACAGGGTTCTTGGGGCATACTTGGATGCATGCCTACAAAACAGCCAAAAGAAAAATATATACTTCCACAGTGATTTAATGAAGTAAACTGAAGAATATAGGATGAGATAAGAAAATTAATTACATCAGCAATAAGGGAGCATAAGATGTCTTCCTGCCCAAATTGCTTGCTAGCAACAGCAGATTTCATTCGATAAACAACTTCATCCTTATTACGTACATCCATGGTTTCAGAGCCTTTCTCCACCAGATCCTCTAGTATTTCAGTGGTCTGAATTGATTAAAGAAAAAAAGAATCAGAAGTGTATCCTTCTATGTTAGTTCACCATTTTAATTAAACAAGCATTTCAAAACCTTGTTTATTGCTTTAGTGTATCCACTGATGATTTCACTTGGGTGCAAGCCCATTCTTATAAGCTCCTCAGCGCCCTGAAGAATCTCCCCCGCAAAAGAGATAGCCAAATTAGCTCCATCGCCAATTTCTTCTTGTTGGGCCTTGCCAGCTAAGACCAAAATCTTGGCAGCAGGATGTTGAACCTCAAGTTCATTCACAATGGTGGCAGCATCATTTGTGACAAATAGTTTGTCCAAATGATTGATAACCATCTTATTCATACCTACCACAAAATGCATTCCATATTAATGCAATACATTATATCAGACTCACAGTTATCCATTTACATACAATACTTTCAAGTACAAAAACGCTTGAAACCACTTGAGATAACTGCTCAAACATAACAATACGCAAACAAGTTGAAATTTAAATAAACCACGTCAAACGACACCAATAAACAAGTTCTCTAAACCAAATCTAATCAACATACGCAAGACATTTGATCGCAGATCCACCAATCAACTTTACAAACAGCCAACCTAAAATTTCCTTAACATTTTTCACTATAAGCAAACAAAGATTCAACGCCTAAACATTCGGTTCACAAAAGCGAGCAAAGAAGTTAGGATCTGGTTGCATACCATTGGGCCCGAGAGAAGTGCGAGTGATAGTGGAGAGTTGCTTGCAAGCATCGATGTTTTTCAAGACGGCTTCATCGAGACCTGAGAGATGCTTGTGGCCTTCTTTGAGCATAGATTGTATTCCATATGACTGCATAGAGAATCCCATTTCCGGAACGATGAAGTGAGCAGGGAGTCTGAGTGTGTTTTCTTAGGCGAAGAAGAAGAAGAAGAATGCCCTTAAAACCCTAAACGACGTAGTATAACTGATAATAAGTGTGTCAAATTCAAAACCCGAAACGACGTAGTTTTCTTCAGTGGTGCAAGTTGAATTTATTTAGAATCTATTCTATTGGGCTTAAGATCCGTTCCAAATTGGGCTCTTCTGCACTTTTTAATATTGAAAATATGAATGATAATAAAATTTTGCAAGCTTGTCTCATCGACATCGGAAGTTGTTAACGGAAGATGATAACTCGATCTAAACTCGCAGAGCAACTCAGAGACTACCAGATCCGATCGCACCATACGTGTCCTTGTCTCGCTATCTTCTCTCCTAAACCATTTCTATCTTCCTGGTACTTCTTTATCTGCACTACTTTTCCAAATTCAAGATTTGATTAGTTTTATCTGTTCTGTAGTCGAATTTGGCTAAATTATAGAATTGTATACACATTCCAACTGTGTTCACGAAGCAGATTAAATAGGGCTTGTGAGAGTTACATGTTATGTGGAATGAGATATGTTGTAGAACTTGCTTTTTTTTTAGGGTTTCAAACTTAAGTTAGCTCATTTTCTATTTGAATTGATTGTCTGTGTCATTTGATATCATAGGTAATTGCTTCAATATAATCTGCTTTCTATAATGCTTATCTTGTTTGGAATTAGTTGCATGTGGTTAACTTGACATTTTCTTGTTTATTGGACTTCAAATTTGTACTCTTCTTGTAGTCATTTTTTTGGTTAATAGTTTAGCAACTGATGTATTTGATTGTGAAATTGTTCACGCTCATCAACCCCACATGCCATACATATATGTCATGGGCAATTATGTTATATCTGAGCCGGTTTCAGCAATTGGCCCATGTTTGTCTTTGTTTCTTGTTTATAGTTTCAGAACAAGTATCTCAACTTGATATTTTCCTCCTGATATGTTAAAAACTGATGTCTTTTCTAATTAGGCTGAGATTATGGATTACTAGTACACTACATGCCTGAGACTTAGCTGCTGCTAATATTTCTAGGAACTATTGATTAAAATCTAGTGCTAATGTTTCCGGTTGCATATTCATGACTCCTTTGCTTCAAGCTTGTAAGGAAGAGAATATGCCTCTCGAGTGTATATAGAAAATTGTTCAGTACTTGGTTTGTGAAAGCCTCTAATGGCAGTGCCTGAGAGAGGGAAGAATATTAGAAATTCAACAAGTTAACCAAGTGAGAAAGAAGATGGACAAAGGAAAAGTTGAGTAAATAAACCAAGCTATCAAGGAATCTAGAACCCCAAGAGATGGGGTAATGGGGTCCCAAGGAGATACAGACCCAAGCCTGAGTTCTGAAGAAGACTAGGTTCCACGACATAGGATCATTAAGAAATCCATCATGTCTCCATAGTATATAGACATAAACTTTTGTTTTATCATGTCAAAACTGATCATCTCTATTTCTCACTTGTAACAAGTGTAACACACCACTGAAACCATATATGCTAACATTTCTATGTCACCCTTGTGTCATTCTCTGAAAAAAGTAAATACTATATATGCTTGTGAATCTGTTATGCGAAATAATCTAATTCTGGACTACATTGACTTAATGCAGGAATGATGTCGCAGTGGCAATATTTTTGGCCATTTTGTTCAGTGTGCTCATGGTGTCATCCTATATACTCATTTTCTTCCAACACTTCTGGTTTTCTCTATTCTTTTTATGTCTCGGTATCTACCTTCTCATATGGCTAAGAAGTTGTAGGCAAGCATTTAGCAGGAAGAGGGATAGAAGATTGTTATTACCTTTGTCTATGTGAACTCTCTACTGTAGCTAGTTACACTTTTGGCCGCACAACTAGACGATGAAGGGGAATAACCTCCGCATTTAGGTTTCAGATATCAGTCCTCCATCAACAACCCTTACCTCAAATTTTCATATATACACTGTTTTGACAGACATAGATAATGCATATACCTTTCTATTCACATGTATACACAACTAGTTAACTGTCCAGAACCAGCAGACTTTGTTCTTCATGTAGGGAAATTGAAGAACAACTTGTTAGCAGAAAGTAGGTATATACTATGATGATACAATTTCATGAAACAAAATAGAATAAGCAACCAGTTTTGTACTTTAACAATGTAGATAGCAGGGTTTGTTCAATGTGTAATAACAATTTCTTTTTACTATTTTGTATTTTCAGATTTTTCATATCGTTGGAGTATGGACTTTGGATTTTGTATTTCCGCATTCCAATCTTAAAATTCGAAAGTACATAGATTCTATGTAATTGTAATGGGCTAGCTACTTTGGAGCCCGGTTCGGCAGGAAAGCCCATGCCTAGGCCATAATCAGACTAAAACTCCAAGGTTTAGACCCCCAACAATTACTTCATGCTCCTGTAAAAGACATCCTCTTCAAGTGACATTGTTTTTACTGTAGTAAAACTCTACTAAAATTACTAACTACACAACAGGTTTCTGTATACACTCCGGTGTTATTTTTTGCTTTCGCATAGGAGTGTATATTTTTTGCTTTCGCATCAAATAACCAGGAAAGAAATGAACCATTCAGTTTAGAAAGTCATTTCTTCTTTTATTTTTTTTAAGTACTTGTTTATGGCATATATGACTCCGACGTTTCTTTTTTACTTTTACAGATTACCTTCACAGTGTTCAATTAAATTCGAACTTTATGTTCATAATACAATAGTCATCTAACTAGAAATTTAATTCACACCCACCCATCAGTGAATATCTAATACTCCATTCTATAAATGAACCAAACATAGGTTTATTGTTTACCTTCCTGAATTGCCACTGCTGCAAGTACAGTAAAAGCATATTTGGAATCATGGATATGTTTGATTGGAATAGCTTTTACTAAAAGTACTTTTCTAATCCATAAGCATTTTTAGATTTCTATCCAAAAAATACAGAAAAATATTGTTAGATCCAAAAAATTAAAAAAATGCTTATATAAATCATACCAAACAAACTCATAGTGCTTTCCAACGTTATTTTAGTAAGGTATAGAAGTGTTGGAAATAAGAAATATTAATTGACTTTTACTTCTTTTCTTCTCCAGTCAGAAATATTAAATGGAGAAACAACCCATAACCACTTCTTCATCATTATTGTTTAGATTTTAAGTTGAGAAAGTATTTTCACTAGAAAACAGCCAAACTAAATTTCTTCTTCTCTTTCTTGAAAACCAAAGCTATCCCAATCAACTCATATTTCTACAATATGACTGGTGGTACTGTCGTCTTATATCAAGACTTCTGACTACAATAATGCTTCTTCTACTCATCACTCTCTGCACACAACATTAAAAAGATAGAATATATTTGCATATGCATAAAAGCAGCTTTTGGTCAAACAGTCATTCAATCCTTCACCTAATTATTTTCTCTCTCACATGGTCCCCCAATGGACCTTTTGTCATGTTTTGAGAAAAATTGGTTTCTAAGGAATAAGCTGTTGATGATGTACACTTATAGCGCATGGTTCATCTGATTGTGAGAAAAAGTTAACTTTATGAAACATCTTGTCTTCATGGAATTATAGAATGTTGAAAAGTTGTACATTTGTAATTTGTGGAATGGTGTTACTGATTTCCATTGTCTAAAGGTAAAGGTAGGCCAAAATATTTGAAGTTTGGAGTTTTATATTCAGATTATTAAAGATGGTTTTACAGGTCTTATTGGATAAGGGATGTTCATTGAAGTAATCTCTTTGAATAGATATAGATGAGATCTGCAGATCCTGTGGTTTTCATATGGTAATATAGTATAGATAGTGAAGGGGAAGTATTTTGAGGCATATAATATTTTTTAAAATAATATTTAGCATTTTAATATTAAAATAGTATAATAATTTTATAATAGAAATTTATTATACTATCAAAGTAATTTGGAAATATTATTTTTAAATTATATATAAAATAAATTTCTCCAAAATACTATTCAAATTATTATTTTAATTTTTTTAAAATGTTATAAATTTCAAATTAATAAATATAAATAAAATAATTAAAATATTTTTTAAAAAATATATTTTTATTATTTTATAATTTTGATTTATACTATATAATTCAATTTAATAATTTCAGGAATTTATTTCAAATTTTCACTTTTACAACGTAAATATCTTTTATAAAAAAATTAAAATAATTATGGAACATTGAAATTTTGCTCTCCTAATATGAGTTTATCGACATTCTAATCATATATATTGATATAAGATATACAAAATATAACTTAGAAGCATGTGAAAATAACTCAGATTTTATTCCAAACTAGTTTCACCGGATTTGATCACATATATATTTTATAAGTTATATTTTAAATTTTTAATCAAAGAAAGCATCAATGTTTCTTTCACACGAAGCTGATAGGCATGAAATCAAAATCGATGTCTAAGTGGTTTTACTCACTCGAGTGGTTTTTCTTTTTTGTCACTATATCTTCATGGTGTTTGATGATTCACATAAGAAAGTAATAATAAAAAAATATTAACATGCACACCATACTTAAATAACAATTCATAAAAACAACATTACGTAGTTGTCATAATGTACAAAAAGCCAAATTTATCGGTCAATTGCCATTTTCCCACTAAGTACTACTAAACTAATATTATAATAAACCATATTTTAATTCGTATACCAGAAATAATTATCAATAATTAATTAAAATATAATGCTTATAAGATCCAATTACAATATGATTAAGGACCACATGATTTTCGATTCATAGTAGCCGAAAGAAGGGTTTTTATAAACCCTATATAAGCTAGCAATTTAAAAGACTGATTTATTAATAATTTAATATTTTTTTTTAGATCTTTTTAAATTATGTGATTTAATTGTTTAATTAGCACTCAGAGATCTGTGTGGTTTAAAAAGATGTTTCATGTTGTAAATGTACTCTTTTTGACTTTGTGATTTTAAATAATTAAATTGGATTTAAATATTCTTTTTTTAAAGTAGGGTTTCTTTGCCTTGATTATGTGTTGCATACAGGCTCCATTTTGAAATTTTAAATTAATATTTGAGATCTTTTTTACTAAAGATGACCAGTTGTGATTGTAAAAGCACATACAAAGTTGATGTTGTTATCACAAATTACCATCATTAGCAGATAAATTATTTAATAAATTTTCAAATGAAACATAATTTCAGTCAACAGAGAACATGTGTGTGTTTTTTTTTTTTTTTTTTTTTCAATTCAAATGTAATATAAATAAATATAAATATATATATATATATATATATTCATATATTTCTAAATGAAATGAAAATTTTATGATGGTGTTACTCTGATTTTTCTAAAATATTTTTTAAAATTATTAGTATTATTTTAATTATTTTTAAAAATAAATTTATATCAAATTTTTTTATACACTTGATATCAATTTTCGAATTAATATTTAAATTAGTTAAAATTAATTATAAATAAAGTAAAAAGAAAGTAACTTATAAATTATATACATAGTTTTCAATCTATTAAAAATTATATTTAAATAGTTGAAATGAATCCTTAAATTTTATATGGACTTTTTTAATTTATAAAATTTATTTTAATTAAATTTTAAAATTTTTTAAAAAATAATTTTTTAGAAAATTTTAATGAAAGTTTAACTAAAATTAATTGAAATTTAAATATATTTATAATATACATAAAGAGTTAAGTTAATATCGGTATTTAAATATGTATTTTTTATTTATAATTATTATTTTTAAATGTAATACATATTTTATATATATATATATATATATATTGACAAGTAGTAGTATGATTATGATTGGATATTAAACAAAATTATTAAATTGAATAGTAGTAGCAGTAATAGTCACCCATAACAAAATAATAATAATAATAATAATAAATAAAAAAAATATACTGTAGAATTCCTGAGGATGGATATATCTCACAAACTCCATTATTGGTTATTTGAGTCTGACTATCTGATTTAAACAAGACTAAGTAATTAATACTAATAGATATCACCTGATTAGTTCTCTCTGTCTCATGTCCCATTCCCACTCGTGTGATAGGTTTCTGCATTCAGCTGGTGGCTTTTGGCTATCTTTCGTGATAAAATTAGTACTTGAAATAGCTGCATAAGTAGCGATAAACCCATTGAAATAACTGGTTGAGTAATTTTTTAAATAAATTTTATAATATTTGTACTAATATAAATATTAGGATGCCTTAAATTATAAGAAATCCTAAACTGTTTGATTCACTAAAAATTCTTTTTTGAAAGAATTTCTATTTTGATTTTTGGATCTATTTTCTATTTACTAGTTTTCTTAATTTAAGGATATTTATTTTTCCCAATTGTCATGGTTTATTTTTTCTTATTGGAAAGAAACTATTAGGAAAGTGGGTTTTGTGATCACTATAAATAGAGGCGTCTCACAAAGAAGAAAGCATCCAGTTCTAAAGAGAATTACACATTGTGAGTGTGGGAAACACATTCATGAGTTAGAGGTTTTAGTTTTGGTGCTTTGGGTTGTGAGATTTGAGTGTAGCCTTTTGTGGCTATTTTGTGTGATATCTTGTAATCCTTTTGATCATTATAGTGGATTGCTATTCTCTTCCTTCGTGGAGTAGGCACATTGCCGAACCACGTTAAATCTCTTGTGTCTCTTTCTACTTTCCATACTTTGTTGTTCTGTTTCTACTCTGGTTGGTGCTATTTTGTCTCCACTATTCCTAACAATTTGGTATCAGAGCATAAGTTGGGAATAATCATGGCGTCAACATTATCAACAAAGTTTGATATCGAGAAGTTCGATCGAAACATGAGTTTCGCGATGTGGAAAGTCAAGATGAAAGCGATTCTGACACATCATGGATTGCAGAAGGCGCTTTTGAAGAAAGAAGAATTTCCCAAATCGTGGGATGAAGAGAAGATGGTGGAGATAGATGAGAGAGCATTATCCATGATCCAATTGTGTTTGTCTAATGAGGTTCTGAGAGAGATTATTGATCAGAATACTGCAAAAGGATTATGGGATAGATTGGAGGCTCTATATATCACAAAGAATCTCACTACAAAATTGATCGCCAAGCATCGTTTATACACCCTATCGATGGCAGAAGGTACATCCATCAAGTCTCATATTGATGAATTCTCTTCTATTATAATGGATCTATCTAACATGGACATCAAGTATGAAGATGAAGATCAAGCCCTCATGTTACTTCATTCTCTACCTCATTCTTTCAAGAACTTTAGAGAGACGTTGATCTATAGTAATACTTCTCTCAAGTTGGAAGACGTCAAATCGGCGCTTTATTTGAAGGAGTTATTTGATAATCAGATGTCCAAAATCTGAGCAGATAATCCTGCTGAAGGTTTAGTGGTTAGAGGAATACCCGAATCTAGAGAATCTGGTAAAAATCGCTCTAGATCAAAATCAAAGTCCAAGTATGTGGTTTGTCATTATTGTAAGAAGAAAGGGCACGTCAAAAAGGATTGTTAGACTCTTCAGAAAAAGAATAAAGAAAGTAGTCAACAATCAGAGAAACCTCCAGAAGCCAGTGTTGTGCAAGATAAGGATGAAGATTGTGATGTCTACATAGTCATTGATGATAATACTAAATCTGATCAAGGGTGGATTCTTGATTCTGCGTGCTCATTCCATATCTGTCGGCATAGAGAATGGTTCACTTCTTTCGAGGAATCTGAAAGAGGTGTTGTGTTAACGGGCAACGACCAACCTTGTAAAGTTGCTGGTATTGGTTCTGTGAAGATCAGGATGCATGACGGCGTGATTCAAACATTGGTAGACGTTCGGTATGTTCCTGATATTAAGAAAAACCTTATCTCGTTATCTGCTTTAGATGATACTGGTTGCAAATTCACTAGTGAAGGTGGAGTTCTGAAGGTTAGTAAATGTGTGCTGGTAGTTATGAAGGCGAAGAAATTTGGTAGGCTGTATTATCTAATGGGGTCTACTGTTATGGGTTCCGCCTCTGTTTCTTCTACAAGCGAAACAGATACTACGAAGTTGTGGCATATGAGACTTGGACATATGAGTAAGAAAGGCATGGCAATGCTGAGTAAGAGGGGTCTTTTGGGTGATCGGAATATATTCAATTTGGAGTTTGTGAGCATTGTGTCTTCGGCAAACACAAACGAGTCAGCTTCAGCACTGGAATACACAAAACTAAAGGTACGTTGGAATAAACTCTGATCTTTGGGGACCATCACGTGTTGCATCAAAAGGTGGTTCTAGTTACATGATGACATTGATTGATGATTTTTCAAGAAAATTCTGGGTCTATTTCTTAAAGAATAAGTCTGAAGCTTTTGAGACCTTCAGAGATTTGAAGACATTAGTTGAAAAGCAGACTGGAAAGAAAGTTAAGCATTTGAGAACTGATAATGGGTTGGAGTTTTGTAGTGGGAAATTTAATTCATTCTGCAAGAAAGAGGGCATAGTGAGACATCTCACAGTTAGTGGGACACCCCAACAGAATGGCGTAGCCGAACGCATGAATAGAAACCTTTTGGAAAAGGTTCGTTGTTTGCTGAGTAATTCTGGATTGACGCAAGATTTTTGGGCAGAGGCTGCTGCGACAGCTTGTTACTTGGTGAATCATTCTCCATCTGTGTCAATCGAGTGTAAGACTCCTGAAGAGGTATGGTCTGGTAAACCTGCTAATTATTCTGAATTGCGGATATTTGGATTTCATGTCTATGTTCATTCAAACAATGGAAAGTTAGAACCTAGGTCAAAGAAGGGCATATTTTTGGGTTAACCGAATGGTGTGAAGGGATACAGCGTTTGGCTTACTGGTCCAAAGACACCAAAATTCATAATTAGCAGAAATTGCATCTTTGATGAGAATACCATGCTTCATCTAAATAAGGAAAGTGTTAGTTCTGACACTAAGGTGTAGAGTTCTGAGAATGAGAACAAAGAGATGTAAGGTATTAGTGTGGAGTCTCCATCCCAAAATTATGAAAAGTCAAATGAGATAGAGACTGAAATCATTGTCAGAGGAAGGCCTTTAAGAGAGAGACGAATGCTTTCGAGATTTGATGATTATGTTACCATAGCTTGTGTCGCTGCACAAGAAATCGAAGGATTTGATGACCCAGTCACATATAGTGAAGCCGTCTTGAGTGATGATTCTAGTAAGTGGTTGGTGGGTATGCAAGAAGAGGTGGAGTCTCTTCATAAAAATAAAACTTGGGAACTAGTAAAGCCTCCTATTGAAAAGAAGATCGTTGGATGTAGATGGGTCTACAAGAAAAATGAAGGCATACCTGGGGTCGAGAAAGCAAGATACAAGGCACGTTTGGTTGCAAAGGGCTATAGTCAGGTGCAAGGTATTGATTTCAATGATGTTTTTTCACCTGTTGTTAAACATAGCTCTGTTCGTGTTTTGCTTGGTTTAGTTACTATTCATGATCTCGAGTTAGAGCAACTAGATGTGAAGACTGTGTTTTTACATGGTGAACTTGAAGATACCATATACATGTCTCAACCGGAATTTTTTTAAGTTGAAGGAAAAGAAGATCATGTTTGTCTACTCAAGAAGTCATTATATGGCTTAAAGTAGTCACCTCGACAATGGTACAAGAAGTTCCATTCGTTTATGATGATGCATAGTTTCACAAGGAGTCATTCTGATAGTTATGTTTACTTCAAAAAGTTATCTAATGATTCATATATCTATCTACTATTATATGTCGATGACATGTTAATTGCTGCCAAGAATAAGTCTGAGATCAACAATTTGAAGAATCAGTTGAATGGTGAGTTTGAGATGAAAGATCTAGGAGGAGCAAATAAAATTTTGGGAATGGAGATTAAGCGAGATAGAGTTGCTGGTAAACTTTACTTAACTCAAAGAAGCTTCATAGAGAAAGTTGTTGAGCGTTTTGGGATGAAAGACGCAAAACCGGTAAATACTCCATTAGCTTCTCATTTTAAGTTTTCTGCTGATTTGTCACCAAAAACTGATGAGGACATAAAATATATGTCACAAGTTCCCTACTCTAATGCTGTTGGTAGTATCATGTATGCATTGGTGTGTACTCGTTCCGATATCGCACATGCTGTTAGTTTAGTTAGCCATTACATGGCTAATCCTGGAAGACAACATTGGCAAGCTGTGAAGTGGATATTGAGATATTTGAAGGGTACTACTCATGTTTGCTTGGAGTTTGGTAAAGACAAAGGGAATGTTGTTGGTTATGTTGATTCTGACTATGCCGGTGATCTTGACAAAAGAAGATCGATTACTGGATATGTTTTTACTCTTGGAGGTTGTGCAATTAGTTGGAAGGCTACCTTACAAGCGACTGTTGCACTGTCAACAACAGAGGCCGAGTATATGGCCATAATTGAGGCTGTAGAGGAAGCAATTTGGTTAGAGGATTGGTTGGTGAACTCAGCGAAGATTTGAAGGTGACGGCAGTCCATTGTGACAGTCAGAGTGTGATTCATCTAGCAAAGGATCAGATGTTCCATGAACGCACTAAGCACATAGATGTCAAGTACCACTTTGTTCGAGATGTGATTTCTGAAGGTAATATTACGGTTCAGAAAATTGGTACTGAAAACAATCCTGCTGATATGATGACCAAGTCCTTATCTATAATCGAGTTCAAGCATTGTTTGAGATTGATTGGAATTTGTTATCGTTAAGATTCCCTTATGGGATACAAGGAAGAGGAAGACAATTCGAAGTTTGTTTATGGGTCAAGGTGAATATATAATTGATAGTGATCAAAGAAAGAAGATTCAGAAAAGTTGTGGTGATTCAAGTCAAGGTGGAAATTTGTTAGGATGCCTTGAATCATAAGGAATCCTAAACTGCTTGATTCACTAGGAATCCTTTTTGGAAGGAATTTCTATTTTGGTTTTTGGATCTATTTTCTATTTGCTAGTTTTCCTAATTTGAGGAGATTTTTTTTTTCCCAATTGTTATGGTTTATTTTTCCTTATTGGAAAGAAACTATTAGGAATGTGGGTTTTGTGATCACTATAAATAGAGGCGTCTCACAAAGAAGAAAACATCCGTGAGTTAGGAGTTTTAGTTTGGGTGTTTTGGGTTGTGAGATTTGAGTGTAGCCTTTTGTGGCTATTTTGTGTGATATCTTGTAATCCATTTGATCATTATAGTGGATTGCTATTCTCTTCCTTCGTGGAGTAGGCACATTGCCGAACCACGTTAAATCTCTTGTGTCTCTTTCTACTTTCCATACTTTGTTATTTTGTTTCTACTCTGGTTGGTGCTATTTTGTCTCCACTATTCCTAATAATAAAAATTTAAATAATAATTAAATATAAAAAGTATTTAATATAATTATTTAATTTATTGATGTAAATAATTTTAAAATAATAGTTTGGGCAGGATTTAAAAAAAATAAAATTATTATTTAAAATATTAAATTTAAATTTAAATTTTTTGTGTAAAGTACAGGATGGCAAATTTAATATTCGATAATAAAAAATAATAATTTATTAAGAAAACTTTATTAATATGTAACTTTTTAAACAATAGTATTTAAAAATAATTTTGTATGGATTCAGTCGGGTCAAAACAAACCTTACCATATGGATTCAACTACTATTTAAAATACTAATATTTCTCCTATCAAGCACAATTTATAATAACAAATTCCACTCCTCCTGAATGGGAGGAAAAAAATAAAAATAAAAATATAGACACTGAAAGTTGAGAAGCTTTAGACAAATTTTGCGAAAGGAAAAAAAAAAAAAAAAAAAAAAAAAAAAGAAAAAAAAGAAAAAAAGAAAACAGAATGATTGGAATGCAATGGATTGCAAAATGGAAATGGTCAAAGATTGAAGAAGAAATGGCATCATGACACCCGCGCGTGAGCAATCATTGATGTACCACATTCATCATCACATTAAAACCCTATTTTCATTTCAACCTCTGCTTTCCCTCCTTTTTTTGATAGCTTAAACACCAACATAATTAATCTTTTCACTATTGCACCATCTTTAATTAGTGGAAACACTATGTATGTATAAACCCTCCAAATTTCAACTTTAGTTAAATAAAATATCCAAATATTATTTCAATTTATGAATTGTAAAAATGAATTAATTAGAATGTTATACTTTTACAGTTTATTATAGTTTTTCAAAGCTGTGAGTGTAAATGTTTGGTATGTTACTCAAATAGTGTCGGTTGGCTGAAAACAAAGGTCATAAACCCTATTCGAAAGAGAAACAACCAAATATTTTCTAGTCTGACTATGTACTTACCTGCAATAGATTTACAATACTCGTAGAATATTCCAGTATATTTGAACAGTTCAAATGATGAAGCGTGTGAGAAAAGAGAAGTGTAAAATCGATTGGTATTGATGGAGATATAAGGTGGTCTCAATTTGATTGGAATAGAGAGAGACAAAATGGTGTCTGGAAAAGATAATGCAGCCAAAAAATGTGTGTATGAGTCGGCGTCAAGAAATATGTAGCCTGCCCATATTTGATAAGATTGGATTAGATAGATACATACCTCTACTTTCAAATTTTTATGTCATCTAATATTAGTTTTGGAAAACTTGTCAAAAGCAAAATATCCTTAAATGATACACTTTGAATAGTTTTTTTTTTTTTTTAATAATTTATATATTTAATATATATATACATTTTTATCTAGAGTACCTAATTTAAAAAAAAAACAATTTCTTTTAAAATCAATTTGAATGAGTTCAATTTTTAAATTAAATATTAAAAAGAATTAAATTTATCTGAAAAAGAAATAAAAAATATATTTAATATTTTTTAAATTCGAAAATATATAATATTTTTAGATTATAAAATTTTTATTGATGAAATTTTTATCACTTAATAGTTTTTTAATTCCTAGGAAAATAAATAGAAAAAACTCATTAGTTAAGGTAGCATGAACTTTTATTTGCTATACCCATAAGTTTGGAATTCAATTTTCAATGGATTCTTCTTATTACTTTTAGTAATATTTGAGTATTGCTTTTCTATATCTCTCTATATCTATATATAATATTTTAAAAAATTTAAAAATAATTTAAAATTTATTATATATTTAATAATTTTTAAATTATTTTTTAATTTTTTAAAATATTATAAATTAATTTTATACTTATCTACTATTAACAAATAAATAATACTTATTTATATATTTTAAAATAATAATAAATTATATAATATTTACATTTTAAAAAATAACATAGTATTACTATTTTTAAAATAAATAGAAAGGAGTTTTTGCCATTTTAAAAAAATAAACCGAAAATTATCTAACTAATTAATAATTAAATTAAATATAAACTATCAAACCATGAATTTAGAACTCTAGTAGTATATACAACATTTGAAAATTAAATTTACAAAAACCGTATCCAAAACTGAAACCTTTTCGAAAATGTCTAGATTCAAAATCTAATCTAAAAATCTTTTTGCATGACCTGAAATCTTATCAGAGTCTAATCGAATCGCGTTGTAAAGAGGGACCAGCTCACCAACTCTCTTTTACTTCTCTTTAATTATTATCCTTAACATTAATTCTTTTTATCTACATTAATTAAAAAAATAATAATAATATAAAATTAAGATGAAACAGAGCAAACGTCATGTCACGTAACACGTGTAATGGTTGCATTCAAAGAGTGACCTAATTTTTTCTCGATTTATGGTGGCAATCATTGGCACCCGCACGAGTGGTTACACTCACTAATTATTTATTTTTATAAATCTAATTAAACTATTTCTATTGGACCACGTGTCACTCTCCTCGCCCTTCGTTTTATCTCTATCTATATATAGATAATAAGATAAGAGATTCAAATAAGCCCCGTTAAATATTGATTAAATAAAAAGAAATTATTACGTCATAATGTGTGTACTAAACATATTTAAGAATTTGATACAAATTAATAATATTAATTGTAAATTAAACTTCATATATTGATGTAGTACAAGTTTATATGATTAATATTAAACTGTGGGCTTAACGGTTTATAGATATATAAAGTACAGTTCCGACTTCCATAGATTTGTTATGTGCAACATGAACAGATAGATACTTTGGATTTTGAATTTTGAATTTTATTTTTATTTTTATTTTCTCTTTTGTTGTGAATTAATTTTTTACTCAAAAGTTCAAAAGTTGGCAGATGAAGATTCACGTGAAGGGCAATTATGTAGGCACGTGTTTAGAATTTAGCTTTGTTAGTGATATAGTTCTTTTTTTCTTGTTTTGGTATTATTTAGTGGGTGTGGAATTTAAATTTTCACTTGTGGTAGTTTAATTTAACTGTTGACATTAATTGCTATTATATTTTTCTGAACAAATTGTCATGGTATAGAAAGCTAGCTCTGTAATTTCTTTTTTCTATTCTTCAATCTCATTTTGTTTTTGTTATGTATTTGGCCAACTCCAACCCATAACACCATTTGCATTTTGGTGTAGAAAAATTCCAAAAACTTGCTCCAACCCAACATCTTCATTTATGAATTTGATAAAATTTGAAGATTATTGTATATTTGCATATGAAGTCCTTTCTCAAATTTGATGTTTAATTTTTCTCCTCATTCATCTACATTTTTTGTATTTTTTTAATTTCAAACTTTCCATCTAACTTTTATAAATTACATTTTACACCACATTAGGTATATATTTAATATTTTATTAATAATTGAAGTTATATATTAAATAATAATAATATGAAATATATGTTATTATTTGAAATATTAAAATAATATTTTTAATTAAATTATAATATATATATATTTTTAATAAATTTTGAATTTAATCATGATATTAAAAGAATAAAAATGAAGACGATTTTGTAACTTTAAATTTAACTCCTACAAATACTGAAACATAAATATCTTATTTTTTTTTTTAGTATTTATAAATTTTAATGAGATTATTTAGTTGAAAAGTTACATAAAGTAATAAAAATAAAATAGTTAATTAATTAAAATTTTAAATAATTATAATTTGACCCCTACTTCAAAATGCAAATGAAGATGGGTTGGAGTTGAAAAAAAATTGATGAGAGTATATTCTTAAAAAATGCTTTATTCCCTCCCCAAAATGCAAATGCAAATACAATTGGGTTGGAGTTGGTCTTAAGATGATAAAATTTGCAGTCGCATAGAACATTTTGAGAAATTTTACAGATTAGGATATATCTTTTTTAGTGGAGAAATATTTATTGTCCATCTATTTAATAGGAGTCCTTTACGATTATTATTTAGAATTTATTTGATAAAGTTTATTTTCAATTTAAAATATTATTTATTATATAAAATTATTAAATAAAATTAAGTATTTCAATTTTATAAATACGTAGATGAAAAAAAGTCAAAAATGTTTTTTTTTCTCTATTTTATTGGCAAATGTAATTTTTATTTTATTATATACTAATAAAAATATTTTTTAAAAGTTTATAAAAACATATTTATATTTTTAATGTTTATATTATATAATATATATATATGTATTATTTTATTTATATACTATATACCCATTATTTTATTTATTTTATATCTCTCTCTATATATAGGAGTATATATTAATATATTATATGCATTATCTTATTTAAGTTAAGTAATATTACAAAAATAATTTAAAATACGTAAATATAATTATTAATTGTTTTAAATTTATATTTATTATAGCAATTATTTTAATGTAAAAATTATAAAACAATTCGAATTATTAATAAATATATTATTAAGACTCCAGCAATATTTAAGTAAAATTCTAACTTCTGGTGGACCTATTTTTCCATATTATCAGTCTTTATTCACTTAACATCAATTTATTATTATTTTTATTTTATTTTTTAAAAAAATACATCTTAATTTTTTAATCAATTATTAGGTTAATAACTAGCTGATTTTTGTTTTTAAAAAATAATATTATAAAAAGAAAAAAAAAACAAAAATAAATATAAATATAAAGTGGGGACCTTGAATTGTGTATACATATTTCTTTTCACATGATTAGAACAGCTCAAAGAATATAGATCAATATACATCAATCAATAGTAGCAATTGGTCTTAATCATTAATCAATTATCTATAAATATATTAATACTCTGATTCGTCACTGTATTTTCATAGGCTTGTTATTCATAGTATGTGTTGTCGTGTATGATGTACATCATTATCATTCACAGCAATTGCCACGAAATAAATTAATTTGATTGAGATGATACCTGCCTTATCTTATGAACACAATATTATATTATTATGCATATCATGCCTGATTTCATATAGTTTTATTTAATAAAATAATTTGTCATTTTATAATTATATTTTTATTTATAGCCAATAGAATCTCTTGGTTTGTGATGATAATGATTGAATATAATTGCTATATGTTTTTTCAATAATAATATTTTAAAACATACTACTATACTGTTTTTATTTTTTTTTCTTTATTGTCTTTAAAAAATATTATTGGTTTATTTAATTTTAAACCTCGTCATCTCTTTTAATAATATCATATTTTTAAAATACACGACGTTATTTTTTTTAGACGACAATTTACTAGGTTTTCATTTAAATATATAAAATTAAAATTTAATTTTATTAATTTTTAATATTTAGGTTGTTGTCATATTTTTTTATGCTTTATAATTGATCTAATTTTTTTATTTTAATATTTGATATGCAAGTAGATGTAATTTATATTAATAATATTATTTTATACATAATGCAAAATTTACCTAAATATTGTAAAATATTAATTTAATATTAATTAATTTTAAAAGGGTTAATATAAATACTTTTTTACAATCTTATATGTTATTCAAATTACATACATATTATTTGTATTGTTTTTTTTTAAATAAAATGTAAATATGTATATTTAAAATAATAATAATTATTATTATTATAATAAAATGTTCTCTAATCAGCCATGTATATTCTACGGTAAAAGTATGGTTTTTTTTTTTCTTTGCAAGTGTAGATTAAGTAATTATACACATACGTATATGTATTACGTTTAAAAAAAAAAAACCCATTAATTAATTAACTATATGTTAAAGAGAGACGACCTAAGACACAGAGTTTTTGGGCTATGTGGTGGCTGCGTCAATCTTTCTTCATTGGGATTCTGTTTTATGAAAAGGATCTTTTTGAATTGGCCGGTTCTTTCTTTTTCATACAATATTCCTAAATAGTTTTTATCAAAACTTTACAACAGTAGTTTTTAATTGAAAACAATAATTGTAAAGTACATAAAATCTTTAAAATTTAGGGATAAAATAGAGTGAAAATTCTAAGAAATGGACTTTTTAAAGTTTAAAATATAATTATAGGCTTGTTTTGAAAAACATACAAAAATAGACTTTTAAAAGTTTAGTTTTCACTCCTTAGGCCAAGTTTCCCAAAATACCCCTGAAACTTTACAATTCACAGATGTTGTGAATTATGTTCACAGTCTGTGAATTACGCTCACAGCTGTGAATGACCTATGGAGTGAAAATCAAAATTTAGTTTTGCAAACATTTCAAAAGTGACCTATAATTATATAGTAAACTTTTTATGGCCTAGAAATCTAATGGACTCTAAAATATATTATTCGGTAGTTTTCTCATCAATAGTATATAATATTTATGAAAATTTTGAATATTTTAAAATAAAATTTAATTATATTTAAAGAAAATTTGATAAATACGGTTCAATTTATTATAAAATAATATTTATATTATTTTTAAATTTTTTTATAATTTTAATTGATTTTTGAATAATTTTCACCTAATATTTTTAGTTAATTTTTTAAAATAAGTTGAATCAAAATAGAATATAGTTGATGGATTTTTTTTTTCTTGAGTTGAATTACCATGAATAAAATTTAATTTATGAATTTTAGTTAACTTTACATGCAAATATATATATTTGAAATTTAAAATTTTAATTTTCAAAGAATAAAAAATATTTTTCCCTTGGATAATAAAATTAAAATTTATCATTGAAATTTACTAAAAATTTAATGTAGAAAATCAGTTAAATATATTTTTTTAAAAAAATCAAATTAAAAAAATTCCTAATTTTAATTAAATCTATCATTTCAATAGACAAAAGAAGAAAAATGGAATTATGTAAAGAATAAGGGAAAAAAATAAAATAAAATAAAATACCATAATAATTAAAAATGAGAGCCCACAAAGTCTCGACTGTGCAGACAAAAGCAACTTTTTCCAACTTTTTCAATTGGGTTATGAAACGACGCCGTCAGATCATCATCATCATCATCCGGTTGGTTCATTGTCTTGTCCATTCCATTCACTCAATTCATTCATTCATGCATGGAGTAGTTGCTGCTATGCTATTCTATTCTATTCTTTCCTTTACTAATAATCACTCTTTGACTTTGACCACCCCCATGGACCCCACTCTCCCTCCTCTATATATATCCATCTCCGTTTCAGTCCTCTATGTATCCACCACTTTCCGCTAAAAGCAAATTCTCATAATAACCATTTTTCATTTTTATTTTAAAAAAAAAAAAAAAAAAAAAAATCTAATTAGCTGATTCTCAGCTTTTTATAAGCTCAACAACTACTTGGTTTCACAACAAGAGATGGGTGATTTAGAACTCGACTTGTTGATAATTTTGTCAATTTTATCTCTAATTTTCATTTTCTTCAGAAGAAAGCGAAGAAAGTTTAATCTCCCACCTGGGAAAACTGGGTGGCCTTTTATCGGAGAAACAATTGGCTATTTGAAGTCATATTCTGCTACTACTACCGGTGATTTCATGGCAAATCATGTGTCCAGGTTTGAAATCAAATTTTTGTTTATTTATTTTAATTTTTTTAAGATTGGGATTGATTTTGAACTCTGAATTTCAGGTATGGGAAAATATACAGGTCGAGTTTATTCGGAGAGCCGACGATAGTTTCTGCAGATGCTGGTTTGAACAGATATATTTTACAAAACGAAGGGAAGTTATTCGAATGCAGTTATCCGAGGAGTATTGGTGGGATATTGGGAAAATGGTCGATGTTGGTTTTGGTTGGTGATATGCATAGAGATATGCGAACCATTTCGCTTAATTTCTTGAGTCATGCTCGACTCAGGACACATTTGATTAAAGAAGTCGAGAGACATACTCTGTTTGTTTTGAATTCTTGGGTTGATAACTCTGTTTTCTCTGCTCAAGATGAAGCTAAAAAGGTACAAAATTTTCAAAATTTAAAAATAGTAACAACATTTAAAATTAAGTTAATTGTTTGAATGGTCGATTTCTTAACAGTTCACATTCAATCTGATGGCAAAACATATCATGAGCATGGACCCTGGAGAGATTGAAACAGAGCAATTGAAGAAGGAATATGTCACTTTCATGAAAGGTGTTGTTTCTCCTCCGATTAACTTGCCGGGAAGTGCTTATAGAAAAGCTTTAAAAGTAAGACTTTTTTTCATTGACTTCTGTTGTTTGAACAGTTGGATTCTGTTACTAATCTTGGTTTGTGATTTTGAAGTCTCGATCGACGATTTTGAAGTATATAAAAGGGAAAATGGAGGAGAGAAATGTGGTGATGAAGGAAGGTAGAGATGATATAGAACAAGATGATCTTCTTGGATGGGTGTTAAGACACTCAAATCTTTCAACGGAGCAGATTCTAGACTTGATTCTAAGTTTGCTTTTTGCTGGACATGAAACTTCTTCTGTATCTATTGCTTTGTCTATCTACTTCTTGCAAAGTTGTCCAAAAGCTATACAACAGTTACAGGTAAGAATTTGTCTATCGTAATAATTTGTATTAAATCTGCAAATATTTTCTTAAGCTCATTTGTTAACAACAGGAAGAACACCTGGAGATTGTAAGAGAAAAAAAGAAATCCGGAGTTATAGACTTGAACTGGGAAGATTACAAGAAAATGGAATTTACTCAATCCGTGAGTTTTCTATTTTTTTTTTTAATATATAGATATATAATTTTTTGTTTAATTTAATTTGAATAAAAAATGAAAATGAAGGTGATAAATGAGACGTTGAGATTGGGCAATGTAGTGAGGTTTCTTCACAGGAAGGCTTTAAAAGATGTTCAGTACAAAGGTACGTTGTATTTTGGATCTTTGGATTATAAAAATATTATTTGTGACGACTAATTACGTCATTAATGATTTTTAAAAAATAATTAATTAACAACAGGATACGACATTCCACGTGGTTGGAAAGTGCTTCCAGTTATTGCAGCTGTGCATTTAGATTCTTCACTTTTCGAAAATCCTCAACAATTCAATCCTTGGAGATGGCAGGTTAGTCTTCTAATTAATTAAAACGGTGTCGCATCATGAGGTTTAACTAAAACGTACAATAAAGGATATCACGGATGTCCCCAGGCCGTTAGATGTGATGTGTCAAGATCAGGAGTGTGTTTGTGTGTTTTGTTTGTGTTGTTTGTTTTGTTCTTCTTCGACTAGCTTGGTTTGGTACTGTGTACGGAGGAGGGTAGCAGAGGAAATGGGACCCAGTAGTACTCTGGTGCGCGTGGGGTTCACTAGATATAATTAAAACGCCACGTGAATGTGGGGTTCATACATTCCTCACCCGCACGTGCACTCATATCTGTTTTTTATCAAGTGGGTCAATTTCTTCTTTTCATTATCAAACACTCCGGTCCCACATATATTCCTCTACCGAATCTTGTTTTAAATACTTCAATTTTCCGTTAAAACGCCCAATTACACTTTCTACCCCTCAAACAAAATTAAATTACAAATATTTATATTCTTAAACAAATTTTAAAAATATTTTAATTCAAATAAATTTTATTTAAATTTACAAATTTATAAAATTGACACATTTTCTTAATAGTATTATTTTTAAATATTGATTTAGTTACTATATGCAGCAACAAAGTAGCCGGGGACAAGGATCACAGCCGACTCCGAACAACCACTTCATGCCGTTCGGCGGCGGATCGCGACTCTGCGCCGGATCGGAGCTCGCCAAGCTAGAAATGGCTGTTTTTATACATCACTTGGTGCTGAATTTTCATTGGGAATTAACAGAGCAAGATCAACCTTATGCATATCCTTTTGTTGATTTTCCAAAAGGGTTACCGATTAGAGTTCAACGTCTCAATTTATTAGAGAAAAATCTATGAATTATATTTATTTATTATATGTATAGAGAAATATATATATATATATATATATATATATATTATATCATCTAAGATGCCAAACACGTCTTTTTTACATATATTGGGGTTGGGTAGGGTTATTTAAGCTGCTTATTTTGTAAGTGCTTTTAGGTTGATGTTACTATTATTATAAATAGCTTTGGCATGAAGTTTAGGACCACATTTTCCTTTTGTAAATTTTATTGTCTTATTTTTATTTTTGGTCCCTCCATGTGGGGATCTAATTATTCGTTTTTCTATATATCTGAAATATGACTAGTTCTTGCATTTTTATCATATATGCTTATTATCCATGTATGTCTATGCATATATTTGAAAACATATAGTCCAAAACCGTGAAGTAAATTCAATTTTATTATGATGAGTCCAAAAAATACGAGGTCTTATGATGGTCTCTCATGAAAAGAACAAGTTAATTTGTACTATATGAAGACAATAATTCTACTATGTCAGATCTCTTATGATTAGTATAGTTGACTAAGCTCACTTATCCAAGACGTAAAGGTTGCCTCCCGTTCCATAATTTGCCTCCAAGACAATAAAATGTTAAAAAATAAAAATGAAAATAATAATATTATATTTAAAATTATTTTTTTTAAAATTTTAAAAATTATTATCGATTTGGTTGAGGATACCACATCACTAATAGTATAAGAGGATATTAATTTAAATAAAAATATATAACTAATTTTATTAATATGAAATTTTTTGAAAGAGAATATTTAATAATAAATTCGTATAGACTCGATGTTAACTCAAAATAGATAATATTATATTTATGTAGGAATATAATATCATATTAATGTTGATGTTGGATGATCGATTCCGAGAAATTGAACGTATTTAACTCTTTTTACATGGTTAACTTTTATAAAATTTTCTATTTACTTACTAAAGAGTTCTCGTAAATATATTTTTTTAAATTACACTTATTTATTCCATCCAAAACTATTAAAAAAAAACGAAAATCAGCATATTTGTAAAAATCTAAAATAAAAAAACTAAAAAAAAAAAAAACTAAAAAAATCAGCAAATAGGCCCTATATGTGAAAACACATCAATCTTAATCTTGATATACGCATGCAAATACGTCAACGAGCTTAAAGAAACAACAACAATAATCATCATAACTAATGATGATCAAGTTGTTAAATAAAATCCATTAAACACAACAGACTACAACAACGTCATTGTCAACATCAAATAGTGGGGGACTGGTTACGCGGCTATTTAAGAGAGAGTGATGATTAATAAATAGAACATGCGTTAACAATGAAAACGATTGATTACAAAGCTACAAAGAAACCATCTCATGTAATTTAATATTATTATAAAGTCTGTTTTGTTTTGCTCTTCCTTCTCCGTTGGAAAACAATTTAATGTTGAATATTTGATTATATAAATATTAAATAGTAGGAGGATATCTTTGGATTATTTTGGGGTCCCAAATCTCATTATAACTATTTGTCGTTGTTTATACAAGTGGCTCATTTGTCCTTCTTCACAGCGTTATCTAGATCAGGAAATATCATACCGACAGATTGAAGGTGTATTCCCGATCTACTCTTTTTCACCGACCAGTTTTGGTTGGTTTCGCAAGTTGGTAAGGTGGGTGAAAGGGTAATTTTGTTTTTGAGTATTTAAAATTTTAAATACGTTGATAAATTGTTGAAGATTTATTTTGTACTTACAATTGGTTGAAGTTGATTCTACGACTTTGTGAAAAATTATTTGTGAGATTTTATAAATTTGTGAAGAGTTTTTTATAAATAATAAATTAATTATTTTAATTTATTTTTTAAAATATTAAATTTTTATAAATTTTAGTCAAAATTTGAAATGTACATTTAAATTAAAGTTTGAATAGTTTATATTTTACAATTTTTTAAAAATAGTTTTCCATTTTCTAAATTATAAATGGTAATTCAGGTAAAAATACGAATGATAATTCAGATAAAAATACGTAATATTTGTAGAATTCATTTACCAAATCCTTTACTTATATTTATAATTATAAAAATTAACAGATATCGTCCTATTAGTTATAGATAATCGGGTAAATATCCATTTATAATAAATGGTTATACGTACATAATACGGACACTTCTATATAGACGTGGACATGCGGTGTTCCACACGTTTCGAACACTTTAATTATCGGACACCGTGTTCAAACAATGTTTATTGAATAAATAAATAAATAATAAAAAAAAATTAAACACACGTGCCGCGTTACATATAATCAACACTTTTAACTATTATTAATTAATTATCTTATTTTATATTTTTCTCTTAAAAAATATCAATTTTTCACTTATTAATTTTAAACGTTTAAAATCAAATTAAAAATTTAATAATTTCATAGACAATTTAATATTATTTATGAATTTATATCATCATGATATATTTTAAGGTAAAAATATATTTGCATATATTATATATCTAATTATGTATCGAGAGATAAGTAAATATTTACTTATATTTTTAATATAAAATTATTATTATTATGTATTATTTTAGTATTATTTTAATAGTAGTATCGAAACCATATCGTATCTTAAATTTTTAAAATGGGTTGTATCCATGTTCATGCAACATAGGGCTATACTCATGGATATTATCCATAAATTTAGATTTATTCATAATTTTTTTTTAACTTTTTCTTTAAATTTATATATTATTTTTTAAAAATTAAAATATATAATTACTATGTTTATTAAATATCTATTTTAGTATATTTTTATTTTTAATATGATGAACCATTTTTCAATTTTTGAAAAACACATTTATATAAATATGACTAAAAAAAATCAAATTTATTTACATTTTCGAATGTACATGTATTAAAAGAATAATAGATAGTATACAGATATATTCAAATACTACTCTATTCAATTTAGTTAATAAATATTAATACAGTCAAATCCCTCTGTAACAGCATCGTTTGTCTGACAGTTTTTTTGACTGTTATAGAGAACGACTGTTATTCGCATATAACGGTCATATGAAGGTTTTAGATCTCATTTGGCTGTTATCAATTTATAATAATTTTTTTAAAAAAAAAAAAATAAACACTAAATAAAGTATGGATAATTTAGAACATTTTCAAAGTTAAATTTATTCAAATATGATGGAAAAAGTCTACGATGGTAGCTTGTTTTGAAGATTCTAATCTCTTACAAGTAATATAACACTTAAATTAACAAAGATTCCAATCTCTTACTAATAATATAATGCTTAAATTAATAAAGATTTTGGTCCAAGCTTTCAATAAAAGGTAGTCAATTGTCTTCCTTCGAAGGCAATTCAATACGAAAAGACTATGTAGAGTCTCTTTTGTCAGATGAGAGACTCCCTCAGATACTAACGTTGCAGATGATCTAAATTATAATGTTTCAAATTATTTTCATTAATTATTTATAATTATGAAGGCTTTTAAATTCAATCATATTCATTATCATTGCTTATGCAATCTTTTTCTTCATATTCTTAGTTATTAAACATTAAAAAATTATTTTATTTGTTAAAGTTAATTACAATAATTATTTAAATCTTTAATTTTTATATCATTTTATTTAAATAAAAAATATTATATTTGAATAGGCCATTATATAGGATGAGTTTTATATAGAGTGTTCTGTTCAAATTACGGCGGTTGCTATTATAGATAAATTGTTGTTATAAAGAATTAAAATAATATTGAAAAAATCGGTTCCGAAAGAAATTCAGCTATTATAGTATTGTTGTTATAGAGAATGACAGCTATAGAGGGGTTTGACTGTACTAAATAGATAATGAATATTAAAAAAAAAATCATACTCACATTTAGGGTGTGCACGATACAGAACGTACCGAAATATTAATCCCGAAATTTTGGTGCATACCAAATTTTTATAATATGGATCAGCATTCTGTACAATTAAATTGAAAATTTCGATATTCTGTACAATATGGAACGGTGTGGTATTTGGTATTTCAGTACCGTTCCGAAATATCGAATTTAACCTATTATATATATAACATAATTGGATATTTTGAATTTTTTATACACATCAATTCTAAATAACAATCTGTCTCTAACAATAAATAAAAATTGGTAACTAATTTAAATATCAAACAAATCAACAAGTTTAAATAATAAGTTAGAAAAATATATATATTTTTATTTTTTAACTAATTCAATATTATGGTATTGTCTCGTAATTAACCGAAATATTACAGTACGTCCTGAATCGAATTTTTAATTTTAATATGGATTTCAATACTCAAAATTTCAACATCTAATACTGAATGTTCCAAAAATACGGAACGTCTCGAATGAACACCCTGTCACATCTATTTATAATTAGAAAATATTGTTGGACCCTTTAAAGTCACTCCTCTAACTCTCATATTAGTATGATATTATCCATTTTAAATTAGGGTCGAGTCCGCACAGATTTGTTCTTAAATACCATCACCCAAAAAACCCCATATTAATGGAATTTTCTGGATATTTTATCGAATTCCGGGTGTGGTATTGAATTTGACGGTCAACAAATATTATTAAATAAACGGGTAGTAAAATTGACCTTGCTATCCTGACTGCTCTAATGTGTGAATAGATTACATATCCGACATCCATAACAACCACTTCCATCTCAATAATCCAGCTGAAAGAGATCTTGTCTGAAAACGAACCTTCATTTGCTTCAACAACTACCTAAATAATTCTTCAAAATACAATAATGGATAAACTATTTGTCCCCAGAACAGTTTTCTTTTTTCAAACACCTGTTATCAATGTGTAAAGAACAAAATCTGGTGCAAGATTCATTGACCATAATTCTATACTAATCCATTCAGACAAGAAGCTTCCTTCTACTTCATAACTCTTCTTAAAATTGTCGGCATTGCTTAAATATTCTCACTTGCAAATCATTAACCTTATTATAACAGAAAACATCTTCATTTAATTATGCATCTAGCCAAAATTTTTTAAATTGAAAATTTCAGTTGACTTATTTTTAATAATTAACGTAATAATAATTAATACTCCAATCCAATTATTAGGAAAAATAAATAAATAAATTGTAATATGAGAGATTTGGCTAGTTGTGCATATGACGTCGTTTGAATATATGAATGCGCCGCGTTGCGTTGGATTATGTTCTATGAATCTGTGTATATCAATCAAAATAGTCACGTTTATCTGATTTCAACTCGACAAACACTATTTTTATAGCTTAAAATCAGCGACAAATATTCTAAAATAGTAAAAAATAGAAAAATTAAATAATCAAATATTTATTATCTTCAACGATTAATTAGCTCAAATTTGGAATCAAACATTATAGTAGTATTAGCTCGTGGCACCATTTTAGGCAAGTTCACGTTATTTTAAATTATTATTATTAATGATTCAACCAACTTGTTTAAATATTTGTGATTATTGTTTGTGATGGTTGAATGTGAATATTGGAATTTAAAATGACTGAGTTCGGTAGATGACAGTAGGGCTGGGCATAAAATCCGACCGATTCGGACCGGACCGGGATCGATCCGGACCGGACCGAAAATTGACGGTCCACGGTGCGGTCCAAAAAATTGGGACCGGACCTGTTAATATTAAATAATATTTATTAAATAAATATATACATATTAAGAATATAAATAAAATAAAATAAATTCCATATACTTATTTTATAATATGGATGAAATTTAATTGGATAGTAAAATTGAATTTTTATTATAATATTTAATTAATTTAATAATATTAATTAAGAATTTATTAAGAATAAATATATATTGGGTGAATAATAATAATATTATAAGTTAACATTAAAACGTATGTATTTAATTTATATTAAATGTGATTTTATATATAATTTTTTAAAATTTATTTTTTAATATTTAATTTTTTTTTTAAAAAATTCAATCCAATTGGACCAGACCGGTCTGAAACGGGGACCAATAGAACCGGACCGATCAGTCAAATATTTTAATCGGTCCGGTCCGGTCCGGATCCAGCCAAACCGGATCGGACCATGCCCACCCCTAGATGAAAGTTAAAATTTAACTAATTTTCAAATTTGACTTTTAAAATTTATTTTAAAACTAAATAATTAATAAATATTTTATATTATTTTTTAATATAACTAAATTAGTATAAAATATTATTTTTAACATATTTAAACTAACTTACTTTAATGGTGGGAGAGGATAGGTTTTCATTAAAAATGTTTTTTTTTTTAATAATATTTTTGAATATTTAAGTACAAGAATATATATATATTAACTATTTCAATTAATTAATTAATTATTTTTAACGGTGTAAAATATATTTATTTTTTTTAACAGAAAAAAGATATTTTAATTTTTATATTATATATAATTTTTTTAATATAAAATTGAAATATTAAAGTAAAATTAACTATAAAAAAATTACATAGTACATAACAGAAGTTCTACGGTTTAATTAGGAGGGTGTGAATTTAATTTTAACCAATTAATAAATTTATTAGTTGAAAATGGTTTAGTTTAGATATGTAATGTAGTTTTCATATAGGCCTGGCCCATAGAGCGATCAGAGTAGGCCATCGTGGCCCAAATAAAAGCCTGATTATAGATCGAAATAGAAATGGCGATTTCAAGGAAACACATAAATGGAGTGGTTGTTATTGTAGTTTACAGTTCTGAAATCGCTGTCTGGGACTATGTTTGCATACAGTAGTGCATAGTCCTTTCGTATCATGCACCGAACGCTGCTACAATTTTGATTTGTGTATTATTGGGCCTCCCTCCTCACTGGCTTGGTAGGCCATTGCTCTGGTAGTTAGTTTTAAATGCACTGAATAAATACTTCTAGCATTTTCATTTCTTCATTACTGGGCCCTGGCCTTGCTCACGCTTGGTAGGCCCATTACTAGGCCCCCTCACTGCCAAGAGAATTTTATCCGAGATGCTATTGCATAGGTGAGTAGAATTCAGTTTTTATCGAAAATGTGGTTATTTTCGATTGTTGGTTAATTCGGTGTGGTTAACCGAAAAATTCGGTTCAGTTTTCAGTTTTAAAATTTTCGATTAACCAAAAAACCGAATAAATTAGCAAAAATATTAATTTTAGATTTATTTTTTCTATTTTTCACCATTTAACCACCAAATTTCTTATTCTTTTCTTGTCATAATATCTTTTTATTTTATTTCTTCTTCAATGACGTGAGTATCACAATTAAATTTTTTATGGAAGTCAAGAGAAGAAAAAATTGGTAATTTTTATCAATTTATTCGGTTTTTGGTCAGTATTTTGGTTAACTGAAGAATTTCGATTTCAATTTTTGATTAACTAATTAAAATTTTGTTCGATTTTTTGTTAGCAAAATTTGAGATTTGATTAAACAAAAATCGAAAATTTTATTCGGTTTCGGTTAATCAAATACTCCTACTATTGGACATACTTTTGTTTTAGGAGTGTAGTTCATTGGAAGCAACTGTTTAATCCACGTTTGAATCATGAATTGGGTGATGGCGTTAAATCAGATTCTGATTTGGCTTTCAAAGGGAGTCAAAGAAATTGTGATCGTACAAAAAATCAAAAGACGTCATATCAGTGTCTTTTAGGTTTTGCTTGGATGGCTGGCAGCATGGTTTCATAATGTATGGTTCTATTATGTTTAGTGATGTACTTAGAGCTGTCAAAACGAGCTCAGATCCGCGAACAATTCGGGTTCACCCGTAAAATATGCGGATACAGGTAGTAAATTAGGTGTTCGTTTAAGTTGCGAACTATTTTATTCGGCTCGCGCGGATTGCGGACTCGAGCGAACTCGAGCGAACTCAAAGTGGTCACGTTTGGACTTTAATGTGGTTGTTGAAATGAGATAATTTTGTCTTGTCTAGTCATGTGGCTTCAAGAAAATGAGATGGGAGTTGTATTATAGAGAGGAAATATGCAAGCTAAAAGATGTTAATCATTTTACCCCTCAAGGCGACACGGATGTAAATTAATATGTGAAGAATGGAAGAAGAAGAATAATTATTTTAAATTTTTTTTTAAAATTAAAAAAATTAGGTGAACATGTTCGGATCCGTCCGCGGAGACCCGAACTCCAATTTTAAAGTCCGTAACTATTTACGGACATGTTCGGTTCAGTTCGTTTATCAACAAGTCCGCGCCGCCCGAAATGGATCAAGCCGAACATGTTTTATTTGACAGGCCTAGATGTACTATACTGATATTATGTTTGGATAGACTGTACAGTTTTATAATGTACGGTATGTTTTTGTTGGATTGATAAGATGGTATGATTATAAAGTTATAATGTCACGTCCATAAGTTGGGATATTCATTTTGGTATTTTGGAGATTTATTTTTGTTATTTGTATTTTATTTAATTTTAACTTGTTTTTCGTTCAAGAGTAAAATGAGTATTTTAAAAATATTGACTTTCCGATTTAACTGCATGTTTTGACCAAATTTGACTTTCGGAACAGTTCTGAAAACAAAAAGAAAATTTAATGTATTTTGCAATTATTTTTCAGTTTGGGTCATTTAAAAATCAAATGGAATTTGTGGGTTTATGGTGAAATTTGTCACCCATATATATATATATATAGTGAAAATTAGGTTTAGAATCCATTCTTTTTATATTTCTAAAACTCTAAAAATTAGTTTCTCTCTTTTCTCTCAACTAGAAAAACCTCGCTGCAGAATTTTAAACTTCATTCTCACCGATTGAGAGCTTGATTTTAATTGTTCTATTTGTTACATGTATTGATTTCAATTCTTTATTTTATTAAACCACTTTAATTTCGATTTGGAATTTCTTGAATGATTTAGAGTTTTCGGATTTGGGGATTTTTAATTGCAACTGATTTGGGTTTTTGAAACCCTTAATTTTCAATACTTGTATTATGGGTTTAATTATGTTTGATTTGGAATTTTATTCGTTGCTTAATTGAAAACCCTAACTTTTTGAATTGGGGATTTATGTGTTTTATTCTTGATTTGATTTAGATCAAATTGGGGATCGTCAGCCGGAGTGATTCGGTGTATTTTGGATTAGCGAGAAAGGTTATTAGGCATATTTATGCCTTCACGTTGTATGTTTCTGCTTGTTTATGTGTTTATGTGATTAAACTTAATATAAACTGAAAGTCTGAAATCTGGAATTGGATTACTATATTATTGCTGCTACATTTGAGTATGGATTATTTTGAGGTATATCTACTGAATTTTATCTATACATTTGTCCGTTTGGACTCTGTGAATTATGTGATTTTCTGTTCCCTCTGATGCTTTAATGTTGTTATATGAATTGGAATTCATATCTGATCTGTTAAATTGAAAATATAAACATTGTAATGTATTGCTTATTTTTTGCAATCATTTCGATATTGGTATTATTTTGGACTTTGTAATTGAATTTTCAGATTTGGAACTCTTTTGGATAATTAATACATTTCATCAATGATTCTTATTTATATCTATTTATGTTAATAGTATCTGTCTTTTCAGTTCCATTTTGTTCTGCATATGACATCTATTCTCCGCGTCCCTTCCGCCGGGGTGAGGGTTCGGGTGTTACATATAAAATGACTAAAATACCCTTTAAATTGATTTTAATAATTTGATAAGGTTATGGAGTAATGATTGATAGCCTACTCTTTGTGACAACTTTTTGTGTCTACTCTTACATGGCAAGAATTGATTGGGCAAATAAATTAATGCATTAATTTTTATAAAATTTATATCCAATAATATATTGACACGTAAGAGTAGGCAACCAAAGTAGGCACAAAGAGTAGGTTGCGTAGCACTACTCTAAGGTTATGAGCGTCAAGGAGCTTGGAGCCCTAGACCTAAATTTTGAAATGGCGAAGAGAGTAACAAGAAATTGGTCGTCGACGCCGAGGCCGAGGCCAAGTACACTGAGTAGTGTTAACGTGTTCAAAGCAACAAAATTAAAGTACTAATGATTGAATTTCTACAGAGAATGAAGAGGTATATCACGAAGAAAACTTCTAAATTCAATGAAAGAAGTCGATGAAACCTCCGACTACTTTCTTCTACTTTTCGTATGTATTTCATTCACTTGTCAAAATTCAATTCTCGTGATTTTAGGTTACCATTGTAATAATTTAACCATTGTTCTCTTCTCTTTATCGAAGTGAGAATTTTAGGAAGGAGTTTCAGGCGTAGAATCCAAATGTGAGGATGAGAATGTTTAAATCTTATTGTTTAATCACTTTTTCACCATCTTAAAAAAACTGTTATACATAAAGAAGCTGTCAATATAGCCAAATCCACCACCGTTAACACGGATTTATAACCAACTATAAAATTGAAGGTTTTATTGTTGTAGATTGGTAAGACATGTGGAGACAATGTCCCTGGGAGCATATTTAAGTATTTGTGTTCGTTAAATTTTGTTAATTGAGCTATAATATGAACCAATATTTGCATAATGTAGTTAAAGTTGAAGCTCACAAATCAATCAGATATGGAAAAATGTCCCTTTGAGATTTGGTTGTCGGAAGATGATTCAAGTGTTTAGAAAGCTATTATGATTAATGGCCTAAAGATAATCTAGCAAAGATACTTGTTCTATATTGATGCATTTTTTTTATAGATGCATTTATTTGATAACAAATGGGGTACCCAATCAACATACCATTTTTTTGGAGTTTTGAACCTGAACATGTTGAGATTGATATGGAGAACATTTTATGTGGTAGAATCTACATTGATAGCCATGATCTTCCTATTTTTCAACAACATTATTAGACTTCTCGGAGCTGCGGCTTATTGGCCATCGACGGTGTATTTTCCAGTTGAAGTTTACATAAGCAGGGCTCAAGTGAGGAGGTTTAGTATAGAGTGGTTTGGGTTAATGGTTCTGGTTGGTATGTGTTTGGTCGTGTATGTTGTTGCTACTATCAATTCTGTTGAAGGCCTTATTTTGGAAGTCACTTCTTACAAGCTTTTCCAAGTCGTGTCTTGATTAAGTGTATTATCAGATAAATGGCTTTGGTTGGTGTGTGTTTTATAAATGCATTTTATTTATTTTATCAGATTGGAGAACCACCAACTTGTGATAGTTTGACATATATTTGTTTTGAGGTTTGTTACTTCAATTGGTCTCGTCCAATTAAACTAAGCAGATACAAACCTTTATATAATCTGAAAATCTAGCGCATATATTTACGCTTGTTTTGTGATCTGTCTGCATAACCATTTACCAAATATTATGTGATCTGCCTGCCAAATAACTAGATATAATTTCAGTAACCTAATAAACATATAGTTTACATTTTCACCGTTCATGTAGCATATATTGCTTACTAACTTAGAATAAAATAAGCAAATAGAAAATAACCTTGACAAGTAAGATACTTATCATCCTCAAAATAAGATAATAATCATTAACTACATCATTTATCATTCTAGATTACCACAAAATTACATGTAACTAGAGATTAAATTCATCATTTATCATCCTAGATTACCACAAAATTACATATAACTAGAGATTAAATTCATCCAATACATCTCCATTGTAGCCTATAAACTTAACACAAATTCCAGTAGCTACTATAGGTGGTTTATTCCATGATGTTATGACAAGAACTAGTAACTTGCGACGCTTTACTGGGTATGACAAGAATATTTTAACCAATTCACGATTCTTTGAAAGAATCATAAAAGCTTTTTCTTCCATATTTGGTGGTAGTCCCAATGGCTTCAATAATTCCAATCGTTCAGTACCGACTACAGGTGGTGTATTCCATGATGTTACGACAATAGCTAAAGTTTTCCCCAATCTTTCCAAGACCTCCAAACTAGGATCAAATCAGAAGTGATAGTCTTGACCCTCTTGTTTCTTGAACCTGAAGTTACAGAATTTACTTGTGACATTGTATTTTGTAGTGTTGGTGGTTCTTGTGAATCATTATCAAACTCTGCATTAGGATCATCATAACCAAACCCATCTTCAGTCACTATATTGTTTGATTCTTCAATGTCTTGAACTTTTCTTTTCAGAAAATTATTTGCTAATCTTCTTTGAATATCAGATGGCCCTTCACTATATATTCTAATAGCTCTGTCTTTCCCATATAGCTCAACCAGTACCTCATAATTCCTAATATGTTTGAACTTGAGTTTTGCAGCTTCCAGATTAGCCTTTACAATAACCAAAAAATAAAAATGATAAAAATTAATAAATTCAAATATAATCCTAAAGAGCACATCACAATTATCTTAACACTTAATTTAGAACATTGCAATATACAGGAATGTCTACTTGTACATCAATTACTCTACTGCTTGTACACAAAATAAACTTAAATGCACAATTTATAATAATATAAAATATATACTACCAAACAAAGCAATGTTAAATAACTAATAGGTCGAGATTCTTTGACGAACTAGAAAAAAAAAATCTAGATGCAGACAGATGAGAAAGAATAACTAGAAATAATGAACGAATAAATATTATGGTTTGAATGAGTACATGAGAAATATATTACCTCAATTAGTTGCTTCCACACCTCAGCCTCAGCCTCCATCATCTGTGTAAGTGGATTCCAAGCAAATCCACTTAATCCATTCATGCAATCATACCATTTGTTCTAGTGCTTTTTCATATTTTTGATCTGATTATGTACATGCTCTTTCTACATTGGCTTATCCGGAAATTTTTCTTTCAATGATCTCACAACTTCATCCATCGTGTGTGAAGTAAATGTTCCTCCAACTCTATTTCCCAAATTGTTTTGGTTCATCAAAGCCTCGAGTAGGACGTCGTCTATCATGTTGGTCCATACACAGACCTCAGAGATACTTGATGTTTGGTTCTTCCTCGGCATTTAAACAACTACAAAATTACCAACAAAGAAACAATAATGGTGATGTAGAACACATGCATTTATTTACACAATTTACACTTCACTGTTGAAATTAATAGAAGGAATGTATGTGACTTAATCAATTAATTGTGTGACTATAAAATTAATAAAGAAAAAAATCCATTATAAAACAAAATGTCAGTGTAATACATACATTTACTAAATTCTAATTCCAGATGACATCATTAAACACTATGTAAGTTAAGCTCAATCTAATTTCCTTATTAAGTTGATTTCTGTCATAGAAGCTTATTAGGATGTGAATAATTTTAAGTGTTAAACATTAAATAGATATACATTTTGGTATAGAAAAAGACAATCACATAAAATAGATCAAAAGATAAGCTCTTTTTTTTATTCTTTCAAAAAGGAGAAAATAGGCATTCCCAATGCATATCATCATAATATAATACAACATAATAATGTAATATGAGTATCTTTTTCACGTAAAAGGAGGTGTCGAAAGGAAGCATTCCATAAACATAATAAAGTCTAATATATATACAATTTGTTTCTGTAGATTATTTATTTATCTTAAATATTATATATATCACATATCATTGAAGTGGAAGCTTTGGAGGACCCACGAATTATTGTTCTGTGCCAATAAAAAGAGTGAGCTTCAAGACCAGCATTGTATTTGTGTATTTTACTAATAGTATCCTGTCTATTTCATTCTTTTATAATTTTAGAAATTTCTATTTTCCCCTTTTCTCAATTCAATTTGATAATAATACGCTATGTAATGCTTCTTTCTATCACTGCTTTTCAATCTAATTCCTATATACAATTTAATAATAAACTTATCTTCTGAATTAGAAAAAGTAGAAAGCATCTTCTGCTGATAAAATGGTAGCAAACATTGCACACATCTTCTCAGCATACAAGTTCTAATCCTTTATCCAGCAAGTCTATTATGATTAATAAGTTATTTTTCAAATTTGTTTATTTAATTCATAATAAGAACAAAATTTCTATAGTCTAAAGGCTTTGTAAGTTAGATCTTCCAACATGTCTAACACCTACAAATTTTCTATCTATTATTTCTATGAAGCTAATAAAGAATAAGTGTAAATACAACTAAATTTATAAATACATGTAGCAAAAATAGTAATGATAAATGATACAAGATGATATCAATCATATTCATCAGTAAAGAACAACCAAATAAATCCAGCAGCAACTGTCAACCACCAAATTACATAGTACTAGTCAAAGTCTCATAATCTACATTTAGACATGATCATGATGAAACAAATTACACAGGAAAGAAGTAATAATAACAAAAAAAATCATATAAAATAAAATGTCAGCAGTACAATAATATATATAGCACTTGTAAGTTATTACATAGCAAGTTTACATCATAAGTAATGATATGAAACAAAAATAGCATTATGATGTCTAAGTTGTGTTATAATCATGACACATATAAGCTGCAATTGTATCCCTAATCATTTATCCTAATCTAGTTTCCTCTACACTGTCCCTAACAGTTGGATTTGGTTGTTGAACAACTTGGTTTGCATCAAATTCTCTGTCAAACTCCCTTTTTATTTCATCATTATGATCTACACCCCTCAAGTAGTTGTACAATACAACATGCAAGAATTATTAAGTTTTGCATTCGAATATTATAAGTTGGTTCTATTCAACTTCCGATTCTAGAAAATCTATTCTTTAGTACTCCAAATGCCCTTTTTATTGCATTATGAAGGAGGAATGTCGATGGTTAAATAGTTCACGAGCAGTTTGGGGTAGATTTTGGGTTGAGTATTCTTTCAAATGATACCGCTTGCCCCTATACGGTGTGATAAGCCCACTCCTTAACATGAATTCAGCATCAACAAAATAGTACTTGCCTAATAGTAACAAACAAGTTCAATTACATTCAATTATGTCTAGGGCTATTGAATTAACTTCATATAATATAATTACCTTCGGGAATTTTTAATCCATTAGGTCTTGTTAGTGCATCTTTAATTATTCTTGAATCAGATGTTATCTCCTCCCACCTAACTAAGGCATAAGTAAATTTTAAATCAAAAGTGCAAGTTGCTAGCACATTTTGAGTTGGGTATTCTTTTCTCCCTCAAAACTTAGGAGCATCTCTTATTGGCACTTTAACATGTATATGTGTGCCATCAATTGCACCAACAAAATCCTGAAATGACACTTTGAATTTTAACATACTATTTAATAAAATTAAATTATCAATTATATTAATTTGTTACCTTAAAATATGGGAAAACTTAGATTCATTGGTTATCTATGTTGGAACATGGGAACCATCCGGTTGTATGAGAAATTTATCTTGCAATTTGGTTAATGCTCATAAAATATTGTGAAAATGATGACTTGTCGACTCGCCTGATCGTCGAAACCAATATGCAACAACCCGATTTGTTTCATTATGACCTAACATGTAAAATATTTTCACAACTTACTCTTCAACCGTTACTCGAATAGTTAGCGTCAGACCACCTTCCCTAATTAATATTTCACATAACCTAATAAAAGCAAGAGCCTCCATTCGAATGACATGATGACAAAACGAACTAGTCATCAAGTGTTTTATAGGTTTATCCCTAAACCTTTCACCTTCAAGTCTTAAATTATGTGGAACTACAATTCCTCTATACCTATTTCGCAGTCTAAACATCCAAATCTAACTAACAACAAACCAGACAAATTGTGAAACTACACCAAGAATATGTTGTCTTTGTAGAATTTCTTCTTTATCCACTACAATGGAAGAACATACTAGTTAAAAATAAATGCTTATTAAACAACCATCACAACAAAGGTCATCTACTTATCAGTTCTAAGAAATAATTATTCAAAATAATTCATTTATCACATTATTAGTTGTTATATTACAAAAAAAAAATCAAATATGTAGGTGAGTAAATAATATGTTACAAGTTCTAAGTTATTATTAACTATAGATTATTTAATTAAAATAATATTTTTTAGCCTATATTATCTAAAAATATAATCTACACTAAAGAAAGAATTAATGAGCATAAAATTTAAAAACAAGCAAGACCTTGACGAAACAAAGTGTACATCAAATTGCATTGACAAAAAAATTCATATCTATATTGAAAAAAAATATTATAAAGTAAGGAAATACCTTATGAAAGGCTGCTGAAAATGTGAGCAAACTTGTATAGTAGACCTTTATCTGAGACAAAACAGATCAACAAAATTTCATGGTAAGCAAAATTAACTTAATAGATAACTCACATGAACTCAGTTCAAGTAGGATTAGTGCTATTGAAATAGGTTGGGACCTCTCTTTACAGTGTTTTCACAATTATCTAAAAAAAATATAAAGAGTGTAATGCTAGGCTTCTTGAATATAAACATATTTAATGTTCTTTCCATTAAAAAACATATCTTGCTCACCGGGTAAAGCCTATCTACTAATACTACTGAACTTTTACACATGGAAAAATCCCTCACAGGGTAAAGCATCATAACCATTTACCAAAAGCACAAAGTCAAAGAAGAGACAATACCCGACCAGTAGTAGCATCCCAAAGATGGATATGATAATCACGAGTAGTCAACAAACACAGCTCACCGGGTCTGAAAGAGAAATAAACTTTCGTATCAACAAATACCAACCTAACAAGTACATCTATAAATTTAAATCACTTTCAACATAAGCATTACACAGAACACATCTATATATTAAAAATTAACACTTCAATTAAAAAAGATAGCTTAAGCACCTGAAGCTGACATATACGAGTATGAAAAGAAATCATGCAAAGACTCTCCTTCACCCACAACAAGGTTTCTGTGTAAAAATTTGCAGTACAAAAGAATCAAAACCCTAACACAGTGCAAAGAAGCAGAATAGAAGAAAAAGAATCTGCAATACAAAAGAACTAAAATTCTAACAACGTGCAAGGAAGTAGAGAAGAAGAAAAGGAAGCGCATACTTACTCTTCAAGTAGAAGACGAAGTGAGAGAGAAAGTATGTTGCCACCGTCGAGACCAGAGAAGTCGAGACCAAAGCGATCGAAAAAATAGTGAAGAGTGTTCACGTTGTTGAGACCAATTTTGTAGGAATAACTATTAATAAGTAAGGATAAAATGGGAAGTTCAAAATATGTACCCAAGCAAACCCACCAAATCAGTGGTTGCACAGAAGTGGTGTTTTGAACCTATATATTACATTAATAGCCATTACATTACTATTTCAACCTATGAAACAAACATGATTTGGGTTAAAGTAAAACCAAACCTTACCATCTATAACAATTATCCAAACAGGGTGTTATAAACACTTCGAATTCAGTTATGATAATTGAAATTTATTGAAAAAAAACAGAAATTATTAGATGAATTTTAATGAATTGAGTGTGAATGTCTACACACCAACTACTGGACTAAAAGTTCATCGCTGATAATCAAGTTATAGTAAGTCCACGTGTGCATGGTTCGGGATGTCATGGATTTATTCATCCGACCCAAAAGTTTGGGACGGGAATCATTCCGACTCAATTTTCAACAGAACAGAATCGGGACAAATGTTTGATTTCCAAATTTAATTCGGGTCGGGATCGAAACAGTTTTTTTTAATCGGAATTTTCTGAATCTGTCCCAAACTTTTAAAATTAATATATTATAATAAATTAATTTTATAAAACTATATTTTTTTCTTCGACCCTATACATATATGTGTAGTATATAAATATTGATATGCTTAGATTAATAAGTTGGACAATTATATATTTCTTCAATTTTTTATTTGTTTAAAATACATATTTTTTGTATCTAATTTTCTACTCATTTGATTTCGGGAATTCTCGAAGCCGTCCTGTTCCCGTCCCAAAATTTTCGGAACGAGACAAAATTGAGACATTAGAATTCGAAAATGGGACATAAAAATGCATCCTAATTAAAATTCGGGACAGGATCTAGACACATTAATTCTCGTCTCGACCTGTCCCGTCATATACACACCTTTAAGTCGAAGGCAAAGAGTGAAATATGAGAGTGGTGTGAACTTTAATTGTGACAAAGTTTCGTATTAATAATCAGTGTCTTGAAGTGAGATTTCCTATGTATAAAGATACTCAGCCAGCTGTTGTCAGGCTAGGGCTGTATACGAGTCGAGCTGAGTCCGAACCGCAGTTCACAAGTGTTTTTTAAGCTCGGGCTCGACTCATTATACAGGCACGAGTTATTTGAGCTCATAAAGACTCGTTTGAGCTCGTGAAATTCGTTTGAGTTCGTTTATTATATATTTATTTTGATATTTTTATTTAAAAAATTGATAAAGAAAAAAATACTCATTCAATAAATATTAATGTATTCATTTAAATTACGTTTATACCCTAATTTTTTACATTTTTATTTTTTATCCTATTATTATAAAGGAGCTCATTTAGGCTTATTTAAGCTTGCGAGCCTTTTACTATAAAGCTTGGACTCGGCTCGTGCTCGACTCGTCTCATACTCGTTTAATTCGAACTCGAGTCAATGTTTAATCGAGACTACTCAACTTATTTCCACCCTTTATGTGAGGGATAAGTAAGTGATCTTAGATTTTCAAAAAAAAAATTGAAGATATCAAGAATTTAAGTGTATATGTATAGTTTTCAATTTACTATTTAATACTCCCTCCAGTTCATAATAAAATTCGTTTTAAGAGATTAAATTTTATCCAAAATAAGTGTCGTTTGTGATTTTCTATATAGTTAAACAAGTTTAGTTCCAATTTTATTATCTCATTCTCTCACGTACTCATTTATATATATATATATATATATATACATTTTCAAAACTCTTCACTTTTTTTACTTTATTAGTAGTATTTTACAAATTTCGTTAAAACTTTCATCTTGACAAGTGAAAAAAGTTTTATATATCTAATCTTCAAGTTACTATTATTCAAGATAAAAAAAAAAGGTATTCATAATGAGTGAAAGAAAGAGATATAGAAGTTTTCAGATGATAATAGAGTAAAAATAAAGGAAGAATATGAAATCAAGGAAAAACATGGAGAAAACAATGGAGTTTAGAAGAAGATTTTGGATTTTGATCTTAACAAGTTTTTTTACGATGAAGGAAAACTTCATCCTGATAAAAAGATTCAACAAACAACACTAGAGATGTTGAGGATTTATCTCCCAGATTTTTTCTGAATTCCTAGATAAAAGAAGAGAGTCATGAGTATTTTAAGTGTCTGGCTTTTAGTTTATTAGGTTTTATTTTTATTTTTATTTTACTGTTTTTAAGTTCTTTTCTAATGTATTTTTGTTTCAATAGTGTAATCTAATTTTATTTTGTTTCAATTTTAATATTTATATTAATGTGTTATTGTATTTATTTTCCAGATTTTATTATTTTTATTATAATCTAATTTCATTTTAATATATTATTGTTTCATTAGTACTAAATAAAATACTTATGTTTTTAAACTACTCTGAAACCATGAGAGAAAATCATGAACACAATAAAAAAAAAGTTTATCATATCATTATACCACAATAAACACACCAAACAACCATTAATAAACACGAGCTAGATGGAAAAGATTATTTATTTTACTCGGTGTATGATTTTTGAATTAATGTATTTTCATTTCATTTTATTTTTTTTCATCCCATGAAAAATAAAGAATTTTGTCATTTTTATGTTAATTTTAAATATTTTACCTCTAATCATATAATGAAAAAATTAAAATATTTTTTCTATTAATATTTAAATTTTAATAATTCACCAAAAGTTGGATTTAGCCAAAAAAAAATGAATAAATGCAAGAGATTTATGATAATGTCTGTTTACGAGTAAAAGATCATCTAATGAGAAAATTTCTCAGAGGAAAAATTAATAAAGCATCTGCAAGGAGATCTGTGTCCAGATACAGACTCAGAAAGTGATGAAGAAGTTCGAAATGATACTGACTTAGAAGTATGAAAAAACAAGTCTTATAGATGAGTATAGCAGCTTTTGAAACTTCATTTGATATGTTATCGTAGACTTTTTGGATAAAACTAAAACAACTTCATTGTCTTAGGAGTTAGTTTATTTCATTGCATAACTATGTCTAATTTGGTAATTTCCATTCTGAATCAAGACTTGACAAGGCTTCATCACAAGAAAATCAATCATACACTCTCCCAATATCCACATAGTACAAACTCAACATTGAAACAAGAATATTAAATAATTTTTACCACAAAATAAAACGTCTGTCTTTGGTTCCAAAAGACAAAAGTAAGAGTTAATGGACGCAAACATTGAAGCTAATGATGAGTGGATAAATCTGTGGTGCCAAATAAACCATAGCCAAATATAAGGCTAAGATTGCTTGAGAAGATAACTAACTTACAAAGATAATCTCACAGAGTTTAGTTCTAATGAGTAAACAATCGGATCCTTTTACAATCATCCCTACCCCCTATTTATAGGAGGTATCTGGGTCCTATTTCTATATGGATTGGGACTCCTCATCTTTCTTGAACTCAGTATCCTTATTGTATTTAGAGAAGGATATCTCAGTTGGAATTGATTCAGGAAACTGTATGTAAAGCGGATTGGACTTGGGCCCTTTTATATTGTCTATAAGACTGCTGGGTTTGTGTCATCTTTCTTTGGCTGCAAATGACAGTTAGGCCTCTTGGGTCTGCTTCGGCCGAATGTCTGCTGGCCTGCTTCGGCCGAAGGTCTACTGGTCTGCTTCGGCCGAAGGCTTGATTCTTGATGTATTGTTTTTGACTCATTGGGTTTTGGCTCTCGATGTATTGGAGTGTCCCGAGATGGTTTCCACCGGAGCCTCTTGGGGCCTGGTAAGCTGCTTGTTTGGCCGAAATAGCTATGGCCGAAGCACTCATTCGGCGTGGCCCATTTTGCTTGTGGACCTCTGAATTCTTAAACTTTTTGGGGTGCTACAACCTTACCTTTGACCCTTAAAGGTCGTAGATTATTTTCCCACTACAGATATATATATATATATATATCTTTTTTTGACAATATCTTTTTTTCTTCTGGTTTTGTTTTTATTTTTTTAAATAAAATAAATTTAAAGCAAAAATGAAATATTTTAATATTAATCATTCTAACAAAGTCATCACTTTTTACACTATAGAGGGATTACAACTGATTTATGTTGGAAGAGTACACTCCATTTCCCTTGCAACTTTATTCATGTGAGGGATTTTGTAATTGTTGAATCCTTCAACTTTTATAATTTTCTGCATACACAATTGTAAAGTCAAGGAACACGATTTATTTTTTTTTTCTTTTTCACGATATCCACCAAAAGACTTTTCAACTGCATGGATAAGCTCTTCCACAGTCTTTGGACACTCTTTATGTTGCAATGCTTGAATGGCGCTAAAAAATCCAAGGTCCAAAATATTTAGGTCCGGTGAGTTTAGAGGTTGGCATACTAATTTTATATCAAAACCATGGTGTGAAGTAGTTGTTTGAAATTCCTTGTCACCAGGATCAACATGCGTCATCTTATTATCTTATTGGATAAAGATAGTATTCCCTAAATCATTTCTAGGTCACTTATGTTGAATTGTAGGTATGACATTTTCAATCAAAAATGCCTTTATAGTATCTCTTGTGACTGAGGTCATTGGTTTAATCTCTAATATTCCAGCTTCTCTGTTTCGACTTCGTCTTTGGGCCGGTTGAAAGTGAACAAATGGGAACACTCCTATTTTTCCTGAGAATACTTCATTTCCTTCATTATCAAATCTTAAACAAGCCATAACAACAAAAAACATTACATTTTAAATGTAATTTCTTACTCTAACATGTGCGCAAAGGTTCCTCTTCGTTCGGGAATAAGTAATATTTTTCCAACTTTCTTGTCATATAAAATCATTTTTTCATCAATATGCACAACATTAATCATACCGTAGAATTTTGGCTCATAAGGCAAACTGCTTTGATCTAACATGGATATGCAAAATCGCAGGCGTGTTTTTTTTTTTCTTCTTTTAAGTGCGGCTTGATGGCATTTGAATGATGTCTTAAAAGGTCTTGCTTAATGCATCTATGTTATGATGTATCGCTAAAATTTGGACTTGTAGCCTTTAGAGATTCTGTAAGTGACATTATAGTTTTTTGTCGGTGTAAGAAAATTTCAAGAATTTTAAGTCTACTTCAATTTTTTTCCGCCCACAATTTCTTGTGGAACACATCAACTGCTATACCATTTTGAGTATCTTTGGTTTGTTTCCAAATTCTTTGGACTGTTCTTATTTGAATAGAAAATAATTTTGCAACCTCTTTAGTTGTATCTCATTTCATTAACACTTTTTTCCAATAAACTATTGTAAATGACCCATATTTAGTCATTTGATAAAATTTTCCTTGATTTTATAATTTCTTCTTCATGTGATATCTTTGATTTGAAAAAAAATAATAAAATTAGTTTTTAAACACCAACAACAAAAATTAAATATAGCTAAATAATCTCATTAAATATTCAGGAATAACTAACAAAATAAATTTTTAAAAATTATCAATCAACATATGAAAAATTAAAAAAATAATAATAAAAATCACATGGCATAAACATTGATTAAAAAACAATCATCTTTATGCCGTCACAATAGTTTCATGGAATAAAAAAAATGAATTTAAGACTAATTACAATTTTATATTTCTGAAGAAAAAAAAAACTAATATAAACAAAAGTAAACTAATTAACAATAATTTTACATACAAATGAAAATTTGAGTAATATTTATTAAAAAACAAAAACAAAAACCCATTCACCAAAAAAAAATTATAGACATAAATACATCTTATAACAAAAAAAATAACAACAAAATAAATACTCCTATTAATTTTTTATGAGAATTTAAAAATATTTAAAAAAACAAAATTAACAAGAATTTTTTTTAAAAAATATTTAAATAGTTCAACATTGTTTATTCTAATTTTAGAAAATATACTAAATGAATTTTTTTTATTCCATTTATAATTGAATATTTTAAAATAAATTACCTACAATTAGCCATGTAATATGTGAACAATATAAATAGAATTAAAAAAAATACATGGCTCAGATAAAAGCTGCTCATCTTCTCCATACACACCATGGAGTTGTTCATCTTCCACATACACATCATGGAGATCTATGTATGGTAAAAACGGCTCGAAGTCTTCATCGAATTCTAAGTTTAAATCAAATTTCATAGTAGATGCTCTTAACGGTTCCAATAACCTCAACATCGTCTCCTCTCTCTTTGCGTGGAACATTGTCTCCTCTCTCTTTGCGTGGAACATTGTCTCCCCCTCCTTTGTATGTGTTGTTGAATATTCAAATCAATTGAATCATCTATCTCATTTTCGTTGTATGTAACTGGTTTTACTCTTGAAATCCATGAATATATGTGGTTATTCTAAAATTATATTGATATATATAGCCAGTAGAATCATTCACCGTTTATTTTTGCTTCTTTTTTAAAAAAAATTAAATTTATTTTTGGCTCTTTTCTAAAAGTTTAAAATTTTCTATAAAAACCAAATTTTAAGTTCAAGTCTTCATAAAATTTTTCGATTATAGTTTATGTTTGGCTCCAAATTTTAAATTGATTAATTTGAAATTTGTATAGTTCCAGGTCAGTTTTAAAATTTGATAATAAGACTATAATTATTAGGAATATATAATTTTGTTTTATGTTGTAATAGTTTATAATGGCGAGTGTTGTATGTTGTAAACATGCTATTGTACATATAAACAAAATTATGAAATTATTTTAAATCCTACAATATTATTGAACATCGTTGAAATGTATTAATGAAATTATTTTAAATAAATAAGTATTAATACTATATCTTATAAGTTATTGCTTTTATAGTTGTTTTATTATTATTATTTTATTTATTTATTTTTTATTATGGAACATCTCTATTATATATATATATATACATATATATAATATTTTGTTTCAGATTGTAATAGTTTATGATGATTGAGTGTTGTGAATTGATAACACACTTATTGCTTGTATAAATAAAAACAAATCATGAAATTGTTTAATTGTCGTTAAATTTAAAAATATTTGTAAATATTGTAGAAACATATTCGTTAAATTACTTTAAATAAATAAGTATTGAACCTAAAGGTGACAATTTAAAAGTAAGACCCAAAAGAATTTAAAATTCTAGATCTTACCCGTAACCTTCAAACTATAAATAGTTAGATGAAATCCTGTCCTCAAAATTTCAGGTTTTATAATTAGAACCATACAAATATCCATACTAAAACTCCTAAAATGTCTGTATAATATCCTTTTGAAAACCTTATAAATATCTACTCATGAATATCTTTATAAGAACCTCACGAACTATATGAATATCTCAATGAAATCACAATTTCAAACCTACACAAGAATCTATACATCACATCTTTCAAGTTAAATTATTAATTAATCAACTTCTTTATTTGTTTGTTTAATTTAATTTTCTTTTTCTAATTATATTTTTTTAACATTTAAAATATATCTTTAAAATATTATATTTAATTTTAATAAAATTATACATTATTCTATTATAATGAACTGATTTTGAATTTATAAGTACATCATAACAATCCGAGTTAAATATATAAATTATACTATATGTTAAAATATAAAATAATAATTATAAATAAAATTTAAAATAAAAACCATATAATAGATGTAGGTAAAGAAAAAACTTAAATTGAATTAAATAGAAATAATTTTGATACTATATGATAAATTTAATTAAAGTAAATATTGAAATCAAATCATATAGTATCAACTAATTGAATCAAAATAATGTAAAAAATTCTATTCCACTTAAGATAATGTAATTTTGTTTTAACGATAAAATCCAATTAAATTAAAAAAAATTGAATTTGAGATGTTCCAAATAGAAGTAAATTAATTACTTTATTATATAATTATTACATAAATAAATTTTAATATTATTATATTTATTAATTTAATTTCTAACCCTATCATTTAGTAACTACTAGGATTGACCACCTGCCATGCAGGTGGATTTCATTTTGATTTTTTTAATAAAATAAAATATATTAATATTAAAATAATTACATATTAAAAATATTTATATTTATAAAAATATATTAATAATCTATAATTATAAAAATGTATGAGTTTTGAAACAATAATAACTTCTACTTTCTTCTTAATTAAATTCATGTGTAATTATTTTTTAATTTTAGTTTTACAATTTTTTTTATAAAAAGTTTAAAAATATAAAAAAATTAGAATTGCTAATTTTTTTTTTTGATAATTTCTAATTTTGTATATTTTTACTAAATCATATGCTATTGATAAAATAATGGATAAATTAAGAGTAGGATTTTTAATTTCTCATTTCATAATGCTTATTTTTTTATTGAAATTTTAATTTGAAATTATTTTTCATATCATTTATAATTTTTATTAAAAATGCATTATAGCTTTTACCATACTAATAACATTGTATATTTTCAATTTTATCTTCATTCACTTAGTATCTAAAATTTTAATTATATAGTTTACTTCAAATATTACTCTTTGTGATAAATATAATTTAAATGTATAAATAAATTTTTATACATTTTAACATAAAATTCATTCTAAATTTAGAATAATATTCTTGAATGCAATTTACTCCCCCAAACCATAACTTCTTATATGTTACATATTATATTGTATCATCTCATTTAAATTATGGTTTGAGATATAAGAATTCCATTATAGGTAAAATATTATTATTATAATTTTTTAAATATTTTTAAATAAAAGAAATAAAAATGTAAATATTAATTTATACAAAATTTAAAATTTAAAATAATCATACAAATGGACTACTTACAAAATTTGATTTCATTTTAATTTCAATATTTTAAATATAATAATTTTCTATAAATAATAAAATAAAAATTAATATTTTTAAATTATGTAATTTCAATTGACACTACAATCTTTTATTAAGTATATCCATTTGGAAAAAAATTGCTAGTACAATTAAAAATTAAATCATTCACAAAATTAATTTATTTTAATTTTGACCTATTTTTAATATAAATTCAATAATGTAAATTAAATTTTTAAATTTTAAAATAATATAACTGAATTTTGTTTTTAATGTTTCTCAATTCTTGTCCTCAAATTATATTTAAATTTAATTCAAATTTTAATTTACTAAAATTTAAAATAGTAATTATTTAATTTAAAATAATAGCTAAAATATTAAAAAATTATTAATATAATTAATTATCCTGATTACAATTTTTAAAAATTTAAAATTATATTAGACTCTTATATTTTTCTTCCTCCTTTCACTTTATTTTTTGCCATTAAAAATTCTTCATTATTTGATTATATTTAACTTTCATCTCTCATTTCCTCTGCCGGCTAGATTTAATGCATCACTATGTCTTGTTTTGCTGTATCTTATTTGGTGTTTATAAAATTACAAATTGTTTAGCATTCAACCAGAACATATGGCAGTAAAAATTAGAAAATGAAAACAAAAGGCAAAACCAAATATAAAAGATGTTTCTTTAATTGCACTCATCACATTATTTCCACCATATCTTTTTTCTTAAATCCACACAGAATCTCCCAATTCTCTTCCTCAGAAATTCAAAGCAGGAGGACATGCGATGGTTAGGAAGGTAGATTAAATGACATTAGACGCACGCAAAAAAATCATGTGAGTCTGAATAAGAACCAAAGGAATGACAAATTCACTACCGACCCTTCTTGATCAACACTACAATATATATTTACCTTATTATCCTTTTATATTTATCTAATGGGAAAGGAAACAATGAAGCAGCAGTTGTTAGCTGCTTCACCGTCCTTTTATATAATATAGTAATAATCACCACTATTAACTATAATGATTAATATCAGTCAAAACAATCAGAAAGCGACAGAAGAAAAGAAGGGAAAGAGAACAAATGCTTTATAAAGTTCACTATAGAAGTCATAAGGCAGAGGAGACTGATGTTCACAGTAATGCCAACTACTATTAGTCTTGCATCGTTATGTTTGGATCCCATCCACACACGTCATCAAACACCCAGTCTGGAAGTAGGTCAAGACTAAATTTTAATGCTACATAACCACTTAGGATATTGTTGCTGATCCATTTCTTTTCCAAAAAAGAATTTTAATGCATAAAATTTCCTTCACTGTAATTCTAATTTCATGGTGTCTATATGGGCTGTGAATAATATTTTAGTGAAAATAAAAAAAAAAAAAACAAAATGGAAATTTCTTTCTCTTCACCTCAGAGAACCAACCATGATGCAGATGTTGGAAAAAAATAAACCGTTGAAGAATAAGATGGGTGTAGGAAAAAATTAATATTAAGAAAAATAAAGAATAAACATCCTCAAGAAATCAAATAGAATTCAGATCCATCCAATTTGTTCACCACAAGCGACAAATGATACAATTTCAGATCCATCCAAGTTGCATGCACAATTTCAATTTAAACCTAGAATGGATAAGAATATATTGAAATAGCCTCCCCCATTTGAAGATCTCTAGGCAAATATAGCGTAATATTATTAATATTTTACGGTTGTAAATGGAAAGCAAACACAGCTGCTTCACCGCGCTTTTATTATATATATATATGATTTTATTTTAGATTAGAAATAAGAAATACATAAAAAGTTTAAAAAAATTATAATAATTTATTAAATATTTATTTTAAAAGAGAGAAAAATACATAGTACACTTTTTTTTAGACATTCTACTACTATTTATTAGTACACATTTTTTTTTTTTACATTTTCATACTAGTTTGTTTTACATCTTTATATGTATCTCTTTCATATTTAATAGAGTTTTAAAAGGTTTTCTCAAAACCAATGTTGCGAAATACGGTACGGTCGTCCATACGGTCTCAAACATGTATGTGATACGGTCAATATGGTACGGTGTATACGTAAAATGACTTAAACCTAGAAATAAATTTATAATCCAAAATAATTAAATTTTTCCATAACAAAAAGAAAAAAGAAAACTGAAATGTATGTTAAACATAATTTCTAACACTCAAAAAGTAGAACTAAGGAGCACAAGCTTAATCAAAATCCTCCGAATCTAATGGACGGAATTAAGAGTCAAATCTCGGTGTCTCATCATCGAACGCTCCATGTGAGGAAGTTTCTTAGTCACTTTGTCCAATTGGTTCACTATCGTCTTCTAATATAGCTTTTCCTTTCCCTAAATCAAAATAATTTATAGTTAATATCCGAATTTATATTATTTTGTAAATATAGAAAAAAAAAAAGGAAGAAGAAAATATACTCTTTTTTTGTCCACTTCTAATAGGTGCACTTGCTCCTGCTCCGGATGTGATGAAGGTTGTGACTATATTCTCATTTTCTTCATGTGCGACCACCCACTCATTGTCGGTGTCAGAAAGCATTCCATGTTCATTGTCAATGGTGTGCTTTTTGCGTTCCAAGTACTTACACTTTAAGTTTCTATTGTACATGACAAAAGCTAAATCATTCAACCTTTTCGATGTCAAGCGATTCATTCTTTTAGTATGAATCTGAATTTAAAAATAAAAAAGAGAATTAGTTTCCAATCATTTCACATATTTAGGAAGATTGAATTCTTTGATTTATACCAAACTAAATTTGCTCCAATTTCTCTCACAAGCTGAAGATAAGCAAGTTAGACTTAACACTTTCACAGCAAATGCCATCAACTCTGGGGCTTTGACTCCCCAATTCTCCCACCAATCAGCTAAAATCAACATATAAGTTTGATTTACCATCAACACATAAAATATATATATATATATTGAAACATAATAGATTAGTTAAGTATTGGTACCTGGGGACAAAACATTCACGTTTTCTACTGCATGTTCAAACCCAAACAAGCCAATTTTTTTCTTAAAGTCTTGTTGTTGAACTATGGCCTTTCGTTGATCCTCTTTAGAAGGGATAAGCTTCATCATGCATTTGTTTAAGCCAATTCTTATCTCTGGATGAGAAGAGACATTCGATGAGTACTGGAAGCGTGGATTCAAGTAATAAGCTGCAGAATGCAAATCCCTATGCATTATAAATTGCCATCTTTGATAAATGATATCCCAAATTTCTTATAACTAGCTATATCATTGTCTAAGTTCCTAGCAATTTGCTTTTTTGCTTCATCCATAGCTCCATAAATAAATCCCATCCCAGGCATTTTTTCAGAATCTGCTAACCTTAACACCTTAACAAGAGGTTCAGTCGTCTTTAAAGCATAAGACACTGAATCCCAAAATCTTTCATCCCTCACCACAAATTTTTTGATCTCTTTTCCATCCGGCTTTTTAGATAAGCTACATTCAACCCGTTCCGTAGAGGTAAACATTTGCTCAAGCTTTGGGCGCACCTCAAAAAGTCTTTGCAATGTTAGAAATCCAGTCGCAAATCTAGTGGCAGCAGGTCTTATCAAATCCTTATCACTAAATTTCCTTAACAAAGACAACGCAATGGAGTGATTGTATACAAATGAAGTCACCTGCCCATTCAACAATTAAAACAATGATTCATGTTAGAAAATAATTAAATCAAAACTAACTATAATTGACATTGTATATAAATTGCTTAATACCTTTTTTGCTTTCCTTAATGCATTTCGATGTTGTGGTAACTCTCCAATATTCTCAAGAATTAAGTCTAGGCAATGAGCTGCACAAGGTGTCCACCATAAACCTTTTCGCTTCTCCATTAACAACTTTCCAACCTTCTTGTAATTAGCTGTATTATCTGTAACAACTTAGATAACCAAATTTTCACCCACCTCTTCTACAATATCATCCAATTGTTGGAAAAAGAAATTTTCATCCTTCACAAAATTGCTCACATCAATTGACTTTAAAAACACGTTCCCATAAGGATTATCAATCACAAAGTTCACTAAAGTTCTTCCTCTCTGATCTTTCCACCCATATGATAGTATTGAAACTCCAGTTTGTATCAATTTTTTTTTATTTCATCGATACTCAAGTTTGTTTCCTTCACTTCTTTCTCAAGCAAAGAAGTACTCAAGGCATGCCTAGATGGTGGCTTGTATCCAGGACCATAGTTTGCAACCTCACGCAATGCAGCTATGAACACTTCTTTCTCAATCCAATGTAAAGGGGCACCTAACTCATAAAATGCTGTAGCTATAGATCGGTGCACTCTTTCTCGTTTCTCATTAATATTCATTCGATGATCTACAGTACCTCGTTTTGGAGGTATATCCTCAACATTGACAAAATACTTGTCTATTATTCCTTGAATACAATCATTCGGGTTAATCGTGCTCCCTTTAGCACTACTGCTTTTTGACAAAGTAGTGCGAGCTGCTATACTCTCTTCCTTATACAATTGTTTTGTATGTTTTTCACTCTCTTGTTCTTGAATGTAATTATTTATCTCCAACCTAACTTCTTTGGAACAAGAAGTGCATGATGCTACTTGTCCTTTAATTCCAGCCAAATGTTGCTTCATTTGATGAACACCCCCCTAATTTGCTTATCGCAAAAATTACACATCAACATCTTAACATTATTTTCCACAACCTCGGTAGCATACTTCCATACCGGATCTCTCTTTGTAGCCATTATTCAAGATGAATCACCCTAAAAAAACAAAACAAAACAAATAAACACAGTCAAACGGTTGCTATTATAAAATCAAATACATAAACCAACCCAAATATTCATATAAATTAACCAAAATTAATAACTTATGTACTGAACAATGAAATACTACACTTCTTCTACGTTAATATAAATTAACCAAAATTAATAACTTATGTACTGAACAATGAAATACTACACTTCTTCTACGTTAATATAAATTAACCAAAATTAATAACTTATGTACTGAACAATGAAATACTACACTTCTTCTATGTTATCCTAGATCATATCAAAACAGTAGTTAGAACAAGACAAGTTAAAACTTAGTCATTTTCCACAATTTATAGATTGGCAAGTACTGATAACACATGTTGATTTACTTAAGTGCACTTTCATTTGTAATTAAGTGGACACACTACATTTTAAAAGTAGTGGGCATCTGCTAATGTCAAATCTATATATATATATATAAAGCTGAACTCTCAGCGGACCCCACAAATCTGATGTGGCGTGCTGAGAGTTCAGCATTGGGTTGAAAAACGCCCAAAATCGCTATTTTTGTGTTTGCTTTATATTGTACAAATCACCAAACGACATGTGGCAGGAGAATATTGATGATCTTGAATCATTGTGTTTTACTCTGACTTTTCATTGTTTCATGTATCCATTTATTATCATTTACCATCCCTCTCTTTTCATCTTTCATCCTCTATGAAGTGTCTTTTTGTATCCATCTCTTTCTCTGTCTTCTTTCATTCCCTCTTTAAGAAAAAAAAACCTCAAAACCCTAAAAAATCAAAATCGACGAAAGTTAAACCGAAGACGAAGACAGAACCGGGAGCTGGCACGGCAGAGACAGCCCAACATTGGAAGGGGAAGCACCGGGAGGCGAGACAGAAGATAGAGGAAAGCGAGACATTTCAGCAGAGACAGCCGCTTCAAGGAAAGCCCGAGAGAAAAAAAAGTTCTGGGACCAACCTCAGGTGTAGAATTACCTACTAAAATTAATATGATCTCATCTGTTATTGCAGGTACTTGCAAGGAAACAAGAAAATAAGCTTTCAAGGTCAATTCCTATAGCTCTTGGAGATTGCCAGCAGAAGGATCTCTGGATTTATTTGGGTCCGCTTGAGAGTTTCGTAAGATCGCAGTGGAGTTTTGCGAGTCGGAGTTATTTGTGGAGGTCCTTCTGCTGAACGTGGAATCTCTCTAAATTCTGCTAGATTCTGCTCAGGTATTGTTCAACTTTGATAAATTAGTTTGATTCTATGTTTTAAGAGTTTTGAGATATGATGACTGATGCATTTGATGTGATTTGGTTTCGGTTTTGGTAAGTATATTCAAATACACCTGATTTTAATTTTAAACTAGAGGTAAATTATTTGAGGTTTTTTTCAGCATTGATAAGTTAGTTTGATTCTATGTTTTTGAATTTTGAAATATGATGACTGATGCATTTTATGTGATTTGGTTTCTTTTTTGATAGGTTTATTCAAATAGGCCTCTTTTCAAGAACTATTGGAAAAATATAACATTCCATTTCTTGACGCAAGAGCAATTAAATGTAGTCAAGCTTTCAAGGTATTAGAAAGCAGTTGTAGTTAATATTTCTAAGCCTTTCATATTATGATGAACTATGATGAACATTAGTAATGATGATACAATCTATGATGAACTTGCACAAGCTTTGGTAGAGGTTCAAAATTCTAGACGAGAAGTATATGAAGAGGTTCACATGGAAAATTCTAGGCAGAGGTTCACATGGAAAATTCTATACTCGAAGTGCTTATCTGATTTTAAATGTAAGTTGTTTTCTTGGTATGGTAGATTTTGCACATTATGAAATATTTTGTTTAATGACTTAGTAAGATGATGTTGTGTGAGACAGACTGTTGTGCTTAGAAATGGTCCTCCTCAGCATGATATACATTATTGGATGGGAAATGATGCTAATAAGGTATATTCTGAATTCGGCATTAATGGTGGTTTTGGTTTTTCTTAACAGAATTACTTGAACTGGAATCTTGGTAAAAAGGTTGATATTTTAAATATTTTTTCTGTGGGCAGGTGGACTTTGTATTGACTTCAGATAAAGCACCGAAATACAGCACTTGGTTCCTGTACTGTGCAATATAGGGAAGTACAGAGTCAAGAAACAGAGAAAATTTTGTCATATTTTCGACTTGCAGGTAAACTAGAAGATGATATAGATAGTAATTTAATATCATTTGCAAATCATCCAAGAAAGAGCTAAAGATAAGCATGCTGGCTAGAGTGAAGTGGCAACTCTAGGTTAGAATCTTTTGCACCATTGATTTTCTGATCTTGTGGATATTGTTATTATGACTTATCATTCTTGCTGCAGAGGATGGAAAATTTGTTGGCGATCCTGATGTGGGTGAATTATGGAGTTTTTTTTGTGGCTATGCTCCCATTCCACGTGATTCACCCTCAATGGTTAAACATCAATTCAATGCTTAAGTGTCCCATTTTTTTAATCCATTGGTTCCTCTCAAACAACTTGCCTGATTGGATTAGTAATGATGTCAATTTTACTTTATTTTTATAATTATTTTATATATAATAGCATAATTTGCCCTTCCTCCTTCCTTTTTACTTGAATGAATTATGATAATAAAAGTGTTTATAAAACAGGATAATGGGAACAAATTCACCGGAGAAAGACATGCTTGAAAAAGATAAGTGCTACATGCTGGATTGCTGGATTATGGTGGTTAAGTTTTTGTTTGGATGGGAAGAATATAAGGAGGCTGAGAAGTGTAGTGAAGGTAATAGGAACAATATGCTGCGTTATAAGGGCTATTGCTATGGTGTTACTTAAAGGAGCAAAGCTATTAAATGCAGATTTTGTTCCTCATTTGAAATCAATTTTGTACAGTCATGTAGGTGATGATACTTGGTTTCTGGGCTGCATGCTGCTCTTTGGAAGCAGCTGTTTCTGGTCTTTTTGGATGATTTTGCAGGTACCTCTGCTAATTGTAAACCTCTTTGGCATATTTTGAATCATGAATTTGTGTGTTGTGCTGTTTGATGAGTGAAAATGTTTGGTTTGGTTTGGTATTCAGGTTCCAATATCAAAAAGCTGTCCTGACCATACATATTCATCAGCCTGGATGTGCTTTTTAGCTACAATACAATCAGCTACTTTTGCTTTCTTTGCTGAAGGCAGTAGTTTGAGTCATGGTCTCTCAATTCTTGGCTTGAGTGGGGTTGCTGTCTCTACAGTGTAAGCATAAAAAATATCAAACTCAAATTACTTCATTTTCAATCACACTAATATTTCAAACAACAGGGGATTGGATTGGCTGTTTCATTTTTTCTTCAAGTATGGTGCATCTCCAAAAGAGGACCCTTATACTGTGCAATGTTCAATCCCTTATGCACAGTCATTATCACCATTTTTGCTGCTATATTCTTACATGAACAAGTATATGTTGGAAGGTATATTCATTCATTCAACTTTATTGATTCTCCACCACAAATTGACTGATATGTATGTGATTGGTTTAGCCTGGTAGGTGCATTTGGTGTGATAGTGGGACTATACATAGTGTTGTGGGGCAAAGCTAAAGATCTTGAACAAGTGAATAATACTAAGATGGAAAATGACCAAACCAAGATTGTGCAAGTCATTATAGATGATCCATTGGAGAAGAGTTGTGTAGTTGATTTGAAACAACCGCTTCTAACTAAAATATCAACGGATGATCATAAACAACATGATGTTAAGTAATTAATGGATACAATTTTGTTCACTCTCTAAGGAGAATCTTCAGTTTTGTGTTGAGTTAGTGGTAATAATATTATGATTTGTAAATTTTTGTTTTGTTTGTTTGTTTTTTCTTATGAGTGTTAGTCTGAAATTGTACTATAATTTTGTATTACTATTAGTTTTTTTTTTAAATAAACGTTTCATTTTATCCATAATTTTAAAGTTATTAGGGTGATTAATTACATTAAAAAATTAATGATTTTTTAATATAAAATGAAATTTTATATAAATTTTTTAATATAGAAAATAGATTGAAATTTTTTTAAATTTATATTATAAAAATAATTACTGAGTAAATAAAAAAATTTAAAAAAAATTATTTTATTTAATTTTTTAATCATATAAAAGTACATTTTCCGTCCAAACTTTTCCCCCTTCTTTTTCATAATTTATTTTAAACAAAATTATATAAAATATATACCCGCGCATTGTGCGGGCATGTTCCCTAGTTCTGTAATGAATGGGAATGGGAAAAAGACAGTATGGAATTAATGGGAAGAAAACAAAGCTGATTTTATTAACAAATGCACTGCTCTAAATTAGTGTATACACGTGTACATCACAGGTTAATCAGCCTAAAATACATATAATCATTACAGATTAACAAAAGAAAAAGGAAATACCTCTTTAATCTTTTCAACACAGATTCGTACGTCATTTTCTTCAACTATACTGTTCTTCTTCAACTCTTTTGTTGTTCTTCTCTTTTTCAACTTTTTTTTTTCTTCAACTTCTCAACTTCTTCAACTCTTCTGTTCTTCGGTTCTGCTTCAAAACTCGAGGAGAATAAGATGCCGGTGAGAGAAGCGTATTTGTCCAGACGATGGTGCGATCGACGAGAGACGGAGTAACAGTCGATTGACGGAGCAATTTTTTTCGAGATTGTGGTGCGATTTAGGAGTCGGTTTCGAATGGAAAAACAATTAGGTCTGTTTTAATTTGGACACATACTATTCACTATAAAAGGTTTTCTTTTTTATTTTTTTTTACGGTTTCACATTTACCGTATAAAAGGAATACGGTATACGCCCGTATTGACGGTATATACGGTCTTAGACTATATCCATACGGAACTTAGAGACGGAAACCGTTTTCGACACCGTTTCGAACGCTGCTATGTCAATACGGCCGTATGAAACCGTTTCTCGCAACATTGCTCAAAACAATGGATATATCATGTTTTATTTTTTTTTTAAGTGAGGATTTAATCATGAAATTATTTTAAATTCCTATGGAAATTAAAATAATCCTAAGCACATTAAAAACATATACATTACAGCCATAAGTATAACACTACTTCTTATAATAATCACTCATATAGACGTTTTTAAATTTTTTTAATTTTTTTTTAAACTATACCCCATCTCTAATCTCTCATCTCTCTAATCTCTCTTTATACTATACTATATAATATAATATAATATATAAACATCCGTACATAATTTTGTTCTAATTTATGGATATCTCTCATCTCTCTATATTATATTATATTATATTATATTATATTATATTATATTATATTATATTATATTATATTATATTATATTATATTATATTATGTATAAAATCAGTATATATTTTTGTTCAAGTTTATAATGTTGGGTGTCGTGAGTAGATAACATAATGATTGTGAAACTATTTTAAATATAAATTTAGTGCACCACTTCAAAATATTCAATTAACATATTTAATGCAACTATACATGAAAATAAAAAGAGAAGAAGAACCTAAAAATATACATAAATATAGAGTAAACATTTAAATGTAATATTTAATACAATTACACATTTAAATAAAATGGGAGAAGAAGTGAAAAGTTAAAATACACTTTACATTTTATTAAAAAAAAAAAATACGTGTTGCTTTCTCTTCCTCACCGCTCTCCTTTTATATTGATGTTGATATATTGATATTGATATAGAGTAAATTCCAACCATGCTACTTAGGTAATAATGATTTGTAAATTTATACACTTTTTACTTATATTTGTAACTAGACATCAACAGGTCAACAATTAATTTTAATGGAAAAAATCAACTTTAACGGAAAATCATAAAATAATCACTACTCCAATTAATACATTGTTATAAATAAAAATATTTTTAATTTATATTTATTACAATTTGACTATCTAATTTTATAATATTTAAATAATTATTAAAAAATATAAAATTAAATTAATATTATTAAAAGAAATTTATATTAAAAAATAAAATAATATTAAATTTGTCAAAAATTAAATAATTAAACTTATTAAATATATTTATAAATTCTAACCTAGTAAATTATAAGAATACTTCTTACACGGGAGAGTAAATTAAAATAATATATTCAATTATAATAAATTAAAATAATATATTCAATTAAGTTTTATGTGCGCTCAAATTTATAAATATATTTATAAATTTATAATTACTTAATTTTTGAAAATTTTAATATTATTATTATTTTTTTAATTTTAGAAACTTTTTAATATATAAATTTAACTTCATTTCTTACCATCATTTAAATATTATAAAATTAGAATGTCAAATTGTAATAAATATAAAAAAGAAAAAAATTATTTATAATAATGTATTAATTGAAGTAGTGATTAACTAGATATTTCGATTATTTTATGATTTTTCATTATAGTTGATTTTTTTTTCGTTAAACTAGTTACAAATATGAATAAAAAGTGTATAAATTTACAAAATATTATTAATCAGATAGTTTGGTGGTAATTTAGAGCATCTCTAATAGAATGTGGACGTAAGATGATGTGGCTGTGGAAAATAGAGGACGTGAATAATGACGTGGCTGTATACTTAGAAATAGACGGTGTCTATTTAAAATAGTAATGCAGTAATCACCGTCTAATATATTTTTCTATTTTTATAATTAAATTAAATCTCTACCGCACAAAAAGAGAGACGATAAGATTAATTTAATAAAATAATATAATAATATTTATTTAGATGGGTTGGTCGTGGATTCGACCCTGCACAAATAGCAGTTGAAGTTAACCGTGTGAATAATAAAATATGCCACGTCAGCTTCACATTGGAAATAAAATCAACAACTGGAAATCCATGGGGAAGGTCTAAAGGCTAACATCTCATGCGTACTACCTTAGAGCCGAGCCTACTGAACTGGCGGATCCTTCGGGCAATGTCAGGCAACCTCAAAGCCGCTACGACTTTAAATCAGGTACTTTCCGAAGTCATAAATCACGACGATTAAGTTTTAAAAAAATTCTCACCGTTACTGATGTGACTGGAGAAATTTACTACCGGAAATGCTTTTACTCATATATTTATAAATTCGATAAAGTTAAATACTTGATGACATGTCATCCTCGTTGATTGTTCATTGGGTTGGGCCAACGGAATTCGGGCCACCGAATAAACATTGACTACACACATTGATCGAGTAAGATGTCTCAACAACAGTGGATCCTTACATTTGCCTGTGTACTTTTCAGGCCAATTTTTGGCCCATATGAACTTTCTTTAAAAAATATTTTTATATGGGCTGGGCTACATTATTGATTACAAGCCCAGTTACGATCCAGTAACGCAGCGCAAAAGCCGACAACATGCTTTCCAGCCCAGAAACATATTAATAAAATTGACTGAGATTATAGTTTTGGGGAGGTTAGCAGATGATTTGATTTTAATTAATGTTGATCTGTGAAAATAAGCTGCCTTGGCTCAATACTCGTCCATGAATTATTCAAACGTTCTAGAATTCCAAAATGGATAAAAGAAAAAAAATATATCGGTTTGTGATTATGTTAATTGAACCTAACTTCTATAAATAGGCAATCGATTAGTGAAGAAGCATAATGCCACGTCACTCACTCTCCAAATTCCTTCGTGGCCAAAACACGACCATCACCTGATCCAGGTTGCGTACTTGTACTGCATCAAGTCCCATGTTCCGTCGAATCATAAAATTGAAAAATTCGAGAGACATTGAATACGAAGTTACCAATTTAGCCTCCTAAATCCCCAAAGAAAATCATATTGATATCAGGGAATATCGATATTATATTCATCACTTTACCTTAAGCAATCTAGCAGTGGCATTTCTGTATTTACCTTCCAAACCCAGAGGCAAATTAAAAGAAATTCCAACAAGCCAGCGCTGGACTCTCGCTCTTTTATTCTACTCTCAACTTTCGCCTCCCGAAAATAGCCTTTGCTATCTCCTCCAATTCATCTTCACGAGAGTTGCTAGTTCGCAGACACTGAAACGAGAAAAATCGAAAAGCGATGTGGCGCTGCGTTTCTCGAGGTCTCGGCTTGACCAAACAATCGATCTCAAATGACTCCATTAGATCTCACATTCCTCGATTCTTCTCTACTGGTTCCGTATGTATCTTTTTATCTGTTTCATGCTATTTATACTGCTCTCTGGTTTCGGTTTTAGGGCTTTGAATCTGTGATCGAGCTGATTAGTTCTTTGTTAGTCTATTGTTAATGTGTATTTGTTTCGTTTATCGATTAAGCTATTGTGATTGATTGAAATCGATCATTTCTGTTTTTATTTATGAGTTTTTATATGGTAATAGACTGGTGGATACACGATAGTGGATCATACGTATGACGCTGTTGTGGTTGGAGCTGGTGGTGCTGGACTGCGAGCCGCCATTGGACTGTCGGAGCATGGATTCAACACTGCTTGTATCACCAAGCTTTTTCCGACTCGTTCACATACGGTTGCTGCTCAGGTACGTTAGTGAGTTTTGAAGCATCTGGACCTCGGTCTTATGTATATTTGGTGATTTAGCGTTGTGGCTGGATTGATTTTCAGGGTATCTTGACAATTATATTGATATTGCACTTGTATTTGATTATTAGTACGTCATTCTGATCATTCTGTATATGTAATGATCTTTGTTAATGGAATCCAGTTATTTATATTAGTGTTTTGTTGTTTGTGTGAATTGGATGGAATATAGTAATAGAGGTCATTTTCTTTTGTGGGCGAGGTCTGCTGTAACTTGTAATGGGTGCAATTGTTGCTGACTCTAAATTGTGATTTTGTGCAGGGTGGTATAAATGCTGCATTGGGAAATATGACTGAAGATGACTGGCGGTGGCATATGTATGACACGGTTAAGGGAAGCGACTGGTTAGGTATGTACTTTTGGTAGAGTAGAAAAGGTACTATAGAGTTGGTCCTAGGTTAGAGGGAATATTACAGTATTCATGTTGGAGCAGGTACTTAACTACTTAAGTTTTCTATTCACAAGTTTTGTTCCATTATTAAACCTAAGTATTTGTCCAGATGAATGTCTTGTGCTGTGGTTTCGCTTCATGATAGTTTTCAATGTTGAATATTCTATTGGATATGCTTAAGTGTAGGTGTGCAACTGTACTATTCTTATGCACTAGTTTTTACCGATATTAGTTTGTTATTTCTGCATGCATTATTCATTGCTCATTACTTTTCCTTCATAACTTCGTTTCCTTATTTTTATTTTTTTTTTTATTTCAAAGAAAGAAAACTTTGAATTGTTTATTTTAATGTTTGTTAACATTCTGATTTGTTGTGTCAACAGGTGACCAAGATGCTATTCAGTATATGTGTAGGGAAGCACCTAAAGCAGTGATTGAGTTAGAAAATTATGGGTTGCCATTTTCTCGAACTGAAGATGGAAAAATATACCAGCGTGCATTTGGTGGTCAGAGTCTTGATTTTGGAAAAGGTGAGATGTTAGCCAGGCTCTAAGCTAGCACTTTATTTAGTCCGTTGGTCGTGCAGCAGTGACAGTTTTGTATTGTATTCTTACGTATCCCTATCTTTTGACAGGTGGCCAGGCATATCGCTGTGCTTGTGCTGCTGACAGAACCGGTCATGCCTTGCTGCACACTCTCTATGGCCAGGCGATGAAGCATAATACTCAATTTTTTGTGGAATACTTTGCTTTGGATCTAATAATGAGCAAAGATGGTAAGTTATTCAATCAAATTAAACCCTTTTCATCAAATATTTGTGGTTTTGATTTTATTGGAGTAGGGACCTTTTGCTTATGAACAATGATTTTTTGAAACCATTGTAAATGTCTTCCATGTCAGAGGGAGGAAAACTTGATTTTCTACCATTGTTCTATGTTATGATTGATGAAAATATCAATAGTTTCATATATTTGCTGAGTTACATCTCTTCTCAAACTTTTAGCTAAATAGCTTTCAATACCCTCTCATATCTGCTATTAAATCCTTTGCATACTTTTATATCCCGCTGTAACATATTTATGCTTTATTCATATTATATATGAGTAATGAGTGTTATATTCTCTTTTGGAATAATGTAATTCAGTGGACTTGGTTTGTTGATTAAACATAATGCCTCAGCTGTATTTTTTTCAATTTGCAAATGGATTAATTTTGTGAAATTCTTGAAATATGGGATTTGTAGGTAGCTGCCAGGGAGTAATTGCATTAAACATGGAAGATGGAACGCTTCATCGATTCCAAGCTGCATCTACCATTTTGGCCACTGGGGTACCTTTTTAGTTTCACTCTCCCTGAAAAATATGCACTGCCTTTGACATTGTTAGTCTGTCATCCTTTGAATTATATTTACACATCATGCATCTCAGGGATATGGTAGGGCCTACTTTTCTGCAACATCAGCCCATACATGCACCGGAGATGGCAATGCGATGGTTGCACGTGCTGGGCTCCCTCTCCAGGTATGTTTGTTTCTTGATTGAATTATTTGAATTTGGTTAAAGTTTTTATTCATTCTATAATGCTTCTTGCTGCATTTTGTGTTCAGGATTTGGAATTTGTTCAATTTCATCCAACTGGTATATATGGAGCCGGTTGCCTTATTACAGAAGGTTGGTATTTTTTCTTTGGAAAATGCTGCCTTTTGTTGGTTAATGATTGTCAGGGATGTTTACTCACTCTTCGACCGTGCTGGCTGAATGTCATCTCTTTCTCATTTGAATCTCGTAGGATCTCGTGGCGAAGGTGGTATTCTTAGGAATAGTGAAGGTGAAAGATTTATGGAACGTTATGCTCCTACAGCAAAGGATCTCGCGTCAAGGGATGTTGTTTCTAGATCTATGACTATGGAAATTCGAGAGGGGCGTGGTGTAGGTAAGATGCTTTCCAGCAAGATAATTTTACTTTTCTAGCTTAATGGTGTAGTCTGTTAATAAGAACAGTAGGTTTCAAGTCCTGAATAATTGATAGCATTCTCTTTTTTCTTTTCTGGTTGGCCTTACAGGTAATTAGTCTCCTTGATTTATTTGTATTATCTTTGAATTGAGTAATTGTAAAACTTCTGAGGCTTGTCGCCTTGTATTAAAACATACTTTAAATGTCAATTAGTGAAATGGTAACCAATAGATAATCTGTAACCTATGTTATGTGTAAAAAAAATACTAATTATTTAGTGGTTGCAACACTTGTTTGTGAACTTTAAGTGCTGGCTCTTTAATTAGATACAGTTAATGTGGCTCTTAGTGATTTCTAACATGTTGATATTTTCAGGACCCCACAAAGACCATATCTACCTGCACTTGAATCACTTGCCTCCAGATGTGCTCAAGGAGAGGCTTCCTGGTATCTCTGAAACTGCTGCCATTTTTGCTGGTGTTGATGTTACCAAAGAGCCTATTCCAGTTTTGCCCACTGTGCACTATAATATGGGTGGAATCCCCACTAATCATCATGGCGAGGTTTGAGTTAGAGAATTTTTTGTCTTCAGTTTTTGAGGTGTAAAATACAATATATGTTGGGAATATTATCAATTGTTCTTTATGTGTGTGTGACGTTTGTGGTTTTACAATGCATGTATACTTCGAGAAACTTGCATTGCAATTTTAATTTGCATTGTAATTTTAATACGTTTCTTTCTTCTAGGTGGTGACTATCAAAGGTGACGATCCTGATAATGTGGTTCCGGGACTGATGGCTGCAGGAGAGGCTGCTTGTGCATCAGTTCATGGTGCTAATCGACTCGGTGCAAATTCTCTTCTTGATATTGTCGTTTTTGGTCGTGCATGTGCAAATAGGGTTGCGGAGATCCAAAGACCAGGCAAGTTTAATGTCTAGTAGTAGCTGCATCTCGCGAATAATAAATTTTCTTTTTGTTTTTTGACCAATCAAAGAAATCTCTCTGCATGCAGGGGCTAAACAAAAGCCTTTAGAAGCGGATGCTGGTCAGAAGACAATTGCTTGGCTGGATAAAATAAGAAATTCGAACGGTTCACTTCCAACTTCAAAAATCAGGTTAAATATGCAACGAGTAATGCAAAATAACGCAGCTGTTTTCCGTACGCAAGAAACTTTAGCAGAAGGTGTAGTGTTTTTTCATTAACAAATTATTCAGCAGTATCCTTGATTTTGCATTTTCAGCTGTCAATTGAGCTCTGCTTGATAATATCACTTTATGGTTAAGCTTCTGAGTGATTATATTGATTAGAGATTGGACTTTCACCTTTCTCTATTCATCAAGACTTATTATTGACTTTGGTTATTGCTTTCAACTTTTATACTGTGTTGCTTCTGCAGGTTGTGATTTGATTGACAAGACATGGGGCAGTTTCCATGATGTTAATCTGACAGACCGTGGTTTGATATGGTAACATTTTATACATGATAATGTAAACTGTGGATGTTCTGATCGATTTCAATTTTATTGTCCTAATCCTGTGACTATGCTGCAGGAACTCTGACTTAATTGAGACCATAGAATTGGAAAACCTTCTCATAAATGCTTGCATTACCATGCATTCTGCTGAAGCTAGGAAAGAGAGCAGAGGTGCTCATGCTCGTGAAGATTTTACGGTCAGTTTCACTCTTCATTTTGGTTCAGCGATTTAACCATTTGTCAAATTGCTGAAGTTAGGCGCTTTCTTGCAGACAAGAGACGATAAGAACTGGATGAAGCACACATTGGGGTAAGTCATTTCATTCCATGCCTCAGGTGTTTTCTTTCTTTATAAATGTCTGAGAGAGTTTCCATTAAAGTATTTCCAATAAGCTTTGAAGAGACTTATTGCTAATTTCACCTACTTGCAGATACTGGGAGAACGAGAAAGTTCGACTGGATTACAGACCAGTTCACATGAACACATTAGACGACGAGGTTGAGACCTTCCCACCTAAAGCTCGTGTATATTAATCCATCTGGTGTGCCCACAACCTAAGTCAAGAAAAAAGTAAGGAGTAAATCTGCAATAAATTGTTGTAAGTTTCAACATTTTGGTGAATAACTATTGTTGTTGCATTCATCAGTTTCTAACTTTGATGATCATAGATCTCTCTGGATTTCAAAAGCTTGGATTTTGTATTTGCCAAATGAGTAATAAGAAAGCTTCATAAATTATAATTTGCTTCACTTTATGATCATAGCTCATTTTTCTATTTCCTTGTGTTATTATGTCATTTTATACCTGCTTTTCTCATTGTTCCTCTGCCTAACCTTACATGAATTGTGAAAATTTATTGCCTTGTTTATTTATACTCTCTATGACCATTTAATATTTTGCTTTTGCACATGGTGATATTGGATTGGCTTGCATTCTTGGGACTGATAGAATTTGGATTTCTGATTTTATGACATTGCTTGGTCTACTAGAATTGTATTTATGACTAATTTGTCCTTTCATAAAAACTTAAATATAGACGATAGTGAGAATTTGAGATAGTCAAGTTGTAAAATTTGGGTCAACACCTGTATTATGTTCTATCATAACAGTGTAAAGTCACATTAGGAGATCTTGAACGAGAGAATAAAGTTGGTCATCATCGCCGGTGTATAATCAAGTAGCAATTACTAATCAAATACACCAAGTGGGTGTTTTAAATGTATAATTATTGATCCATAATTGTAAAATTCAAATAAAAAAATTTATATTCATTATTACTGTCTGCTGAGTAATGGTACTAATATGAAATTGAATTGTGGATAATGAGTAGCTTATTGTATTGAGTCAAGATGTTGTCTTCCACTATTAAAAAGAAAACCCACAGGATTGTAATAAGTCTTTGGTTCAAGATTGCTAGTTTGACTGACTCATAGGGCATTATTTGATAAGATCTGCTTGACTTGAACATAATTGGTAACCATTTCATTTCATTTCAAATCATATTTGGACATTTATAGTAAACTTAAATGCATATTAGACAAATATATCATTTCGGTTCTTAAAACAAATTATGTACATCGAATTGAAACCTTTTCACATTATCAGAAATGTCAATTAAACAATCCTATTTTTATTGAATTATTTTTCACATATTTTATTTTATGTAGGGATAAATCAGAAAAATCATAGTAGGTTTGAAGTTTTATAAAAGAGTTATATCATTATCTTTTTTCCTCATTTTAATTGACAGTCTAGAGAAAGAAAAAATAAAAAATAAAAAATAAAAAATAAAATTACTTTAGAAAAAGCTTCGGAGTTTGGCACTAGATATTACATTAGATGTTGAGCTAGCGGTTGAAGTAGCGATTAGCTGTTAGCTGTTAAATTAGATGTTGAAGTAGCGATTTGGCTGGAGTGTTTGATAATAACAATTAGATGTTGAAGTAACTGTTAGATGTAAAATTACGTAAACAATACAATATATTATTTTTACCTTATAATATAATTTATTAGCGTTAGTATTCATTTTTAAACAATTTTTTCTTTCAAGATTTTTAATTTAAAACCAATCATCCTTTTGTTATCAACTAATTAAAAAATAAATAAAATAAATACTAACTAAAAAAAGTTATTTAAAATTTTTTAATCATATTTAATAAATAAAAACATTATTAAAATTAACTAATTTAGTATAAATAAAAGCCTTTAATATTACTAAGGGTAGTTTAGTAATATTCATAAATTGATAAGGGTAAAATGGGAGTTTTTTAATTAGCGATTCGTAGAAAGCTACTTGAAGTAGCGTTTTGGAAATCATTAATTAAAAATCTAATCGCTAATCAAAATGCTTCTCCCAAACGGTTAAATTGTCAAATCGTTAACGAAAAATCTAATCGCTACTTAAAAATCTACCTACCAAACACACACTTAATATCGCTTTTCCTGCCTATCAATTAATTTTTTAAATTATCAATTAATCTTTTAATATTGACCGACTATATTTTCGTTAGATCCGTTTCTTCGAATTTTACTTTTAAAAGTTTTAATATTTTTTATTTTGTTATTAGCGAAATAAGAAAAAGAAAAAAAAAGAAGAAGGTATTTTTTTTAAAAAATAATTATCACTTTTATATATTTAAATTAGAATAAAAATATAACTGATTTTTTAAATTTATATTGAATTATTCTATATTTTTACAGTAAATTAAAACCCTAAAAATTTATAAAAATAATATTTTTAAAAATTATCTGAAAATCAAATTATATTAAACCTTATGATAGTGCAGCTAAGTTTACCATCAAATATGATTTTAGTCTTTTGGCCGTATAAATGACAGTATAAAGAAGCAACCAGAAAACAGTATACAGTAATATGAAGAAGCAACAACAAAAGTGACAGTTGTATGAAACAGTGATCTTCACCATTATTTGCTTAGATGGAAACCTGTCTGTCTGTCACATAAACATTGAATTCAAAGGAGAGATATTTAAAACAATGTCAAAATCATAGTGATAGAGTTAGATATAATGATTTGGACCTCACACGATACTATAAAAGGTCAGTTTTCAGAGTATTTATTTAATTCACCATTGTTGAACAGAAGAAGGCAGGTACTTGTATATGATAGATTTCTTTACGTGATCAAATTCTCAAGAAGACTCAGAGGCTGACAACAACATCAATTACAAATTGAGGTAAACTTTCTCACTGGATTACCTTATCTACCTCCCGTTTCAATCGCTGCCTGTATATTTTTTGTTTCCAAATCTCCAACACTGTGACCCTAACTTCTTTTCGTGGTGCTCCAAATATATATATATATATAGAGGAGTATTCATTGATATTATATGTATTTTAATTTATTATATATTTTTTAAAATATATTATAGAAAGATGAAGTATAAAATATAGAAAAATTTAAAATTTAATTTCTAAATATATTTATAAAGAAAGGGAAGAATAAAGTTCCTGTCCAATTTAATTTCACTCGTATTTTAACCTGATAAAATTTAAAGTTTATAATCTATATTACGATATATTAGATTAAAGGTCGATAGAGTGAATTTTGACATTTAATTTCTGAAAATAATTTCAAATAGTATTTGGATAACTGGCCGTAGAAATGTTTCAAACCTTCCAAAACCTTTTCCGATGAAGTAAAAAGTATTGAAAATAATTTCTACCTCTCTTCTTCCACAGATAAAAGTTAAAAATAAAAGTAATTCAGAAAAAACTTTAAGTTGGACGATGATATGATTTTTCAAAGGTTATTTTCATTTTTGTTATTTTATAACTTTTATTTACATTATATAGCCCAACTTCAAACTTTCACTTTCCAAAAATAAACCAAATTGACCATTTTATCTTTCTGTGAAGATTTTTTACACTGATCTGTGAAGGTGTGAAGGTGGTTTGTGAAGAGGACCTTCACATATGTGATGGTCTATTTTTTAAAATTAAAGTTTGAGTGGCTCAAAAATAGAAATAAACTTTTATTGGTTTAGTTTTGAATTTTTAAACTTTATTTGATTTATTTTATATAATTTTAACATTTTCACATTTCAATTACATCATCAAATGGTGCAAGTATTCTCTTGCAGCAGTATCGTTATTAGGATTCATAAGAGTTAGAAATGAAAATCTATAATGAGATAACATTAACAAAATGAGAGGTAGATGAATGTGCAGTGGAGATAGTTGTGTTAATTAAGATGATAAAAACAAATTGCAGTGTGCAAATTCAGTCGAAATTAGAACTCTATCACATCACAGAACAGACAAATTACCAACTACATCATCACCTTAGTGTCTTTTAAATAAAAGAAAAGAAAAAAAAAATCAAATCAACATTTTATAGTTAATGACATAGTTAATTTGGAATTTAGTACACAAAATAACTTCAAAGTAAGCAAAATGCACGCTTCTCTAATTCTTTTAACATGTCATTTAATTGATAAAATATTAGATGTTTATTAGCAGGTTTTAAAAACATTAACGATAAGTTTTCTCGGTCTTTGATGTCTTTTTTAGCCGCATTTTGTAGATTTTTTTTTAATTTAAAAAATTGACTAATTATTATTTTATTTTTGCATGGTTTATTTAATTTATCCTTCCATGCGTGAGTTGAATTTTTGTTAATGTAGTTTGATTTTTAAAGTGCTAGATCTGATTCTGAACCAACTCGTTTATTAAATTATTTATATTTATATAAATGTTACATATATATATATATATAATTTTATAGTATTTAGTATATTATTTTTCAAATTTAATATTTATTTATTATATATTTTAAAATTATTATAAAAATTACATCTAAATAAAAATACTATTTTTACTTTAAATAAATTTAAAATATGAATTTAAAGAAAAACTAATTACAAGTTAATTCAAATTTTCTAAAATTTTGAAAAAAAGGTAAATTTTAAATTAATTTGATTTTATATTTAAATAATAAAAACACTATTTTTAATTTTTGAATTATTAAATGTAATAATTTTTCATAGAGAACTATGTAATTTATTACCTGCATCTACTATTTACTATTATAATCAAATCAACCATAGGATTCTCTGCAATCTTACACACATTATTTGAAGTAATTAAAAATAATTTAATATAAATATATATCTTGAACGGCTATATCAATGCCACCAAACCTATTCACTCAATTTCACACATTAATAAATTTAAAAAAAAATAAAAAAATCAAAACACCACCAAACCCATCATAATTGGCTCACAAATCGAAAATGCATATCATCACCTACGTCACAAAATTCACAACTACAATTAAAACTTCACTTCACTAGTAAATATAAATCGTACTCAAAATCTGTGGTAAAAAATCTACCACAGTTACATGTATGTACAAAAATTTATGTTGGTGAAGCTAGTGACATGACGTTGGAAATCTGATGATATTAATTAATTAATTAATTTTTTTTTTAAAAAAGTTTGTTTGTTTCTTCATTGATTTCGACTGCCAAAGTACATAGTACAATCAAATACAGACCCTGAAACTGTGTTTAGATACATTACATCATCAATGGTAACTTCAATATATATATTTTTTTTCACTTGTGTACTGTGTGCTATTTGTCTATTTCCATGTTAGTGTAAGTTGAAAAAGTTGTGTTGTGTTGTGTTTTGTTGAGGGGATTCTGTGAAATGATAATTGGAATCGAAGGTGAAGATGTGGTTTGGTGACGTTAATAATCATTATAAAGTATATATGGGCGATACCAAATTTAATGTTTACTGGCATCTAATAAGTTTGGCATGAATAGGAATTCATTTAACTTCATCAACTATTTCTTAATATTAATATTAATAATAACAATAAAATTATAAAATAAAGAAAACCAATAAAAATAAGAAAATAAGTACTATGTTTAATAAAAATTGTAAATTAAAACTAAATAAAATCAATTTAAGTTTAAAGAAAAATATAATATGTAATTAATAAATAAATTTTAAAATATTAAAATAATATAAAAATTTTATCATTTTATAACTTTTATTTACATTAACTACCAATTTAAAAATTATTAAAAATAATTTTTTAAACTAATATTTTTTAAAAATACTTTAAATTGACTATTTTACTTTTTATATAAATTTTTACATTAAAATTGATATTTTATTCTTCCGGAGAATGTAAAATTTTGAAAATAATTCACTAATTTAGAAAATCGTTAAAAATATATAATGAATTTTTTATTTAAAAAAAATTGTTTGGATTATTTTATTTTATATTATTTTTTCTAATAATCATAAACTATATAAAATTCATATTTTAGATAATATTTATGGTACTATAAATTAAAATTGTAATTATTATTATTATTATTATTATTTCGTTTTTAAAGGTGATATTGCTATTGAATTCATACTAAGATTTTTCACCATGCTCATCATCAATTATTCCAAAAGTCAAGTATGGACAGGTGGAGTTTGTTAACCTTTCTTACCATAACCAAATGAATTGGATTCATAGAAAATTCTGATGTGGCCAAATGTATTAAGTGGTGGTATTTGTATGTGTGAAAAAGATGGTGGGCCTAATGAAAATGAATTCGACTCTGCGACCATGACATTTCCTTTTGTCTCTTTACATTCCATTCATTTCTTGCATTTTTCTCTATAACATAGTTTCCCTTAAAACTTGTATGGATACAAGTTTCCTTTTGTCTCTTTACATTCCATTCCAAATCGTCTCTAATTTTTATTATGGTGAATTAAGGATAACACTTGTATGTTTATCTATAAATATTGTCCCAGCGGTTAAGGATACACTTATTCAAACTAAGGGTGAATATAAATTAAAAAAAATTATATTTAATAAAGATAAAATTATGAGTACAATCAGGTATTTTTATCCGCATTTTCTATTTATAAAATGAAGGCAAAAATAGGTCAGAGCTCCCTCAAGTTGTACTATTTTCCTAAGTAGATACCTAAACTATACGGATTCCCACCTGGATATCTCAATTTGTAAAAAATGCTAACACTAGGTAGTTTTAATTGAACTAAAACCAAAAATCCAGATGAATGATTTATGAAGGTGGGTGGGTTGACAATTGTATGTATGACATTAACAACAAATAAGTATTGCTTACTTGTTGGACTAATCAACTTTTGGAGAAATGAGATTATATTCAACTACCATTAAATAAAATTGAAAGTTTCCAAGACCCAACAAAATAACCTCTCGCTTTAACTCTTTATTTATACAACAAGACACCAAAAAATAAAATCACCATAACACGTGTATTATACGCTCCACCCATCAACTACGAAATCACATTCAAGTACCTGGTGTTAATATTTTTTACAAATTAGAGTATTCAGGTGGGAATTTGTGGAGTTTAAGTATCTACCCAGTAAAACAATACAACTTGAGGGAGCTTTGACCTATTTTTGCCTAAAATGAAATTAAAATTGTTGAAATACTATCTAATATATATATATATATATATATTTACCTTTAAAAAAAATTATAATCGAAACTTAAACTTTTTAGAAAGTGCAAATAACTCGTATTATCTCTTCATCTCTATCTCATTATCACTCGACAATCTCAAACAAAAACCACTCATACCTCACCAAAATTATTGATGGTTTTGGAGTGGTTTGATATAAGATTGCAAAATTAGGTGCTAAAAGGAAAATGTTTCAAAATTTGGGTGATTTTTAAAATTAATTCATTTATTTATTTTATTCAAGTCATATTTTCAAGATAACTCTAAATTTTCAGATATGTTTTTTGTTTATTTATTTTGTTTTATATATGGATTCTTATGATGATAAATTCTTACAAATTAGCATAAAAAACTATTCATGGGTTGAATATAGCATTTGTGCTAATTTATTATTATTAATTGAAAAGGTGAGAATTTCAAATAATAATAAAATTTATATTTCTAATTTTTTATTTGAAATTTTAGTTAAAAGATTTCAAGCTTATTATTTTTATTTTTTTTTTATAATTTGGATTAATTTTGTAATTGAATTAATTTTGATCATATTGTTATTTACAATTATTATGATATTATAGGTATACCTATGAATAAATTCATATTCGCGAAAACATATTTGTATTATTATCTAGTTAAATTAAAAGAATGTGGGAAGAATATGGATGTTATAATGGTTCGGAAACTACAGTTGATCTGGACTGACTGGACCGGATGGATCAGGGTTTAATGGGGAATGACTCCAAGCGTTGAGGGATCCTGCAAAATAATAGATAAGCGTCCGAGCGGACTTGAAGACACCGGTGTGGTGTCTACTGTAGTTACTCCAACGCTCAAGTCGGTTATGAACTGAGAACAATAAACAAAGCGATATGACTAAAGAAAGAATAACTTCCTGATAGATTTCGTCCTTATCGGAATGATGTTGCTTGGAAGTAAGACGACAGACACTTGATGAGGCTCTGGACTTGCTTGATTATAACCATCTAAGTGACCAGAGTCAAGAGTGGCTCACCAAAGTATGATCGGAGTTAATTGAACATGATCAAAGGAGATGACCCGATGAATTTTGATTTTGGCAGCATTTCAGTAATTAAGAGTGTCTTCCAGATGACAAGGTTGAACTTTCTATTTATAGAGGGTTTAAGGGTCGTTGACTAGATCCTATCGAGATACTCGCAGAATCCGGAATTTGACAAACTAATGACCTGATCAGTTGACTAGCCTCGGAAGGTGATGGGCTAACAAGCCTCTCGAAAAATTCTAGCCTTAACCTTTCGGAATGACTGGACCTAAATCTCTCGAAACACGGGACCTGAGCTTAAACTTCAGCCTGCTAGCAGTTTTGAACTTGGACCTTACTTCTGAAGCGGGAACAGAAGATTTGGACCTCTACAAATATAAAAATTTTAAAGAATAAAAATATAAATACTAATATATCTATCACATTTTCTCTATTATTGTATTTAGTCTGAATCGATCTCAAATAGTTGAATAAATAAGTAAAAGTTGAATCCCAATCGATCAATCCAGTCAAATTTTTAAAAATTGAATTTTTTTAAAGGATTCTTTTTATAAATACCATGATACTTGTTAAGGTCTCATTTGATTGGTGGAGATATTTTTTATTGGATAAATAATACAAATTGCATTGGAGTTTATGGAAAATGGAAACATTTGATTGGTTGGATGAACCAAAATTCACTCTTAAAGAGTGCCTCCATGACACTCTTTAAAAAAAAATAATTTTTCGATCCCAACCCTCAAAATCCGTCCGGTAGGATCCAATTTTTCGTGTGTTTTTTCCCCTTTATGCAGCCTTAGTTATGAAATGGATTTCAGATTTAAGAAATGGTTAAATAACATGCTATGGTGGATGTAGCCATAACTAGTAATCCAACTATGGTAACTCAAACACAAAGGAGAATAGAGTAGTTGCTTTTATCTGATGCAAACGTCAAAATATCCAGCACCGTTGCTTTTCAGCAATTCGGTTGGTCCAAGATTGCCTCTTAATGGGCCCCACTACTTAATACACTTTTCCCCATCAACTTGGGCCCATTAACCGCCCTAAAAGCACCACCCTTGACAAAGTCTCTTTTACTTTACCATTAAATATGACGTGGAAAAGTAAATACTATAAATACATAGATAACCTCCTCTCTCTTCCCTTCTCTTCTGTTATGTTCCGTTTATTTTATTTATTTATTACCTTTTTACATCCTACTTTCTGATTTTCCACTTTTTACCCCTTAATAGTAATAATTAGCTTTTGGTTTTATCCTAAACTAACTTGAACTATGTTAATATACTGGGTTTCAATGTAATGGATTTTTGGTTTTTTTCTTTTAAATATACTGAATACATTATTTTAAATTATTTTAATTGTATATTATCATTTTTTTTAAAATAAAAAATTCCACATGCATCCGAAATGCATATTTTATATTAAAATTTTAAATTTTATTAAAATAAATAAAATTAACCTATCAAATAAAATTAGCAAGAAGATCAACAGCATGATCAATTCAAAAATATTATACATCAATAGTAAAAATTTCAAATTTATAAATTATCTCAAATTCAAAATGGCAAACATCAATTCAATTTTAGAACAAAACCGATTTCAATCTTCACATTAAAAAAAAGAAGCCTATATTATTAATATTAGATTATATATCATAACTTATTTTAATTATAAAATTAAATAAAATTTATTATTTTAATAATGAATAAGAGTTCAATTTATTGAAAACTTATAATTAAAGATAAATGATATCAATAAAAGATGAAAGCAAAATGAATGGAAAAAAAATAAAGAAAGCAAAATCAATTAACATTCGATATAACTTAAAATATTAATCATTTTATATATAAAAAAAAAATTGAGAGCAAAATTGCAATTAGCATCAAACATCCATCGAATTAATTAAGCAACAAATATCCATGAATTAAAATCAATTCGAACTCAAAATTTAGTAGCATTTCACCTTCATCAAATATCATAACTCTCTTAGACCTAGAATATTGTAATCATATAGAGAGTCAAATACCACTAAAGATGATGAAAATTAGGCAAGAACAAGATAATTGGAACTCATGCTCACAACTTTTCGGCAACTTCAACTTCTGACAGTTAAACCATGAATCTCCTGTAGCACTGTCAAAACGGGCTACTCTAGCCCGTCCAGGCTTGCCCCGTAATGTCCACGGTCTTGTACAGATATAAATTTATAAAAGTCCGTATATAACATGAATATGTCAGTGAGGCCAATATTCGTCCGCACAAGCCCACGGACGGATACATGCCCGTCCATAAAAAGAAATATATCCATAAATTATTACATTATTTGCTTTTAATTTCCTCACGCTGCTAATAACATTCAAACAGAGAATTTGTAGACTAATATATATTTGATGCTTTTTGTAGTTCAACTACATCCAATGTGATGTAGTAGCAGCATGTAATATAATCAATTAACAAAAGCAACACCACCTGAAATAGCTACACCTGCATGCACCAATATCTTTTCTATACATTTTTCCATCAATAATTTAAAAAAATTAATAAAATCTTCAGACTTAAAGATATTAAAAATAGTCCAAAAAAAAATCAAAAAGTTCACCACATTCATCAAACAGCACACAAATTCATCAAAGTTCACGACTGTTCATTTTCATTAAAAAAAAAACTTACAGTTTGAGAGTTTCAAAAAAAACTTCTCACGATATTACTCAATAAATAGAAAGAGAAGAAATTAGGCTTTTGCATAGTGACAAGAAGAGATTTTGCTCACTAAAAAGAAAATGAGAAATTAGGCTTTTGCATAGTGACAAGAAGAGAAGAAATCTGTTAAGTTTGACTTGATTTGTGTGGAAGAATAATAGAAAAGGTGAGGCGTCGTTGATGCGAAGAAATAGTGACATGAAAAGTAATTAGGTTTTGTGACATTGAATTGGTCCTTACGGATACGGGTAGCCCAGTGGTCAAAAAACTGAAATTCGTGCCTAATTTGTGTCTGTACATTGCGGGCTTTTGAAAGTTTATTTTTTCAATAGACTATTTAAAAAAAGTCCAAGCTCGTAAAAATGCGGACAGTGGATTCGAGACTCGCTTTGACAGTGTTAATCCCCTGTAGAAACGAAACTAAAACTATGAGTCCCTTGTAGAAATGATATTAAGTTCGTTCACTTTCGTTAAGTAGTGCATAGAAAGCTGATTTTGCTCCTCAAAATTAACTTACTCGTGGCAACCTTTTAGCCGTCTAATGACTGCAATCCTCCATAGCTTTGAATCTGAAGAATTAGTAGATGTCGCAAGTTGTTGAAAGAGAGAAATATTGCAAGTCGCAAGTTGTTGTTGTGTTGGAATTGGAGTTGCGAGTTTATTAAGGAAAATATATATAATTAGATTGTAATTATCTTTTGCCATATTTAGACGATTAGCTTAACATGTATACAGCTAATTGTTAGCCTTTGATTTAGGAACTGACAATATTTGTAATGTGTATATATATATATGTGGTCTTCCCACACAAGAAATGCATTCCTTCATCACAAAATTCTTTCTTCACTCTATTTTAGATGGTATCAGAGCACTGATCTTGGTGTTCTACATAAAGCCTTCTTCTTAATTCTGCCTATCATCTTACGTTGATCATCATCAGCCATGGTCGACAACACTCTTAATTCTGGGAAAACTGGCGAGATGTCAAAGATCTCCACCACGGATCCATCGCACCCATATTACCTACATCACTCTGAGCAACCGGGTCATATGATTGTTCCTGTCAAGTTGAATGGTCTCAACTATCCATTCTGGAGCAAATCAATGACTCATGTCCTGACAGCAAAAAGAAAAATCAGTTTCATAGATGGATCCTTCAAAAAGCCATCGCCGACATCAACAGATTTTGAGCCATGGAATCAGTGTAACAGCATGATCCTTTCATGGCTTACACATTCTGTTGAACCCGATATTGCCTCCGGAATTGTTCATGCAGAAACGGCTCAACAAGTGTGGGAGGATTTGAGAGACTAATACTCTCAAAGGAACGCGCCAGCTATCTTCCAGATCCAGAAATCGATAGCGACGATGTCTCAAGGTACCATGACTATACCTGTTTATTACAACAAAATTAAGACCCTGTGGGAAGAATTGGACACTTACCAAGCTTCTCCAACATGTGACCAAGACGGTGCACATATTCTTCAACGAAAAGAAGATAAATTAATGCAGTTTTTGATGGGACTTAATGAATCTTATAAGGTTGTCCGATCTAATATTTTAATGATGGTTCCTTTGCCCAATGTTCGCCATGCCTATTCACTACTTGTACAGGAAGAAACTCAACAACAAGTTTCCTCTGAACCAGTTGAAAACTTTTCCATAGCAGTTGCTATACATGGTCATTCTAAGCCTCCAAAAGATAAGATTTGTGAACACTGCCATCGTTCAGGATACTCGATCGACGAATGCAGAACACTCAAGTATCAGTGCAAATTTTGTGACAAAAAAGGTCACACAGAGGACCTATGCCGACTCAAGAATGGTGGCCAGAATTCTCATTCTTTGTCAAATCGCAATTAAAATGGTAGATCCAATGGTCCTGCAGAACATGCAGTTGATTCCTCCTCCACAACCGGCGCAGAAAATTCCCAATTTTTGCAAAATTTCTCCGCCGAACAATTACAACAATTGGGACAGACACTATCTGCAATAGGTCAGAATCGCGCATCTTTTGGTAATGGTGATGTATTTGCAAATACAACAGGTCAGTTCCCTATGCCCCATGTTTACTCTAATTCATCTGTTGCCAGACCGTGGATCCTTGACAGTGGCGCAACGGATCATATAACATCTGATCTAGCGCTCATCTCAAACACTACTCTACGTTCATCACCACTTGTTAATTTACCCACCGGTGCAACTGCAAACATCACCCACTATTGCACTGTTTTATTTAACACACACCTTACTTTAAATCACGTACTTTGTGTACTGTCGTTTAATCTGAATCTTATATCTATCAGTAAATTAACCTCAGCCCTTAAATGTTGTGTAATGTTCTTTCCTGATTTCTGTCTTGTGCAGGACTTAGCTACGGGGAGGATGATTGGCTCGGGTAAACAACACGGAGGTCTCTACTATATGATGCCTTCCAATCCCTCTTCCCTTTATATCTCTCAACCTTCACAACTTTAGCATCAAAGACTCGACCACCCCTCTCCAGCTCGCCTCAAATATGTCCTTCACTCTATAAATATTAATACCGATGCTCATGTACCCAATTCTTGCACTATCTGTCCCATGGAAAAACAGACACATCTTCCTTTTCCTCTTAGTTCCATTACAACTAAGTTCCCTCTTGATTTATTGCACTGCGATGTTTGGGGTCTACATAAGGTTCCGACATATTCGGGAGCTAGATACTTTCTAAGCATAGTAGATGATTACAGTCGTTGTACCTAGCTCTTTCTCATGAAAAATAAATCTGAAGCATCTTCCTTACTTGAGCGATTTGTGCAATTTGTCGACACACAATTTCATACTATTGTTAAAACAAATCGGGCAGATAATGGTGCGGAGTTTTTCCCTATTAAAAATTTTCTCCACACTCGTGGCATTGAATTTCAACATTCATGTATATACACCCCCAGCAAAACGGGGTTGTTGAGCGCAAACACAGACACATACTTAACGTTGCATGCTCACTACTATTCCAGTCTCATGTCCCGCCTCGCTTCTGGGGTGAGTGTCCTTACGGCTGCATATATCATAAATCGCCTTCCATCTCCCTTGCTTTCTAACAAATCACCATTTCAAGTTTTGTACCAAAAATCTCTCTCACTTACACACCTTCACGTATTTGGGTGTCAATGTTATGCCACTAATGTTCAACCTAAGCAAAAATTTGATGCAAGGGCAGATAGATGTGTCTTCATGGGGTATCCTCACGGTCAAAAGGGTTACAAGTTATATAGTCTCACCTCCAACAAATTCATTGTCAGTAGAGATGTGGTGTTCCATGAATCTGTCTTTCCTTTCTCTTCTTCCCATATACCTGAAACACCGGCTCCTCCTACTACCTTTCAGCTTTCTATCGGTATGGACACACCCGTTCTGCCATCATCAACATTACCTGCTCCTCATACTCCTATTCCGCTGCATCATTCTGGAAATTCAGACTCTCATTTGCCTTCTCCCAACTCATCCTCAGAACTTTCATCACCGAATCTAATTTCTCCATCAGTAGAAGAAAATCCCCATACAGCTTCACCTCAATCAGACACTGAACATCCTCTGATCGAATCTTCTTCATCTGTCCCATCACCCACGCCCGAACCAGAGTTACGTCGTTCCTCCCGAACCACACAACCTCCATCCTGGCACTAGGATTATTACATGTCTACACAAGCCAATCATTCAACCAGTGGCTCAAGTCTACGCCCCGGCACAAGGTATCCTTTATCATCTTATATGTCATTTTCCCGTTTTTCGTCATCTCACCGCTCTTTTCTAGCATCTGTCTACACATACAGAACCTACTACATATGAACACACTGCCTCTGATCCACACTGGTAACGGGCGATGCAGGATGAACTTGCGGCCCTTGAACGAAACAAAACCTGGTCCATGATACCTCTTCCTCCAGGGTATAAGGCGATTGCTTGTCGATGGGTATACAAAATTAAATATAATTCTGACGGCTCAATTGGGCGTTACAAAGAGCGATTGGTTGCTAAAGGTTTTACGCAGGTGGAAGGTATTGATTATAATGAGACATTTTCTCCCACTGCCAAACTTACCACTCTTCATTGTTTATTGACAGTTACAGCTGCTAGAAATTGGTATACTTATCAGCTTGATGTTCATAACGCTTTTCTTCATGGGGAATTACATGAAGAAGTGTACATGGCCACACCTCCCGTATTACGTCGACAGGGGGAGAACACTTTTTGTCGACTTCACAGATCCCTTTATGGGTTAAAACAGGCTAGCCGCAATTGGTTTTCTACATTTACTAATGTTGTTCGACAAGTAGGTTATGATGAATCTCGAGCAGATTATTCTCTTTTCACTAAAGTCAGAGGTACATCATTTACAACTCTTCTCATATATGTTGATGATATTTTATTGACTGGGAATGATATCGTCGAAATTAAAAGACTCAAAGAATTTTTGCTTAAGCACTTTCACATTAAAGACCTTGGTGATCTCAAATACTTTCTGGGCATTGAATTTTCACGTTCTAACAGTGGTATATCTATGTCTCAAAGAAAGTATGCTCTCGATATCTTACAAGATTCAGGACTCACAGGTTTAAAGCCCGAGAAGTTCCCAATGGAACAAAATTTAAAGCTCACACTCACAGATGGTGAGCCGTTACGTGATCCTACTACGTATCGTAGGTTGGTTGGCCGGTTGATTTACTTGACTGTAACGCGACCAAACATTGTTTATTCTGTCCGAGTCTTAAGCCAATTTATGAATTCGCCGTGCAAATCTCATTGGCACGCGGTGATGAGAGTTCTTAGGTACATTAAAGGGACTCCCGGCCAAGGCCTTCTGCTCCCATCGAACAACAATCTATAGTTACGGGCCTTTTGCGATTCCGATTGGGTGGATGTCGCATTACTAGGCGATCAGTATCTTGTTTTTGCATATTTCTGGATACTTCACTTGTCTCTTGGAAATAAAAAAAACAAACAAATGTTTCCCGGTCATCAACTGAAGCGGAATACAGGGCAATGACAAATACATGTTTGGAGTTAACATGGTTGAGGTATATTCTCCAAGATTTGAGGGTGACACATGATGGACCTTCATCATTATATTGTGATAATCAAGCTGCATTACACATAGCAGCGAATCCTGTTTTTCACGAGCGTACCAAGCATATTGAGATCGACTGTCACATTGTTCGTGAAAGGTTACAAGCTGGATTGATCAAGCCTTCATATGTTCCTACACAATTACAGTTGGCAGATATTTTCACCAAAGCCTTAGGGAAAGATCAATTCGAAGGACTACGCAACAAGTTGGGAGTTTTCAATCCCTACTCTCTAACTTGAGGGGGAGTATTAAGGAAAATATATGTAATTAGATTGTAATTTTCTTTTGCCATATTTAGATGATTAGCTTTACATGTATATAGCTAGTTGTTAGCCTTTGATTTAGGAACTGACAAGATTTGTAATGTGTATATATACGTGGTCTTCCCACACAAGAAATGCATTCCTTCATCACAAAATTCTTTCTTCACTTTATTTTAGAGAGTTGAAGACAAAAGCTAATAAAGTTATTGACTGAGTCATTAATGGATATGTTGGAATAACAATCCGAAGCACAGATCAAGATAATCTTTTTTTATTTTGAAGAGTTCAATCAGAATTAGCTTTACGAAAGCGCAGTTTGGGAATACAACTTTTTCTTTAATTTCTTCTAATTTTATTTTGATTAAATTAATTTTAAATTAAAAAGACAAAAAAGTCAGTACAATCTATAAAATACACAAGTAAAGATCAGTTTTGCAAGTATTTCAGCATGGATCTATTTTTAAAATCCAAATATTGAAATCCATTTAAAAAAATCTCAAAATTTAATAATTATTAAAAATGACAAAAAAAATTAAAATTTTAATTATTTTATTTAATTTATAAATCATTTTAAATTAATTATTGCTAAATTATAAATAAAATAATTTACAAAATATAATATATTATTTTAAAAATATTAAAAATTTATTTAACGTTTCCTCTCAAACTACTTATTTCCAAAAATAATTCAATTTGGATCATTAAAAGAATTTAGCTTATTAACCTATATCTTATTTGATGTAACCATCAAATCAAATTTGTCTCATTTCTTTTTCCCAATAATCCACTGCTCACGCTATATTCACTCTAAAAAAAAATTCAACAATAAAGATTTGCTACATGTAAACAGACAAGCTCAAGCACTTTTAGTTAAAAACACCCCAATTTAAGTTTCAAAGAATATAAATCTCAGTCACCATTATCATAATTATAATAGTTTCACACTCCAATTTCTGTTTAGTGACATAAAACAAGTCAATAAAACTTTCAACTGTCAACATTTTGGATGAAGATTAATGGCTTTTTGTCGCCACTAATCAACTGTTAAATTCATCAAACATCACTTTCATTGTAGAGTGCACACAAGAAGCCAATCTCAGTGCTTAAACGGACGGTTGCGATTTAGTTTTACAATTACCAAAATGATGACGTCAACAAGACTGCGACCTCCACGCGCCGATACGAGCCGTATAACTATCGACGTTATTGAGCCGAGGGTCCGGTAAAGATGGGCCCACCGTAGAGTCTGAGAGGTCCCCGAACAGAGCGGGAGGGAAAAAAGTGTACACGTGGACGTTAATGACATGACGTTGTAATATCAAAACAGTATGGACCCACACTTGTATAGCTCCACGTCATATGTGCCGCACAACAACTGTGACTAGAGAGAGAAATATAAAAATTAAATAATAATACAATAAAATAAAATCAGAGCAGCTACGAAGATAGAACACACTGTAGACTATAGTATAGTATAGACCAGAGTTAACTGTAGGGTAGGGTTAATAAAATAGGGTAGTTTCCATCATTTCACTTTTTTTTATTAATTATTTTATAAAATTTTATTTTTTAAGGACTTGATCTATATAGAAACAGCGGGACCCACCGTCTCATTTGGACGTGTTTTAAATAAACGTTGTCCTCGTTCTGGGCCAGAGCTTGCGTTCTTTAAAGCTATTTCTCTCTCTCTCTCTCTCTCTACTACTTCTCTACATAGCTTTACTCTCTCTCTAGCTGCGAGTGAATCCAAGTGGAGGAACTTGCGATCCCGTTGTTTCTGGTCCGTAAGTAGCTGTCGTTGCTGTATATGTATGTACTCAGTACTCGCTCACTGTCTCGCTCATTCACTATAAAAATCTATTTTTGTAGTCAGAGTTTGGTGTTATGGCTGATGTGTTTGTGGTGAATGTGAAGTGCAGATAGATCCTGACCGTTGATCTTATTACCGGCGAGATTTGGCCGGAGGATGGCATATATGTGCGCCGACAGCGGCAATTTGATGGCCGTAGCGGAACAAGTGATTAAACAGAAGCAAGAGCAAGAACAGCAACAGCAACAACACCATTTCAATCAACAGCAGCAACTCTTCTCTTTTAATCCTTTCACTATAAACCCTTGTTGGACCACAACAACGACTACAACCGCAACGACAACGGCTCAAATGTCCAATAGTCCCAACTTCGGGTTCGGGCTCACGGGTTCCGGTTTTCCCGACCCGTTAGATTCAGGAGAGAACGAGTTTCAGTTCCCGCAAATAGACCATCATTCAACCGGGTTTCGGTTCTCGGATTTCGGAGCGGGTGGTGAATTTGATACCGATGATTGGATGGATAGTTTAATGAATACAACCGGTCACTCAACGGATAGTTCTACGATGCCTTCTGCCTGTGACGCGTGGCAAAATAATGCTGATTTCAGCCTTTACAATTCCGATCCTTTTGCCACGTGTCCGAGTCGACTCAACGTCGGTTGTTGCTCTTCTCCGTCCGATCTGAATCGAGTAGTGTTTGTCGAGCCGCCTAAGAGCCCGGTTCAGGCCTGGCCGCCGTCACCGCCGCCTCCTCCTCTACCGGTTGCGAAAGATAATACCAAACCGGTTAACGTTGTCCAGCAAGCGTCTACTAGCTCCTCCGCCTCTGAAAATGATCTTTCACAGCCACTGTTGAAGTCTTTACTGGACTGTGCTACACTCGCCGAGTCAGAACCAAGTCGAGCTCTTAAATCGCTGATTAAACTCAGAGACTCGGTATCCGAAAACGGAGATCCAATCGAGAGAGTCGGGTTTTACTTCTTAGAAGCTCTCTATAACAGAGTCTCACTTCAAGAAGAGAAAACACTCTCAGATTCGACTTCAACTTCTGCTGATTGTATAATCTCCTACAATGCGTTAAACGACGCCTGTCCGTACTCCAAATTCACTCATTTAACAGCCAATCAGGCAATATTCGAAGCGACAGATAAAGCAACGAAGATTCACATAATTGATTTCGGGATTGTTCAAGGAGTCCAATGGGCTGCTCTATTACAATCTTTCGCAACCAGGTCGGGCGGAAAACCCGTTAAAGTTCGGATCTCGGGTGTACCCGCTCCATCACTCGGCGACTCAGCTGCATCCACTCTTCTCGCCACTGGTGTCCGACTCGCCGAATTCGCCAGACTATTCAATCTAGAGTTCGAGTTCCAGCCGATTCTAACACCAATCCACGAGCTAAACGAATCAAGTTTCCGGGTCGAGTCAGATGAGGTTGTTGCAGTCAATTTCATGCTCCAATTAAACAATCTACTCGACGACACACCAGAAGCAATAGAGAGCGCTCTGGCAATGACAAAATCTCTGAATCCAGTCATTGTCACTCTCGGTGAATACGAATCGAGCTCGAATCAGGCAGGATTCGTCACCAGATTCAAAAACGCATTGAAGTACTATGCCGCCGTGTTCGAGTCCCTTGAGCCAAACATGAGCCGAGACTCGGTGGACAGACACCAAATAGAGAAACTGATTCTGGGTAGACGAATTGCGAATATGGTAGGACCTGAATCGACTCAAAGAAGAAGAGAGCGTATGGAAGATACAGAGCAATGGAGTCGTTTAATGAAGAATAGCGGATTTGAGCCGGTGCCTCTTAGTCATTTTGCTATTAGTCAAGCGAAGATACTACTATGGCACTATAATTACAGCTCTTCATACTCGTTAATTCATGCTGACACTGAACCTGCATACATTACTTTAGCTTGGAACAAGGTACCTCTGCTTACAGTATCATGGTGGCGTTAATGGTGGTGAATTTTGACTAAATTGGTGTCTTATTAGAACAATAGTTACCAGTTTTTTTTCTCTTTTTTGAATTTTTTTCACTGATGATGGTGTTGTTAGGTAGAAAGACAACAACTAAGCATAGAAAACAACACTGCATTTTGATTGATGCTTTTGGGGTTGTTTAATTGTTAGCTCTGCACCTCATTATTGATTAAAATCCAGTTTCTCTGAGTCTTTAGCTCCAATTTGGCTGGACTGTGGGTGGAACTGGAAACAATTGTATGACAGATTTGTAAGAAAAAAAAAAAGTTAAAAGTTGAATTAAAACTCGAGGTGGACTGTAGTGTAGATCTATATTGTTAGTTCTCTGTAATGTGAAATTGATATCAATGTGAATATATTGACTAGTCTTCTTCTGGGTATTTTGTAATTCCAATTATAGTTTTTCTTCTTTCCCCTAACATTTTCTTTGCCAAGTGATACAGCAGTGGTTATTTATCTTTTACACTTTCTGCTATCTTCTGCAACCACTGTCATTTCACTTCTCTTTTTTTCACCGTCTTGTATAAAATTGCAAAACGAGTTACTGAAACTAAAAATTGTCACTTCTTTCATGTCTCAAAATTGATGTTTGATTAATACTCGTAAAGCAGTACAGGAGTACTATACATTTATATTAAAGTGAAATGTTTGTATTCATGTCAGGTCCCACATCCTTAATAAACAAACCCTTCTGTTAAATCATCTGCTAAACCCAGTGTTTGCTGCTCATACATCATTTTCCAAAGGACAAACCTAGATTTTGCTTAGTTGGTCTAGGTCTTCGTCTCTGCTGGGTCTTTTATCTCAAAAACTGCGTGCGTTTATCTCTCGACTCAATGGCTGTCACTTTCGTTGCATAAATCAAAGATAAGAGTCGTAAACATGACATCTAATGTATAAATGAGAACAAACAAAGGTAGCGAGGAAAGCAGTGTCTTTCTAAGAGAAGCAACGGGCAAATTGGGCCAGAGAAGGACAACAGAGGTGGCATTTGTTGTTGTTTTTAGCTCTGATAGTGACCATTCTAGGGTTCATTTTTCTGCACAAGTTGCTTGTACTTGCTCATTTGATTTCAATGGGTCCTTATTACAGATTTAGAATCCCACCCATGCTACTACTTCATGTGGTGTTTGTTACTTGTCAACTCAAACAAAACACTTTATCAGTCTCTCATTCATCACATCTCATATTGTCGAAGAACCGCAAGTAGTGCAGTGAGATATAAACATATAGTATCACTTTAAAGCTTTGTTATCAAAATCGTGTAAATTAGATGCTAGAAATAGCAGTTTAGAATTCATGTTGGTTTGGTCACTCCAAATTGTCACGTTTTGAGTAAAGTTGTTTGGTAACCTTTATTGATTACACTAATGTGTATAATTAAATTCGTATAGTTCTTCAATGATGTCTATTCACCATCAATTACTTGATATGTACATGTTATTCTACTTCATTTAATTGGACATCTAACACTTTTTGGGTCCATGTAAACGCTCTCTTTTGAAGTAGTGGGCTTGGTGGCATTTTACAGGTCCACTTATATCTTGAAGATGATATCTGGATTAATTGCAAAAGACCTCTATGTCGCCCACCGTTTAATTTTCAGTCTCTTTGTAACATGGAGGAGACCACGAAGTGGGACTCCTCAACTGTGTAATAATCATGATAGATTGGGACTTCCACGACGAGAGTGGAATACATTAAAAATAACATGGAAAACATTGACCAATTATTGATTAATTTAAAATAAAAATATCTTTATATCCATAAGTTGTGAAATGATCGTCTGGCAATCTGGTTAATCAACCACTTTCGATACGGAGCCTACGCACCATTACTCGTTTTATTAAACGGACACGTGGCAAAAGTAACACACGTGTTCAACTATGGAGTTATGTTAATTTGTGTTATTTCGAAGGACGTTTCTTTTCTAACCGACTAATTTTCTGACAACATCATCCTCTGTGTCACTCTTATATGTACTCCTACATGATCAACACATCAAATTCACACACTTGATAATATAAATAAAGTTGTTTAGAACTCAGACACATATACAATGAACCACGCAATCAGATCACTTCGAACCAATCCACCGACTGTGTTCTTGTCCCCTCTCCAGCCTTGTAAACCTACATCTGTTAAGATCCGGCAAGTCACCACTTTCCAATCCGCCCGACCCGATAATTCTCAAGACATGGAGAGCTCGCAGAAGCAAACCAAGCCTACAGAGAAAACTGGGTTAGTTTTTGCCTTTTTATAATTTTTTTTATTAATTAATTAATTTATTGTGATTTATTTGTTATTTTAGAGACGTGATGTCTCATTCGTTTGGAGAAGGATATGCAACAAGGTCAGACGAAGAGGGGTTTGGTGGTATCTATGGAGGCAACCAGACTATTCCTAAAACTGAAACCGATAAGGAGATTCATGAAAATCATCCAGGTTTGGTTTTATTTGTTTTATCATTGATTTATGATTTGATTAATTGTTGTATTTGTGTGTACAGAGTATGATAAGAGCCAAGGAAGCGAAGTCAAGGAGAAGGAGAAGGGGAGGAATCAGACTTGAGCGTCAAACTTACCTTGATTATGATTATGGAGCTGAAGCTTGTTTGGTTAATTATGTATCATGATGTTTTTATTTGTTCGTGTAATGTTTGTTTTCCTTGAGGACATTTTTCGTAATGTGTTGTATTTTCTTTTTTTAATAAATAGAAAAATAAAAATAATGTTAAAAATTGCATATTTTACGTATTTATAAGATGGATAGTCAAGAGTCCATAACAAAAGTCTAATAAGGTTCTTTAGGGCCTAAATATGGCCCAAATAATTTCCTGACTTAAAACATAAAAAGCCCAAAGGCCCATTCTCGACGTGAAATATACGCCACAAGTTAAGTCGGTGGTGTTTCTCGTGAATCACGATTTATATGGCGAAAGTGACGTGTATCCAGCTCATTCAAGCTGTTTTATTCGTCGAAGCATCGTACACAAACTCGACACGGAATAATGCCAGTTAATAGCCGTCCATCTCGTAGCCATTGTTAAATCTCGTCCGTCAATTTAATTATTATATATGTATACATAGTAGCTCCCTCATTTGCATCTCATATCAACTTGTGCTCTCTCCTCCTCTGTTTCTAATCTGTTTATTGCAGATCTAGTTACCATGGCGCGAGATCTTCGATTATCATGCTCTGAATCGATCAGATCGGTGGAGGATCTACGTTCTGATACCGGTTTTAAGGCTATCGGACTTGTTTGAGGTTAGCGTCTTATTTTGACCTATTTTTTCATTTCTGTTCTTCATCTGATTTCGTGTTTTGATTTTCTGATCTTATGCAGTAGTTTTCAGCATCTCCTCCCGGCGATGGCTTTATCTCTCGAGCTTGTTCGTCCTGGATTCTGGTAACGGCAAAAGTTCGTTAACAGCTAGTCTCTTATGTGTAATTTTATCCAGATCTGTGTTTATGCGATCGGAAATTTCAATTTTATGTTTACGAATACCAGAATCCAGATCTACCAGCTCAAGATGGATCCTATTGACGGTCAAGTCTTTATCGGATCACGGAGTTTCAGATCTGCTAAGATCTGCTAATTGGAGGAAGTTCGGCTGGTGTTATCTGTATGGATGTGTGAAGATGTCGGTGGCGAAAAAGGCTTCATGTATCATACTGGTGCCTATTGTAGCCCTGATCTATCTTTGTCATCCCAGACCTTTGCCATGACAGGTGCGCTTGCATGGCAGGTCGCCCCTATTCTTAATAAAAGTTCAATTTGTTTGGTTTTGAGGGGAGATCGCACGGGGCTGTTTTGCCCGGGGTCTCCTCTCCGGTGTGTCGTGTTCTGTTCGCATTCTTTATACCTTTGCCATCATCTAACATCATCATACGTATCCATTACACCCACACTCTATCATACGAATCTATTTCCACCTCCATCCATGAACTAGCAGATATACGCTATCCACACAGCGTTTCAAGTTTTTTCTCTCCGACGCCAAACGAGGTAACATTTACTATTTGTTCAGAATAGTTGCTGTGTTTAGATTCTGTTTGAATAACTGGTTCCACCGTAACTTAGCTGAAATGAACAACTAATTGGTGATGAAAGCTGTTAGTTATTGATCTAAATTCTGATTCGGTGCTTACATTTACAGTTCTGATAGAGCATAGAGAGGAATGTTTACAGATAATACTGGTAACTCTTTTGTAAGGTAAACTTTAATTTGGTTATGATAAAGAAGCTATCTTATATGCAGTAATCTGATAATGCAGATAGGTTTTAGCAATGTTTTGTTACAGCTTATTCTGCTGAATTCGCCAATTTGAACAATTGTAATTTCCTTTAAAAGTATGAGCTGTTTTCTGGTCTGCACATACACCTTCTATTGGCAGTTGCGTTATTGGTGAAGAGTTATGAATATAAAGGACTTCCATCTATCCAATTCGGTACATCTCTACATTTCTGATAAATTTAAGTTTACTGCAGATTACGGTTTTGTTTTGTCGCAACTATATCCGTTAGTCAGCTAGTATTTCTCTGTGTTTATTATGTTTTGTTTCATATATAAATGCTTTTGCACATGGTTTTCATTCCAGCCTCCACAATTTTTCATTAGATATAAATATCAAAATAGTACTATAAATTTCTCTTTTTTGTTATTGTGGGTATCTCTATTATGTTCTTTTTATGTACTGCTGTTTAATGAGACTTAATTTTAGTTTCTATTACATGATGTCTCGTGTATAGCAGCGATTTATGATTTTACTTTATTCGTCCATTTAGTTTGGCCATTTTTACTTGTATTATGTATTACTGATGTAGTGACGATTGGGACGTATCCAAAATTTTGAATGTGAAAGTTCCAATTATGTTTTCTTAATTATGTTAATGTGGCCTAAATTATCCTGTATTATAATAATAAAAGTATTGTAATTAGCCCATTTTTTAGTTAATTGTCTACCAAACACTTAAAATGTTTTGATCTCAAAACAAACATGTTCTTAACACCTTTTATATTCTCTGTTTTCTAGCTTTTCCAGTGCACCAGTATTGAGGTATTTTTAATTTTCACGTGTATTAACGTTATGTAATTGCAAATAGTATAGAATGCTAAATTTCTGTGAGTGCAAAATAATATAGAATGCTAAAATTTTGTAAGTGATATAGAATGCTAAATTTAGTTGCGCACTTGTATCTTTTATTAAAAAGGTTGTATTTAAGATGAAATTAGAATTTTATAAAATTAGACAATTTTAAAATTAAAAAAAAAATCAAAATGATTATAATGTTCCTTTCCTGTTATGATCTTGATTTGTCCCTCTCGGGTGTTGTGTTGCTTTCTGGAAGTGGGAAATAGTCGGAATTTTATTTTTGTATTTTTAAAAAGAAATTTAGTTTTACAATATTTTTATTTTTAGTTTTACAATATTTTTATAAAAAAATTTAAAAGCGTAAAATAAAAAATAGAATGGATCTAAATTTAGAAAAAAATATTTTTAAAATTATTTTGTGACGTATATCCGATTAACCATGTCTAATTGTACGGGAGATGGTGTTGGGGATAACTTTGCGGCATATTTTATTTTGTGAAAAGAAAAGAATAAAAGCAATGCCAGAAGAAAGAATTAATGTGAAATGGTATTTGAAAGGGTAGTGTTTATTATTAACCCAAACATTGTATTAAAAGGGTGTTTATAATACTAACTCAAACTCAAACGGTGGTGAGCTCTGCGTGTGCAAGGGTGTTTTCTTGATCAAAGAATTGTAAGCTCAAATTGGTGTAGTGTGTTCTCGATCGAAGATCTGTAAGCTCAAATTGGTAGAGCGCCCGGGGCTGTATTTATACGTCCTGGGAGGGTGGTGGTTCGAGTCCACTCAGGTCTATTTGACAAAATATTTTTGGAAAACATTTCTTTCGTCGGAGCAAGAGCAACCTCTAACTGTTATGTGCGCAACTTACTCTCTCATTGTGCGTGTCCTCGATGAGTTGATTCATGTTGGTATAGGCGACCTTCAAAAAGGTCTGATTGGAATCTAGACGAGAAATCGATCAAGGTTAAGGCTACAAACTAGCTGTGTCGCTGGAATATAACATATGAAAGAATTGTTTATTTATTTAAAAATAAGGTGATAATAAATCTTAAAATAAATATAAAGTTTGAATTAACCAAATATATAAATGAATAGATATGAAATGGTATTGTTTGTTGTTTTAAATTGACTAAAAGATATTGGCGACAGAACTATTTTGTACGAGTTTGGTTAATGCACTAATTAGATTGAATCATGAGTAATAAATTATAGCAGTTAAATAAAAAGAAAATGGCAGATGCAACGAGACTCAAATATAATGACAAAATTTACATAGTAATTTAAGGAATATAATATTTAAGCTGTGTTTTTCCCCCCTCCTATTTATTAACCTTTATTTAACTTTCAAATTTATTAATAAAAAAAAAAAGTTAATGAAAATGATAATATATGAAATTGTACCCATAATGATAGTAATAGTTAATGGTTTTGTATCTTTATATTTAAATATATATATATTTTAGTAAACCTCTTTTTATTGATTATTTTGAATGCATCTTATTCTTTGTTTTGAATCGGAATTTTCTTTTTAAATTTACTTTAAACTCTCGACAAAGTTATATATAGTTGTCGATGAGTGAAAATTGATCTTGAAAAATATAATTATTAACTTATTAATTCGCATGGTAAATAACACAGTAATTGAGAACTGACGTCTTTGAAAAAATGAATGGATGGATATTATGATCCCGTTGAAGTTAATGTCATTCTCGGTATATAAATTTTTGAACTCGACATTTTAATAAATTGAGTTTTAGCAGCTAATAATTAGCAATCAGCCAATTTTTTTTTTTTCAATTTCTAATAACTTTTGACATCTGGTATTTTAAAGGTCAACTGTTATTAGTTTTTTTTATTAGTCATATTTTTAGCAACCGACCTATTTTAGTCTAGCTTCCAAAAATTTTTGGCAGTTGACACAAATAGATTAACTGCCATTATTTTCAATTGACAGGACAAAACCCATCTAATTTCAAAATTTTTTACCGCACAAGAAATTGAAGGATATGAGACCCAGTTACATATAGAGAAGCTGTCTCGAGTGATGATTTTGACAAGTGGTTAGTGGTTATGCAATAAGAGATGGAGTCTCTTCATGAGAAAAAAAAAACTTTGGAACTAGTAAGACCTCCTATTGGATGTAGATTGATTTACAAGAGGAAAGACATACCTAGGGTCAAGAAAGCAAGAAGGCACGTTTAGTTGCAAAGGGCTATAGTCAAGTGCAAGGTATTGATTTAATGATGTCTTTTTACTTGTTTTTAAACATAGTTGTATTCGTGTTTTGCTTGGTTTAGTTGTTATTTATGATCTCAAGTTAGAGCAACTAGATGTGAAAATTGTGTTTTTATATGGTGACCTAGAAAAAACCACACACACACATATAGTCTATTATGCCGACCGTCCGCATATTAGTAATATGCGGACATAAAATCCGAATCATTAAATCAATCTAACGGGTAATAATTTACGGGAATTTTTAATACTTTAAATTTGTAGCTTATAAAATAACTCCTTATAAGGAAAAAAAAAAGATAAAGGAAACACGTATTCTCATGGTTTATAAGCTGCAAACTCCTTATAAGGAGGTTTAACCAACTTATAAGCTTAGGGAAGCACCATCTTAATACTTCATCTATTTTTTAATTCACTATACTTTTTTTTACACACTATTTAATACTTAATTTAACAATAAATATATTTAATTATACATAATAAAAATTTATAATAATTTTATATTAAAAAAAGTGATAATAAGCAAAATTAGACTTTTTCAACTTTGATTTCTTAGTTTTAGACCAACCCTAATTTTTTTACATTTTAAAACTTTTTTTATAAAAAAATTGTAAAACTAAACTTTTAAAAAAAAATTTGCAGAAAATGAGCTTTCCAGTATTACTACTGGGAAACATGCAAAATTGAATCAGCTTCTCAGTATGTAATACTAGGAAGCTGAAATTCGCTTCCCGGTACTACACACCGGGAAGCTGACTTGGATTTTGCCAGCTTCCCGGTGTGTAGTACCAGGAAACTGAAATTCGCTTCTCGGTATTATATATCGGGAAGTAGGCTTGAATTTTGCCTGCTTCCTGGTGTGTAACACCGGGAAGCTACTGGATATATTTTTTCTTGGTATTGGAAGGTAAAATGGTCATTTTGGTCTATTTTTTACAAAATTTTTTTACAAAAAATTTAGTTTTGTAAAAATTTTAATGTTGATATAAAAATATAATTTTTTTTGGTAAAAAGTTTTAAAGTGTAAATCACCATTGAGAAAAATAGACATTAACACACATAAAATAAGATGTCATCAAACTATATATATTTTTTTATATATAAATCACATATGACACATAATGGATGGATAAATAATAATCACCACACATGTACAGCGAATATATATATATATATATATATATATATATATATATATATATATATATATATATATATGTCAAGCCATCAAAATTCAAAACCAAAATGGCATGTATATGCAAATATCAGCATCACCATTCAATACATTTGCCGCCTCCTCCTCCATTTTAACATTTACTCTCTCAAACAAGACTACATGCACCAAACCAATTAAAAAATAAAAATAAAAATTAAAAAATTATTATTTTAAGAATTATTTTATTAATAATTTTTTAAAATAAAAATAAAAAACTTTTAAAATATTATAAAAAGTAAGTTGTAAAAATATTTAAAATATATAAATTAAAATAAATATTTTAAATATATATTTATATAATTAATTAATTATTTTTATAGATTTAGACATTACGCTTTATAAGTAAATTCAAAATTATATGAATAATTTCATAAAAGTTTGAATATTTTGTCATTTTATTCTCCTATTTTTTTTCATTTATTACTTTTAAAATAAAATATTTAATTTCTTAATATTAATTTTAAATTTAATAACTATTGGTGTATTGGTGGTTGGTCAACGAATTAGTAATTAAATCAAAATTGCCAAAATTTTAATATTTTTATCATTAAAAAAATTAAACTAAAACAATAAAATGGTAAAAAAAGGAACTTTAAAAAAAAAAAAAAATTATTTCCCCTAAAATATGTATATATATCATTGAGTGAATTTAAATAAAATATTGTAAAAAAAAAATATTCGCATAATTATCATCATAATATTTAATTTTTCTTTTATCAATTATCCAGTAATCAACTTGATAATTAATATTACCATTTATTTCATCAAATACATTAACATTCCAAAAAAAAAAAAAAAATCTACTCCATCTCACTACATATGTAGTACTTGAGACTTGTACCTTACCAATCCAATCCAACTCTATCTGATCCCGATTTCTAATTTTTAATACGTGGAAGAGTTGGAACATCAGAAGTCTTCCCATCATGTCCGAAAACTCTCCTACCAAAGAAAGAAAACCCTAAAGCATGACTCAAAACAGCACTAAAAACTACACCACCATTAAACGACATAATCACAAACATAACTAAATAATAAATCTCCACTCTTAAACAATGCATCAAACTCCGACCGAAACTCAAGAAAACCCGATTTTTCGATTGGAATTATAATTTTACGTATTCATAAAGATGATGAAACAATTATTTAATAAACTCCAAATCTATCATTGCTATTTTTAGTCTACTTTAACCGAATATTCTATATTTTTTATTTGATGTCGAAACTTATTTTATTTGGTGTTGGAGAATATTTTATTTAATGTTGAAAATTATTTTATATATATTTTTTTGAAGATTATTTTACTTTTATTGTAGTTTATTTTTTATAAGAAAATAGAATTTATTTACTTTTATCCGGTTGAGTGGATAAATTATTATAGCTGATTAGTGCTACTACAAGGTTTATAGAATTATGGAGATTTACAGGATTACAGGTTTACAAAATTATTATAGCTGATTACTACTTTTTTAATTTTCTTTTTTGAATTGGATACCTGCGGGTTTAGGTTTGGGTTCACGGGTTCAACCCGAATCTAGTTCCGTTCTTGACTGATGGGTTCAGATTCGAGTACAGTGCACAGATTTGGACTCGAGTTTGTGGGTTTGTATTGAGTTTCGGTCCATTACCACCTTTAGTTGTGGACGAGGTGAAAAAGTAAGGATGATGTGAGAAAGCTATTCGAGAAGGAAAGAGAAGAAGAAGACAAGGAAGAGAACGGGTATGTACATGCATGAACTCGTCCCTTGCCAATTTGAGAACAAAATCTATGTGTTCTTTCCCTAGAAGAACATCATATGCATCTGTGACATCTGGTGATGGGTTGATGATGTGCTGATGGGTTGATGATGTGTGATGAGGATTTTTCTTGACACATAAAATAACACAAAGGAAACATAATTCCTATCCATGTCTAATTGTAGTTTTAAAGATATCGTCTTCATAGGGATTGTTTTACTTGGAAAGAAAGGATACGATTGAGATCTAAATTGAATTGTAAAAAGAATTGATTAGTCACAGAATTGAAAAAGCTCATAAGATATAATATGAATTTTAGACACTTTTGACAATCATAACAAGCACATGGAAGTTTTGCATTCTATTTTCAATGATCAATGCAGAATCAGGTAGATTTACAGATTTCTGATCCTAAACCGAATTTTTGATTACACAATTTAACTCAAAACTTCAGATTTACAACCTAGATGATCATCAATGACCTGTTAAATATCTCTTGAGTCAATTAACAAATCTCAGCTAAAAGGTTGCATATATCTCTATACTACAACTCAACTAACTAATCAAGCACAATTTGTAGAAAATTGGATCTATTGTCTATTTCTAGTACAATGATCCTCTGTTCTTAGATCTGATACCTAATTTCCATCTCTGGACTAAATTAAGCATCACAATAACAAGATTACTTAACCCCCGTTCTCTTAATTCAATAGGTTCATGAAAATTAAGCAAATCTGGCTATGAATGAACGCAAATCATACAATCAAAAGTTAATGTAGAAACATATCTGAGTAAATCAACAGAGCTATTAGCTAAACACAATTACTTTTTCATATGCAATACAATTCATAAACATCTTCATCCTGCTCAAAAGACCTAATCTTACTTAGAAAGTTATAATTTAAACTCTGTTACTGTTTTCACTTCTTCACTTCAAGCTAAATCTTTAAGATCATAGCAAACAGAGCACAAAAAATTCTCCAAGAAACTTCTCAAAATGAGACCTAAAATGAAAGAACAGAAGATTCAAGAAAATATCTGAAAATGTCAAAAGGTTCTATTGCCTCGACTGAGTTCTATTTATAGAGTTTTTCTCAGTGGAAATTTTGAAATTAAACTAAAAAAGAAACACAAATAGGCAAAGTACAAAATAACTCCTTTATGTTGCCTATTCCTTCGCCTGAACTCAAATGACATTCTGTTTCTTCGTTAAACTTGTTTGTCAGATAACAAGTTTTTCAGGCGAAATATTCTTTACCATCGCCTTCCATGTCGCCATCAGATATGCGATTAAACTTCTTCTCGCCTTCTGTATATTGCCTTATGGCGAGATAGGTAAAATATCGTCATTTTCATACTTCTCCCTCAAATGATGTTCAACATTTAGCCCTTGGTTTGTCGCCTATGTGTAGACGACATTTCTTTTTGCTGCCTGAGGATTTTCGCCAAGTATAGCGAAATTATGTAGGCGAGATACCTTTACATTGTCTTCTTCAATTTCCCCATAAGACGATGTTGTTGTATATTACTTCTTATGTCGCCATCTTCTCTGATCATACAGGCGACATACTCCTTCTGCATAACATTTCGCCATTATTTTGGACATTGGATGAAATTCAGTTTTGATCCCTCTTGTTCCTTATTTTTGCTTGTTTCAGCTTCTTTTCTCAATCTTTTCATCCAAGTCCCTGTCTCAACAAAATAATCTAAAATTACTAGAAATTCATTAAATATTTCAACTCTTAAGCTCAATTTCCACTTATTTAAACTCATAAAATACATCAAAGTATAGGTGAAGCCTAGACTTATCAATGTGCTGATAGGATCATACTCATCGGTGGGTTGATGAAGTGCGGATGGGATCATACTCATTGGAGGAGTGTCGTCGCGGTGGTGATTCATGCTATCACTTAATTTATTTTTATTTTTATTTTTTGAGATTTTGATTTGGATTTGTGTGTGGTTTGTAGTATCGTCATTGTCTCGTCAGTATTTATTGTGGAGGCTATGTTTATTATAGTGAAAAAACTCTCTAACTCTGCTATTACAAGGTTTATAGAATTATGGAGATTTACAGGATTACAAGTTTAAAAAATTACTACTTTTTCAAATTTTTTTAATTGGATACCCACGGGTTTAGATTTGGGTTCGCAGGTTCAACCTGAATCCAATTCCATTCTGGATGGATGAGTTTGGATTCGAGTACAGTGCACGGATTCGGACTCAAGTTTGTGGGTTTGTATTGAGTTTCGGTCCATTACCACCTCAAATTTTGGATGAGGTGAGAAAGCTATTCGAGAAGGAAAAAGAGGAAGAAGACAAGTAAGAGAACAGGTGTGTACATGTCTGAACTCGTCCCTAGCCAATTTAAGAACAAAATCTGTGTACTCTTTCCCCAGAAGTACGTCATATGCATCGGTGACATGTGGTGGTGTGTTGATGATGGGATCGTACTCATCGGTGGGTTGATGGTGTGCGGATGGGATCATACTCATTGGAGGAGTGTCATCGCGGTGGTGATTCATGCCATCATTTATTTTATTTATTAATTTTTTTTGAGATTTTGATTTGGATTCGTGTGTGGTTTGTAGTGTCGTCCTCATCTCGTGAGTATTTTTTGTGGATGCTATGTTGTATTGTAGTGCAGAGAGAGAACGAGATATAGAAATGTATACATTTCACATGATAATGCCCAGTTTGTTTCTTGGAATCAGATTGAATTATTTTAAGTGATCGGATTGAATTGGTTAGAATTGGTTAAATATATCCTATATTGTGTTTGGTAATAAATTAGATTAGATAAAATTAATTTTGTGAAAAATATTTTTTTTATATGATATATTTTTTTTTTTGTAGGTTAATACTTAAAATAAAGTACATTATTTTTAATTTAACCACAAACTTAATTTATTTTATTTAGTTTGCAAGAGAAACTATGAAGTAAAAGTGATGATTTATTTTATCCCATCATTTCAATGGAATGAATTTAATCAATATTAGTGGGTTAAATGAAGGGGAGAGGATAATTGTCATCATATCATTTAATTTTTTATCAATCATCCACTAATCAACTGGATAATTAATACTACTATTTATTTCATCAAACACATTAACATTCCAAAAAAAAAAAAAACTACCCCACCATCTCACTACACTATTCATGTGGTATTTGAGATTGTACCTTACCAATTCAATCCATCTCGATCCTATTAGGCCCCAAGCTCCGATCCTTTCACCATACATAAAATGATATTGTCCGCTTTGGGCCTAACCAGCACGGTTTTATTCTTGGACTCCTCCCAAAAGGCCTCATTCTATTAGGGTGGGTGTGGATGTATATATACAAGTCTTACTTGACTTCTTTAACCGATGTGGGATTTTGGATTGCATCCCAACAATCTTTCCCTCAAACCAAATGACCACCAATCTCGTGGCCTCCCCTCGAGTCATAATCCACCAGATTCGTCTTAATCATCTTGCACTGCCGTTAAGCACTAACGGGACACGCCGCCTGACCACCAGATTATCAGGAAGGCTTTTGACACAAGATACACCGAATACGAATCACCTGCGGACTCCACTTTCATATACTGGGCTCTGATACCACTTATTAGGCCCCGAGCTCAGTTCCTTTCACTCCACATAGTATGATATTGTCAGCTTTAGGCCTAGCCCGCACGAGTTTGTTCTTGAGCTCCTCCCAAAGACCTTATTATATTAGGGTGGGTGTGGATGTATATATACAAGTCTTGCTTGACTTCTTTAACTGATGTGGGACTTTGGATTGCATCCCAACACATCCGATCCCGATTTCTATTTTTTATTACTAGAAGAGGTGAGAACATCAAAAGTCTTCCCCTCATGTTCAAAAACTCTACTAAAAAAAAAAAAAATCCAAAACATGATCCAAAATAGCACTAAAAAACACACCACCATTAAACGACATAATCGCCAACATAACTAAATAATCAATCTCCACTCTCTAACAATGTATCAAATTCCATCCGAAACTCAAAGAAATCTGATTTTCCGATCTGAAATTATAATTTTACGTGTTCATAAAGATGATGAAACAATTATTTAATAAACTCCAAATCTATCATTACTATTTTTTATCTACTTTAATCGAATATTCTATATTTTTTATTTGGTATTGAAACTTATTTTATTTGGTGTTTGGAGATTATTTTACTTAATGTTGAAAATTATTTATATATATATTTTTGAAGATTATTTTACTTTTATTGTTGTTTATTATTATAAGAAAGTAGGTATTTTGTTGTTTGTTATGTTTTATCTTTTATATATTGTGTCTTTATTTTATTCATTAAAGGTATTTTTAAACTCTAATGTATGTCCTATTTCAATTACTTTGTCAAAAACATATTCTTAATAATATTTCAAATGATCTAAATTTTGTGGTGCCAAATAAACCATAGCCAAATATTAGGCTAAGATTGCTTGAGAAAATAGTTTAAAAGCTTACAAATATGATTTCACAGAGTTTAGTTCTAATGAGTGAAAATCGGATGTTTTACAATTGTCTCTACCCCTTATTTATAAGGGTTGCTAGTTTCTTTGCTAGAAGGATTAAGACTTCTTTTTCCCTTAAGGCTTGATGTTTCTTTTTCAATGAGAAAGGTCTTCCTTTGTTGACTGGGCTTCTGGAATCCTTATTTGATTAGGTCATAGTTCGGTGGACTAGTGTACCCTGGTGGGGGCCTTCGTAACATCCGATCCCCACCCCGTATGGATAGGGTGCGAGATCAAGGCACCACATTATCGTTTAACCTTTTGTTTTACTTTTACATATATAGCCTTTAGTCTCTTATACCTTGAGTCATTTTCTTTTTAATTAGATGAAGACACTTCATACATATATATAGACAATCATACACTTATACATGTAAACCTTAATCATCCAATCAGTGAAAAGTAATTCATTTGAGGAGTGATAGAAATAAAACTTCAAAAATACGAGTAGACATAATAAGGTAAGCCTTTAAATTACATAACATTTATGACCCAAACTCGACTATGCATAAGTATATCAAGTTTGAGTCTCAACTCCTAAATTAACACATTAAGGAGTTGACAAAAAAATAGCATTTAAAAATATATTGAATACATATAAAGCGTTTCATGAAATACACGAGAGTTTTAAAACAAAAGGTGATGCGGAAGACGATGATGCCATGCCAATGGACCTTGCTATGCTCGATCGACCTGAACAAAATTACCCATCCAGGATTTTTGTAGAAAAGAAAACAAAGAACAATAAAGGAAAAAGATTAGGCTATCGAATGCCTAGTTAGTAATCTCGTGCTCCCAAAACCATACAAACAATGCATCTTTATAATTACTCATGAAATATACACATATGCAATCTCTAAGAGTCATTCAAGACTCTATCTAACAATCATCACACATTCATTTAATCATATCATCTACCTTTCATAACATTTATCCTTCATGACATATATAATCATTTTAAGCCTTTAGAAAGTTACTAGCAATGTAAGTAACATCCATTCATCAAAAATTTATTCATAATAAGATAAAAATCATGGAAAACCATCACAACTAATCATTCACAAGTCATACAACCCAAGACAATTCACTATCATGTCATTTAAACACTTCACAAGTTCTTATAACAACTAATATCCACTAGTCATTTCTCATCCATTTGAACCTTATAAGAGGTCACCTTATCATTTTGGTACATTTAATTATTTATTTATGGTTGAAAGAAAGTAGGGTAAAGTGTGTTTAAATCATTGAGTAAGAAAATTACATTTTATACAAAAGCTTAATTTTTGTATCTACTTGGAAGATTTTCAAATCGCGATAAGTGAATGACCTTATTTTTAAAATATAAAGATATGGTTGAAAAATAGACTCAAAAAAGAATCCGTAGCCGCAAACGGAACCTCAATCAGAGTCCGGATGAGGGAGAACGGAGGCCGAGAAGTTGAGTGTTTAGACCTGGGCGTCCTGGTAAGCCTGACCAAGGCGCCGACCATGGCGCGAACCAGGGCGCCCAGGGTGCAAAACTAGCTTCGGTACCACTTTTAGTGTCCTGGTTTACGTCCTGGTCACTTACCAGGGCGCGGGGTCTTCCAAAGGTCCAAAAATCACTGTTTCTTCAACCTTTTCACACCAAAACATTTCTTTGAGTTTGTAAACCATTCCAAAAACATTTTATGGGCTTATTAGACATCCAAACACCTAGAAATACCCTAGGATCAAATCATGAAAACTCCTTTGCATTATGATTCTTTTTATTCTAAAAAATTCATAATAAACTTCTATACATCAAAAAGTTTCTCAATTCATTTCCAAAACTCTTAGTAAATGATTGTGAATCCAATTTGAAAACCAAAAGTGACACTTACAACATTATGGACACTATAAACACCCATTTATTCAACCATAAGTGTTGGTTACCCAAATACATCCAAACAACACATATTACACACAATTTCATACAATCAAACTTTTACAACATTAAACTACAAGATTCAAAGGCAAAACATTCAAGACATCATTAATCAATTCTTTACTAGTTTCTCATTTAAAGCTAGTTTACTCAATATCATTCATGTTCACCAAGTTTAGTTTAATTAAACTACATTCAATCATATATAAACATAATGAACATCATTTAGCCATGTTTATTCAACTTTTGGATTTCATTTGCATTTGTAGCCTAATCCTCTAACATATAAGGTCGAAACGAGACTTTTTTAGCCGAAACTCCATTTAGATCCGAAGATCGGAACCCATGGGTCCGTTGTACTCCCTTATGGACTGAAATACCACTTTTGGTTCATTTACTTTCTTTTAGACCATAAGGCTAAACTTTTGCATTTTTGAGACCGTCGTCTCCATTTGAGGACCGTCGCCCTAATTATCATTTGATGGCTTGGTTGTCGCCATGAAACACACTTTCGTGTGAAGAAGTATACTTCTAGAGTTTATCCTTAAGGCATGCCTTTACTCCTACATCTGTTGTTAGACAAGAAGGGCTTTCATTACTTATTGTCTTATCATTACATTTTATTTCCATTTTCCTTCATTTAATTCATTTTAGGCATGAACCATTACACAAGCATAATTACAACATTCATGTCAATTACATTAAGATAATTCGTATAGTCATTTTCACATCATTAATCACCATAACCATACCAAGCAACATGTAAAAGTAACAAAAACCACTTATGAGCATATAAAGCATCATGGTCTCAAAACATATCATTCCTTTCACTACAACTTCACATATAAACACATTTTTCATTCATTTATCTTCTTATAGCATTTTTAACCACATCAACGCAAGAATCACTCAACCACAACAAAACAACCAAGTTATGGAGCATGAAAATGAGATTACTAACCTTTCTTCCGAAGAAAGCTACTAAACCGCTTCGGTTTGGTGCTCTCCTTGCCCTTGGTTGCCTTTATAAACCATTAAAAGCAACCAATAATCAATATCAAACTACTTTCATGTAAAATCACTTTCTAAAAGGTTAGGGTTTCATTCCAATGGTAACTAGAGACACTAATGACTACAATTAGTGAACCGAAATTATAACCCATCATCATTTAACTCTAAAACACTCATTTATTATAAACAAAATCTTGAAACACCATTAATGACATTAATGGAGGTTGTTGGAACTTACCAAGTATGGTGAGTAGAGAAGAAGCTTTGAAAACTCCTTTTGATGTTTTAGAATGACTTATCTTTCTTGAAAAATCAAGTAAAAGAGATTGATTTGGTGTATTTATTTTTAGGGTTTGAAAATGGTGGAGAAGGGAGGAGAAGAGGCTTATACAGTTTTCGGAGTGAAATCAGGGAGAGAGTGTGTAGAGATTGTTTTTATCATGAAAGAGTAAGGTTTGGTTTGGTTAGAAACCAACTAAGCTAGTTGGATTTGAATGAGATGAGGAAATGGAGGGTGGTAGTAGAATAGTGGGCCCCACTTATCATGAAATCCATTTGGGCCAACTTGGATTTAATCCAAGCCCATTCTTAATCAAGTCCAAGCCCACTAATCCATTCCGGTTCTATTTCCGCTCACATTTCAAAATTTCAAAATCATTTTCATTTATAAAATCGTCTCCCCATTTCGGAAACCACTTTTAAAATATAACTTCATATTTCCACCGAAAATCACCAAATCATCATTTATGACTCAATTTCAAAGAAAGTCTTTAAATGCACATTTATTCGATTAAAATCGACTCTTTAATTTCGGCTCTAACTAATATCTCTAATGTTACCATTTTACCCCTCTAAGAAATTTTCAATCCATTCCATTGATGAATTTTGAAATTTCACTCTTTAAACTATTTTTAAAATGTTAGAAATTATCGAAAAATTCTAGACCCTATTTTCGAACGTCACAACCTTGCTTAGCTCGGCCGAGTTGGACCATCTTTGGGCCTTTGGCCATTTCGGTCGAGCCTGGTCTCTAGATTTATCTTTTGGGCCTTTGGCCTTTTCGGCCGAGCCTAGTCTTCAAGTCTCCCATGGTCATCTTCGTTCGAGTAATCCTTGGTCGAGCTTGATTGTAAAATTTGACCCCTCTTCGCCCATTTTGACCTTCACCTCTGATGCCTTATGGTTGTCTTCCCACCACAGTAATCCCCCATTGACTGAATCTTTCGAGCATGACAATATATGACGTTATTTCGTGTCGAGTTTAGGTTGCATGAGGTCTTCATTTTCGGCCGTGGTTTCTTTTGTTTCTTTGATGGGCCACGTCAGCCCTGCCTTGTCTTGTCTCAGGTGGATTTGGCGTCTCCTCGGCTGCTGTGCCCAAGATTTGCCATCATTGCGGCTGGCCTATATAAGGGTTGGTAGACTGCTTCTCTCTTCACTTTGCCATCTCTCTCTAGAAAACTGTAAACTCTTCATTTTCCCTTCCCGATTTTGCAGTCGTCTTCCCTTCGCCGGCGCCATTTCGAGCTTGCATTTTCCGGCCAAGTACAAGTTGGTTTGCTTCTAACTCTTTTCCAAGTCGATTTAGGGTAGTTTGGGGGTTTCTATTCTACAATTTGCTCTCACTATTTTGTCTGTTCGTCTGGTTGGTTTTGTTCGTTTTTCTTTCTTCTTCTTCTTCTTCTTTTTTTTTGTTTTGTTTTTGATCTTCTTTGCTGGTTTTTGTTTTTCTCTTTTTGTTTTTACTAACTTCGGTCGAAGGCCGCTAACTTACTGTTGTATTTCAGTCGATTGTAGATGTCTACTGATTCGTTAGTCACGTCTTCTCTTGCGGGTTTGACTTCTGAGTTTTTGGTCGATGGTGACGCGGGCGAGGAGTGTTCTTCTGCTCGTAATCTTCCGTCCGAGTCTAGCCCTCAGGGCATTCTTCCTCAAAGGGGAAACGACCTAAAGTTCGCTCTTCGGCCGCAAAGGGCTAGGTTCTTAAGCCCTCTCGCTCTTCGGCCGCAAAGGGGAAACGACCGAATGAGAGTGGTGCGAGGTCTCCGGTCAAGAAGCGTACCAAGCATCTCGGGCAGAAGCCTCGTGGTGAGGGAGAGGGTCGTCATGTGATCAATTTCCCGGGTAATTCTTTTACCAGGGAAGTTTCGGCCGAGATGATTTCGGCCGTGGAGGGTTTCTTCTTCCCCAAGACGAGGAGTGGCTACAATCCTTGTCTTTCAGCAAATTCTACGAGATGACCATCTCTAGTCTTTATAAGGTGTGTTTTTTGTTATTTTCTTCTTTTGGAGTCACTTTGTTCACTTTGTCTTTTCTCTTATTTTCAGGGGCTTCAAAGTTCAGTTGGCATGTGCAAGCATTTCATGCCTATTCTGCGGGAGAGGAGGTCATTCGAGGCCAAATATAAGTATGCTTCGGCTGAGCTGAATGCGGCCCAGGAAGATTTGGGAAGGACTATGGCCCCATGTGCTGAGGCTGTCGGTCGGGTTGAGAGGGCGGAGGCCCATGATGCTAGGCTAGAGGATTCGATTGCTTTGAAGGAGGCGGAGTTGAAGCGCCAGGCCGAAGGGTTAGAAGAATTGAAGGTGGCTAAGCAAGCCTCGCTCGGTCGAATAGAAGAGCTCGAGGGTCGAGTCGAGAGTCTCTGAGCAGAGAGTTAGACGCGTTGGCCGCCCTTCGCGATGAGAGTTGAGCGAGCTATATGTATTTTTCTTTTTCCATCTTTTGTGTACGCGCTTGTAAATTTTTCCTTGGAATTAATGAAGTTCACCTTTTGCCTTAGTTATTTTCGCGTTTGATTTTGCTTTTGTTAGGGGTCCAATCCCCCAATTTTCATTTGCAACCAAACATATTATTTCCGTTTATGCTATACTTGGTTCTCCAGTGTTTCGGGATTGTAGTGAGGCCGATTTCGGGCCGATATATGTTTTGTCTGGTTTTGCTTGTCTTCCAGGAATGTCGTATTGGCCGAAGCCCTCTGGTTTTACAAGAGATTTTCCTTAGGCAGCTTTCGGGTTGCCCTTTGGGCAGTTTTTGGGTTGCCCTTTGGGCAGTTGGTCTTCGCCCGAGACCTTCCGGATTTACAAGAGGTTTGCCTTTGGCAATTTTCGGGTTGCCCTTTGGGCAGTTTTCGATTGCCCTTTGGGCAGTTTTCGGTTGCCCTTTGGGCAGTTGGTCTTCGCTTGAGACCGTCTGGATTTACCAGAGGTTTGCCTTTGACAATTTTCGTGTTGCCCTTTAGACAGTTTTTGGGCCCTTTGGGCAGTTGGTCTTCGCCCGAGACCTTTTGGATTTACCAGAGGTTTGCCTTTGGCAATTTTCGGGCTGCCCTTTGGGCAGTTTTTGGGTTGCCCTTTGGGCAGTTGGTCTTCGCCCGAGACCTTCTGGATTTACCAGAGGTTTGCCTTTGCCAATTTTTCGGGTTGCCCTTTGGGCAGTTTTTGTGTTGCTCTTTGGGTTATTGACGCTTGAATCGAGAGTATTTGAGAAAAATGAACTATTTTATTGCTTTGAGGTGTGGCCTCGTCAAAAACCCTGCTTAGGGAAAAGAGTGCCCGTTTTTACAGATAAAATGTTATACTAGAATTGATACCTCTTCAGGTGGTGGATGTTCCAGCCGTGTTTTACCTCTTGTCATTCTTTGGTGAGCAATTTGTAGGACCCTTTCTCGGATGCTCGTTCTATTTGGTATGGTCCTTTCTCAGATGCTCGTTCTATTTGGTATGGTCCTTCCCAGCTTTCGCCCAATTTGCCATGGGTTTGGTTCTTCGTGTTTTGGAAGACTCTTCTGAGTACCCAGTCTCCGGGTTGGAAAGCTCGGGTTTTGACTTTTTTATTGTATTGCCTTGCTATCCCCATTTGGTACTCTACGATCCTTTGTTGTGCGCTTTCCCTCTTTTCGTGCGAAGTATCCCTTTCGAAGGCTAGTATTTGTTTATTGGCTTGGCCTGTTAGCCTTTCTTATGGCTATTGGATCTCGGTTGGGAGCACTGCTTCTGTCCCGTAGACCATTGAAAATGGAGTTTGCAATGTTGATGCTCTAGGGGTTGTTCGGAATGCTTAGAGGACTTCGGGCAGGGCTTCGGGCCACAGTCCATTGGCTCCTTCTAGCTTATTCTTGAGCGAGTCGACCACCGCCTTGTTGGATGCTTCTGCTTGTCCGTTAGCTTGAGGGTACCTCGAGGTCGAGTATGTGATTTTGATGTTCATTTGGCGATAAAAATCTTTTAGCGTTTGTGCTATGAATTGAGGCTCGTTGTCCGTGATGATTTCTCGCGGTATGCCAAACCTGCAGATGATTTGCTTCCAGATGAATTTTTACACTTCTTGTTCTCTGACCCTTTCTAGTGCTTCAGCTTCTACCCATTTCGTGAAATAATCGGTCACTATCAGGATGTATCTTTTTCGGCCATGGGTAGACATTGAGAAGGGTCCGATAATGTCCATCCCCCATTTGTCAAATGGCCATGGAGAAGTTATGCTGTGTAGAGTTCCTGTAGGGAGGTTGGAGTAGTTGGCGTGCCTTTGGCATTTGTCGCATTTTTTAATTAACTCAGCCGCGTCCGTTTTCATGGTTAGCCAGTAATATCCGGCCCTATGTGTTCTGAACGCCAGGCTTCTTCCCCCAGAGTGGTTTCCGGCCGGCCCTTCATGGAGTTCCTTTAACACCGATTTTGCTTCCAAGGTGGAGATGCAATTTAGAAAGGGGGACCGGCTATGGACCTTTTGAAGAGGATTCCTCCAATGATGCAGAATCTAGCGGCTTGGGCTCGTAGTTTTCTGGCTTCGGCTTTGTCTTCAGGGACCTGTCCATGATTGATATAAGCTAGGATAGGTGTCTTCCAGTCGCTTTGCTCTAGGACCATGGTTTATTCATATTCAATGGTTATTTTCGGGAGGAAGGCGTATACAATTGGCCTAGTTGGTTCGTCCTTCTGCATTGATGCACTGGGATCTGTTTTATTTCGGCCCTCTGAAAACGCTTCATGAGATCTTTGGCTATTTTGAGGTACTTGGCCACTTTTTCATTTCTGACTTGATATGTGCCTTTGATCTGGTTGACTACTAGTTGGGAGTCGCATCTGATAGTGAGATTGTGTGCCCCACTTTCCTTTGCTACCCTTAGTCCAGTAATCAGGGCTTCATATTCGGCTTCATTATTGGTGGCAGGGAATTCGCATCGAATGGCCTGAAGAATCGGAGGTAGGTTAAGAGGTCAGAGATATACGCCTAGGCCACTGCCACTCTATCTGCTGGCCCTATCTACTTCTAGTACCCATTCCTCGGTTGAGGGTGCTATCAGCTGATTGATGTTGACCGAGGCCGTTTTGGCTGACGGGGTTTCTTCGAAGTCAGCCATGAAGTCAGCCAGGGCTTGTGACTTGATCGCCTTTTTCCCCTCAAATGATATATCGTGCTCGCTGAGTTCCAGGGCCCATTTCATCAGTCTCCCAGATTTGTCGGGGGAGTGGATTGCGCTTCCAAGGGGTAGCGCGGTTATGACCGCAATCGGGTGCCCTTGGAAGTATGCCCGAAGTTTTCTTACAGCAAATATAAGACTTAGGATGACTTTTTCCACCGTAGGATATCTAGTTTAGGCTGATGTCAAAGTCTTGCTCGCAAAGTACACTGGTTGCTGTTTTCCCCCAATTTCTTTGACCAGGACAGTGCTTACTGCAATGTCTGAATGCGCTAGGTACAAGTAGAGCTTTTCGTCATCTTTAGGTTTCGTCAAGAGTGGGGGGCTGGTCAAGAAATCCTTGATGTCTGCTAGGGCTTTACTGCATTTTTCGGTCCACTCAAATTCTTTTGATTTTTTGAGAGCTTGAATAAGGGCTGAAATTTTTCTAAGGCTTTAAGAATGAATCGGGTCAATGCTGCTAGCCTTCCTGTGAGTTTTTGCACATTTTTATTGCTTCGAGGTTTTGCTATGTTCAGGATGGGTCTGATCTGATCTGGGTTAGCCTCGATTCCTCTCTTCGTGACTAGATAGCCCAAGAACTTCCCGTCTTTGACCCCGAATTGACATTTGGTGGGGTTGAGCTTCATGTTGTATTTCCGAAGTGTTTAGAACGTTTGGCTCAAATGATGCACTTGGTGGCTCGCGTCTTCGGATTTAACCAGCATGTCATCAATATAGACCTCCATGGTTTTCCCCAGCTTGTCAGCAAATATTTTGTTCATGAGCCTTTGGTATGTGGAGCTTGAATTTTTTAGGCCGAATGAAATTACCTTATAGCAATAAATCCCCCTCTCCGTGACGAAGGCGGTTTTTTCTTGATCGTTGGGGTGCATCAATATTTGGTTTTAGCCCGAGTATGCGTCCATAAAGCTCAACATCTCGTAGCCAGCGGTTGCGTCGATAGTGAGATCGATGTGGGGTAATGGGAAGGGATCTTTTGGACAAGATTTGTTCAGATCTGTGAAGTCAATGCACACCCTCGATTTCCCGTTCTTCTTTTTGACGACCACTACATTAGCAAGCCAGTCTGGATACTGGACTTCTCTGATGAACCCGTTCGCGAGGAGTTTCTTGACCTCTTCGTTGATCACTTTGTTTCTTCCGGGGGCGAACCTTCTGCGTTTCTGTTTGACTGGTTTCGCACATTCTTTTACATTTAGCTTGTTGGTTATGATTGTTGGGTCGATTCCAGTCATGTCCTCGTGTGACCAGGCGAAGTAGTCCTGGTTGGCTTTGAGGAAGCTTATCAGCTTTTCCCGTTCCAAGCCCTCTACCGCGGCTCCAATTTGCACCATTTTTACCCCTTCTTGATCTAGGGGAATTTCGTCTACTTTGTCTTCGGCCGGACTTTGAGGTGTCTTCGACCGAGATAATGATTGCTATTCTTCCGTCCCCTTTTGCTTTAGTCAGTAGCGTAGCATTCCTTGGAGGAACTCTTCTCGCCCTTTATTTGTTTTATTCCTCGCGGGGTTGGGAACTTGATGAGTTAATGATATGTGGATGGGATTGCTTTCATTTCATGTATCCAGTGCCTTCTAAGTATCACGTTGTATGCAAACCTTGAACTTATCACTAGGAAAGTTGTGTGAAAATTAATCCCTTCTGTGATCAGTGGCAGTTCGATCTCTCCGATGGTTGAGGTGGTCTTTCCATCGAAGCTAATAAGGGATACGGTCTTTCTGCGCATCATCCTCTCATCCAGTTGCATATTTTTAAAGGTCTCGAGGAATAGTATGTTGGCCGAGCTCCCATTATCTACCAGTACTCTCTTCACAGTTAGATTTGCTATCGATATTTTGATCACCAATGCGTCATGATGTGGCGCATTGACCCCTCTGGCCTCTTCTTCGGTGAAGGTGATAGAGTAGTAATCAGTCGCAGGTCCGTTTCCAATGCTGTAAATATTGAGAGAATCTCTCAGCTTTCTTTTTGCCGCCGAGCTAGTCAGTCCACACATCTCGGATCCCCCCTGCGATCATGTTGATCACCTTTTCTTCTTCCACATTTGCAACTGGGACTGCTTTTGGTGATCGCCGATTTTTGTCGGCCTCGGCTACTATTTCCCGCCCCTTTTCGGATAAGTATTCTCGTAAGTGACCTGCCTTTATTAATTTGGCGACTTCTCTCTTAAGAGTCCAACAGTCGTCGGTATTATGGCCATGGTCCCCGTGAAACTAGCAGTATCAAGATTTTTCCTTCAGGTTTCTGCGGGGTTCATTGGTTTGTCGGGCCATCTGACACTGTCCCCCATTCCTTTGAGGATTGCAAGGGTTTCTCTCGTGGGAATGGTGAGTGGGTAAGGTAGTAGCTTCTTTCGCCTCCGACCGTGGTCGGAGTAATCCAGCCTTGAAGAGTTATTGCGGCCAGTGTAATCTTGCCTTGATGAGCCGCTGTGGCCGGACTTCCTCAGGTTACTCCTCGGTCCTTTTGCTCGGCCGATATTCCCGGTATTGTTTCGGCTACGGGAGTTTGATGTATTCTGGGAGCTTTTATGATTTCTTGGTTGGAGCTCATCCTCATACTCCATTGCGTCCTCCGCCCTCTCCAGGTCGTCTTCGAAAGTACGGAGTTTGATTAACTTCAAACTTTCGTAGAACTTGGAGGTCTTCAGTAACCCTTTGATGAAGGCTTTGGTAGCGCTCTTGTCTTGACAATCTGGAATGGCCATTTTGGTTTCTTTGAATCTTCTGACATATTGCCTTAGACTCTCATTGCTCCCTGGTTTTAGATCATATAAATCATCTACGTCTTTTTCCTTCCTCCTGCTGTCCGAGAAGTGGTTCACGAATTTGGTGATCAAGGAGGAGTATGACCTGATGCTTTTCTCTGGGAGGGCGGAATACCACATTTGGGCCGTTCCTATCAAGGTAGAGCCAAAACTCTTATACATAATTGCCTCCATATCTTCTTCTGGGATATTGCAGGTTCCCATTCGATTTTTGTATCCGGCGATATGATCTTCAGGGTCTGTTGTCCCGTCATATATGTTAGGAATCGAAAACCTTTTGGGCATCTTTGTTTTTAGGATCCATGATGCAAAGGGCATGTCGGAGTATCGCATTGTCGACGACCTCATTGTGATCCTCTTGCCCGAAGTTCTTTGTTCCAGGTCTTTGAGTTCTTTGATCTTCCGATCACGGTGCCTTTCGTGGTCCCTACGGGTTAATTTAGGACTTCTCACCCCGTCATCGGAACTATTTGAATTGTGGCGGTCGCTTCTGCGGCTTTCCGTTGACCCATCACTTTCTCCGGATGTTTCCTTACTGGAGTCTTCCTCGAAATTGAGCTTGCGCTTCCGGATGGGAGAATTTTTTCGGCTCGATTGTCGGGGTTTTTCTTTGGAGAGAATCGTGGACTTCTTTACTCGATTCTGTCTCTCTTCTCCATTGCTCTTTCTCTCATTCAGCTTTTTTCAGCATCTCTGTCAAGATCGCTAGCTCTTCTTCGGGTGTCTTCGGAGCTTGATCTTCTATGTTGACGGTATTGAGATTCATCGGAGCCATGACTGACGAGAATTTAGACAGAGAATGAGTGGAGACAGTTGGAGATAGAATTCAGAGTTTCAAGAAACCTTAACCTTGTGTGTGAGGTTCGTAGCCCCACGGTGGGCGCCAAACTGTGGTGCCAAATAAACCACAGCCAAATATTAGACTAAGATTGCTCGAGAAAATAGCTTAAAAGCTTACAAATATGATTTCACAGAGTTTAGTTCTAATGAGTGAAAATCGGATGCTTTACAATTGTCTCTACCCCTTATTTATAGGGTTGCTAGTTTCTTTGCTAGAAGGATTAGGACTTCTTTTTCCCTTAGGGCTTGGTGTTTCTTTTTCAATGAGAAAGGTCTTCCTTTGTTGACTGGACTTCTGGAATCCTTGATTCAACAGGATAGGCCTTCCTTTGTTGACTGGGCATCTGGAATCCTTGTTTGATTTGATCATAGTTCGGTGGACTGGTGTACCCTGGTGGGGGCCTTGCTTAGCTCGGTCGAGTTGGATCATCTTTGGGTCTTTGGCCATTTCGGTCGAGCCTGATCTCTGGATTTATCTTTTGGGCCTTTGGCTTTTTCGGCCGAGCCTAGTCTTCAAGTCTCCCATATCATCTTCGGTCGAGTTTGATTGTGGACTTTGACCCCCTTCACCCATTTTGACCTTCACCTCTGATCCTTATGGTTGTCTTCCCACCACAAATTTCTTTTCAAACTCTTTTCAATATCATATAAATTGTATGTCATCGAAACACGTACAATTAAAATTTTAAGTTTTATTTATTTCTATTTGTATTTTTTATTATTATTTTAAGTCACTGTTTCATCCTTATATCGATCTAAAAGTGACACAAAAAGTTTCCAATTCACCTAATGTGGCAAATATTACATAGTACATTGTACTTTTTTTAAAAAAATTATTTTTTATGAAAATTTGAATAAAATTAATTGTTTTTTTAATTTGTTTTAAATTTAAATGACTTGATAATAATAAATTAAATTCATATTTTTTATTCGAAATTTTAATTTCAATAAATTTTAAAAAATAAATTATAGTCGATATATTTTTATTATTTTCTTTTAAAAAAGATAAACAGTAAAAATTATTTAAAATAGTATATTGTACTTCTATTATAAATTATTTTCTAATAAAAATTTGAAAAATCAAATATATATATTTAAAAATTTTAAATTGTAAATGATTTGATAATATCAAATTAAAACTACATATTTGATGGAGACGAATTCCGGTGAACCTTCGTACCCCTTCAAGTTGAGTACTCCGATCTCTCTCAATCTCCGTCTGTTAGTTATTGTTAAAATTTGTTATAACCGTCCTTGGGTATTTTTACCTTGTTTATATAGATTTCCTTCACGCTCCAGGAAATCTTAACTGACTACTTTTCTAGAACTCGAGATTCGCGAAGATCCGTCCATGTTCCAGCTAGGCCTTCTAGAAGAAAATTCACTTTGAGCGGCCGAAAATAATGAGCTACCTTTCGGCCGCTCCCATCGTAATATTTCCCCTAACCCAGTTACACTAGGCTTTAATTATTTCTATTTCGTCCGAAAGAGTTTGCATGGCCTAGTGGGCTTGAACTATTGAAGCTCATACTTAGGATAGTAGCGGCCGTAACCATGGAAGGTCCAGGCCCATATCATGGGGTATTTAGCAGCCGCAACCATAGAAAATCCAAGAAGTACCTCTATTTGAGCGGTCGAAATACCCTTGGTATTATGGACCGCATCAGTAACTCCCCCCACTCCTGTGTTTATTGAAATTCAATAACAACAGGAGTTTATCCAAAATTTTGGCCGCAACTCCATTCGACCAAAACATACAATTATTCCTAAACCGCCTTTAGGGTTTCGTTTGGAGGGAAAATGTGATGATGTCACCCTTAACTCAACCATGATTAGTTTCTTGGAAAGTGTGCCGTCTTCATAAAGAGACTTTTCAGTCTTCATAAACAATTCACAAACTGGATGTTTCTTACTCTTCGCCTTCTCTCTCTACCGAAAACCCATATCAGGTGAAAACGGCGTCAAAAATCAGGTAAGTTTCCGTTTTTAATGCCAGAATCTGGACCCTTATCAGTTGCTGAGTCTTTTCAACCTATTTTCAGGTCTTTCTGAGTCATATTCTTTGGAGAAACGAGATACCTTCATCGCTGTTCTTCACCTTCAAGAACGCAGGTAGGTCTTCAAAGAAACCCCCATTTTCTCATTTGATCTATTTTTTGTTGGAAAATTGTACATTTTTCTGTTCGTCTTGATTCCCCAAACGAAAACACGAAACTGTTTCGGCCGCAACTCCTTGGAGTATAAAATTTAGGTTTATGTTACCGCGACCGAGCTTAGTTCCACCCTATCGTGGCCGATCTTAGTCATATCTTATTTCGGCCGAAATTAGTTAGAACATCATAGTTAGTGACTTTACTTAGGATGGGACCCATAGTACAACATTATACAGCGGCCGCATAAATATTGTGAACGCATTATAGATCGATCGAAAAGAAGTACATCGATCGCGCAATTCCACTCATCGATCGCGCAAGAAGTACATCGATCGCAATTACAGTTATCTTTTGGGTTCAGGAGTCACATGGAGAACTCAAATCGTAGACAGTCGAGGAGGAGAATTCTACGATCGGACGAAGCTGTCTTAGGCCTACCCACTCAATCTTTAGATAGAGAATGCAGTCCTAGCGGCCGCAGCATTAGAACAGCTTCCACCTCCTACAAGTCCTAGTTCTTCAGAGGATAGACAAACGGCCGAAGAAATAGAAGTGACACTAGCTAGCTCTGAACCACACGTACGTTTGCCATATGGGATGGCTGAATCAAGGGTTATATCGCGGCCGCATGGACAGGGCATCCCTCTAATTGATGTGGAAAACCCGCAACTACCTCTAAGGGACGTCGACCGAAGCATTAGGCCCTGTACATCGTTATGCGTTCATTCACGGACGAATCTAACTGAGGCTTCTCTTAGATTAATGAGGATAAAGTTTGATATTACGGACGACGTCGAGCTAGCGCTACCGACTGATCAAGAGCATCCTGGTTGGATGGTGCCTGGATGATATTTCTTCTACTTGGATCCATTGGAGAGTGGGATTCGGTTTCCAATAAAAGGGTTAGCTAAGACGGTCTTGGACCATTATGGAATCGCTCCAAGCCAATTATGCCCAGGTGGATGGAAAATACTGTTGTCCCTTGATGTGTTAGGCTTAACACAAGGTTTACAGCCGCTTTCTATTGACGACTTCCTGCAAAGCTATTATTTGCGTGACCATGATAGGGATAGGGGTCGGTATAGCATCTGTGCGCGGTTGAAACCCATTGCCCCTATAATAAACTTACCCACGCGAGATGACAAAGTTTGAAAACTTTGTTATTTCCTCGCGAGGGGAAATATCGCGGCCGGTAGCAATCCTTTAATACCGCAATGGCGGCTTATAGGTAGTTTTTTTTACATAACAGATTTCAATTTACTTGGACCGCAAAGCTAACAATAAAAATTTTATGCAGATCCAAGTGAACTAAGCAGAAATAGAGATTTCGACCGCGTACGCCAGAGGACAGCGCGACTACTAGCGGTCGAAGAAAAGCAACGGCAGTGGAAAATACTCACCGCACCAATGAAGCTGTACCCTTCTTTTCTCTGGTCGGGCGTTAAATCTTGGATCGAAGGTAGATCTTATCCTCTACCTAAATCCGTGTTCGGGTGGGCACTTGCAAGAGTTTCCACCGAACAATTGTTTAGACATCGATTTCTTGACCCTGTTACGCCTTTGGAGCGTATGGTTGTAGGCGAATCGATGGAGTCTGCAAGGAAGAGAGCGAAGGACATCTCGTTCCTCGATTTGGAAGAAACGATGAGGGACCGAAAAAACAAAGGGAAGAAAAACAAATCGAAGATGAAGAATGCGGCCGCAGAAGAAGAGGAGAGGGAACCAGAGATCACTGTCGGTCTTGTGACAGTGGAGACGCCAAAACGGCCGAAGAGGCCTCCTGTGCGCGATTTGAGCAGGTCCATGGAATCTATATCCCTGATTGATCACCCAGAGACCGGTCTTCAGCTGCTGATGGGTAACCAGCTGGACGCAGATCGCCAGGCTATCTCCAACTAGGGCGATGACAGACTGGTCGAGTTTGCGGCCTCTCGTGCACAACAGATACGCCTCATTTTGCACATTTCCCTTCTGCTAGTTTGATTTTCACAACTTCAATTTCTCTTTTGTAGGCCGCATTTGTCGCGTATGAGGCGGGTCATAGGCTACGTTGGGTTCGGCACCAACATGACATCATCAAGGGTGAACTTGCCACAACGCGGTCAAAGCTGGAACAAAGCCAGGATCGTCTGAAAGCTGCGACCGAAAAAATGGAGTCACAGAATACCACTATCTCGGACCTCAACATAAAATACAATGATCTCTTGGCCGAGAAGACTGGTTTAGAAGATCGCGTCCGCACATTAGAAGAGGATCTGAAAGTCATGAAAGCGGCTGTCCATCTGAAGACTAAGTATGATCTGTTCAAGGAGTTTGAGCAGCATGGTGGCTCTGAATGGGATCTTCAGGCCGCTTACAGCGCTTTGGAGGCTTTTGTCTCCTGTGAAGACGAGGCCGAAGATGAGGGGGATGATGATGACGAAAGAGAGGACGATGGCATGGGTGGGCCGTCAAACCAAGGCGGGGAAGACCAGGATAATGCTGATGCATGATCTCATTATCACAATCTGCGGCCGCATAGTAGTTTATGCTTTAATTTAATTCTGGACTATTATTTTTGTTCGCGGCCGTTACATTGTCATTTTTGGATAACTATTTTGTCTTGTAGAAACGATATGAATTCGTAACTAAACCTTTTTATGCAAGTGCACTATGAAATTCTATAGTGTAAAATTTCAGTATTTTCGTTGTGTATAACAAACGGCAATATTGTGGCCGTAAATACATGTTTTGCGCAGTAGTTGAAATGTACGCGATGTCTTCGTAGACCGATGATGAACGACCGCGTTTCAATAAAATGGGGCTGATTTATCCAATCTGAGGTTGTCCTGAAAAAAGGATGTTTAAGAGGTCAGCCGAAATGAGATATTCGCAGACAATTTCAATCGGTCGTGAATACGTACCGGAAATGCGGGTCGGAGCCTGCTACAACCACTGCCTGAAAAGGTCGTTTTGGTGGGCTAGCTGCGTGACCTGAATTTTTTTTTTGAGTAGTGAGTTTTGGTCAGACAGAAATGTCCCCTATTTGTCAACGCAATCCGTCGTAGAAGCGGGATTACTAAAAAAATAAAAATTGTGCGTAGATGGGTGTTACCTTACTGATGATACAGCTTCAAATGTGCCGCATTCCAGGGGTTGGTCAACTTCTTCCCTGTGCCATCTGCCAGTAGGTATGTTCCGCGACCGAAAGCCTCTAAAATAGTGTAGGTCCTTCCCAGTTCAGTGCTAATTTTCCGTCCCCTGACGTTTTAGTATTCTGGAAAACTTTCCTCAGAACAGTATCGCCAGGCTTGAATTTGCGGACGCGGGTCTTTCTGGTGTGCGATCGCGATAGGGCTTGCTGGTATGATTCAATGCGTAGCAGGGCTGCTTCTCTCCGCTCGTCTATTGTGTTCCTATTCAGCGACAATAGCTCCTCGTTCCATTTTTGGTCTATCATAGACCGGACCGTGCTTATGCGCGTCTCGCTTGGTAACACTGCATCTATGCCGTGACCAAGGCGAATGGGGTGTCACCTATTGCTCGTTTTGGTGTACAGCGGTAGGCCCAGAGCACTTCGTAGAGCTTATCGTCCCACGTCACCTTCGCTCTGCCTACTTTCTTCTTTATCATTCCCACGATCGTTTTGTTGGTTGACTCGGCTTGTCCGTTTGATTGCGGGTAACGGGGTGTTGAGTAATATAGCTTGATGTTCCAATTGCCGCAAAAAGTGTTGAAATTTCTTGAGCTAAACTGCGCCCCGTTGTCTACGACTATTTCTTTTGGCACACCAAATCTGCAGATGATATGCTGCCAAACGAAGGACATCATTTCGCGGTCTCGTATGTTGGCCTGCGGTGTTGCTTCTGCCCATTTGGTGAAGTAGTCAGTGGCGATAAGTATGTACTCGTTGCTGCTTGCCCTATTTGGCAATTTACCTACTATGTCCATCCCCCAACGGGCTAAGGGCCATGAGGGGAAAAACAAGTGTAGTTCCTCTGCGGGCAAATGTGTTACGTTTGCGTGCTTCTGGCACTCTGGACATCTAAGTACAAAATTGCGAGCGTCGGCTCTCATTGTTGACCAGTAGTATCCTGCGTGGTGGGCTGCCAACGCCAAAGATCTAGGGCCACAGTGTCCCCTGGCGCTCCCCTGATGTAGTTCGCTAAGTAGGTAAGTAATTTCGGCCCCGCTAACGCATCTGAGAAGCGGCCCGTCAAGGGATCTCCTGTAAAGGATGCGATCTGGATCGCCGGGTAGACCAATCAAAGTGTAGCGGGCGGCCTTTGCCTTGATCTTGCGGGCCAGTTGTTTGTTAGCGGGCAGTTCGTAGTCTTGCATGTAGCGCCTAATAGGCGTCCTCCAATCGCCTTCTTCAATTGTGAGCATTTCGGCCGCGGGTTCCTCGCATAGTACAGATTGATGTAATATGGTGATGGGTATATTTCGGGCGCAACTTTCTTCGGTCGTGGCGCCGAGGTTGGCCAGTAAATCGGCCCTGAGGTTGTGGTCACGGGGGACCTGCTTAATGGAGAAGTGTGCGAAGCTGGCCCGTAGTCGGTCAACAATTTTTAGATAGGCGAGACCATCTTGGCGTCTTTTGCTTGGTAGTGGCCGTTTACTTGGTTTGCGACCAGCTGGCTATCACTGTGCGCATCTATGTTTTTTGCCCCCATGTCGATGGCTGATTGCAGACCTAGTACTAGTGCCTCGTACTCGGCTTCATTGTTGGTCGTCCGCCACTCGCACTTGATTGCCCTTTCTAATGTGTCGCCTTCGGGTGTTACAAGGACCATCCCCAGTCCGCTGCCCCTCTGGCTGGTGGCACCGTCCACGAACAATTTCCAAAGTTGCGGTTGATTGTCTGCTATGTTGTGGACCTCGTCCGCCTGCTTTTTGGTCACCGCGGGCGTGAAGTCGGCTAGAAAATCGGCCAACGCCTGGGCCTTGACGGCGGATCTGTGCCGGAATGTTATGTCGTGCTCGCTTAGCTTGACGGCCCACTTCACCATCCTACCTGAGAGCTCAAGTCTGTGAAGGACTGCTCTGATGGGGTGCTCTGTTATGACTACGATAGGATGCGATTGAAAGTATGACCTGAGTTTTCTGGCCGTTGTAACGAGGGCTAGAACCAGCTTCTCCATCGACGTATATCTTTCTTTGGCGGAGAGCAGTCCCTTGCTTATATAGTATACTGGCGCGTGTTTTGTTCCTTCAACACGGGTAAGGACTGCGCTGACGGCTGTTTCAGATACAGACATGTATAGCAGTAGTTCCTTTCCGTCGAGCGCTTTGGATAGGACCGGGTTGGCTGACAACTGCTTCTTGATAGCCTCCAGCGCTTCCTGGCATGATCTGTCCCACTCAAAGGGAACGTCTTTCTTTAGTAGGCGAAAGAAAGGTCGACATTTTTCGGACGAAGCAGGTGTCAATCTGTTCAATGCTGCCAGGCGGCCCGTTAACTATTGAATGTCCCTTTTTACTTTTGGCTGTCCGATATTCTCTATTGCTCGTACTTGGTCCGGGTCTACCTCTATGCCTCTTTTGGTGACCAGGTAACCCAAGAATTTTCCGGACGCGACGCCGAAGGAACACTTGGAAGGGTTTAGCTTCATGTTGTAGTTTTCCAACACTTGGAATGCCTACTGCAAGTGTTCAAGGTATTGCTCAGCTTTTAAGGATTTCACTAACATGTCATCGATGTATATCTCCATAGTTTTGCCGATTAGGTTGGCAAACATGTGATTAACGAGCCTCTGGTACGTGGCGCCTGCATTTTTGAGGCCGAAGGGCATTACTTTATAGCAGTGGGTGCCTCTTTCTGTTATGAATGCTGTTTTCTCGGCATCGGCGGGGTGCATCAGTATCTGGTTGTACCCGCTGAAAGCGTCCATGAAACTTAGCAGCTCATGTCCGGCGGTTGTGTCGACTATGGTGTCTATGTGTGGCAGGGGAAATGAGTCTTTAGGGCAGGCTCTGTTCAAATCGGTGAAGTCTATGCAGACCCTCCACTTGCCGTTCTTCTTGCGGACGATGACTACATTGGCCAGCCAGTCGGGATATTGTACTTCTCTGACAGATCCGACGCTCAGTAGTTTTTCCACTTCCTCATTTATAACTCTGTTGCGGTCGGGTGCAAACTTCCGTCTCTTCTGTTTGACAGGCTTGTACTTCGGATCTACGTTCAATTGGTGTGTTATGATGCTGGGGTCAATGCCTGTCATGTCCTCATGTCTCCAAGCGAAACAGTGGCGCTTGCTTGACAAGAAACGGATGAGCTTTTGTCTAACTGTCGGATCGAGTCTGGAACCGACGAGTACTTTCCTGGTGTCGTCAGATGGGTCGATAGGAACTTTGTACAGTGTGCGCTCCACTTCTTCTGCATGTGGTGCGTTCTGTAATTGCTATGCTGACGCTGGGTGGCGCCTAATGCCATTCGCGTAGCATGCTCTAGAGGCGGCCTGATCGTCTCTTATCTGCTTGATTCCTAGCTTGGTTGGGAATTTGATCAGTTGATGATATGTGGATGGTACTGCTTTCATGTCATGTAGCCATGGACGACCCAAGATGGCGTTGAAACTGGAAGGTCTCTCTAACACACAAAAGCGAGTATATTTGTTGACGCCTTCGACCCAAATGGGTAGTTCGATTTCGCCGATGGTATGCTTTGCCTCACCACTGAAACCAACGAGGACCATGGCTTGTCTGGCTATTTTGGACTCTTCCACTTGCATTTCCTTCAGTGTATCCAAATAGATAATGTTCACCGAGGAGGCGTTGTCTACCAGTATCCTTTTAATGAGGCAATTTGCTATACCTAGTGAGATGACTAGTGCGTCGTGGTGTGGGTTGAGGACGTCGATGCTTTCTTTAAAATTGTATGTCACTTCGAGCTAGTCCTCAACCGAGTGTGCTTCTTGTGCTCGGCCGCTGACATTGTGTATCCGACGCATGCTTCTTTTTGCGGCTGAGTATGTTGCACCGCATTCATATGATCCGCCTATGATCACGTGGACCGTGCGCACCATCTGTGGCTCTTGTTGGTCGTCTGGCGTCTGGTTTTTGTTGGGTGCGTTGGTCTGTGCCAGGAACCTCCTGAGGTGTCCTTGTTGTAGCAGGCGATCCACCTCGTACTTGAGTGCTACGCAGTCAGCCGTGTTGTGGCCGAAGTCGTCATGGAAAACGCACTGTTTTGCCGCATCTCTTTTCTTGGGGTCTGATCGTAGTTTCCCCGGCCACCTTACGGTGCGGCCGAGTTTACCCAGTTCTTGCATTAGTTACTCTGTGGTGATGGACCAGTCATGCCTTGGCGGTTGGGGCCGCGTCTCTGCCCTTACTGCATTTGTCTGATTAGCGTCAGGCCTGGGAAGCGGCGAGCAATCGTAAGGTGTGTAGCGTTGTCGATTGCGGTCTCTGCTACTATGATCTGGCTTTGGGGTGTGCACCGATTGTCGGCTTACTAGGGGTTCGCGGGGACCCATCTGTCATCTTCTTCCCATCTTGCCTGCGCGAAGGCGCGTGACAATGTTTCTTCCATAGTTCTTGGTTTGTACTTGATTAGGTCGGTGTAAAGATCCGACCTTTGTAGCAATCCTTTGGCAAATGCGCGAATAGCTGTATCTTGGTTGCAGTTTGCTATTGTTATCTTCTCTTTATTGAATCTTGCAATGTAGGCTCTGAGAGACTCACCTTTCTTCTGTCGAATGGCGTAGAGGTCGTCGGATTGTCTCTCTGGTTTTCGGCTGCATGCGAAATTCTCTATGAAAGAGTCTGTCAACTGTGAGAACGACCCGATTGAACCTATCGGCAAGTTCACGTACCATTCCAGCACCGGGCCCGAGAGAGAGTTTCCAAACAGTTTGCAGAAGCCGGCTTCTCGAATATCTCTAGGGAGAGAAGTCGTCAGCATCGCTTGCCGGTAGTGGGCGATGTGATCGTCGGGATCGGTCGTGCCATCATACATCTTGAATCTTGGCGCCGTGAACTTGCTGGGCAAATCCACCAGGGCGATCTCGTCGGCGAACGGTGTCTCTATAAAAGAATCTTTTGCGGATCTACGCAATGGGGGTGTATTCCTGGCAAGAACCGTATCATCTCCTCCATCTCTTGCAACCGCTTCGTAACTTCTTATAGGATGTCATGATTGTGCGGCCGGTCTTTTTCAGTGCGCGGCGGGGGGTTATTTACGGTCGTTGTCAAACTCCCTGGGTTGCAGGTCCGCAGCCTTGTTGCGGTGCGTTGCGATCGCGGATTGTGTTGCCCCTTCAACGCCACCTCGGCTCGTGGAAAAATCGACCCCTTGTTAGTGGCCGGTGGCGTGTCCGCCGGAATTTCCTCTATGTCGTCATCGACATCGTCGTCGAAAGCAGTGGCGTCGAGTCGACGAATAGGTGAGGTCATTCCTTCGCCCTGGCCCAAGATTGGTCCGGTGTTCAGCATTTGATCGCGACTTGCTATTTGGTTGTCGTTGTGTCGCGTCTGTCCGCCTCTTTTGCCGGGCTCTCTTTGGCTGCTGGTTGTTTCCTTTTGTGGCGAACGCGTCGCTTCGACCGTCTCTTTCAGGTTTCTGTTCTCTTCTTCTAATGCAGCCAATCTTGCAGTAAGTTGTGCGAGTATGTCGGCCTGACGTGAGTTGTCGACGGGTGTCAAAGCGCCCTCAGCTCCTTGTGTGGTTGTTGACATCTCCTTGGTTTTTTTGGTTTGATGGTTGTTTAGTGATTTGCAGACGAAGAAGAGTCCCCACGGTGGGCGCCAAACTGTTGGAGCCGAATTCCGGTGAACCTTCGTTCCCTTTCAAGTTGAGGACTCCGATCTCTCTCAATCTCCGTCTGTTAGTTATTGTTAAAATTTGTTGTAACCGTCCTTGGGTATTTTTACCTTGTTTATATAGATTTCCTTCACGCTCCAGGAAATCCTAACTGACTACTTTTCTAGAACCCGAGATTCGCGAAGATCCGTCCATGTTCCAGCTAGGCCTTCTAGAAAAAAATTCACTTTGAGCGGCCGAAAATAATGAGCTACCTTTCGGCCGCTCCCATCGTAATATTTCCCCTAGCCCAGTTACACTAGGCCTTAATTATTTCTATTTCAGCCGAAAGAGTTTGTATGGCCTAGTGGGCTTGAACTATTGAAGCCCATACTTAGGGTAGTAGCGGCCGTAACCATGGAAGGTCCAGGCCTATATCATGGGGTATTTAGCGGCCGCAACCATAGAAAATCCAAGAAGTACCTCTATTTGAGCGGTCGAAATACCCTTGGTATTATGGACCGCATCAATATTCATAAAATTTAAATTATCAATAAATTTTTTTTAAAAAAAATATAATTGATGAGAATTATATATATATATATATATTAAATTATAAAAATTATTTGTATACTTTATTTACTCAAATTTATCTTAAAGTGAAATCAATACTTTTATATATATATATATATATATATATATATTAAAATAGGGATATATTTTTTAAAATATAAACTATTTTGTTTATTTTTGGACATGTAATCTTAGTAAAATTATTTTTGAAATAACATATTAAAATCCATTAATCATAGATATAAAATACAAAACTTTTATCATTCATTTTTTAATATAAAAAAAAAGATGAAAAACGGATAAAAAAAAAATCCAAAACTAATAAAATTTTCTTTTAAAAAATACCAAAACCAATAATTTAAAAAACAAAACAAAACCGAGAAAAATTAGTACACACTATTAAATATCCAAACAAAAAAAAAATACAAATGTACTACAAATTTACATTTGTCATAAACAGAAATATATAAAATCCTCCCATCATCATCAACAATCTTCATGAAAACCCTAATCTCCGAATGGTTAAAACTCCATTTCCAATATATAGTTTCCTCCGAGAACCAACAATGACGCAAATTTAAAGCGATTCAATTTTTTTGAAAATAAAATATTTTCTTTGACTTTTTATATCTTTAGGTTTCAATTATTTAAGTTCGTGTCAACAATTATAATTTTTTAATTTTTAAACTTATTGTTTCCTGTAAATAGAACCATAATTACCACACACTTTTTAATTTAAAAGATCCGACGAAATAGCAACGAAAAAGTATATTTATACTTATAACATATTATAATAATAAAAAAAAATAGATAAAAGAGGAGAAGATGACTACAAAATAATAAAAATGTGACGAAAATAATTACAAAATATTAAGTGAAGGTAGTAATTGACACAGAAGAGATAACTTATTTGATTAATACTTAATTCGAAAGATAATAACATGCCGATCTCGAGAGAACAAAATATTTGTGGTGTCAAATAAACCACAGTCAAATATTAGGCTAAGATTGCTTGAGAAAATAGCTAAAAGCTTACAGATAATCTCACAGAGTTTTGCTTCTAATGAATAAAAATCCGATCCTTTTACAACAATCCCTACCCCTATTTATAGAAGGTGTTTGGGTACTATTTCTACTTGCATTGGGACTCCTTATTCTCCTTGAATTTGGTCTCCTTTTCGGACTTGGTCTTTTATTGGGCTTGACTTCCTTTTTGGGCTTGATCTCCTTCTAGGGCTTGGTTTCCTTCTTGGACTTGGTTTCCTTCTTGGACTTGATTTCCTATCTAGGCTTGAGCTTGTTAGTGCTATCCAGGTTTGCATTGGATTCTTCGGCCACAGGGGTTGTTTTGACGTGCTTGGTCTCTTTTCGGCCGCAGGTTTGGTGAGTCCCCTTCGCCGAAGGAGCATTGATTCTCTTCGGCCGAAGGTCTTGCCTATGCTTTTGACTTAAGTTTATTTTTCGATTTGTTGAGGGTCCACAACTTTCTGAGACCGCAAGTTGTTATCTCACCATAATATTCTGATGGAAAATAAATATACATCGGAAAAAGAAATAATAAAAAAAACTAAATGAATATATAAAAAAATATAAACTAAATGAGTCAATGTATATCATTTATTAATAAATAAATGGTAAATATAAAATAAACACTTATCTAGCGGATAGTATCTGAAAATATTTTCGAACTTTCCTTTCCAGTATCATCATTAAAACAAGTACAATTAAATTTGTAACTTTTATATATTTATATTTATTTTTTAATTACTTTAAAAGCCATTGTCTCATCCTCATATCTATTTAAAAATGACTTGTAAAATTTCCAATTCACCTAATGCGGCAAACATCACGCTCTATCCTTAAAAAACTAGAAAGTACTATAAGATAGACAATTGTAATTCAATTACTTCTTCTTTTATAAATTATTTGGTTATGAGAAGTTAAATAAAATTAATTATTTTTAAAATTTAAATAACTTGATAATAATAAATCAAATCTTTATTTTCTCTATTTAAAATTTAAAATTTAAAATTTTAAAATAGTACATTGTATTTTTTTTTATAAATTATTTTTTAATGAAAATTTTGAAAAATAAATTTTTCTTTAAATTTTTAAATCGTAAATGATTCAATAATATCAAATGAGAACTACATTTTTATAATTTTTAGATTAAAAATAAATTAAAAAAAATTAAATAATATAATCGATGAGAATTTTATATATATATATATATATAAATATATAAAAATAAGAATTTTTTGTATTATTTATTTACTTAATTTTGTTTAAACTGAAATTAATAATTATAATATTTTTTAAATATATATATTTTCTAAAATATAAAATTTATTTTATTTGTTTTTGGACATGTAGTCTTAGTAATATTGAAATAACATATTAAAATTCATTAATCATAAATATAAAATACAAAAGTTTTTATTATTTATTTTTTTAATATAACAAAAAAACAAAAAAAAAACCCCAAACTAATAACTTTTTTTTTTTTAAATACCAAAACCAATAATTTAAACAACAAAAAACCCCAGAAAAATTAGTACACAGTTAAGTACACAGAAAATAGAAAACCCCACAATTAGTACACACTATTAAGTACACAAAAAGAAAAAAAAAATACAAATGTACTACAAATTTACATTTCTTAGAAACAAAAACATATAAATTCCTCCCATCATCATCAACCATCTTCATCAAAATCCTAATCTCCAAATTGTTCAAACTCCATTGCAAATTCTCTCAATGGAAGAGCCTCAGAAAATGCATCCACATCGAATGATGATGCATATGACATTCTACTGGGGATCAGAAGCCATTGTTTTGTTTAAAGGTTGGCCGGGCACAGATACAAAAATGTACATAATTTCATTAGTGTTGGTATTTGTAATGGCTCTAATATTAGAAGGGTTAGCTGGATCAAAATTGCTTAAAAAGGGCATGAATAATTGTGTTGCTGGGTTGATACAGAGTTTAATGCATGTGATTAGGGTTTCACTTGTTTATTTGGTGATGCTTGCTGTTATGTCATTTAATGTTGGGATCTTTTTGGCTGCTGTTGGCGGACATGGGTTAGGCTTCTTGCTGTTTGGAAGTAGGGTTTTTAAGACTAAGAATTTGGATTATCAACAACCTCCTGATCTCCCTCCTATGATTTGTTGATTTTTTCTTTCTTTTTTTAAATTTGGAATTTTAGTTTTTCATTTTCCAAATTTTAGTTTTTTATTTTTCGGGGTTTGATTTAGTTAAATTAGAAATAATTGTAGATTTTATTTATTTGTTTATAATATGAGTTTGTTGGAAAAGAAATTGGTTTCTGTTGATTAGATTTTTATTAGATTGAAATTTTATTTGTGTGAATTGGTTGTCATAATGTCGGGTTGGTTTCGTGTGAAATTGGGTTATATGAGATTTTTGAAAGATATGGTAGACCAAAAAATAATAATTATTATTTGGTAAATAAAATAATAATAATAATTGTTTAGAAAAATATTTAGTAAATAGTTGGTAAAGATTTTTATTTAACTTTTTAAATAATATTAAATTTTAAAATGATTTGATAAAGAAAAATAAATACTATTTTATTAACTTTTTATTTATAAATTGTTAGAAACACAGTTAAAATAAATTAAAGAATTAACAACCATGGAAAAATAAAACAACACAACAATTAGTAAAATAATAAACTGACTAAGGGAGTCCTGTTCCCAGGATACAACTGCCGAAATCCTTGTTAGAAGCAACACAGATAAGAAAATTCTTTCAAAGAGCAGAGAATTACTTTGTGAGTATTTGGTTTCAGAGATTCAGTCGAAAAATTAATTCAAAAGTTAAGTTCTATTAAAACATATCTTCTAATATTTATAATATTCAAACAGTTACATCTCTTTTCATGAAACCGACAATTTTCTTCTTCTAATCGGTTGTATTTTTTGAAAAAAACTAAGACTCTTTGAAGGAACCAATCCCCAAGAGTCCCAAGGCCCAAAGCCAATCTTTTGATATTTAATATATGGATTTAAGAGCTCTTACAAGGCCCATAAACCTTGTAAGCCATTCAACAAACCCATGGAAGCTTTATCTATATATATATATCAATGAATCTCTTTCTATCTAACCAATGTGTATAAAATTACTTATTCAAAACCATATTTCCTACATAAATAATTATATTATATTTTCAATAATTTTATATTTAATTATTAATTTAAAAATTAAAATCAATACCAAACATATTTAAGTTTTAAGTAGCGAATGCGAAAATTAATTTGACAATTAATTATGAATACTATTCATGTTAATTTCACACTTAATTGACATTAAATATAATTGTAGGTTGAAATCCAATTTGCTGAAATACCATATTATCAACTTAGGTATTATATAGATGAAGTAATTTCGTTTTTCCACCCGTTTTCTAAAAGTAATTTAAAAATTATTCACTTTAAAAGTAATTCGAAACAACATCCATTTTCATGTGAAAAGTGATTATTGAGTAGAGATTTAATGGTTTCATTATATTTCTACCTTATTTTATTAATTGTATTAAATATTTATTTTTATACCGTCATTATTAATCAATAATTAAATTACGTTATTTTAATAAAAATTAGAATTAAAATTAAATTATATTAATTTTAATTTTTAATTAAAAAACACGTTTTAATTTATTATTTTTAATAAAAATTTAAAATAAATATGAGTTTGTTTCATTTTATTTTTTAAATTAAAAATATATGAAATAAATTAATATTTATTTTCAATTTTTAGCTAAAAATAATAAAATTAAAATGTATTATTTAATTAATTTATTAAAATCAAAATAAAATTATATTTATTTACATTTGTAAATATAACAATCTATTTAAAATATGTTATTTTTAATTAAAAATTTTCAAACAAAAATAAATTTATTTTAATTAAATAATAGAATAATATTTTTAGTTAAAAAATCAAATAAAATAAAAGTTATTTTTATTTGAGTTTTTTAAATAAAAAGTAACATAATTATGTATTACTTTATTTTTTAAAAAAAAATTAATTTTTCATTAAAAATAACATATTTGAAATATATTATTAATTTTAAAAAATAAAATGAAACAAATTTATATTTATTTTGGATTTTAAAATAAATATAACAAATTTAAAACGTATTATTCAATTAAAAATTAAAATAAAAATATATATTTATTTTTATTCAAAAATAATATAACTTAATGATTGATTAATAATGATGGTATAAAGGTAAATATTTAATGCAATTAATAAAAACAAGGTAGAAATAAAGTAAAACCACCAAACCATTACATAACACCGTTTCTCAATGAAAATGTGGGCTGTTTCGAATTATTTTTAAAAGTGAGAAGATTTTCGAAATATTTTAAAAAATAGGTGAAAAAATGAAAATACCCGTTAAATTTTCATGAAGTTTTTGAAATTATATTAAAGTATTTTGAATGTGCTTTCAGTCCCAACAGACAACGTTACTCAACATCAATATAGAACATTTTGCATACCTCGACAAGGATGTTTTGCATGTCTAACCTTCATCTTCAGTCCTAGCAGACAGCATTACTCAACATCAATATAGAACATTTTGCATACTTCGACAAGGGTGTTGCGCATGTCTAACCTTCCTTAGAATTGGAGTTGAAGAAGTTCTTAAAAGAAAAATTTTAAGAGAAAAAACCGACATTTATATACGTGATGGTACTTACCAAATTAAATGAAACCCATATAAGGTATATAAGGTATAAGTTCATACTTTTTTCTTGAAAAATTTAGTCAAATCTATTTATTATATAGGGTGAGATTTTAGTAATTACCTGTTGGGAATTTATGAACAGACTTATCGAATTATTAACATAGTGGAATTTAAAATTTTGTAAATTCCCAATTTAACCAGCGATTACTTATTCGAAATATGATTTCAACAGTATAAATAATAATAGATTTAGAAACCATACTTTTATGACGACCTCTCGCGGTTCGCCAAAGTGATCTGAATTCAAGTTCCTTCATGTTTTGTACAGACGATCCGAGTCCGAGACGATCCGAGTCCGAGTTCCTTCATGTTCCGTCCAAACGATCCGAACCAACAGCACCACCCGTCCGAGTCGTGCCTCCAACAGTATCCACACAGAGTTCGTAACTTAAAAACCAAACGATTTGGAAATAGCTTGAATTCGGATAATTCGTACTAGCGATTTAAAGCCGAATAAAAGAAAAGAATATAGAATAAAACAAAATTTTCCTCTTTTTTTCTTTCACGGTGTAAAAGACTAAAAAAAATTAAAAAACTCTTTTTCCCTCACTCTCTCGTTTTATATATATATATATATATATATATATATATATATATAGGCGTGGGGTAAAAAACAAAACCAACCACACATAATTTTAAAATTCAAAATGCATTCTTATTAGGATTTGGATTGAATTCAAAATTCAAATCCTTATCCTATTAAGATTTTATTTTATTTTATAAAATAATAAATAAATATAAATATTAAACTATTTAATATAATAAACATTATTATTACTTCATTATTATCACTTGACCAACAATTAATAGTTATCAAATATAAACCCATTAAATTTGACCCACTATATTATATTCCATTTAATTGGCCCACTATATTATTATTACTTGACCAACAATTAATATTTATCAAATATAAACCCATTAAATTTGGCCCACCATATTTTATCTAATCTAATTGGACCTAATCCAACTCTTTGAATTAAATATAAAAATAATCTTAAAACATTTTTCTATATTCTTCTTTCATTCTCCATAACATCAAATGTTATCTAACTGAATCATATTCAACAACTATTTTACTCTGAGTACTAAAACTCTTATTGTGTGTGACCCATTAGGTATCAAAATATGTTGGTAGTATAGTTCAAATTATTAATTCCTCAATTAATTAATTCTCACCATACAGATCAAGATTGGCATCTGGCAATGCATCATGACCCCCAATTATTCTGAATTGTCTATGGTTCAGATAACACCTTTCCGTGGCTAGGACTTGTGCAATGCATTTCTTTCGTCATCCCATATCTCGTTCGGATTCGAGTATGGATTAGATATCAACTCTTAGAATCTGAATTATCATTTTTTGTATTAGAAAAACCTTTACTCGAATAGTGTTTTATATGAAACTCATTTCATGAACACGCTCACCTTGGCCAAGGATTTATTGAGTAAACTTTCTTAACAAGAAACCTTGAGATATCTCTCCTATCATCAGGAGTGACGAATCCTTTATTGGTCACTCAACTATCCTCAAGTAGTTTGTGCTACACCCAATAATCACCCTATAATAAACTCACTGAGTTTACGAGGAATGACCTCAAAGTGCAGGACGCCGTACTTAGGATACTTTGGAGACCTCAAGTCTAAGGATACTTGCACCCACTGCTACTATGAGATTGTACACTGATATTAGATGATTCGTCCATGTGTAATCTCATTGCGGCCATCCAATGAACCTATTCCTAATAGGCATCCATATGTTTACTTTAGATATCTCGTATATCTACAGATTAATGAGAACTGTTGCTTAAACCCAATAAGAAGTATAACATGTGCTAGTCTATCCGTATTAGCGATATCCCATCTCACTAATACTACGACTAGGGATATTTTAATGTCATTGCAATTGCATGTAATAAAAACCTCATGATCATGAACTATTCATGATTTCTTTCACACTGCAATTAACATAGGGATTTTATTACACAATTAAATATATAACAAATAATTAAATTGAATAACAAAGATGCCTTTTATTCTTAATAAATAAAATGATGCATGATATATAATATGTCCCAAAACATTAGGTCTAGGGCATATTACCAACATTACCTTCATGTTACATTGATTCCACATGTTGCATGAATTCCACAGGCAGTAATTATATATTTTAATATTATTCATGATAAAATCTTCAAAAATGAATATTTGATAGTTTACCGAATTTTGAATAAGGTTAAATTTTTATTCTTATCCCATTTTAGGTATTGTTAGAGTACAATTTCTAATGATTATTCCATCGATAGCCATAGTCTAGTCCATATGTAGTCTTCGCGACAAACACGTCTTAGTGCCATCACCTACAGAGATACAATAGTCATTGATTTGGATTATTGAGTCAAGAACTCTAACTCTGATGGGTCTACATACATGAATTCCATTTGTGTTAGGGTTATTGCTTGGAGCAATTACTTTAACGTGGTGGAAATGAACACATCTTATAAAGTTAACTTTAAACTGCTTGCTATCTTTATGGGTTATATCACAGGCTATCCTTTTTTTTTTAATAAAGTTAAAAGTCATTCTATTATGACAAAGATATATATATATATATATAAAAATTATATTACATCGATCAAATATATGATTTCACTAGTAGTTGATGATATGATTTTACTAAAATTAAGAACATACAAGATGGATTTGTTTGCAGTATGTGTCTGGGAACATTATCCCAGGCTTTAGGACATTGACATTCAAATGTGTCGTTATTGAATACGACTAGATTTTTGAGATTAGAGAAACTAACCCAACTTAATTCTTTAGTTCCTTCTGTAATAGCGATTAATGTGCCTTGAACATGAAATTCTATAGTCGGGGTATTACATAGACCTAAGAATTTATTGGAGTTAATTATAGGTTCCTTACAAAATTGTGACATCTTACTCGGGTTTGAACTTGCACATGCACCAACAGGAGAACCAAACATAATTAATTGAAACATTACAATGCAAGAATATTTTGCATTTTCAAGATATTTTGATATTAAAGTGTTATATGAGGTGAGATGTTATATTTTCTTGTTAATGAATACTTTAGAAGATTGAATTTACCTTAGTAATGGTTGTGATGAGTTTGCCTTCATATTTCACCAAATCAAAATCAGTAGCTCCAATAATCAGTAGCTCCAACATTCAATAGAAATCAAATTGTCATAAACATTGTGCGGATACCTAAAAAGTTATCATTTTATTTGTTACCTAGAGTTCTCATTTTCTTTCCTCTTAACTATAAATCTTTTCCACTTACTCATTAAAATTTCAATTTGACATTTATATAGCGTACTAGGAGACATTAAAATTCATATATTTTGTTTTATTATTATGAAAATAAAGTTGTAAAACGGTTTCCATCCGCATAGTTTAAATGGAGCAGGTTAATAAAGTATGTGTTTTAAACGAGCTAAAGATTTTTCAACTCTAACCCAGCCTTTATAGGTTTTAAATAGGTAGGGCTAACATGCACATATTTCTCTTCTAGAAAGACTTGTCATTTTCAATCTCTACTTCTATTGTTAGTTAGCCTCTCATGGAGTCATATTCATTTTGTTACATGTCCATAGTAGATGTGTAAAGGGCATATTTTCATTTTGTAAACTTTAATACCTAATGTAATCAAATGAGTATTAACCTTTGTAAATGTTTTAATGAACTCTAGAGTTACGTATAAATATTTTTGAGGTTATATGTATATCTATAAATGTTTATTGAACACGTATTTTAAAATAGCTAAGTAAGCTATTTTTATTTTATTTTTGTTACTTACATTGATAGAGGGTATATCAATTTATAATAACCCATATTGTACAGGTTTGACACAATTGCATTCATAGGTCCGTCATAGCTCGCCTTCGGGATGGTCTATCACCGGACGGGGGGTTGGGTTATGGCGTGACAAATTTGCGGATGGAGTCTTCACGAAATTTGTAGTGGACAGAACAATGAAGAAAATCCAACTAGATTGACATCATTTGGAGATCATATGAAGGAGATAAGATCAGATCAATACTGTTCGTCACTGAAGCAATTCTACAGGCTGACGTTTTGGTTTTGGGAAAATACGACCATGACAATGCAATATTCTGAAGACGGTGTCTTTATAAAAGTTTTAGAAAATTGAAAGAAGAAGATAACGAAATTGAAATCAAGTCATTTCGAGTTCAAACGAGAGAGTTACGACCATTTGAAAATCGATTCCAGAATTGACATCTTCTGGACGGACAGGGCTGGTTTTTGACGAACTGAGCCGATTCCGGTTAGAAACTGGGTAATGCCTTCATTCTGACTCATGGAGTCAGTAACTATTCTTTTCCACTTACTCATTAAAATTTCAATTTGACATTTATATAGCGTACTAGGAGACATTAAAATTCATATATTTCATTTTATTATTATGAAAATAAAGTTGTAAAACAGTTTCCATCCAGTTTAAATGGAGCAGGTTAATAAAGTATGTGTTTTAAATGAGCTAAAGATTTTTCAACTCTAACTCAGCCTTTATAGGTTTTAAATAGGTAGGGCTAACTTGCACATATTTCTCTTCTAGAAAGACTTGTCATTTTCAATCTCTACTTCTATTGTTAGTTATTTTCAATCTCATAAGACTATACTAAACATCTAGTTTTTTTTTCTTTTGGTCGGGCTTCGGATAGCCTCTCATGAAGTCATATTCATTTTTTTACATGTCCATAATAGATGTGTAAAGGGCATATTTTCATTTCGTAAATTTTAATACCTAATGTAATCAAATGAGTATTAACCTTTGTAAATGTTTTAATGAACTCTAGAATTATGTATAAATGTTTTTGAGGTTATATGTATATCTATAAATGTTTATTGAACACGTGTTTTAAAATAGCTAAGTAAGCTATTTTTATTATTTTTATTTTATTTTTGTTACTTACATTGATAGAGGGTATATCAATTTATGATAACCTATATTGTACAAGTTTGGCACAATTGCATTCATAGGTCCGTCATAACTCGCCTTCGGGATGGTCTATCACCGGACGGGGGGTTAGGTTATGGCATGACAAATTTGCGGATAGAGTCTTCACAAAATTTGTAGCGGACAGAACAATGAAGAAAACCCAACTAGATTGACATCATTTGGAGATCATATGAAGGAGATATGATCAAATCAATACTGTTCGTCATTGAAGCAATTCTGCAGGGTGACGTTTTGGTTTTCGGAAAATATGACCGTGACAATGCAATATTCTGAAGAAGCAATTGTAATCAAGTCATTCCGAGTTCAAACGAGAGAGTTACGGCCATCTGAAAATCGATTCCAGAATTGACATCTTCTAAACGGACGGGCTGGTTTTTGACGAACGGAGGCGATTCCGGTAAGAAGCTGGGTTATGCTATCATTCTGAGTCATGAAGTCAGTAACTATAAATCTTTTCTTCTTACTCATTAAAATTTCAATTTGACATTTATATAGCGTACTAGGAGACATTAAAATTCATATATTTTATTTTATTATTATGAAAATAAAGTTGTAAAACGGTTTCCATCTGCATAGTTTAAATGGAGTAGGTTAATAAAGTATTTGTTTTAAACGAGCTAAAGATTTTTCAACTCTAACATAGCCTTTATAGATTTAAATTGGTAGGGCTAACTTGCACATATTTCTATTCTAGAAAGACTTGTAATTTTCAATCTTTACTTCTATTGTTAGTTATTTTGAATCTCACAAGACTATATTAAACATCTAGTTTTTTTTTTCTTTTTAAATATATTTTTCTATTATCCTTTTAAAAAGTTAACATAACTACAACCAATAATTAGTAATACTCAACAAGTTTTACTGGTACATCAGGTGTGTCGCCCTTCTCTTTACAAATATAACATATTACATAATGTTATTATTACAATAAAACTTATAAAATAAAACTTGTAAAATCAAACTTATAGAATCAATTTCATAATACATTCTATAAAATTCAATTTAAGGAAATAGATAATGAGGATGCAAGGAAGTATGCATCTCTATAACTAATTTCTATCCATAAATGTAATTCTTATTCACTTTAGTTTAAAGAGCTAATGGGGTTGGTGCAAGGTGGAGGATTAATTTTTCCCGAAGTTTTTGGAACTACATTAGCACATTCAGAATGTGCTTTTAGTCCAAGTGGACCATTATACTCAAGATCAATATCGGACATCTCGACACCTTGACAAGGATGTTTTGAACTACATCCGATCTTCATCGCGATTGGAGATGAAGAAGTTCCTCTAATTTTCTTAAAGAAAACACCAGTAATCTGTATACGTGATGGCACCTACCAAGTGAAATGGAAATCCGCATGAGAGATATAGATTCATACTTTTCTCTTGAAAAAAGGGTTTAAGTCTAGGATTATGATATACGATCAGATTTTAGTAATTACCTTGACATTGCATTGATTCCATGGGCAATATACTTGATCAAGGATTATGGGCTTTTCAATGTTATTCATGACAAGGTCTTCAAAATGCATATTTGATGCTTTGCCGGGTTTAGAGTCAGGCCAAGTTTTTATTCTTACTCCATTTTGAGTATTAGTTAGGGTACAATTCCTAACGACTATTCCCTCGACGGGGCCTTCATTTTCGTACTTTCCTAGACTTCCTACGCTGAAGCCATGGCCTGGTCCACATGTAGTCTTCTCGACAAGCACGTCTTTGGTGTCATCGCCTATGGAAACACAATCATCACCTGTTTGGATCGTTGATTCCAGAACTCTAACTCCAATGGATCTACCTATGTGAATTCCGTCAGTGTTGGGGCTATTTTTAGGAGCAATTACTTTGACGTGGTGGAAAATGAACCCATTGGCACCTACAACATTGATTTGAAACTGCTTGCTATCTTTACAGGTTACATCGCGAACTGTCCCATTCTTTATGGAGTTAAAAGCCAAATTCTATTGTGACAAAGAAAAGCTCAAAAATTAGATAGTGTCAATCAAATCTACAGTTTCATTAGTGGCAAATGATATGATTTTATTAAAATTGAGTGGATACCAGTGGGAGTTGTTTACAATATGTGCCTGGTGGACATTTGCCCCATGCTTTAGGACCTTGGCCGTCAAATATGCCGTTACCAAATACAACTAAATTTTCAAGATTACAAAAACTAACCCAACTCGGTTCTTTAGTTCCTTCTGTCATAGCAATCAATGTACCTTGAACATGAAACTCTATAACTGGAGCCTTACATGGACCTGAAAATTTTATTGGAGCTAATTTATATGTTCCCGGTGGAATTACAACTTTGCTTGGGTTTAGACATGCACATGCATCCGCAAAAGCACTTGTTATAGCCTAAGAAGCAAACATAATTAATTGAAAATTTACCGTTCAAGAATATTTTGTAATTTTAAAATATTTTAATATTAAAATACTATATAAAAATGAGATATATATTTTTCATATTAATTTATAATACTGAATTTACCTTTGTGATATCTATATTAGGTTTCGCTCCATATTTACCAATATTAAAATCAGTAGCTCCAACATCCACTAGATATAACATAGCTACAAACATTGTGCAAATACTTAGAGTTCTCATTTTCTTTTTCTCCTTTTACACAGCTCTAAATCTTTTCCTCTTGGTCATTAAGGTTTCAATTTGACATTTATATAAAAGTTAATGCCCTTAGGTTTAGTTAGTTTTAACTGAAGTAGTCATTAGTTTGTTTCACTGTTATGGAAAACCTTTTTTCTGTTAAGAAACAATGACACTTTTTTTTTTAAGTTGGCCATGCATTTTTGTTTTAATATTCCATATTATAAATTTCATAACTAATTAATGGATAGTAAGTAGTTGGCATGTATTTTACCAATTTTACTAATTAATGAAAAGTAAGTAGTTGGCATGCCTCTTACCATTTTTTCTCTTTTAATTAGAAAATTAAAATTTAACTATAGTTCGGATATTTTTTAATTTTTTTTTGAAATATATTTAATGAAATATGGAGTTTTTAAATAGCACACAAGAGAGGCATAGCCCACTAAGGACCGTCAAGACTTAAACAGAGAATAACGCGTCGCTCAATCAATTAGTTTTATACGGAAAATAATCAGTGTGACCAAATGAAATATTTTCTTCACTAAAGAAAAATAATATTGAAATTCATTCCATATCCTAGACTTCCATGATTTGAATTCACTTCACACATGTTCGGTCCCAAACGAACCAATCTTCTGAAAAATCAAAGTACTTCTTATCACTACTGTGTTCCAAAGAATCACAGTCTGCTAGCGTGTGATTTAAATGGTGTGAAAACAATCAGAGTCTTCCAATTCGTTCTTGTCCCAAAAGTCGATGAAAGTAACCGACATCACAGTCATGTCACATAGGCTGAATTTACCGTAGCTATAGGAAGACACACCAATGACACAACCATTACCCCTACACTCCATATACAAGAGAGATTATACGAAGGATAAACTAATATGGGACTTTGCACGATAAGGAGTAGGGACTTGTCTCGACTTATCTCCCATATGGTCAACTATAGCTCGCACGGTATAAAAGCATGCGCGACAATGAACCTTGCCACTATATTGGGCGCATATATCTATTATAATAGTTCATTATTGGGACGATAGCACAAAGCTATTCCTCATACTTGATCACTCCCACTTTCCAAGTGCAATGACTCAAAAGTCTAGTCCGGCTGGTCAGGTCTCATGATTGTGGTTCCCATGAGCGATTCTCGATCCATTTTGGAGAATCTCGTCTTGACGACCACGTCAAGTTGATCATTTTATACACCCCTCTTAGGTCATGAAACTTCTATTTAGAACATAGGTATGTAGATCTCATCTTGCATTATCACCGGATAATCAAGGCAACTGCGCTTAAATAAAAACATAATTTAAATTAAAATCACTAGTTTTAAACAAATTTTAATATTTTCCAAATTAGACCTATTTTAAATAATAATTTGTTTGAAACAAGTTTTAATAAACCATTTCAATTTCAGACTTCTAAATTCGGATTTATAAATTACTATTTTACCCTCTGTACATAATTTTAAAAAATAAACATTTTAACCCAATTAAGACATTTGATTTTCACCCAAAGAATTTTCAAAAATTCATGACTCTAAAATTGATATTTTAAGTTCCAAAAATCATATCGAGTGAAATACAAATAATTTAATACATTATTCCAAAACGATTCAACTTCTAGGTCGGGTTTGTGGACGTTACAACTCTACCCCACTTAAGAAAATTATGTCCCCGAAATTTCCTTGATCATATCCACGGTATCACTTTCGTTCAACCATTAGGATCCTTTACTGTGTATACTAAAGGACATCTTCAGTAACAGGAATGGAATGACAGACGAGATTGATAGAACATTAGATATGGTAGGCATTTCCCTGACATCTCTACCCCAAGAATACTACCAATCCAGATGACGAAAGATTCTTTAAATTATAACATGTCGTAAACGATGACTCTGGATCATATACTCACTTTTAATAGTGACTAGAAAGTTTCCAAGCGATCGAGCAGTGGTACGTAACTTTTATGCATGCAATGTCATGAGTTTTCGAAAATATTTTATGAACAATTCCTATACACTAATGCATACAAGCACACAGACAAGAAGCAACCGAGAACCGGTTAGATTTGATACCAACAAAGGTAACGTCCAACCCCCGACCACGGCGGAGCCGCGAGCAGAAGCCGGAGTGCCTTTATTACATTCTTTACATTCGTTCGATACAATACAATAAGTGCGGAAATAAACATTAATATTAAAATAATCGGATTTAAAATAACCCTCTTGGACCTGTTTTGAAAACAATAGAATAGTTTAGTCAATTCATTTGAAAAGAATTATGAATAATTTATTTAATCAAAATAAACCTCGTCTGTATCATCTATTCAATGAATGACAATATCCAAATAACTGTCCAAAAGATAGAAACTGAAAACATTAAAATTGTCTTCACATGTTCCTTAAAATTAATCCTAAAAATTAAAGAAAAACAATGCTATCAATATGGTTCTGAAAATATGAAGAATGCAATGCGACCTTCAATCTGCTTGATCATATATTTCACATTTTCAATAGATAGAGACAAGAAAAAGGGAGAAGAAACAACGTCAGACTATCGATGTCTGGTTAGCAAGTCACACTCCAACAAATTTTCAAGAGCTAGTATTTGAATGTTTCGTATTTTAAAATATTCGTGATTTTAAATTTAATATTTTTATTCACAAAGGGTCAAAAAATAATTTGTCTCCTAACTGAGTTTTAAAATTTGCGATAACTCGAACATCTTTCATATTGATTTTAAAAGAAGTGATCTTGGGTTCGATTTGGAATGAATCTATTATCAGACTTGGGCCTCGAAAGAGCCCAAATCCAATAAATTGGGTCCAACTAGTCAATTGGTCCAAGCCCATCAGAACAACATACACTTTCCCCTTCCTTTACACTATCTCACGATTGTTTTCTATTACTAAAACATAGCATCTTGCTCTTCAACAATTTCATGCAAGCAAAGAAACCCTCTCAATTCCATCATCTTCTCCAAACTAACCGAAGCGGGTGTTTTGAGGAGTCTTCGATCTCCTTGTTTTGAAGTCAGTAAGGTAACTAATTTCATCTATCGTGATTTTGAACTCAATTTGAGGATTTTAATAAGCTCTCATTCAATTGTTTTTTTTAGGGTTTGGTTTGTTAGATAGTCGTCCATTTTGGTCAAAAGGGATTCCATATTTTGAACAACATGATTTGAGGTAATGTTGAACTCTAACTCTATGGGTAATTGATGGATTTTGACTATGTTCATGGGATTTCTAAACTGTAACACTTTTTGTGAGCCTACAACTCCTTCGTCGAGTGAATTCGATTTACTTTCCTAAATCAAATGAATTGTCTTATTTTCAAAATTAGTTGAAAGGTGTGTGAGTATATTGGAAACGGTTTTGAGAAAAGCTAAGCGGAATTGGTTCTTGGTTTAAACAAATATTAGTCTTTTAAAAAGATATTTTATGATTTTAAAATCATAGTTGTGTGTATGTGTGCTAATTTCACGGAGCAATAAGTAATGAGTTTTGCAAACTGAATTGAGTTTTGCTTTGGGGTCTCAGGTGACCACGAAGCGGAGGACAAGAACTAGAAGGAGAGACTGTTTTGTAAATTTTGGGTTTAGCATTAAAGGTTGGTAAAATTTGTTTTCGCCCTACATATTGTTTGTTTATGATTGTTCTTCTTGGCTTTGCTACATATTAAATGGGCTGATATTGTGTTTGTAGTTTCTGCTTTGAAATAAATTAAAATTAATTTATGTTAGAGACTAGTGTAACATAAAATTTTTAGTTTAGTTAATCATTATAGTGGAAATGTTAGAGTTGTATTGAGTCTCTGCTTTAATGTACTTTGATGTTAAATCTCTGCCTGTTATGGTTTGATGTGATGATATTAGTGCCAATAATCTCATGGAGTGTATAAAATAAATTGACTAAGTGCAAAGTGAAACACCTTAATGTCCATTTTTAGTTGATAGTGTATCTGGTGATGAAAAGGCGCCTTAGGGGTTAATGAAGTATTTCGACACCATTGCGGTGAAATGGCGAGAGAAAATGCCATTAGTGTAGACTTCGGTCTAATAGTGTAGACTTCGGTCTAATTGTGGGGCTTCGGCTCAATAGTGAGACTTCGGTCTGTAGTTCCATTCATAGAATGGAAGTGCGGATTTAAATCCGATAGTGGGACTTCGGTCCAATAGTGTTCCCGTTTCACCAAGTGTTTATAGACTAATCGGGCATTGAAAATTGTAATTTGGATGATCGATTTTTTAATTATATAGTAGTGTTGTGCATCTTATGGTTTTGGGCAATTTATGCCTTGTTTGGTTATATTGATGTTTTCTTGGCCGATTATGGTTTCGGCTTTGTGTTTGAGTGATGGTTTTGCGATGTTAATTCTATATATTAGTGTTGTTCTTGTGCTTGATTTGAAGATAATTTGTGAGTTTGTTCATATTATCATACATAGTGGCATTTGGGTAGTTATGAGTTTTGGTATAGAGTTGAGAGGTCACATATAGTGGCAATAATGTAGTTGATATCTAAATTGATCATACCATATTAGAGTTTATTGTGCTGCAGATTTTAATTAATAATTGGGCTCACATCACATTTAGGTGTCAATTAGTGTGTTCCTACATTAGTGATAAAAAGATGACCAAGTAGGTCACTTGTGCAGTTCCAGGAGATCAAACGGCTGGGCCGTTGGTTGAGTAGTTTGTATAATTATGTTATTTGGTAGCTATAGATGTTAAATTTAAAATTTGGTTTCATTTTGAGTTGATCCGGTTGTATTTTGGAACTAAGCAAGTCGCTCAGATGGTCACAAACTAGCTGTAAAATTTCAGATTTTAATAACAAACTTTTTTTTTTTTTTTTTATCTTCGTTCTCCATCGTTTTAACTCCATTTTGGACCAAATTTGTGGCCACATGTTTTTCATGATATCTTATATTTAGAAATATTTTTCTTAGAATTTATTGAGCTGGTTATGTATTTAAAATTCTGAAAAAGACTTTCAAGTGTTCGTAAAATTTCAGGTTTTAATAGCAGACTTCTTTATCTTTATTCTCATCCGTTTTAAATCCGTTTTGGACAAAATTTGAGGTCACGCATTTGTTAGGATATATAATATTTAATTATATATATATTTAGAATTTACTGGGCTTGTTCTATGTTTAAAAATTTAGGAATTCCTTTAGGTGTTCATGAAATTTCAGGTTTTAATAGCGAACTTATTTATCTCCGTTCTCTTTCATTTTAGCTCCGTTTAGGATAAAATTTAACCTAGTATTTTGTGTTGATACCTACTATTTAATTATATATATATATATATTTAAGTTATGGGGTTGTATCTTTTATAATTTAAATTTCGAAAAGTCTTCGAGTGTTAAGCATTGGTAAGTTTGATTTCATTAAATTGATTGAGTCTATAGGAGTTCATAGCCATGTATGTTAACCATTTTTACCTCTTCTAGTATTCGTCCAACCTATCTAGAGCACAAGTTTATTTTGTCTCGACTTACGGAAATTGTTTGATCCGGTTACTTGTGGCGCAAGTTACATTAATGTTGCATTTGCATTAACTTAATCAAGTTAATACGCAAAACTAATGCATATAGATCTTAGTGTGTTTTAATGTCTCGATTTATTTTATTTTATTGATATTATTTGCTTGGTATGAGTTAATTGTTGAATCATTGTATGGTGAAGCTAAAGGCAAAGCTTCAATTGCATCTTGTGTGACACTTAGCTAAAATTATATAGAGCATTTGCGTGTCTGTGTTCCTAGGACAAGATTTTTACCAACTTGGCAATATAGCTTACCTTATAGTTTCTTTTTTCTTTTCCTTTTCTCCTTTTAACTGAAAATGAAGCAGGTGATCGAGCAAGTTCTTTTGGTCGGGCTTCGGATAGCCTCTCATGGAGTCATATTCATTTTGTTACATGTCCATAGTAGATGTGTAAAGGGCATATTTTCATTTCGTAAATTTTAATACCTAATGTAATCAAATGAGTATTAACCTTTGTAAATGTTTTAATGAACTCTAGAGTTATGTATAAATGTCTTTGAGGTTATATGTATATTTATAAATGTTTATTGAACACGTGTTTTAAAATAGCTAACTAAGCTATTTTTATTATTTTTAGTTTATTTTTGTTACTTACATTGATAGAGGGTATATCAATTTATGATAACCAATATTGTACAGGTTTGGCACAATTGCATTCATAGGTCCGTCATAACTTGCCTTCGGGATGGTCTATCACTGGACGGGGGGTTGGGTTATGGCGTGACAAATTTGCGGATGGAGTCTTCACAAAATTTTTAGCGGACAGAAAAATGAAGAAAACCCAACTAGATTGACATCATTTGGATATTAGATGAAAGAGATATGATCAGATCAATATTGTTCGTCACTAAAGCAATTCTGCATGCTAACATTTTGGTTTTTGGCAAATACGACCATGATAATGCAATATTCTGAAGAAGGTGTCTTTATAAAAGTTTTAGAAAAATGACAGAAGTAGATAAAGCAATCAAAATCAAGTCATTCCGAGTTCAAACGAGAGAGTTACGACCATCTGAAAATTGATTCCAGAATTGACATCTTCTAGACGGACATGGCTGGTTTTTGACGAACTGAGCCGATTCCGGTAAGAAGCTGGATTATGCTTTCATTCTGAGTCATGGAGTCAGTAACTATAAATATTTTTCTCTTACTCATTAAAATTTCAATTTGACATTTATATAGCGTACTAAGAGACATTAAAATTCATATATTTTGTTTTATTATTATGAAAAATAGAGTTGTAAAACGGTTTCCATCCGCATAGTTTAAATACAGCTGGTTAATAAAGTATTTTTTAAACGAGCTAAAGATTTTTCAACGCTAACTCAGCCTTTATAGGTTTTAAATAGGTAGGGCTAACTTGCACATATTTCTCTTCTAGAAAGACTTGTCATTTTCAATCTCTACTTCTGTTGTTAGTTATTTTGAATCTCACAAGACTATACTAAACATCTAGTTTTTTTTTTCTTTTTAATTATATTTTTCTATTCTCCTTTTAAAATGTTATAGATAACTACAACCAATAATTAGTAATACTCAACAAGTTTTATTGGTACATCAGGTGTGTCGCCCTTCTCTTTAAAAATATAACATATTACATAATGTTATTATTACAATAAAACTTATAAAATAAAACTTGTAAAATCAAACTTATAAAATCAATTTCATAATACATTCTATAAAATTCAATTTAAGGAAATAGATAATGAGGATGCAAGGAAGTATGCATCTCTATAACTAATTTCTATCCATAAATGTAATTCTTATTCACTTTAGTTTAAAGAGCTAATGGGGTTGGTGCAAGGTGGAGGATTAATTTTTCCCGAAGTTTTTGGAACTACATTAGCACATTCAGAATGTGCTTTTAGTCCAAGTGGACCATTATACTCAAGATCAATATCGGACATCTCGACACCTTGACAAGGATGTTTTGAACTACATCCGATCTTCATCGCGATTGGAGATGAAGAAGTTCCTCTAATTTTCTTAAAGAAAACACCAGTAATCTGTATACGTGATGGCACCTACCAAGTGAAATGGAAATCCGCATGAGATATAGATTCATACTTTTCTCTTGAAAAAAGGGTTTAAGTCTAGAGATTTATGATATACGATCAGATTTTAGTAATTACCTTGACATTGCATTGATTCCACGGGCAATATACTTGATCAAGGATTATGGGCTTTTCAACGTTATTCATGACAAGGTCTTCAAAATGCATATTTGATGCTTTGCCGGGTTTAGAGTCAGGCCAAGTTTTTATTCTTACTCCATTTTGAGTATTAGTTAGGGTACAATTCCTAACGACTATTCCCTCGACGGGGCCTTCATTTTCGTACTTTCCTAGACTTCCTACGCTGAAGCCATGGCCTGGTCCACATGTAGTCTTCTCGACAAGCACGTCTTTGGTGTCATCGCCTATGGAAACACAATCATCACCTGTTTGGATCGTTGATTCCAGAACTCTAACTCCAATGGATCTACCTATGTGAATTCCGTCAGTGTTGGGGCTATTTTTTAGGAGCAATTACTTTGACGTGGTGGAAAATGAACCCATTGGCACCTACAACATTGATTTGAAACTGCTTGCTATCTTTACAGGTTACATCGCGAACTGTCCCATTCTTTATGGAGTTAAAAGCCAAATTCTATTGTGACAAAGAAAAGCTCAAAAATTAGATAGTGTCAATCAAATCTACAGTTTCATTAGTGGCAAATGATATGATTTTATTAAAATTGAGTGGATACCAGTGGGAGTTGTTTACAATATGTGCCTGGTGGACATTTGCCCCATGCTTTAGGACCTTGGCCGTCAAATATGCCGTTACCAAATACAACTAAATTTTCAAGATTACAAAAACTAACCCAACTCGGTTCTTTAGTTCCTTCTGTCATAGCAATCAATGTACCTTGAACATGAAACTCTATAACTGGAGCCTTACATGGACCTGAAAATTTTATTGGAGCTAATTTATATGTTCCCGGTGGAATTACAACTTTGCTTGGGTTTAGACATGCACATGCATCCGCAAAAGCACTTGTTATAGCCTAAGAAGCAAACATAATTAATTGAAAATTTACAGTTCAAGAATATTTTGTAATTTTAAAATATTTTAATATTAAAATACTATATAAAAATGAGATATATATTTTTCATATTAATTTATAATACTGAATTTACCTTTGTGATATCTATATTAGGTTTCGCTCCATATTTACCAATATTAAAATCAGTAGCTCCAACATCCACCAGATATAACATAACTACAAACATTGTGCAAATACTTAGAGTTCTCATTTTCTTTTTCTCCTTTTACACAGCTCTAAATCTTTTCCTCTTGGTCATTAAGGTTTCAATTTGACATTTATATAAAAGTTAATGCCCTTAGGTTTAGTTAGTTTTAACTGAAGTAGTCATTAGTTTGTTTCACTGTTATGGAAAACCTTTTTTCTGTTAAGAAACAATGACACTTTTTTTTTAAGTTGGCCATGCATTTTTGTTTTAATATTCCATATTATAAATTTCATAACTAATTAATGGATAGTAAGTAGTTGGCATGTATTTTACCAATTTTACTAATTAATGAAAAGTAAGTAGTTGGCATGCCTCTTACCATTTTTTTCTCTTTTAATTAGAAAATTAAAATTTAACTATAGTTCGGATATTTTTTAATTTTTTTTTTTAAATATATTTAATGAAATATGGAGTTTTTAAATAGCACACAAGAGAGGCATAGCCCACTAAGGACCGTCAAGACTTAAACAGAGAATAACGCGTCGCTCAATCAATTAGTTTTATACGGAAAATAATCAGTGTGACCAAATGAAATATTTTCTTCACTAAAGAAGAATAATATTGAAATTCATTCCATATCCTAGACTTCCATGATTTGAATTCACTTCACACATGTTCGGTCCCAAACGAACCAATCTTCTGAAAAATCAAAGTACTTCTTATCACTACTGTGTTCCAAAGAATCACAGTCTGCTAGCGTGTGATTTAAATGGTGTGAAAACAATCAGAGTCTTCCAATTCGCTCTTGTCCCAAAAGTCGATGAAAGTAACCGACATCACAGTCATGTCACATAGGCTGAATTTACCGTAGCCATAGGAAGACACACCAATGACACAACCATTACCCCTACACTCCATATACAAGAGAGATTATACGAAGGATAAACTAATATGGGATTTTGCACGATAAGGAGTAGGGACTTGTCTCGAACTTATCTCCCATATGGTCAACTATAGCTCGCACGGTATAAAAGCATGCGCGACAATGAACCTTGCCACTATATTGGGCGCATATATCTATTATAATAGTTCATTATTCAGACGATAGCACAAAGCTATTCCTCATACTTGATCACTCCCACTTTCAAAGTGCAATGACTCAAAAGTCCAGTCCGGCTGGTCAGGTCTAATGATTGTGGTTCTCATGAGCGATTCTCAATCCATTTTGGAGAATCGCGTCTTGACGACCACGCCAAGGTGATCATTTTATACACCTCGCTTAGGTCATGAAACTTCTATTTAGAACATAAGTATGTAGATCTCATCTTGCATTATCACCGGATAATCAAGGCAACTGCGCTTAAATAGAAACATAATTTAAATTAAAACCACTAGTTTTAAACAAATTTTCATATTTTCCAAATTAGACCTATTTTAAATAATAATTTGTTTGAAACTAGTTTTAATAAACCATTTCAATTTAAGACTTCTAAATTCGGATTTTGAAATTACTATTTTACCCTGTGTACATAATTTTCAAAAATAAACATCTTAACCCAATTAAGACATTCGATTTTCACTCATAGAATTTTCAAAAATTCATGACTCTAAAATTGATATTTTAAGTTTCAAAAATCATATCGAGTTAAATACAAATAATTTAATACATGATTCCAAAACGATTCAACTTTTAGGTCGGGTTTGCGGACGTTACAACTCTACCCCACTTAAGAAAATTTCGTCCCCGAAATTTCCTTTATCATATCCACGGTATCACTTTCGTTCAACCATTAGGATCCTTTACCGTGTATAATAAAGGACATCTTCAGTAACAGGAATGGAATGACAGACGAGATTGATAGAACATTAGATATTGTAGGCATTTCCCTGACATCTCTACCCCAAGAATACTACCAATCCAGATGACGAAAGATTCTTTAAATTATATTTAGAAACTAGTTGGTAGAATCATAACTATAGATAACATGTCGTAAACAACGACTCTGGATCATATACTCACTTTTAATAGTGACTAGAAAGTTTCCAAGCGATCGAGCAGTAGGTACGTAACTTTTATGCATGCAGTGTCATGAGTTTTCAAAAATATTTTATGAACAATTCCTATACACTAATGCATACAAGCACACAGACAAGAAGCAACCGAGAACCGATTAGCTTTGATACCAACAAATCTAACGCCTAACCCCCGGCCACGGCGGAGCTGCGAGCAGAAGCCGGAGCGCCACATTACATTCTATACATTCGTTCGATACAATACAATAAGTGCGGAAATAAACATTAATATTAAAATAATCGGATTTAAAATAACCCTCTTGGACTTGTTTTAAAAACAATAGAATAGTCTAGTCAATTCATTTGAAAAGAATTATGTATAATTTATTTAATCAAAATAAACCTCGTCTGTATCATCTATTCAATGAATGACAATATCCAAATAACTATCCAAAAGATATAAATTGAAAACATTAAAATGGTCTTTACATGTTCCTTAAAATTAATCCCAAAAATTAAAGAAAAACAATGCTATCAATATGGTTATTAAAATATGAAGAATGCAATGCGACCTTCAATCTGCTCGATCACATATTTCACATTTTCAATAGATAGAGACAAGAAAAACAGAGAAGAAACAACGTCAGACTATCGATGTCTGGTTAGCCAGTCACACTCCAACAAACACAAGCAATGCGTCTATTTAAACATACAATTATGATTTTTGGCACACAATGCACCTAGGACTAGCAATCAATTATAATAGAATACAAAGCCACCCAATTTCCATTTTATTCACGAGTTCAATAAGGTGTATTAATCATTACATTCCAATTATACTTATTTTATGCAATTAACATTCTTAGGCATCTATATAGGTTCTATATATCCATATAAAACCCCAAAGCAATCAACTATCCACTAGCATTCATCACACAATAACAATCACATTATGTTTCCAATTTTATTAGAGTGCCACTAATCTAGGATCAATAATGAAACAGAATCAATTAGGCCGAAGCCACCAATTAGGCCGAAGCCACCAATAATCTATGGTCCGAAGACCGAAATTTGTAGAGCCGTTTATTCCCTGCTTTAGGACGAACTACCACATTTGGATTTCATCAATTAGGTCCGAAGACCACCAATAATCTGTGGTGCCGTCACACCCAATAGGACTCGTCACTCACTTTATCATTCAATGGAGGTTAGCTAAACCAAAAGACCTATTTGCTCAATAGGTTGAAATATCTCGGTTACCCTTAATGACATGTCATTCCATCACTACTTTCAACCAGGACTTGGGCAATCATTATCTTGATTTATTCGGTGATAAAAACACACAATTCAATTTAACATTCACAATTCCATTATTTCAATCCATTGGCTTTCAATCAATCATTTGTCGGGTACTTTACTAGTGCCTTATCCATTTATTTCCAGCTCTAACTAACCAAAACCTAAGTCTAACATGCAATAGACTTATCAATATCTCTAATCTGCAATATATCAACAATCGCAATCAATCTTCATCAATCTATCATTCGCTATCTATCTCTATCAATTTACAGTTCATGTGGTTATATTGTTTAACCATGTTAATGCACATTCATAAAACATACAACAACCGATATAGAGTATAAAACGACGTTGCTAACCTTTCTTCCGACGATAAGCTAAGCTAAGCGTTGCCGGTAGGATTCTCGGTACCGTCCGCTTCGCCTAACAATAACAAGGAACAATGATACACTTAGACAGTAGATCAAACACGTAGCGCGCAACTAAAGAAACCTAGTCTAATTGAAAAGAGGACGACGATCGGTTGAACGATAAAGGATGACATAATAACTTAAGATAAATAACACGGAATAAAATCAGTTTCGTTCAGTTTTAGAGTTTACCGTTTTCGACTATGATATCGCAGAAATTTGCGGATGAAGTCTTCGCGACATTTGTAATGGACAGAACAATGAAGAAAACCCAACTAGATTAACATCATTTGGAGATCAGATGAAGGGGACATTTGGAGATCAATACCGTTCGTCACTAGAGCAATTCTGCAGGCTGACATTTTGGTTTTCGACAAATACGACCATGACAATGCAATATTCTGAAGACGGTGTCTTTATAAAAGTTTTAGAAAATTGAAAGAAGAAGATAGCTAAATTAGAATCAAGTCATTCTGAGTTCAAATGAGAGAGTTACGGCCATCTAAAAATCGATTCCAGAATTGACATCTTCTGGACGGACAGGGCTGGTTTTTGACGAACTGAGTCGATTCCGGTAATCCAATGTTTTTTTACTCAATTAGACTAATATCTGCTTACCATTCTTATTGCATAGCAGATATCGGGTCTCGTACACAATATAGAATACATCAAGCTGCCGATGACATTTGCATATGGAACTTTCTACATCTTCTCACGCTCTTGCAGATTTTTAAGGCACATATGAAGTCTCAAAGTCTGCCTTTTTGCAATGGGTGTTTCCATAGGCTTGCAATTAGCCATATGAAAATTTTCAAGGATCTTCTGAATATAGAGCTCTTCCGATAAAGTCAAGAGCCTTTTATTGCGATCCTTTGATATGTTGACTCCTAGTATATAGGCAGCCTTACCATGTCCTTCATCTCAAAAGTTTTCGATAACTAGTTCTTCATTGACAAGAGAATGCCCTTGTTGTTACAAGCAAAGAGAATGTCGTCTATATATAATGATAGTAACACAAAACCATCACTGGACTTCTTCATATAAACACAATGGTCCTCTTGTATCATTTGGAAACCATATGACATCACCGAATCATGAAATTTTAGGTACCATTGCCTAGAGGATTGTTTGAGTCCATAAATGAACCTCAAGAGTTTACACACTTTCTTTTCTTTGTCTTTAGTTATAAAACCCTCAGGCTGTTCCATGTAAATCTCTTCCCTTAGTCCTCCATTGAGGAAAGCAGTCTTGACATTCATTTGATGCAATTCGAAGTCTATATGTGCGACTAAGACCAAGATTAGGCAAATGGAAGCGAATCTCACTACAAGTGAGAATGTCTCCTCATAATATATGCCCTCTTATTGGGTATAACCTTTTGCTACTAATCTTGCCTTGTATCTTTCGATTGAACCATCAGCCTTCTGTTTAACGTGAAGGAACCATTTATTTCCGATGGCTCAACGTTCTAGTGGTAGTCAACCAAGTCCCAGATATGGTTACTTTTCATCAAATTCATTTCCTCTTCCATGACTTTCATCCATAGATCCTTGGCGGGTGAACTAAGAGCTTCTCTTACATTCATTGGTTCATCACCATCGTATGAAGCCATTATGAATGTTTGCCCTTCAATTTCATAATGTCGTCGAAGGATCAGGAATCTGTGTACTCCCACTGTCATGTACTAGTGGAGGTGATTCTTCAGGAACTTATTCACTCCCAGTAAGATTGATATCCATCTATGAAGGAAGTAAGTCCTCTAATTTGTTCTGTTAGAAAAAGGAAGTCTCTCTTTCTACTTCACCTCTCTCAAGGAATTCATTCTCAAGGAACACGACATCACATGACTCTAATTCAGAAATGGTACCATCTAAATTTTCTCCTATCAGTACATATCCATTGGATTGCTCGCGATATCTGATGAAAATACATCTCTTACCCCTTGCACCTAGCTTCCCATGTGGGCTAGAAAGATCATGTACAAAACAAGTGCACCCCCAAGGTCGCATATAGGAGAGGTCAAGTTTTCCACCTGTCTATAACTCATAAGGTGTGGATGTCACTGATTTTGTCGGAACCTTATTTAATATGTGGGTCGCTGTTAGAAGTGCATCTCCCCAATACATTATTTGCTTGTGTCATCATTGATTGTACCATTTCCAACAGTGTCTTATTCCTCCTCTCGGCAACTCTTTTTTGCTGAGGAGTCCTAGGAATAATCAATTGTCTCACTATACATTTCTCCTGACACAACTTCTTATATTGGTCAGATAGATACTCTTGGCCTCAGTCAGTGCGCAGTACTTTGACAGTCCTATCCAGTTGATTCTCCACCATAGTAAAAAATTTTCCTAAGCAATCTAAAACTTCAGACTTATACGAGATTAGATAAACTATACCGAAGCAAGTGTAGTCATCTATGAAGGTAATGAAATACAATGCACCACTTCTAGCCCTAACATTCATAGGTCCACATATGTCTGAATGAACTATTTCTAAAGGAAAAGTGGCCCTAGTTGCCTTTCCAAAATGTTTTATAGTGGTCTTTTCAGCTAAACAATGATTACGGGCTGACAACTCGATCTTACTGTAAGATTCTAAAATTCCTTCTTTTGCCAACCTGTTCATTCTGTCCTGTGTTATATGACCAATTCTAGCATGCCAAGTGGAAATATCAATATCACCAAATGTAATAAGAGAGAAACTAGTATCATTATCGACATAAGAAGGGTTCACATAATCATTAATGCAAAGATAAATAAAATCATCAACCGTTTGTCCAGAACCATTGCAATAAGAGTAATAATACAAACTCAAAAATTTTGATTCAAACACTAGTTTATATCCAAAAGTCACCAAAATAGATAATGAAACAAGACTGCGCCTAATCTAAGGAGCGTAGAGGACATCATGCAGTAGTAAAACATGGCCACTTTACATCAATCAGTTTTCAAATGCCTATCCCTTTTACTTCAACTCGTGAGTTGTTCCCCACATATATCCATCTAGTACCACGCGGTTAGGTTGGTACTCTACAAACACTCATCTGTCTCTCTCTAAATACATGGTTAGTTGCCTCTAAGTCTACAATCCACATAGAATAAGACTCGGCAAGCAAAACCGTGCTAGAAACAAAAGCATTAGACATTTCAAGATCAGAATAAGATGCCTCTTTCTTCGGCTCGGTATTAACAAGCAAAGTGTCCCATTTTGTTACAATTGTAACACTTGATCTTGATAAAGTCTCTCTTTTGCCCCTTTCCACGCCTGGCCTTCTTTTGAGGGTATTTGGTTCCGGTCTTATTAGGATTCTTCAAATCCTTATATTTCTTACTGCCCTTATTTTCCCTCTTGCACTTGGCATTAGTGCCTATGCGCACATTGGAATCAGCCATGTAAAGCTGACCGGAGGACTTTGCTGCCTCTACGCACTCGTCCTCGAGCTCAACATGATGGGAGATATCATCAAATGTTTTAATATTATCATTGTGTGTCATGTTAATCTTCATATTTTTCTAACAGTCTGGGAGGGACCTTATCACTGCCTGCACTTGTTGCTCGTTTGCCAGGTCTTGACCAGCTGATTTCAATTCGCGGATCATGTTAGCCATCTCATGAAGATCTTTGCGTATACTATGATCACCCCACATACGATAAGTGTCAAACTTAATTGTAAGCTGTCGGTAGGGCTGGACATGAGTCAAGCTGGCTCGTGAGCCACTCGTGACTCGGTTCGATGATTGCTCGATAAGCTTTGTTCATGAGCCAGTGAGTCAAGTTTGAGTTTTAAGTTTTTGTTCGATTATTAAATGAGTTGAGCTTGAGCTTGGATGTGTTCGACTCATTGGCTTGTGAGCTAGCTCGATAAATTTTATTAACTAAATTATAAAATATAATATATATATATACATAGATATATAAATAAAAAGAATAAAATATAATTAACCTTTTCAACCAAATTGATTTGGATGTGTATTCATATAATTTCTATCGAAAATAAAAATAAAAATAAAATTCTATAAACTAAAGTAATATAAAAATATAATTTATATTATCAAGTGTCTCTTCCTTATAAAATAATTATTATTTTAAATAAATTATACAAGATTAATATAGTTATCAAGTAAGTTTGTTGAGTTCGAGCAGCTCATGAACTTTAAATGAGCTCGTGAGCTTTAAGTGAGTTGAACTTGAGCTTAAAAAGTGAGCTCGTTAATTAAATGAGCCGAGCTGAGCTAGGGCCCAACTCGGCTCAACTCGGCTCATGTCCAGCCCTAACTGTCGGAGCTTGGTGGTAAAGTCCCACCGTACTTGTCCTTGAGGGTTATCCACATAGCTTGCACAGTGTGGTAATCCCTGAAAGCGCACATTAGGTCATTAGTCATACTCAACATTATAGTGATGCGTGAAATGTTGTTCTTGTGTTTTAAGGACAAATAGGCGTCCATATCACGCCTAACTTGTACAGATGAATTATACACTGGTTCAACCATCATGTTCAAAAAAGTCTTGAGAGCTTCTTGCTGAGCCATGGTTCGACCATCGCGCTTCGAGGGTATACTGGATCTTGCGATGCTAAATATCGTAATTGTCTCCATTGAGTTTGTCACCCTTGTTCAACTCAGTGACAATAGATTTAGTAGCAAAGGCAATGACTGATAAGCACCAAAAAATAGACACATAAGACCATCTATGTTTATTCTAGCATAATCATCTGATAATCATATAATCATCTGATAGTCTTAAAAGAATTCATGTAATAAAAATATATCTATAATATATTAAACTAAAAACTGTATACTAAACAGTTCTAAGAAAACATGAATAATCTCTAAAAACAGATATATAATTTTTATGGGTAGTCCTCTGGGTCCTAATCAGAAGGAGTGAAAGAGGTGTACTCCGGTTCAATAATCACACTATCATCATCCTGAGCCTCGTCTAGTATCTCAGGTTCTTCGCAGTCTAAATCGACTACTTCCATCTATTCTTCGTCATCCCACTAGGCGACTTCCTCTTCGTCACCATCCCATTGGGCTACGTCTTCCTCATCATCAAACACATCATCAGCTTCATCCTCTTGCTCCAACTCTGCTTCAGCAGCCGCTTGCTGCTCGGCAAGAATGTCATCCATGAAGTTAATGTTCTCCCCTAGCACATAAGCTCTATGCATATGCTGAACCGGTGGAGGTGCATGAGCTTGAGCAACCAGATGTTGCTCAGGAAGGGGAACATGAGCTTCAGCAACCGGATGATGCTTAGGATACATCGGGACCTCTGGACGTATCATCAAAGGTTGTAGAGGAGGTTGTGGACTGAAATACAGTCCCATGGACGGCGTGGATGGGAAATGGGTGGTGCAAACCTAAACCCCTTATATTGATGTGGATGTGGCGGTGGTGGAGCAGCCGGATGCTGCAGCTGGACTGGGTAAGCATGTCCATGAGGAAGCGGTGGCATCATCATTTGTAAAAGTTAAGCAGGTATAATGAAGACGATGGTCGGTGGTAGGTGCCTTTGCGGATACTGAGCAGCCCTCTCCGTGGGGACCTATAAGCACTATCCATAACGTAACCATGTTTCTAAGCCATAACTTGTGCAAAACAATCAAATGCACATGCCATAAGCATGCAAACGACATAAGAGTAATAAAATTAAATAAAAAATAATTCCGTCTTAATTAGAAAATAATAATCCCATAAATTTTCCAAAAATTGCATACAAAATAATTCAAAAATATAGCATAAAAGGTTAGGCAAAAATAGTAGATAAATAAATAAAAAACCAATTACTAAAATTGGAAAAATAAAATAAAACAATATATATACATATATATTTAAATATATTTTTTCTCGATCGCCAGCGTCGGCGCATGGTAGTCACGCACCGCCGGCCAGGACGGCGTGGTCGTTACACGTGCCGACGACACATGGCGTGCCTAGGCATCACCGCCTGCCGTTGCCGCGTCAGTAGCACAGTCAGCCCTTAGGTCGACGTGGCTGCTACACAGATGGCCACGTTAGTGCTGACATGTGTGCCACGTGGTGCCCTGTGTCACTGTGCCTAGTCAGCAAAAGTGCTCATGTGTTGACACGTCAGCGCTGACAAGGGATCTTAGCCACCCTTGTGCGCCACACGTGCGTAGTCTTGCTATTGTGCGACGACGGTCGGGATGGCAGTCGTTTGCTCCTCTCGCCGTCCTCTCTCCAATCGTACCATCGGTTTTCGTCTTTGGGGCTCCAGTCGTCGGCGGTGAACTGCACTTTTCGTGGCTGTTACTGGGCAAGATTTTTCAATTGGTAAACCATTAGTGTTGATTGGACTTGATTCCTTCAAATTTGTTCCCAATCTTCTGAAGGTCATAACTTTTTTGTTTCTCAATGAAAAAATTTGTACCACATATCGACGGATTCTTTATTCGAAGACGAATCCAACTATATATAGTGTGCATGCAAAAAAAAATGGAAATAAATTATAGTCAAAATACCACGAAATTCACATGCAAAAACCGATTTTCAGCATATTATTTATGTCATATCATGCAAAAAATCATTAATAGCATAATTTTTACGACCAACCACAATAATATTGACAGTCTCTGATACCAATGTTGATCCTATATGCATACTAGCATAATCAACATACATAAAAGCAGCGAAAAAATAATACGAGCTATTACTGTCAATTGGTCGGTGTCGAATCACTTAGAAACAACGCTCAATCTACAGCTAAGAGCCCCAACGAGAACAAACAAAAAAATACCTTCTCTTCGCTTCTTGTAAAACCTCTCTAAGGTTTCACTTTATAAACACTGTTTATATTTCTTTTTGTTTGGGATTTCTGGGATGATTTGAGAGTGGAAATGAGGACTCAATTTATAGCAGTCCATAACTAGTTCACTTGAACTAAAACTGATTTGAATTCAAGCATTTAAATTCTTATCATATGTCATCTTACTTATCTATTACTTAGTGGACAAGACACTTGGGCTAGGCCTATGTTGGGTGGACCAATCACCCAGGCCCAATAGCCCAATCCCACTTCAATATAAGGCTTAGGCCGGTCCATAAAAGACCTCAAGTCCAACAAAGACAAATGGGCTGCTGATGAACCTTTAAAATAACTGCCCTAGAACATTTTCTTTGGTTGCTAATCATGAATGTTTGATTAGTAACTGTGGTCTCTAGATTGGAAACTATAGGAGATGGGATATGAGTTAGTCTGGCTTGCTGGTGAGAACAAAATCGCTTCGAAAGACTTCCTTGTGAGAAGAAACATCATTCCTTCTTCGACAAATCTGTGTCCCTTCTGCGGTGACCAAATAGAAGACACAAATCAAAATTTTTTCTCTGTCACAAAGCATACTGGTTATGGTCTGTTGTAGCAGTTTGGAGGGGTTGTTGTTTTATCCTACCAAATACGTTTTTGGCTATGATGCATGGACACAATGGAGATATGGGTATGTTGTGTCGGACACTTTAATTGCCCGACACTTGCTCTGATACCGTGTCCATTAAATAAATAAATAATAAAAAAAAAATTTGGACACACATGTTCAACACTCCAATTCATGTGTATCATATATATATATATATATATATATACATATATATATACATATATATATATATATGACACTTTTAACTATTATTAAGTAATTATCTTATTTTATATTTTTCTCTTGAAAAATCTTAATTTGTCAATTTATTTGTTCAAAAGGCTCAAAATCAGATTAAACTAATAATTTTGTATACTGAGTGTTGGCGATTTAGTATTATTTATGAATTTATACCCCGATTATACACTTTAAACTAAAAATATAAGTGCATATATTATATAACTAATTATTTATCTAGATAAATAAATATTTACTTGTATTTTCTAAAAAAAATATTATTATATATTATTTTAGTAGCCGTGTCGAAAACGTGTCGTGTCCGTGTCAGTGTATCAGTAGACGTAGATTTTTGGATAGTTTCATTCAATAGAATAAATTGGTTATGGGTAAACTAAAGACTAGGTTCGAAAATTATGTTCATATTTCTGGTGTGGACGTTGAATCTTCCGATAAGATCTGAAGTATGAAGGCTACTCAGAACTTTTTTTTTTTTTTCATCTTAGGAATATATTCGACTTCTTAAAAATATACAGAGATTTTATTAATTATTAAAGTAACTAAATATTTACCGCAAAATTCAAAAATAAATATACATATCATACAAACAATTTATACCAAAAGAGTGGAAGTACAAATAGTTTTTTTTTTTTTAATTTTTTCACCATTATGTTATCAAAATCAAAATTTTAAAACTCCACTTGAGTTTACAGTTAAAATAATGAGAATAAAACATACAAAGGCGTCTTATAAATTTTAGGATTTTTTCTTTTAAATTTGGTACATAATTATTAAAAAAAAAATATATAAAAATGTATATATAAAAAAAAATATTTATATAAAAAAAAAAAATAAAAAAAAAAAAAAAAATTTAATTTAAAATATATAATATTATATTTATTAAATTAAAAAATTAAATTTAATGAAAGGATTGGAAAAAATTGAGAGTAACTCAAATTAGATGGTGTATATATGAATTTGTATTTTATTTATACATAAAAGAAAAAATCAAATACAAATTGAAAAAAAAAAAAATTCCTAAACTCTATAAAATCAACTATTCACACTCTCTCATACTTATTTTCCCTTTTAAACGGAAACCTCTTCTTCTTTTTCTTGCCATCAAAATCAAAACCACTCCCATCATCAAACTCCGACGTGACATTGACTTTCACTTCAAGTCTCTCTCTCATTCCATTATCAAATTCACCTTTCTTATTAAACGTAAACACTTTCCTCAAAAACCTAAAACTCAAATTCTTCTTCTTCTTCTTCTCTTCCTGCTTCCCTATCTCGAACTTCCTATTATCCATAAATATCTCATTACAATAATTTATACTCAATCTCATTGACTTCGATGACAACTTCTTGTAACCAGCCACTTCAGACAATGAATCCGATGTTGTCATTACACTTAGTGATGGTCTTCCATGCCCAAATGACTGTGCTCTTTCTAGCTTGAAACTTCTCCTTGAATTCCTCATTTCTTTGTTTTTGTGTGAATTTATGATTGACTGTTTGGATTCGAAGTGTTTTGTGAGTGTTTATATACATTGTATGTATCTGTGACTTTGAACAGATAGTGGTTTTTGGTTAACTATTATTAGACATGGTTGAATTGAGTTCAATTTGTGTTTACTATTTTTGAGTTTTGTTTATGTTAGTTTGTGGAGATGATAATCATTTTCTTTTTCTATAAATAGTGTAATTGTTCCAAAAATAAATTTGATATTGATTCGATATCAATTAAGGTTCAAATCAGATAATATTTATAATCCAAATGTGACGTTAGAACATGTTTGATGATGTGTCCTGTGTCGCACCCCTAAGGTTCTCTAGAGATAGAAAACCTTGTACAACACTTGAAAGTCCGTTCATCTAGTGAGCCTGCTCCCACATACGCAGAAATGTAATAATATCATTCCCAGAATATTTACGTGGCGCTTCGTCTTCAAAATTTAACATAAACTCTTTTATTACTTGAAAAATATTTTATAAATAAGATTTTTAGGGTGTATGGGATTAGATTAAGGAGAATTTGATTATTTTTAAAAAATAGGATTTGATTGGATTGGACTAAATTATTAATAAAATTGTATCATGTTTTGGTGTACGGATGGAATTAAGGAGAATTGGACTCTTTTAAAAAAATACAATATATTTTAAAAAATACAACATAATTATATTTTTAATTAATTATATACTTGGACTATTTTTTCAAATATAATACATTCCCATGTAACAATATATTCCAAACTTCTATTTATATTTTATATATTCCAAACTTCTATTTATATTTTTATGCAACAAGATTTTTTAATATAATTATTTATTTTTTTAATTATTTTAAATATTTTTATAAAGTTTTATGTATAAGTTAGGTGGTAAAAAAAAAAGAGATGAAGAAGAAAAAATTGAAATCCCATCAAATTTGTGGGACTAGATAGTGATTAGTTGGTGGAACTAAATTGTGAGAGGAAATTTTTTAGTCCCCAAACTCGCATCACCAAACATGGGATTCGATTAACTTAGGACTAAAAATAGTCCAGTCCTATCCAATCCCGTGTAACAAACATGTCAAGTACACAAAGGAAAACTATAACAAGCTCCCTTAATACAATTTCTCTTACACTTTCTTGTATTTGATAGATAGGACTCTTGCTTGTGGCTACTCTTAGAATTCCTCTAAACTCCGAGTATTTTCTATGTTTCTATGTGTTTCACTAATTGAAGGACTCTTTCTTTTATTGACTTGAAGGGTAAAGGGGGAATATTGAGGGGGTGACATAGTAGCTTCTCCTTGTGCCACCTCATCCACTTTTCTCTCCTCGTAACTTCCCACCTCCACTTTCTTAGGATAATGACATAAGATTAGGTCCCCACCTTCCCACTTCCTACATTTTAAGGAAGGGTGTTGACTAAGTCCAACAAGTATTCCTTTCTTAGCCAGCAAGTTGTCTTTGGCGGCTCTTTACTTAGCCTTCAGCCAGCCAATTGCCCCAACGCCTAGTCATATTACTTAGCTAATTCGCTTAAGTTGTCCACGTTCCATGCCTCATATGCCCATTCTGCCCGCATTTCTCCTCAATGCTGCTCAAATTCACAATTAATTCACTATCATGCAGTCTGTCGTATGCTTGCTTTACTTGGCTTAGCTTGATTTTCACACTCAATCTTGACTTGTCTGCTTGTTTTTTATGCTCATATGGTGTTAAGAGATGTCCGTTACTTGCTCCATGTTGCGCTTACAGTCCGCCCTAGCGCTTTGCTCCTAATCATGCTCATCTGATTAGGACATTGAATAATGATCCAAACACTTTGTCGCATCTCTTCGATATGGATACAGTAACGATTATAGCGATCTCCTCTGGTACCTACTGGTTCCGTCGCTCGCATGTGTGACCATGCACCTAACTCTGCCTTAGGCTACCATTTCCTCCCGTGAGGTTGCGCTTAACGTGCACAAATGCCCCACATGTGATTACCTTTGTTAAATTGCAAGTCATTGCACGATTTCTTTTTCTTGCCCCAATGCTCCCATCAATGCACTACATGGATGGTTTTCCTATTGCATGCAGTCCGTCACTTGCTCCCTAGACTTGGGCCACCCCTACCAAGCCTAGTATCTGTCCTTGTTGCCTATAGATTATGTCAGAGTCTAACAAACCAACCCCACCAAAATAGATCGTCGCCCTCGATGATGGTGCATATGGTTCGTCTATCCACTAGGCTCCATAACCTACTTAACATCGGGAGGCTCTATTTATATTCTTAGATCAAGAACCGAAAGCCTCTGCTCTGCCTTCAAAGTGTTAGGATCTTAAAAAGGTCAGTCCCGTTGCCCCTTTACAAATCATGGATATGCCTCGCCTATCACCAAGATCTCATTCAACCATGCATAGACCGTTGCCTTGGCTTATGCTAAAAATTCATATCCAAGGATGAGCTCTCTATCAATCTTATTGACCACCAAAAAACTGACTTCTTTGTGACATACCCCCATGGCTAAGTTTGTCATGCACCTCGTATCTGCATGTGCTCTCCATTGATTACCACCAAGGAACGTTCCTTTTTTCTCCGGATTTTTAGTCCTAAAGTGATTGATTCCTCATATGAGATAATACTCTCTACTACACCAGTGTCTACCAATGCAGAAACTCTCATGCCATCAACTAACACATCTATAGTCAAATCAACCTGATAGTCTATGACTGAAGTGAGCTTCTTTTTGCCACACTCCAAAGCTTGAATGACTTGCATCGAGTTGCACCTCAACGTGTCCTCCTCCTGCTCTTTACCTACCTCACAAATAAGTGAACTCAATTTCTCTTTACGAGGACAGTCTATCACCATATGCAGTCCTTCGCGTATGAAATAACTCTTGAATTTCTTCGAAGATGATGGCTCATTCGTGCTCCCACTAGAAATCTTATTTTCTCTTTAATCAATGTCTTTGCCCTCCTTCTTCCCCCTATCACCAGCCTTTCCCCGGTCTGATAAGTAAGAAGAGGAATGGTGGATATCCACCAAGGCCTCTATCGTGACAATAGCAATTGGGAGATCCTTCACCCCTTACCTTCGAAGCTCTACTTGTGCCTAAGATTGTAGCCTTACAAGAAAGTTGAAAAGCTTGTCATCCTCAGATATGCTTGTAATGTCAAGCATAATGATGAGAATTGCTTGTCATATTCTCTAATAGACCCTGTCTGCTTAAGCTTGCGAAGAGACTCTTTAGTCATCCATACAGTGTTGTGTGGAAGAAACTGCTCTCTCAACTCCTTCCTAAGTACTTCCCAAGTGTCAATGTTTTGGTGTCCTACACTAAGATCGTCCATCATCTTAACCCGCCACCACAGTTTAGCATCCCCTACCAAGAACATGGTTATAATTGAAACCCGCTAGACCTCTAATATTTTAGTAGCCTTAAAGTACTGCTCCATGTACCAAATCAAGTTCTCCAGCTCTTTGGCACTTCGCACCCCTTCAAAATTCTTTAGCTCTAGGTTCTTGATTTTAGCCCTAGCACGATTGGCTCCATCCACTTCATGCATGCGCACCACCCTATGCAGCACTACAAGTTCATCCTCTGGATTCGATTTTTCTCCACCATACCATCAACAATGCCCGCATGCTCCACTTTCAAAGTGGTGATTTTCTCCGTCATAATTGCCTTGAAATCTCGATGGAGGCCATGTAGTTGCATGATTCTCTCAGCACACTCTGTGTTTCGATCGACCAAAGTGCTTCCATCGTGGCCTAGTTGGTCCTCCCTAACCAAATGTTCCTACCAAGTCAATCTCTCCTAAGTGTTAAGTAGACGTCATAGCTCTTCTACAACAAAGGTCTGTTCTTGCTGAAATTTGAACCAGGCTTTAATACTAGTTGTCTCGCGCCCCCTGGGGACTCTAAGAAAAGCTCTCGTAATTGTGCAGTAGTTGAAAGTCTATCATCAAGTCAATCTACTCTCATAAATACAAAAATGAAGTAATAGCACCTATAAAGAAAGGAAAGGATATTTATGTGGGAGTCTGTCCATACTTAACAACAAACTCTTTTATTGCTTGAAAAATGTTTTACAAAATAAGTCTCTTAGAGCATACGAAGGGGAAACTATAACATGCTCCCTCGCTACAATTTCTTTCACTCTTTCTAGTGTTTCTTAGCTAGAACTCTTGTTTATGACTGCTCTTAAAATTCCTCTGAACTCTGAACATTTTCTCTATTTCTGTGTGTTTCACCAATTGAAGGACTCTTTCTTTTATAAGTGACTTCAAGAGTAAAAGGGGAATATTGAGGAGTGACATTGTAGCATCTCCTTGTGCCACCCTATCCATTTTTCTCCTCGTAACTTTCTACTTCCACTTTCTTAGGTCTCCACCTTCTCACTTTCCACATTTTGAGGAAGTGTTTTGACTAAGTCCAACAAGCATTTCTTCCTTAGCCAGCAAGTTATCTTTGAGAGCCTTTTACTTAGCCTTCGGCCAACCAATTGCCCCAAAGCCTAGTCATGTTGCTTAGTCAATTCGCCAAGTTGCCCACATTCCATGTCCCGTGTGGCCATTGAACCTGCATTGTTCCTTAATGCTGCCAAATTCACAGTCATCTCACATTCATGCAGTCTGTTGCATGCTTGCTTTGTTTGGCCTGGTTTATACGCCCAACCTTAGCTTGCTTGCATGTTTTTCACGCCCATATGCTACTAAGAGACGTTTGTTGCTGGCCTCATACCGTGCTTGCAGTCCATCAAATCATTTTTCTCCTAATCATGCTCGCATTCTATTGCTCGCATATATGGCCATGCACTTAGGTCACAATGCATGTTGGAAGCTCCATTTCTCTGTATTAGGCTACCTCTGCAGCCCATGAGGTTGCGCTTATCATAAAAAAAATTGCCCCTCGTATTATTACGTCTATTAAATCACAAGCTGCCTCACAATTTTCTGCTCTTCATGCCTCAATGCTCTTATCAGTGCGCTGCATGGATGATTTTTCTCTTGCACGCAGTATGTCGTATACTACCTAGATATGAGCCACCACAACCATGACTAAATAATTATAAATTAAATTTTTGGGTTAATTCCAAAAAACACCTAATTTTTGAAACATTTTACTTCTAGCACCTGGTTTTGCAAACTTATAACAAATCACCCCCAAAACCACTGAACATCAAAACAACTAGTGGTTTTGGTTATGTGCTAGTGGTTTTGTGTTTTTTTAGTGATTTTTGTAATTTTGAGTGGTTTTACTAATTATTTAGTTCTAATAATTTTTAAATTTTTAGTTTAGTAATTTTAGTAAATTTAAATATTTTTTTAAATAATTTAAATAATTTTTTATAGTTTTATAAATTTTTTATTTTTAATTCATTAATTTTAGTAATTTATAGTTTTAATTTCTAACTTTTATTTTTACTAAATTACAACTAGTATCAATAATTTTTAAAATTTTTAATTCTTTTATTTAATTAGCTGAATAATTTTAATAATTTTTATTTTTAACTTTTAATTTCATATGTACAACAAAAATTATCTAATTTAAATAGTTTTTAATGAAAAATTGATTTTTTTATTTTTATATTTATTTTTTAAAAATAAAATAACTATAAATATATTTAAAAAATCAATTATTTTTCAATTTTAAATATTTTTATTTATTGATATTTATTTTTAAGAACCTATGAAATTATAATATAGTAATAATATAAAAAATTTTAATAAATTTTCAAACATACCTATAATTAAATAATCTCTTGCGGGAGATTTTAGTAATTAAAAAAAATAAAAATTTAAACAAAAAATTATTAAAAATTATTTAACCAAATATTTAAAAATTATTAAATCTACACAATATATATATAATTTAGTAAATTTTAAAAATAAAATTATTAAAAATTATTAAACCAAACATTTAAAAAGTACTAAACTATATAATGATTTATTTTAGTTTAGTATAACTTTAAAAAAAATTTAAATAAAAAATATCTAAATTATTTAATAAAATATTTAAATTTTTGTTAAATTATTAAATCAAAAATTTAATAATTATTAAAACTAAATAATTAGTAAAACCACTCAAAAATACAAAAACTACTTAAAAAATACAAAACCACCCATAAATCAAAACCACTAGTGGTTTTAATTTTGAGTGGATTTTGAGGTGGTTTGTTACAAGTTTGTCAAACCCGGTATCAGAAGTAAAATATTTTAAAAATTGGGTGTTTTTTGGAATTAACCCTTAAATTTTTCATATTCATTTTAAGGAAAATTACACTGAAAAATTACATTGAGATACTATAAGGTTCTGAAAATTGGGAGTTGCAAATATGTTTAATCGTCGTGGTAAGGAAATACAATGATATTTGAATTTGTAGTTTTAGCCATGATGTGTAGTATTAATGAAAATTTTTTGTTTTATCCTTCAATTTATAAAATTTTCACATTATACTCTTTATTTATAAATTTCAAATAGATATTTTTAATATTTAATTATTTTTATTCCTAAAATATTATAGAATATATTTTATTTATATAAAAATAATTATTTTATTTTTAATTATACCAAATTTTATATGGATCGTACAAATCAAAATAGAATAAAAATAAATATTATTTAACTTCACATTTTTTTTATTTTAATGGGTATATACAAATATAAAAAATAAAATAATAGAATTATTCAACAATTTGTTTTTTTTTTTTACGAATTTTAAATTCATTTATAAAATTTAATGTAAAAATATAAATAATTATTAAATTTGTAATGATAAAAATAATTAATATTTAAAAATAAATATCTAAATTTTTGCATAGTTAAGTTATTTAAACCAATAAAATAATATATAATTTTTAATGTATTAAAATTATTGATCTCTTATTAATATTTATTAATAATATTTTCATGATTTTAATATTTTTTTAAAATCTATGAAATTATTTTTTATAATTTATTTAATACTTATACATATCAATTATTTCATAATTCTTCTTCTATATTAATTATTAAATAGTAATTTTTATTTTTTGTTTTTAAAATAGCTCATAATAAATAAAAAAAAGCTATTTAAAAATAAAATAATAAAAATATAAAATATAAAATATAATATTTTAGATATGAAAATAATTGAATATTATTTAAAAATAATAATAAGGGAAGAAGGTACAATTATAAATTAAGGGGAAAAAATCATTAGTAGTAGACATTACATGAATAAAACCCTTAAATTTTATAACTCTATAATGTTCTGTCAATGATATTAACCACTCAACTGCACTTTCAAAACTCGCTACATCTATTTATCAAAATTGGTGAAATATATTTATATTATCAATTTCCAAAATCTGATAGTATCTCAAAATAGTTTGACTTTTGTTTTAAAATTTTTTAATCATTAAATTTATAAATATAATTGTACAAATTTGGTGTATAATTAAAAAATTTATAGCAAATTTTATTTGTAAATAAAAAATTATTTAGAATTTTATGGTTTGATTTTGAATATGACCAAATGATATGTGTATTTGTTCAAACACAGCAATGTTTGAATTGAAAAAATTGGCATGGTTCTATTTTCAAAACCATCATAAATCGAAATAGTCGAGTTTGAACGGAAAATACAAGTTGATAAATAAGGAATAAAAAAAATTAACTTCATTTTCTTCTAATTTTGAACATCTTATTCTGTGGATTTTCAACTTTTAATTCCCAACAAAATTATAATTTATTCCCTCAACTCCACTTATTCAACACGTATAAATGAAAATGACACACACTTTATTCAACTATACATGCCCGATTCACATAAAATTAGGACAAAACCCTCAAAGTTAAGTTGGTGCGTTGTTTAAGCGTTGACATAACTCCATTATTTTGATTTAACTAACCGATATGACATGACAATTAGAGAGTGATCTAGAAAATAGGTAAGAGAACGAAACCATACAAAGAGATTTACCATGAAATTTTAATGGTATATATAAATAATAAAAATATATATAAAATATAAAATAACTAATAATTGTACACCTAGTGGTGAGTAACATCAAAATAATAGTATAAAACAAAAGCAAAAGAATTGACATCAACTCTAATTAGGGTAAAGTTAGGTCCACCACACCACCAATTAAGGACTCTTGGGATGGGAACACATTGTTTCCATATCTCCTGACCATAATACAATATTAATGTATATAGCAGCTTTTATTGCATTTAATTCATGTAAGGTTGGATTTTAAAAATAAAAATTATTTCCTATAACTTTGATTATAATTTATACTCCTAAATTTGTTGTGTTTGGTATTCAATATGAGAAAAGTGAAAGTGGATGTAAATGGAATAAAAGTCCTCAATAGTGCCAAAAAGGAAAAGCTGACCCAAGATAATGCTCAATTTAGTCAATGCACAATAAAATCAAAATAAATTGGTAAATAAAAAACTCTCATTTTATTTATTCCATTTAATGTCCGTTTCAATTTTGGACAAAGCACCAAGTATATCTCTTTGTTCTACTTTTATGCGTCACCTAACTCAAAGATTCTCTCTTCTTTATCCCCAGGTATTTTCACAAGCAGAGTTTCTTATTGTCACTGTAATTCATATTTAAAATTTTGAGTTGATGGTATTGATTCTTGTGAAAATGTTGTTTGTTTTGTGTATAATTCCTGAGCTGTTAAGTTTGACTTTGTTTGATCACCAAAATTCACATAATTGTGATTGACATATAGTTTTGTTTGATGTGTTCAGAAGTTGAATCCAACTTGTTTTTCACAATTTGTTTTGTTTTGATGGTTTAGGAACCATGTTTCTCCGAAGAAAACAATCTCAGACAAATCAGGGAAGTGATTCAGACCAAAGAGATGCTAAGGTTCTGTTTTAATTTTTGTTCTTTTATCAAAATGGTTTTTGCAATATGATCTTTGGATGTATAGGAGTTGAAATCTATGCTATTTAATTATCTATGTGTTTTCATAGTGTAATCAAAATGAATATATGAATTTGGATATTATGATGCAGGTCAATGAATTAAGAGCTGCATTGGGACCCCTATCTGGTCGAAGTTTAAAGTATTGTAGTGATGCATGTTTGAGGAGATACTTAGTAGCTCGAAACTGGAATGTTGACAAGGCGAAAAAGATGTTAGAAGAAACACTTAAATGGAGAGCAACTTATAAGCCTGAAGAAATTCGCTGGGTATGTAAAACTATACATGAATCCAACTATATAAGTGATCACTTGTGGTAATATATATGTATGTCATTTTATAGCCCGAGGTTGCACATGAAGGTGAGACAGGAAAGGTCTCTAGAGCGGATTTTCATGATCTATATGGGAGGACTGTGCTCATAATGAGACCTGGGAAGCAGGTTTGTGTATTTGTGTGAGGTTTAATGGCATCTAAGTCTTTTTGTACATAAAACTGGTTTGTTAGCTAACTTGGTCTTTGATGTTTGGCAGAACACGGTATCAGGAGAAGGTAATGTTCGTCATCTGGTGTATCTGTTGGAGAATTCTATACTCAATCTTGCCGAGGGCCAAGAGCAAATGACTTGGTTGATTGATTTCAATGGATGGACAATGACTACCAATATTAATATGAAAACAATTCGCGAAATTGTTCATGTTTTACAGAGCCATTATCCCGAAAGGCTTGCCATTTGCATTCTGTATAATCCGCCCAAGTTTCTCGAACCAATTTGGAAGGTTTGAATCTAACCACTGCCTACATTTTAAGGTTAAGGTTCTTTGAATGTTTTAATGAAGAGCATTTGATGTTATTTAGGTAGTGAAGTACCTTATGGACCCCAAAACATTTGAGAAGGTGAAGTTTGTGTACACCAAAAACAAAGATAGCAGTGGAGAGTTGATGAGGTCAATAATTGATATCCAAAACTTGCCAAGTGAATTTGGAGGAAAGGCAACATTGAACTACGATCATGAGGAGTTTTCGCGATTGATGGCGCAAGATGATGTTAAAACTGCGAAGTTCTGGGAATTGGATGAGCATCATTATGAAGCTACTAAAGGTCATTTAGAGTCTGCAATTGCACCAGAACCAAAACAATTATCTGCCTAAATTAGACGTTGTAATACTTGTAATGTCATGTGATCTTTACTTTTAACACAATTCCATCAAAATTTTAATGTTCAGTAGCTGAAAGTAATACACTTTTGAGGGAAAACATTTTGTTTATGAGCATATTCCATTGTTAATCCAATATCTCTATTTTATTCCGTCTAAAGAGAGTGGAAAATATGGACCTCAACGGGAATAATTCATACACATTTAAGTAAAACATGATAAAAACATGATAATAGAGCCTTCTTGATTAGCTTTCCATAACTACAAACAGGAGTTTTGAGTATATTCCACTGCATTGAGTTCATATCACAACAAAACTCTACTTATTACATAAAAACACTTAAAAACACAAGGACTTAATACTCTATACAGAGGTTTCTAAAAGGTTTTCAAGAAACCTGAGAGCACTTAAAGTTCGCTAGAGTAGAGACATTCATCAATGAGTTGGCGAAGATTAGGATTCTCCAGAGCAGCTGCAATTCTTTCTTTGTCATTCAGTTGCTTGTTCACTGTAGAGAGACCAATTGTATAATGTCAATAGAAGTAATTGTTACTTATTATAAGATATAAATGATAATGTAAATGAAACTTTTAATTCATTACAGATCCGCCCTGATATTAAATTTAAGCCATTTTAATATAAGACTATCAAAGCAGAAGAGATTAAATGTTAATGAGAAATACTCCAATCAATGCAATAAACACAACCATATCACGTTATTTTCATATACTTAAACTTGCATTTTATACCTGATTCTTCATTAGCATGAGAACCAGGAGCTACGCGAATATCAAGCTGCAAAAAACACAACACAAAATTATCAAAAGCAAGTTTGAGAACATCAGAAGTAAAACTCATATGAATCTTTACACATACAGATTTCAAGCATTTGATAACATCATCTGAACCTTATCAAACAGCAAACATCAATCCATTACACTATATATTCACAAGTAGCACTCATATGAAGATGAATACATACACAGTCCAAACCGAATTTCTAGATTATTCGTGAAAATGTAAATTAGCATCACAAGATATAATAATTGAAATGTTGCCCAGTTTTGCCCAAACAACCATTCCATTTTTTTATAATTTAAGCAAGATGCCTAAAAATAACATAAATGAATTCCAAAACACAAACTTAAACAACAGACCTTGAAATGGGGTGGAAAAAACTCCTTCAGCTTAACCCTGAGACATAAACCTATCACTGTTGCCATGCTACAATGCTGAATCGTTGGAGTAAAAGTAATCCTAAACAAAATTAACAAAAAAATTATCTTCCAATTAAAAATAAATAAATAAAAATTAATTAAAAAATTAAAAATACTGACAAAATACGACCAAGCCTCTCATCAACAGTGATGGACTCTTCCGACAGAACACTAAGCTCTTCAAGTGAATAAGGATGTTCTGGATCTCTTATATCCCTCACATGATTTACCATTAATGAGTCAAAGATTTCAATCAAATTAACTCTTCTCAATACAATCAAACAATCAATTGAAAAAGACAAAATCACAACTTTAATAAACAAAATCAAAGGATATCAAAAATGTCGAGAGGATTGACTACATCTTCAGGGTGAAGATGAAGGCCATCGCCGCGGTTGACTCTTTCCTTCTTAGCGTGGACCACCGGATTCGCATTGACGAGACCGAGAGTCATCTTCCTTTTGAGTAGTCTCTGCTCAAAGCTTGAAAGGGGTTTTTGTTTGTGTGAGGTTTGTTGTTTTTGAAGGTTCACGGACCTCTCGCCCTTGTAGATCGGTTGTCAAAAGAGTGCTGTTGTTGATGTTTCGTGTTGACACGTCAATTTTACTTTCATGGAGAATTGTGTTTGTTTAACAAGTGCCGAATTTTACGCGTGCGGTGCTGTGGGCGCGATATGAGATGAGATGAGAGTTTATTTTATTTTAATTTTGATTTTTTGTGAAGTTTGTTTTGGGAATGATAGAACTCATCCATATATGTTAATGTTAAAGTTGTAATTTCATTATATGAATGGGAGAACGATCACAAGATTTTTAAGTTCTTAGAGAATTTCATGTTGAATGTGGTAGTTAAGTATCCATTTGCAATGGACTGCAACAGATAAAGGTGTCAGTGAAGTTGGCGTTTGAATAACTATAAGAGTCAATGAAATGAAAAAATTATTAAAATAATAATTTAAGTAATTATAATTGTTTGTGGTATGGAGTAATTATTTAAGTAATAGAGTGGTAGAAGATTTATAATCAGAGAGCACTTCTTTTATGTTTGATGGATTGTTCAATATATAAATTATTCTATATTAGTGATTTCAGTAGGTGTCTTGTAATAGTATTTCAAATTTACGTTTCAAATAACAATTAGAAAAAAATTATTTTAAAATATTTTTTTAAATAATTTTTTTTTATTGTAAATATACTAATTGTTTGAATAAATAAAATTATTATCGAAAAATTACTGTAATTACTATTTTCACAACTACTTTTAATAGCTATTTTAAATAGTAACTATTCAAATTATTTAAATCGTTAAGGTATATAATTTTATAAAATTAAATAAGAAACATTGCATTATCCATGTCATTTATTGTCATTATTGCATTCTTAATTATCTTTATTACCTTTCTGTTATGTTATCTTATCATTAATCACCATTAATGCATTTATTTTAATAAATTTCTTCAAATTATTCAGGCGTTTATAATAGTATTAATAGTATTATGCTTGCCTACTTCGTATTTTTTTTCATATGTTTTTTATTTTGCCTGTGCAAGTATTCATATGAAATAGCCCTGTATTGGACAACCGGTTCTTTAATTACGATAGGTATTGTTCTTGGACCATTTACTATTTAGTATCTTCAAGTGTTCTTCGGTAGATATGGGTGCTTTCAAGCACTCTCCAAAAAAATATGGATACTTCTAGGCGCTCTTTAGTAGAGGTGGATGCTTTTGAGTGCTCTCCAAGGGCTTTCCAGTGCTACACTCTTCCTTCGTTTTCGGGTCCAATTATGCATTTCACAAATAGATTCCTTATGCCATTTTTCTATCATTTTGATAGATTCAGTCCGACGGGATTTAAGTCTAAGTGTAAGTGCAAACTAATATTGTCAATAATTAATATCGATTCACAGACATGAAACTTAAACTATTAGGTCCAATTAAGTGAAGATTAAGAATGGGTTTGAATGTGAATTAATTATATTAACTAGGCAAAAAGCGACTAGATGAATTCAATTGGAACTAATGAGGTCATTATCACCCTCGCTAATGCAATTATGTTATCTTTTTAATGTCAATGAGTATCATTTATTTTCAAGCATAATTACTACTCTAATTTTCATTTAAAGTAGTCTAACTACCCTAATTTCTCACTTATGTCACTTAAGTGATCGAGCGGTTTCAATGAAGCTCCCCATTATCAACTCTCCAATTAACACAAACATTTTTCTAGTGTCATATTCACTAAAGCATATGAATTGAAATCTAGCATATCCTACTCTTTCAAGCTAGTTTATACAATTAAATCATGTAAATGCTGATTAAGCATTCACAAGCATTAATAACCAATTCATATGAAATGAAACTCACATCATTTATTAATCAAAATAATAGTAATAGTCATTAAAGTTAGGGTTCAAAGAACCTCAAATAGTGTCTAACTATTCATGATTTTACCAACACAACTTACAATCAAATGAGACAAGATTAAGAATAAATAAATAGGCTTGACGAAATGATGTCCTTGCTGTCTAAAATAGAAATTGCCAGAAAGTTGCTTCCTTTCTCCCTTGAAGTGACTTAAGTGATGAAGTTTTTTATCTCCAAGAGCTCCCAAAATGCTTCAAGACCTTTCCGATTCCAAACTAAGTTTTTCTTCTGGTTAGAATCCAATTCAAAATCCTACTACTTTTGATGTTATACCTCAACATTATTTCTTCCAAAAATACCCTTCAAAACAGCCGAAATTCGGTGTCTGGGCACCCTAGTTAGCAACATGGTAAAGTTTACTAGGGCCCCAACCAGGATGCAGTGTCCCTTCGATGTTCTAGGCGCCTTGGTTGGCAGTATAGTTAGAAGGACTAGGGCACCAACCAAGGCGTGAGATGACTTGCGGTATCATTGTGAGCTGGTTAGCGACCTGGTCAAGATAATCAGGGCACAAACCAAGCCGTAAAATGGCCTTTGGTACCAGATTTAGCACCCTAGTTAGCGTCAAGATGACCAGGGCGCGGAGTAGGACGGGCTAAGCGGCTTCGATGCCAATTTCGGCGCCCTGATCAAGCATCTAGCAGTCTGTTCAAGCATCTAGCAGTCTGGTCAAGCATCTAGCGGCCTGGTCATGTGAATCAGGGCATAGACCAGGGCATGTTGAGTGTTTCGGTACCATTTTAGCGCCCTGGTCATTTGCTGGCAGCCTCGCCATAGTGACCAGGGTGTAGACCGTGGCGCGAACAACCTCTAGGTCTTCTGAATTTCTCTTCACTTGTTCCAACCAGCATTCTTCTAATCTCTTTAAAACTTCCTTACTTGAATACATGATCCCTCGCTAATTCTTTGTTTTTTCACCTTTTTTACCATGGATCATGAAATAATCATTAAATGGATCATTTTTGCCCCTAATTCAAGCAAAAAGCGGAAAGAATTTAGCTTAAACACTCATGTGATCAGCAAACATCACAGTCTAATACATTGTATAACGCCCAACCCCCGGCCACGGCGAAACCGCGAACAGAGACTGGAATGCCACATTATGTTCATTCATATGATACAATAAATGCGAAAAATAAACATAAAAATGAAATAGTCGAATATCAAGTGAAAACAATAACTTATTTAAAAAATAATAACGTAATCCAATTAATTCATTGGAAGTAAAACCTATTCGTAATCCAAATCAAACATTCAAACAATGGTTTACAATTCCCAAATAAGCTGTTCAAAATATAAAGAACTTAAAATACTCAAAGAGGTTTACATATTCTCCAATCTAAAAAAAAACAATGAAATAACAGTTTCCCAAAATCACTCCAAAAATCATAAAAAATGCAATGTTGGAACCTTCAATCTACTCAATCACTTGGTTCACATTTCAATAGAAGAGACAAGAAAAATGAAAGAAAAACAACGTCGGACTATCGATGTCTGGTTAGCAACTCACACTCCAACAAACACAAGAAAATGCATCTATTAAATCATACAATTATGAAGTGGCGCACAAATGCACCTAGAACTATCAACCAATGATAAGTGAATACCAACCCGCCTAATTTCAATGTTATTCACATGTTTAATACAGTGTATAACTCATTTAGTTCTATTTACACTCATAATATACGTTTGACATTATTATGTGCCCATAAATGTTCTATATATTCATTTAAACCCCCAAAACAATCAACTAGCCTCTATGCAATCATCACACAATACCAATCACATTTAAGGTTCCAATTTGATTAGATTGCCCCTGATCTAGTATTCAATAAAGAAATGGAATCAATTATGTCGAAGCCACACAATAGGGTCCGAAGACCAAAATCCGTAGCGTCGTTTATTCCCCATCATCGGGACGAACAACTACCTTAGAATTCCATCAATTAGGTCCAAAGACCATAATACAATAGGTCCGCATTCGGTGGTGCCGTCACACCCAATAGAAGTCGTCACTCAATTCCAATGGTGGTTAGTTAAACTAAAAGACCTATGTTTTCAATAGGTTGAGATATCTCGAGTACTCCTAGTGACATGTCATTCCATCACTATATCAACCACGACTACGACAATCATTAGTTATTTAATTAGGTGAACAATGCACACATGACAATTTCGCATTATAAATCAATATTGCATTCATTGGCTTTCAATCATCATTTGTCGGATACTTTACTAGTACCTTATCCATTTATTTCCAGTTCTAACTAACCAAAGCCTAAATCTAACATGCAATATACTTATCAGAATATCTATATCCAATAATAAACAAGGCAATTGCAGCAAATCATCACTCCATTCTATTTTCATTATCTACTATTACCAATTAACAATTCAAGTGATTATGTTGTCATTCAATTTAATGCACAATTCAATAAAACATACATCAACCACATATGGAGTATAAAACGATATTGTTAACCTTTCTTCCATCGACAAGTTAAGCTAAGCATCGCCGATACGATCCTCGCCACCGTCCGCTTCGCCTAACAAAAATAAGAAATAAGAACACGCTTAGATAATTGATCAAATACGTGGCACGCGAAGAGCGAAACCTATTCTAATCGCGAAGAAAACGACGATCGAATGAATGATAATGATGACGATAACAAGAATACTCTAAACCCCAATTCAATTCCATGATTTCAACCCCTTCAATAATTTAGGGTTTCCACTCGAACCCTAACCAATCCCAATTAACAAACAACCCTAAATCAATAATAATCACCTCAAACAATCCTAACAATCATGCTTGTATCCAAAGGAAGTGCGATTAAGGTTGATTGAGAACTTACATAAGACACACTGATGGAGAGATAGCAAGGGATTCGAGAGAGATAACGATCACACGATGAGAGGATTCGAGTGATTTGAAGAGAATGTAAGAAGCTCGGTTGATTTGGGTTTAAAACACCACGATTCGGTGTCTGGAAACAAGGCTGGCGACATAGGGCCTATGTCGCCAGAGGCAACTGAGAAGAAACCTTTGGATTTGTAAATTTTGCTCTCTAGCGACATGCCTAGCTACATAAGGCCTATGTCACCAACACCACTAGTGCTGTGCATCTTCGATTTCTTCATTTGTTCGACTTCGTTTTCGCTACCAGTTTCGATGATACATAAAATTAACATCGATAGACAATCTTATAACCATTCCATAAGCAATATATCATTTCAATACTCTCGAATTTTTCAAGAATTACCAAAAAATGTACATAACATTAGTCAAAATTGATTCACAAACATTAAATCGTTTAGCCCAACATTGGGATGTTACATATTGTGCTCTTGATTATGCCAAATGTTAACTCTTATGCTTCATGGCTATTTTGATTTTGATTTTATCCTATTTATCTGGCCCACTATAAGTAGCTATTAGAGTAGCAATTGCAGTAACTGTATAATTGTAGCGATTAAAGTAGCTGTAATATATAAAATTCTAAAAAATTCTTAATGTAATTATTTGACTTTTATTTATTAATGTTAAACAGAAGTGTATTTTGGTAATTTCGAATTAGAGGTTTGAGTAGCGTTTTGGAGAAATTTACTTTGATTAGCGTTTGTAAAATCCACTACATATACAGCTAGATGTTATTGCCGAATATATATTTTTACCAAAATCTATTCAAACCGCTAATGCCAAACACAACCTTAACAATTAAAATATTAACGATTAGTTGTTAATGGTTAAAATAATTATTTAAAATAGTTGATATATAGTGTACAAATAAAATTTTGAAATAGATATTGAATGTAAAAAGAGAAAAAAAAAATATAATATATGGATAATCCTAAAAACCCTAGGAATGTTTGGCATTTTTCCCATTTTACTACTCTATTTTCGTTTTTCCCCATTTTACCACTGTTAGAACAAAAATTTGTTAAAATTTTTAAAAATAAATTGTGGAATTTGGTGAAGCTCTAAGAGATGAGTGTAATGGTGGCGATCCACCGTCAATTAGTGGATGGACAGAGAATAAATAATAGAAAAATCAATTTTCATTAAATTTTAATTTCATTGAATCTCCTTAGTTCAACCACCAATCGCCGAGAGTCCACCACTATTAAACTCGTCTCATAGAAATCTACTAAAGTACAAAAGTCTTTTTTTTAAAAAAAATTAACATTTATGTCCCAACAGTGGAAAAATTGAGAAAAATGAAATTTGAGTGATAAAATTAGAAAAAATCTAAACCTTCATATGGTTTTTGGAATTATTCTTATAATATAAAATGATGTTGATTTGTTTTATAGATGTGGTATTATTGCAATATTGTAAGATGATTAGAGAAAGAAAATAGAATGTGGATACCAACTTGTAACTTATACTTTAAATAGCTATTTAGAAATTATTAATTGTAAGCTATTTAAAAATTTTTAATTAAAATTACAACCGCTTCTTCAAAAGTTACTATCAAACCTTTCAAATTGTCAAACTACTGATAAAAAATCTAATCACTACTTCAAAAGTTTTTATAAATACCTAATAAGCATGTCATTTATAAAATAAACAGCAATCGAAATATTTATCACTTTTCCAATTTAGCACTAAATAGTATCCAATTTAACATATTTTTCTCATGAACTTGATTAAATTAAGAGTTTATTTGGCTCACCACATAAGAAACAGGATAATTTTATACAATATTATCCTCTCTCATAGCAAGCATTTAACTATTTATTAGAATATGATAAAACTATATTGTATCCAATTCTATACAGTTGACACAGGATAGTTAAATCAAGATGAAAAGTTGTGATAACTTTATATTGTATCCAACGTATTATATTTTTTTTTCCATATTGATCTCATATATATTTTAGATTCTATCATGTATGCTTACTTAAGGATACTATGGTATTTTACATTGTATCCTATTATTTAATCAATGTTACCAAATACAGGTTCAGTATTATGTTATCTTATCATGGTGCTTATGCAGTGACTAACAAAATGTATATTTTGACAATATTATTCTTATACAAAATTGCTTATCCTTATTTAGTTCTTTATACTATTGAGCTCATTTGGCTCACCATATAGGATAATTTCTTCACTGGGACCTTAAACTAATTTCTTCACTGGGACCTTCAACTAAGAAGCCTTAACAATTATTCCATATGTTTATACTTTCTAACCAAAATATGTTAAGAGAGCCCACTCATAATCATAAAATCAAATAAAATAAGGGTTTGATCATGAAGCGTGAGTAGATGTTGTGATACATATTGTGTCACGTCCGTAAGATGGGGTTATTAATTTTCGTATTATTGAGAATTTATTTTTGTTATTTGAATTTTTTTAATTTTTAATTATTTTCGTTTAATGGTAAAATTGGTAATTTTAAAATATTGACTTTCCGGTTTGACTATATGATTTGACCAATTTGACTTTTGAGTTAGCTTTGAAAACAAATGGACATTTGAAGTATTTATGTAATTATTTCTTACTTTGGTTATTTTTAAATCAAATAGAAGTTTTGGGTTTATGGTGATATTTGTCATATAATATAAATGGGGAAATTAGGTTTATGAACAATTCTTATCATTCTAAAAAGACTCTTAAATTGGTTTCACTCTTTTTCTACTATAAACTTAGCCGTGGATTTTTAAACTTCATTCTCACGGATTTGAATTCGGTTTCTTTGGTTTCCTTGTCTGAGGTAATGTTTGCGAACTTTTCTCTTTGATTTACCGCTTTGATTTGATTTGGGGATTTCTACATAAATCTAGAGTTTTCGAAATTCAGGCTTTTATTTAAATTGATTTGGGTTTTGAAACCCGAAATATTTAATTCATGTACATTGGGTTTAATTTGGGTTCGATTGGGTTTTTAATCACCGTTTTAGTTATATACCCTAAATTTTGATTTGGGTATTTATTCGATTTATTGTTAATTTGATTTAGATCAAATTGGGGATCGCCAGCCGGAGTAATTTCGGTGGATTTTTGGATTTAGCGATAAAGGTTAGTACCCATGTTTATGCCCCATGTATGTATATTCTGTTTGTTCTTTGTGATTGTTTGATTAATCAATATGAACTGAAACACTGTAATCTGAAATTGAAATACTATAATAAATTGCATTTGAATATATTATGTCTGACTTGGCTATCTGAATATTGCATGTAATTCAGTCTGATTGATTTCGCTTTATATATGATAATCTGTCACTCTGCTGTCATAATATTGTTACATGAATTGAATTCATATCTGTCAGTATACTGAAATTATAAATTATGTAATCTGTATAAAAGTCGATTAATACGATAAGACCAGCATGCTGCAGGGAAAATTAGATGTATACATCGATGCGCGAAAGCGTATTTAGCCGTAATTGCCAACCTATTTTCTGGATGCGACGACATCATTCTGGAGCTTTGCTCACATCTGGATGCAATGGCATCAATTCTGGGATCTTTGATCCATCTCTGAGGGTTTACCCTATCTCTGTCTGTTTTTTGTTCCCAATTTCTGTTATTAAGCTAAGGACAAGCCTAGTAAGTTAAACACCTTTAATAATATGAAAATCTGAAGTCTGTTTTATGATAAATTGTTCATGCTTCTGCTTTTAAATGTCTGCTATGAACTGTTTAGATTACCGTCTATTTCTTGTTACATTAGGTTCTAACCTTTTGATAGCATGATTTTGACGGCTAACTGGTCATAGGCGATAGAATTAGACCTATATAAATGTTTAGAACTTAAATAGCGAAAACAATAATTTGAAATAGGCTAAAAATGTGAACAGTGGCTCTGACCGAGCTGTCTACCGAACTGATAACCGAATTATCACTTGAACTCGAACTTAGGAAACATGTTGGTCTCTGGCCGAACTTATTACCGAGCTAAATACCGAATAACAATTTGGTCAGCCTTATGATTAATAGAATTACGCCCTGGCCGAACTTCATACCGAATTAGTTACCGAACTGCATTTCGGTTTAGCCTTAGAAGACAGCTCAAACTTTCTTACCGAACTCTTTAGCGATTTAAGTACCGAATTACAATTCGGTGTGTCATGAGATTACGAATATTGTCTGACCAAACTGTATACCGAACTGTCACGTAAATCACTATAAAACTTGAATAATACTGTCTGACCAAACTAGTGACCGAACTGCTTACCAAATTACAATTCGGTATCGCTGTTAATACTCCCTGACCGAATTGCTTACCAAACTGCATACCGAATTCACAGTTCGGTGTCGGTCCTTCTCTTGAGATAATTTGACAACTTTTAAGTAACTTTTAGACGGTAATTGCAAAAATTTGTAATCACTTATCCTAGATCACATTAAGGGGATTAAAAAAAGAATAATTTGGGTTATTAATCACTTGTTTGCTCCTGTCTGTAACCTCACGTTTGTTGACTAATCTACATATGTGCGTGACATTTTATTCTGTTAAGTAAGACGTATCCTCTGTGCGCTTGGATTGGCTTACTAACCAGACATCGATAGTCTGACCTTTCGTGGTTTTCATTTTTGTTTTGTATGTTTTGAACCCGTTTGGGAATGGAAATTGCTGAGTTCAGACAGTCAGGTGAAATAGCAGAATATCACTCGCATGTCAACATCAAGCATCATATGGCATCTTTTCAAGACTTCGTTTTCATTATTATTACATTTTAATTGAAATTAATTCAATACTTTGTAACCACTACACTATATTTTGGTTTTGACTTCAGAATGGGTACTTTTGAGTATTTTGGATTTGATTACATCTTTATTGGATTTGTATTGAACTATCCAATTTTGGATCACTTTTGAATAATGAGATATTCAGAAACGTTTCTTAATTATGTATCTATTTCGTATATTAATTATATCTGTTATCTGTCTATCTGTCCGTTCTGCATGTGACATCCGCTCTCTACGTCCCTTCCGTTAGGGTGGGCGTTCAGGTGTTACTATTGGGAGAACTCTAACATTATTGCAAAGAATAGTGGTCTTACCGCATAGAGGTTGTGATGACTATAAATATAATGAGAATACATGAGACAGTGGTGGTGGAAGAGACTATAGTTGTTGACAATGAGGTAGTAGAGGTGACAATATTGACGCGGATATGGGATTGACATATTGTAAGGTGGAGGAAGGTTTAGGGTTAGCACAATTAAAGGTTATCATGGTTCTAAGTGGTAAAGGTGTGAAAAAATGGCCATGCAAATGGTGGAGAAGTGGAAGAGGTGAAGTTGTAAGAAGAGAAGAGATAATATTTTTTATAAGTGTTGCAGCATAAAACGATATATAACGGCAAAGAAGTGAAGCGGTTGTTTTAAGAATGAGAATAAACCCTACTGATTATGTGACATCATAATTTTGAGTTTAGAATTTTTCATAATTTTGATTTTTTGTCAAAGTCTGATTTTTCAGGGTTCCAAGTTGGAATACTTCGAGAATTCACTATAGGGGGAAAGTGGTAATTAGAGACTATAGGATAAAAGCATTATGTCCAAGTGGTTCATTAATGAATTTTCAAAATTAATTTCGTAAATCGAGTTTCAATTGAAAAATCATTAATTTGGAGCGAAATTTGAATTTTTGAGCTAAAATGGATTTTAATGATTAAATTTAGCATTTTCATACAAAATGAAACTTTGGGTGTGAACAAATCATTATCTAACCAAATAATATTTTAAAATATGAAAAGAGCAGAATGGTGAAACAATAGGTTGGTGGGCCCATTAAAGGATATAAGGGTCTAAATCAAGCCCACCAATTCAACCAAGCTCACCACCTCACTCTACTCCTCACCATACCCTATCATTACTCAAAACCCTTTCATACCCCAAAACCCTACAAGCCCTCTCATGCCATCCAAATACGTAAAACACACACTATTATCACTCACTCTCACACAACCTCCATTAACACCCACGACTCACTTGACATATACCACTCACCACTTGGTTTTCAAGGGAAATAGTCAATCTTCTCATCTCTTCTTTCAATTTGGTAAGAATTCTTCAAAGTCTCTTTGGTGCTTTGGGTTTACATTAGTGTATCCCATTTAATTATTGTTGATAGGAATATTTGGGTGTTAAGATGCTTCTAGCCTAGTAGTTATTTATGCATATAGTCTCTGATGTGATTTTGGATTAAACCTTATAGTAACACGGTAAAATGTTGATTGTAAAATCATCTTATTAATTGATGAGTATTGGTTTTATTCGGTGATTTAGGCATTAGTGGCGATCAAGCCAAAGAAACTTAGCTATTTTCATCGAGGAAATGTTAACCTTTCCGTTTTAAGCTTTATATGATGGTTTATGGATGTTTGATGTGTGTTAATTTCTTGGTTGCATTTAAATGGTTAAATGACATGATATCTTTGAATTAGAATATTGATGATGACTTGTAGTGATGATATGTAATATTAATGATGAATAGGTGTTAAACCATAATAATGAGTTGAATCGACACTTTGAATGATGATACTTGACTAGGATAATGGATTAATATTGGATCATGAAAATGAAAGCTATATACTTAATTGATGATATGAGTTACACATGAGCCATGACATGAATTGGAAATGTGATATGGATAAATACATGTATAAGTGTTGCCTTGTGGCCCTATGTTGAGTATTGAAGATATTGTGACTAGTGGTTCCATTGAGTAGCCAATGAATTATGTAACATGAAAATGTTTATTTGGTTGTTTGTGCTCGAACTCACATAAATGGAATATTGCATTAGTTTAGCTTAATAGGGAATAAGTGACATGCCATAGGGATAAAGAGGTACCTCACCTGTGATTTTATATGAAAAACGTAAGGTTAAGTGACCAAAATTATGGAAACTAGAGTGACAACTCTCACAGAGTGTGATGACATCATTTGGCCTTTGGGGCACATGTTAAAGGATCCAAATATGGTGGACATGCCCATAAGAGGGTACAACTGGTCTCTATGGATCCGGTCTTCGGACCTACCATGAACATTTACTCTTATAGTTAACTTTGATTTTGAAAGTGTCACGTGTTCACTATTTGAGATAGATTTAATGGAAAATAAATAATTGAATTGAACAATTTTGGTTTGGATGGTTTAAACTTACTTGGCAATGTGTGTTCATGCAATTTGGCTAAAATGGTGTCTAATGAGCTTTACTAAGTAGTAGGTGATTAATTATGTTATAATTGTTAATATTGGTAGTGTTTTGATCTAAAAACAATTATCAATGGATTGGGAATGATATGGCATGACACTAAGGTGAATTAGAAATAAAATTTAAGAATATTGACATTAACAAGCTACTGGGCGTCTTGGTCAACACCTTGGTCAAACAAATCAAGACGCGGTCTGAAGCACCCTAGACTCTCAGTAAAATTCTAGGTGTTCTGTTTGGTGCCTTGGTCAAGCGGACTAAGGCTTGGGTGCTCAAGGTACGCAAATCAAAACGCGGTCCGAAGCACCCTAGACTCTTAGTACAATTCTAAGTGTCCTGTTCGGTGCCTTGGTCAAGCGGACTAAGGCTTGGGTGCTTAAGGTACGCTTTTGGGTGTGTTGACCAGTGGCTTGGCCTTTAAGCCAAGGCACATGTAACGTCGAACCCCCACCATGGCCGAAACCGTAGCGGGTGGCCCAGACCGCCACATTAATAATGCAATTGAAATTTACAATTTAGGAACAATTTCAAAAGTCAATCGGTTTATGCGATATTTTTGCGGAAGACGAATAAAGATGTTACTTTCTTAAACATAAAATACTTTGTTAATATCATACATATACTAGGTTTAGAAATTCCAAATGAATAAAACATCTTTTACAATCATAATTCAAATACATTGTGAGCTTATTTACAAATATGATGATATCTAAAAACCATGTATGGGTGGTTACAACATTAATGGACTTTACCATGAGAGCTCAAATACCACATGCTTTACTCGATCGGACCTGAAAACATAATTTGCATGGAAAAAGAAAAGGAAGAAAGGTCAGGCACACGCCTCGTTCGCATTCCATATCCCAAACAAGCACAAACAAATGCTTTTACCTTTCCGTCAATATGCAATGCTTTCACACATAATGCAATTCTAATATGAGCATCTCTAAGCTCACCTTAACTCGTAGAAGTCAGGCACAATCAAATCATAGCGATAAATCATGCTAGTGTAACAATCAAGGCATGATATGTCACACATTCATGGACATTATATGGTTTACCAATCATTAAGATTAATCTTATTTCTCTTTATCATTAACCATATGGATCCATCAATCAATAATGCGATTACAAGACAATCAATACAATCGAGTCGATCAAGACGATCAATTCAATTAAGTCAATCAATACAATTATCCTATAATGACCAAATCAAGAGAACCAATTCATAATGACAAATCAAGACAATCAATTCATGACCCAAACCACGCTTAGTCCAAACAATTTGACTCAAAGAGACTGTCAATCAATCAAACAATCTAGTATTTCAATCTATAATAAAAAGGTCTAATTATGCCATAAATCTATTCAATTTTTCAAGTTTGAAAAATATTACCGAGCTATGCCAAATTGCATACCAAACTATACACCGAATTTCATACCGAGCTACAGTTCAGTGACTCAAATGCATGACTCAAGCGTCTCTGTCCGAGTTCACTATCAAATTGTATACTGAATTATAATTCAGTAACATACACAATTAAGAGACAAACCCTATGCTCGAGTTCCCTACCGAGCTCCCTACCGAATTACAATTCGATAATCCATAAAGATGAAATATATGCTCTCTATCCGAATTCAATAACGAACTATACACCAAATTACAGTTTAGTATCCTACGAAAATGAAACAATATGCCCTATTTCCGAGCTAAATATCAAACTAAATACCGAGTTATAGTTCGATAACCAATAAAAATGAAAGATACAAGGTCATTTCTTGAACAATGAGCAATCAATAAAATGACCACATTGCAAAGTTCTCATGTACAAAAACTCCTGTAATTTTAAATACCTTTAAAGACACTTCGTCGACAAGATATTCGATAAAAAAAATTAACTTTTGGCATGGTCAAAAGAAGATAAGTTCACTAGCAATTAAATACATTGACATGAATGATTCAAAAAGTTTGAGACAATTCAATCAAGAGGTTTTTAATTCAAGAATTTTGATTCCTAAAAATAGGATGTTTCGTACAATTAAAGAAGATTGAAATCCTTGTGATATTATTGATTTTATTTTTATGATTTTAAAATATATACTAAAAAGAGAACATCATCACAAACTCATAGCAATAAATGGGGCTCAATTTGGAGTCCGAATGCAAGACTTATGCAAGTTAAACGTATTTTTCAAAAGTTGAAATTTACGAATACTCAGAGGGAATTTAAAATATGGATATTCAAATGACCATATTTTTAAATCTAAATACATGGTTGAAAACTAAACGCAATGATGAATCCATAGCCGCAAACAAATAGCACCTAAATTGGAGTCCGGGTGAGGGAGAAAGAGGACCGATAAGTTACAGATTTCGGTTATAACAAATTCTATACCGAATTGATAGTTCTGTGACAAATGAAAATTTTACTCCATAATGTCAAATTAAGTTACCAAACTAGATACCGAATTAGGTATCGAATTATATTTTGGTAAGATATGAAAATTTTCTCCAGAATGCCAAATTAAGTTACCGAACTAGGTATCATATTAGGTACCAAGCTATAGTATGGTAAGTATGCAGATTCTGCCTAGGTCATCATCTGAGTGATTTGCTCAATTTTAAAACCTGACTAAATGATATTGGAACACAATCAAACTTTAAACACATCATCCATGCATATCAAGTTGCACATACAAACAACCTATTTGTCGAGCGACCAAACCGTTTGGGCAAACGAAACTGAACAATTTGCCTATTTGGTCAACTTGTTGCAGCAAGGCAATGTAATGCAAGTTCAATTTTCTACCAAGACTTCCTTTGATCAATACTTGTCAATTCTCAATATTTTCAAGTTATCATAAACAATTTTTAATAAGTTGATTAACCCATTTAACATCATGATATCAAAATCCAAATTACATATCAATAGAGTATTTAACCAATACACTTACAAGACATCAATATGTATCAAATATGACTCATACAAGGGGTTCGACTAAGGGTTGGCTCACTAAACAGCATTCCAAAATATGTTAAGATCATGCACAATGTATATATCATGAACTCTTATTTTTCAAGTTAAGATAAGACATTCACATTAGCCTCATTAATCTATTATGACTTATTAATATGAATTAGTTAACTTACAATTAGATCATATTAACATCATCATCATATGATTTACAACAATCCAATTATGAACAATTTAGAGAGGTGAGATGCATATTAAGGTTATACAATTACACGTGTTTACCAATAGCATCTCATCAAGGTTTATCAACAATTTTTCATTATTCAATCATATCAATCTCAATATCGATTCCAAATTCAATTTCAATAACAATATCCATGACAATGTTAATATTAATGTTCATGTCAAGAACATTATCGATTCTCATCTTGAGAGTAATTTACAATACTTTAACAATGAAAAAATTTAGGTTTATTAACCCATGCCCAGAAACAAACAAATAGAATAGAAAACGGGTTTCAATATGGATCCTTGTACTAATATGAACCAAAGTTCCAATGCAATATAAATCAAAATACTTGTGGACCAAAGTCCCGATATGGACCAAAGTCCACTATGAACAATGTCCCAATACAATATGGACCGAAGTCCAATATGGCTTCTGCGCCAAGAAACACGATATATTCATGCCGAAGTACTTCTAATCCTTAGGCATGTCTTACCTTCTATCTTTTAGAGCAAGTCTAAGGGCATTTGGTTTTAATACCATGTTTTCATTCATCAAGGTACATTATTTTCGATAGGACATTCATTAAGTCCAATTTATCAATATTCAATGAGTTGAATGATCAAGTCAACACACAAGACTACAATTTATTTCTATGTGCTATATTTCCATAGCAAACCAATTCTAATGAGCAATTCGGTATTGAATAAACATGCTAATAAGGTCATTTTTACCAATCCGCATCATTTAGTTTCCAATGGAGTTCACAATAACGTTAACTACTCATATTCATCAATTTTACCAATATCACAAATTCACATCAACAATAATAAATAACAATCAATTCGACAATATTCATCACAATAAACACAATCATGACATCCAAACAAGAATGCATTGCGGAATTTAAGTCTCTACCCTAACTCCGTCAATTCACAGACAATGTGAACTTAGTCCACCCAAAATTCAATTCCCAATGGCAGCGCCTAGCATGATTCTACATGCAACCATACATGTTCTAACGCCTTAATCATGATGATAATGATAAATACACTCATTTTAGGTGATTAACTTATTAATCCAGTTTCATGACATATTTACTATTAAACATGTATTCCAAGCATCAATCAATAACAATCAATCGTGTAGGGCTAAAAACGGAAATACAAACTTACATCCATCGATCCACAAGCTAGAAAGCCGCTCCCTTGAAGGTTTCCACTTATTATTAACCATCACCAACGTACTATTAGTACACTTTGTTCTAAGACACCTTAGAGTAGTGAAGCAATCCCCTAGAAGTATATTAGAAGTGATAATGGAGTTGTTTTGGTGCTTTTTAGTGGTGAAATGTGGAGGTGGCTAGGGTTAGGGAGGGTTTAAAAATACGTAAAAGAGTGTTTGTTGGTGGTGTGAGATGAATTGTTGGAAGAGAAGATGAATAGTGAAATGAATGGGTGTGTTTGATAAGTGTTTCATGACACATATTTGGGTTTAAAAATGGATTAGGCCAATTTGGGCCCAATCCAAATTTGAGCCTGTTTTTTCATCGAAACATTTCCACTCACTTCTTAAAATTTATTTTGACATTTCATAATAAAAATTTCCATCGATTTTAAATTTTTTATTTTTCGACTCAATAGGGGTAAAATTTGTAATTTTACCAAAAATGGATGTTTTGACCCAAAATCAATATTTTTCTCAATTTTCAAGAGAGTTTAAGCTTCCAATTGAATCATGGTTTGCTATTAGAGATCAATTTTTGATTTCAAAGCCAATTTTTAATATTTAGTTTTCGAATTAAATAAAGGTTTTTGATCCTAGGCTTTTTGTCTCAAAATAATTTTTCCTAATCTCATTATTGCCCTTAATAATTATTTTTTATTTATTTCATCGTGGAATTTTTGAAAATCAAACATATAAAAATTTCAAATTGACCCAAAATTTTGGGCCCAATTTGCGGATGTTACAGCACAAGCCAACACGCCAGAATCTCTCAATACCATTTTTGACAGGCTAGTCAGTGGCCTGGTCATAAGGGTCAAGGCGCGGGTCAAGACACTAGAAACATACATGTATGTGTTTACTTAAGCATGAAAATGTTAACCAACCCTCGATAGCCTAACCCTCATTTTTCATTGTTTTTATTTTATTTCCGTTATTAAATTTTGAGCAGATGATCGAATGGGTCACAAGGAACCAAGTTTTCATATATGTCTCTAGATGACTTATGAGATTTATTTTAAATCTATGTTTAATGAACCAATATGATGTCATTATGAAAGCACGTCAAATGAATAATTGATTGGTGAATTGCGAATATTTGGAAACATTATATGAGTGTTTCACATGTGCACGTATATAGTCATAGGTTGTAATGTGGCAACTAGCCATTATGTCGCAAGTCCTCCGTGCGCAAGGATAGAACGCTACATTTTACCTCCATGTGTAAGTTGAAAAAAATGAAAAATTGTATTTTTATTCCTTAAATTTTACTAATTTTTAATTATTACCTAATCATATAATTAAATTTCAACCCTCCATTTAATGACAAATGTCAAAATTATTGTTTTAATACCATATGTTGACCAATTAGAAGTGGTTTGTTAATATCTTTTAGAATCGGGTGCTAAGAGTTAATAGTTTAAAAAATTGGATGGTTTTTGGCAATAACCCCCAAAGAATGAATGTCTAAAGTAAAACAAGTAGGTTTTTAACCTATAAGAACCTTTTTTTTTCTTATTTTATTATATTCTTTTAACCATAAAAAATTTTATTGAATGAACTTTCAAAAGATACAAAAGTTAAAAATATGTACACTATTAGTGCAATAACAACCTTCTACAAGAAAAGCTCACTACACAAATAAACGTAAACTGCAAATCATCGAGTCTTGTAAAAAATGGAAATAAATTGCTAACAAAATGTCCAAAATAAAATAGGCCTTACAAATTCAATTTCTCAATCTCTTTGCGAACACTTTTTGTAGCATTGGCACCCACCCCGTATAGATAGTGAGTGAGATTGAGGCACCACATAACCATTTAACCTTTTCTTTTACTTTTATATATAGTCTTTGGTATCTTATACTTTGAGTCATTTTCTTTTTAGTTAGATTATTACACTTCACATATATATGTAGATGACCATACATTTATACATATAAACCTTCATCAACTAATAAATCAACCAATAAGTGAAAAAGAATTTGTTTAAGGAAAGATGTAAGATACAAGTAGACATAAGTATATCAAATTTGAGTCTCCACTCCTAAATTTACACATTAAGAAGTTGACAAAAATATAGCATTTAATATATATATATAGTACATATAAAGCATTTAGTTAAATACATGAGAGTTTTAAAATAAAGAGGTGATGCATAAGACGATTATGCCATGCCCATGGATCTTGCTATGCTCGATCGACCTAAAACATTTAATCATCCGGATTTTTCAAAGAAAGGAAAACAAATAACAATTAAAGAAAGACATTAGGCTATAGAGTGTGTAGTTAGTAATCTCATGCTCCCATAACCACACACACAATGTGTCTTTATCATCATTCATGAAATACTCACATATGAAAACTCTAAAAGTCATTTAAGACTCTATCTAACAATCATCATACATTTCACTTAATCATATCATCACAACATAATAGAAATAGTTATCTTGTCGCATCTTTTTTTTCATTTACCGAGCTTTATTTATATCCTTCTCATTTGGGCCATTACAAGTTAATAACCTAATCACATCCCAAGGAAAATATGGTATGCAATTAATTATTTAAAGAAAATCACCATACTCATCTACCATATCGTTTACTTTTCATAGCATTTATAATCATTTTAAGCTTTTAGGAAGTTACTAGCAATGTAAGTAATGCTTGTTCATCAACTATGGTTCATTTTTCATTCATATATGTAGATTTGTTCATAGTCAGACATTAATCAAGGTAAAGCATCATAACTAATACAACCTAAAACAATTTACTAACATGTTATTCATACACTTGGCATGGTCATGTAAGGGTCACTTACATCACAATAATATTCACAAGTCATTTTTCATCGATTCTAACCTTACGAAAGGCCACCATATTATTTTGGTATATTTACATATTCATTTATGGTCAAAAGAAAGTAAAATAAAGTGTGTTTAAATCATTAGGAAAAAAATTACATTTGATACAAAAGCTGAATTTTTTGTCGACATAGAGGATTTTCAAAATAACAATACGCATGATTTAATTTTTAAAATCCAAATATATGGTCGAAAACTAAACTTAAAAATGAATCGGCAACCGCAAATGGCACACCAATCGAAGTCCAGATGAGGGAGAACGAAGGTCAAGAAGTTTGCTATTTAGAACTGGGCATCCTGGTTAGCCTAAACAGGGCATAAACCAGGGCGCCCAGTGTACCAAAATAGTCATGGTACCACTTTTTACATCCTATTTCGCATCTTGGTAAGTGACCAGGGTGCTCGCTGTTTCAATTGTTCAAAAATCATTGTTTTACTTTTATAAGACCAAAGTTTCTTTCGAGTGTATGAATCATTCCAAAAATAATTTATGGATTAATTAGACATCTAAACACCTAGAAATACCCTAAGATCAATGCATTAAAACACCTTTGTATCATTATTCTTTTGGTTCCAAAATATTTCAGAAGAGACTTTTTCAAACTCTAAAAATAGACACACTAAATCAATCACTTCTATTTCAAAGCATTAAAAGTGAATTTCAAAGCTATTATTGAATAATTGTGTGTTATAAGATAGACCAAGGGTAAGGAGAGCACCAAACCAAAACTGTTATTCTAGTTGTGTTTAATACATCAAAAGATTGATTTACAATAGTTGTTGAATAATTGTGTGTTATAAGATAAACCAAGGGTAAGGAGAGCACCAAACCAAGGGTAGGGAGAGAGTTTAATACATCAAAAGGTTTCTTAATTCATTTTCAAAGCTCTTAGTCAATCAAATTTGAAAACCAAAATTGACACTTACAATATCATAGACACTATAACAAACAATTATTCTAGCCTAATTCTTTACTCTTTATTCTAGTTGCTGAAGGTCTATCTTATATTCTAAAGAAGACTCTAGAGATTGGTTTGTTTAAAGGGTTATCTCCATCTCCTTCTAATTCCAACTTCTATGTTTCTTATTTGCAATTTCCAAAAGACACATTGATCTTCTTAGGACCTAATGTGGAGATGACTCTAAATATCAAAAGACTAATTTGGATATTATTTGCTACTCTGGATTAAACATGAACTTTACTAAAAATAACCTTATAGGGGTAAATCTTTCTGGTGAATGGTTATCTCATTGTTCAAATGCCTTAAGATATAACCTACTTCATCTCTCATGTGCTTATCTAGGTTTTCCTCATGGTTCTAATCCGAGTAGAGTATCAATATAGAATCTTGTGTTATTAAAGTTGAGAAAGAAGCTTGTTGGAAGGAGAATTATTTGTCCCTAGTGGATCGAATCATGTTATTAAAGTATTCTCTTTCAAATTTGCCTGTCTATTTTCTTCACTTTTCAAATCACCAAAACCAAACTTGAAATTTGTGGAATTCATTATAAGACAATTTTTGTGGGGAGGAACTTTAAAGAAAAATAGATTATGAAGAGTAAATTGAGATTTATTCACTAGACAGAAGAAGTAGGGTGGTCTTGAAATAAATTCACTTGGTTAAAAAAATAGTTGTCTACACTTAAAATGGATATGGAGACTAAACACATCAAATGATGATATTTGGCACATAATGATTCATGGAAACTATTACTCTAGCTCTTCAATTGTCCCAGAATTGAAGCTAAATGGTAAACTTTCTAAGGTTTGGAAAATATTGGAGAGATAGTTGAATATCATCCTTTTACATATGGGATTTGAGTTCGAATTGGAAATGGCTCAATTTGTCATTTTTTTTATTGATTACTAGATATCATAAAATACTTTGAAATCACGACATTTGTTCTCAATTTATTGCACTCCTAATGCATCTATTTGGGATCATGGATCTTAGGATGATGGATCTTGGATATGGCCTTTTTCATGGAAAAGAAATTAAGGGTATGATAATTGGGACTGCTGAATGATCTTTTTAATCTTCTTAAGCATGTTACAATTTCTAAATCAATAATTGACTAAAAAAAATTAGATCTACAATGACGGGATTTTTACCCAATTACAAGTGCACACTAATGTTTTCAAGTAGTAATAAATGTCGATCCTCAGAGATTGGGTTATTTTAGAAGTGAAACTCAATTTTTGAGTCCAATTAGGGTGTTCATAATACCCGAAACCCGATAATGCGACCCGAACCCGTCGGGTTTATCAAAGTTTAGGTCAATTCGGGTTATTAATTGGGTTGGGGTCGGTCTAGAGATATGAAAAAATTTGGGTTTATTAAAAAATCCGACCCGACCTTGACTCGAACCGAACCGACCGGCTTGACCCGAATTAACAAAAACACAGCGTTTTGAGTATTTGTTTTTAAGGTTCTATATTCATTCAATATTATAAAAAACCAACAAAACCTAGCCGCACGCACGCTGTTTCACCTTTCTAGCTGCTATCTCACCACGCCCACCACCAGCGGCGCCACCTTCCTAATCGTCAACCACTATCTTCACTGCTTCGGTTTCGCCATCATCTCATATTCTTCAATTGATTTCTGGTATTTGTTAAACTTTCTAACTGCTTTATTATCTTTTGTTTAGGCAACCTTCTTTGTCTCCATGAATAATTTTATTGTTATTTGTTTGATGAACATAGGGTTGATAATGAGTTGTCCTTCCAAAGATGAGATTGGATCCTCACAAACAACTTCATCTAGCTTAGATGCGGACAATCAATCTAGTACTAATCCGGCTAAACCTGTTTGGACACTGAAAATTCATCAACTAATCTAGATGGACTTCCTTCACTCCCACCAAGTAGAGCTACGAGATCGATTGTGTGGGATCATTTTACAAGATTCATGTATCCAAAAGACAATGAGATTAAAGATAAGTGCAACTACTATTCTATAGTTTACAAGTGTGATTCTAAAGTGATAGGAACAAAGAATTTGAAAAATCACATTCCTAAATGTAAACTGAGACCGGATGTATTAAATCCTAGACGAAGTCAATTATCTTTTCAACTTGCCGGGGAGATTCAAAGTCAAGTAGGTTCACTTAGTATTTGAACATATGATGAAAAAGCAGTAAGAGATTCTCTTGCTTATATGATTATTATAGATGAATTGCCTTTTAAGTTTGTTGAGGGGTCAGGTTTAAGAAATTCATTGCTGCAATTTGTCCAAGGTTTAAGATACCATCTCGAATTACAAATACTAGTGATTGTTATCAATTATACTTGGATGAAAAGTTAAAGTTAAAAAAGATTTTTAAAGGGCAACGGGTGTGTTTGACAACTGATACATGGACATCATGTCAAAGAATTAATTACATGTGTTTAACAGCTCACTATATAGATAGTGAATGGAATTTGATAAAGAGAGTCATTAACTTTGGTCCAATTTTAAGTCATCAAGGGGAAGCTAGTGGTAGGGCAGTTGAAGAATGCTTGCTTGAGTGGGGTATATCTAAGGTGTTTACTGTTACTGTTGATAATGCTTCTTCTAATGATGGAGCTATTGCTTATATTAGAGAGAAAATTGTGAATTGGCGAGAGGATTTTTGTGGTGGGAAGTTTTTGTACATGCGTTGTATGGCGCATATTGTGAACCTAATTGTCAAATCAGGACTTGATGATTTAGATAAAGCAATTGAGAGAGTGAGGGATGCTATTAAGTATGTTAGAAGTTCACCTTCAAGACTACATAAGTTCGAGGCATGTTGTGATATAGAGAAGATTGAGAGTAAGAAATCTATATGTTTAGATGTCCAAATAAGATGGAATTCAACCTATCTTATGCTTTCTACAGCTGAAAATTTTCAGAAAGCATTTGATAGGTATGATTCTAAAGAAACAAGTTATAGGAGTGGCTTGGGAAAGGAAAACATTCCAACTTCTAAGGATTGGGATGTGTGTAGAAAGTTTACTAACATGTTGAAGTGTTTTTATGATCTTATTTTGCGCATCTCGGGTTCACGATATGTTACTTCTAACATGGCATTTGGTGAGATCACTGAAATTTTATTTGAACTTAAAAGGTGGCAAGAAAATAATGATCCTAGTGTGAAAGACATGGGTGTAAAAATGTAAGAAAAATTTAACAAGTGCTGGGGAGATGTGCAAAACATGAACCACCTCACATACATAGATGTTGTTCTTGATCTGAGGGATAAGTTTGAATATATAGAGAGCACCTTACAAACAATCCATGGTATTATGGAAGGCTCAAAATTGTTTTTAAGTATTAAAGATTCACTTTTTGACTTGTTTGAGGAATATCGATTGACATATCAAAAAGAACGGTCACATTCAATTGATCTTCCTCACTCAAGTACAGGCTGTAGTAACTCTAGCATTTCCGAATCAAGTGAAAAGCGAGATTTCACATATAAAAGGCGAAAGACTACTGTCGTTGGTGCTCGTTCTAGAAAATCAGAGCTGGAAGTGTATCTCGCTGAAGTCATTGAAGAAGATATAAAGGAATTTTAAGTACTAAAATGGTGGAAAAATAACACCACGATTTTCAGTTTTATCAAGATTGGCTAAAGACGTCTTGGCCGTCCCTGTATCTATAGTTGCTTCAGAGAATGCATTTAGCACATCGGGGAGAGTTCTTGACTCTTTTATGATGGTGCATTTTGTGGTGTTGTTATTGTATTGTGTTTGTAATTGTTAGTTTGAATTGGATGCTTTTGATGGTAAATTTATGTTGAATTGAATGACTTTCTTACTTTGCCCATCTCAGTGTTGTTATGATTGTTTGGGTTAATTTTGCTAGTTTATTGGGTCCATTTGTAAAGTGTTACTGGTTGAGGTCGATTGATGTGAAGGATAAGGAATCCAAGATGGTTATGTCAGTGGCTTATTGTGCAACTACATGTTATCTTGTTGTAGGCGTTTATCTTGGAATTTTTGTCTTGGCATTATTTGTGATTAAGAGTTCGAAATTAGCTTAATGCTGCTAGAATTATGTCACTACTTGTGATTTTAAATGTTGAATATGTATGAGGAATTTGGTTGCAGAGCAAAGCTGATGCTTTTGAGTATGCTCATCAAGTATTAGAGAATTGGTATCCAATTGTTGAGGAGGTAACAACAAGGGCATTATTGTTCTTATTACAAGTCAGAATAAGGGGGCAATTACTGGTGGTCCTGCATTTGTTGAAGCTGTTGGCAAAAAGATTCTTGATGCTATTGTGTCCAAAAACCTTCCCGGTAAGTATAATGATATATCATTTCTCTATTTATAGTAATGAATGTTGTTAGTAATGTTCTAAGCTGATTCATTCACCAAATTGCTAACAATTCCAGTGTTGGCTACGGATGAGAAGTACAATGAAGCAGTTTACAATACTACTAAATGACTAATAGCTACCATAGATCGACTTCAAGATCCTGGTGGTCCATCATTCAAAGACAACAAGCGTGAATCAAACTTCAAAAGCAGGGAATAGACAAAAGAGAAAAGAGGGCAGTTCGGTCTGGTAGTTGGTGGATTGTTGGTGATTGCTTTCGTTGTGCCAATGACACAATACTACGCATATGTATCTAAGAAATAATCGAAACTGGTAACTTTACATCTTTCTATTTCACTTGCATGAGAAAGAACATGTATAACATGGAGTTATACAAATCACTGTGTTATTATTGCAGGTGATCGTGTTAAGATGGTTACTGAGCTTATTGTGCTAGTGGCTTCTGAGTAAGGTATAAGGTTTGCCATCAGAAAAAGAAGTAAGACAGTTGGAGCTTGTGTTATTCAGTCTATCATTAAGTGAAAGTTGTGGAACCTTTACATCAAGGGGTGTGACAGAAAGTTGCATGGTGTTAAACTTTAAGTTTCTTTTGTTTATGATATTAGTTTCACAATTGTAGGAACTTCTTAAATTCAATGTCATATATTTTACAGTTTTGTTCTTATTTTTGAACTCAGCTCATGCCTAGTCTAGTTGGTTAATATCAAGTTCATTATTCAATGTTCATTTTCATTCTACTGCTGCTGCCGAACAATAATTGGTTAGTTATGCCCTATATATTTAATGAATTGAAACAGAAAACCGTGATGCTTTAGGCAACACTTGACTATGTGTTCTCAGGATACTATGTTTGATGCTCTGTTCAATTGGGTGTGTTGCTATTTTGAGATTCAGTTTTATGCTCTTGGTTTCACTATACCCTTCTATATGCAAGTTCTATACTCTGGATGATATGTGCTCTAAATTATAAACTCTGGTTTCAAATATTTTCTAATGTTCAAGTAGACATATAATTCTGATTCTACTGTATGATATCACTGGTGGTGTCACGAGTACCTTAATAGCTATTCTGTCTGTATCACCTTAATAATGTCAGTATCATATTTGTATTGTCAAGATTTGAATGGTGTGTTTTCATGTCTGTATTCACACTCTGCTTATTCTTTGTCCGCTATCAGGTCAAGCTTGACCCGACCTTGACCCAATACTGACTCGAAATATTATAGGGTTTGGTCCGGTCTGATTTTTAGCATCCAATTCACATTTCGGGTCAAACGAGTTGGTCCGGGTTTGACCCAGACCCGGCCCGTGAACACCCCTAAGTCCAATTAAGTGGAAATCAAGAATAAATTTTGGTTAAGAATCATTTATGTAACATAATAAATGACTAAATGGATTCAATTGGAATGGATGAGATTCTTATCCCCCTCACTAATGCAACCATGCTACTTAACTAATGTTAATGATATTCAATTAATTGCAGGGTCAATTACTACTCCAAATTTTCATTCAAGTTGTTAAACTACTCTATTGGTTCACTTAAGTGATAGAGTGATTCAAATGAGCTCTCTATCATTAATGCTCTAAATCACATAATCTATATCTAGAATTATATTCATTAGAGCAGATGAATTCAAATCTAACATTCCCTACTCTTTCAAGCTAGTTCATGCCATCTAGACGTGCAAATGTTGATCAATCATTCACAAGCATTAAGAACTAATTCATATGAAATGAATATCCACATCATTCATTAATCAAAAAGGGCAACAAAAGTTAGGGTTCAAATAATTTCACTCTACCTTTAGCTATAGATGCTTCTATCAATACAAGCTACACACAAGAGAGACATGGAAAAAATAAAGAACAACTAAACAAGCTAGAAGAGATTATGTCTTTGCTGCTTGAACCAGAAGTCGTCAGAAAGTTAATTGTTTTCTCTCTTGGTGTGACTTGTTCATGATTGTTTTGATCTCTCAAGAACTCGAAAAATTTTCCAATTACAAGAATGATACTTTGACCTAGAATCCTCATTTCAAAACCTTGCAATTTCTTCTTTTATACCCAACATTTTTCTTCCAAAATTGTCCTTCAGATCAATCAAAAGTCACCTAAATTTAGCATCCGGGCGCCCTGGTCAGCGGTCTAGTAAAGGTTACTAGTATGCCAGCCAGGACACGGCCTTTCTTCATGTTCCTGGGTGGCCTAATTGGCGGCATGGTAAAGCTTACTAGGGCGCGAGATGGCTTGCGATACCATTTCTAGCGAGCTGGTCAGTGACCTAGTTAGGATGACCAAGATGCAGACCATGCCATGAAATGGCCTTTGGTACCAGATTTGGTACCCTAGTTAGCGACCTTATAATGGATACCAAGGCACATACCAAGACGAGCTATAGGTTTCGGTGCCAAATTAGACGCCTTGGTCAAGGATCTGGCGACCTAGTCATGTTGCACCAAGGCACAGAACAGGGCGTGGGAGATGCTTCGATACCAATTTTGGCACCCCGGTCGAGTAACCAGTGACCTGGTCATGTGGACCAGAATGCCGACTAGGGTACGCGTGATGCTTTAATACTAATTTGAGCACCCTAGTCAATTGTTGGTGGCTGATGAAAGTCACCATAGATTAGAGTAGGGTGTAAACAGCCTCTGGGATCTTCTAAATTCCTATTTGCTCATTCCACTCACATCCTTCTAATCTCCTTGAAACTCCATTGCATGAATACATGATCTTCTAGCTGATTCTTTGTTATTTTGTCTTTTATCATAAATCTTGAAATAAACATTAAATGAATAATTTTCGCCCCTAATTCAAGAAAAAATAAGAAGAATTGAGCTTAAGCGCTCATGTAAATAGAAAATATCATACAACTTATCTAAAGGCTTCTTGGTTAAATCAGCTGCTTTAGCCATCTCGAAAAATTGCACTACTCTTTCTCGACTGAATTTTTTTCTCAAAACTGCTTTGGGTTCAAATATGTCCCACAAAAATTTGACTTTTCCTCTGGTAAGCATTACAAAATAGAGTATCTATAAAAAAAATAACATAACATGACATTATATAATTCGATTTTGTACTTTGTGTGATGTGTGAACAATCTAATGAAGATCTTGATCAGTTATTACGTCATTGATTTACTTCTTATTTGTGGTATCACATGACGACTTGGTAAGATATTTTCTTCTGTCTATTTGTTTGTATCAATTATCTCTTTAAACAATTGAGCTCTCTTGTTAAAGGTAATTTGAAAATAAAAATCTGGAATATATTATTTCTATATTAGACTGGGTCATTATGGATTTCCAAAAATGATAGTGTCGTCAGAATGAAACCTTCCCACTTGTCGAGCCTTTTTCAACTTATTCTGCCTAAAGCTTTCTTTTAGATTAAGGCAGTCAAGGAATTTGATTTTTTTAGTTCTCAATATCTTGAATTTCTAGTTGGTGATTTTGTTCCTAAAAAGATTAATTTTTTCACCTTGATCCCTAAAAGTCATCCTCAATGTATATGGTCTCTTCCCCAATTGGTTGGCTCAAATAGAACACGGATGACTCCTCTTTAGGAAAGCCAAGAATATCTGGGGCAGAGGAGTTCTGAAAAACCACTATGATCATATTATATGCATGTTCTCTTGCTTTGTAGGAATTGTAGGAGCAATGAAGTCAAACTCTTGGCTTTAGAAACGCCTTTAGAGTTCTCTAGTCTGTACTAGCAATTTTGTTCTGCCAAAGTAATTTTGTGTTGGATACTTATAATTGTATTACTTGGTTGTCCAATATTAACTCTCGAAGGCCATGGTGACTTAGTAACATATTTATCCGAATTAAGAATCTTTTATCTTTACTAAACAACTATTCTTTTATCTTTAAGCATAGAGAATCCAATAGTTTTGTTGGCCAATTGGTTTAAAATGGTATTCTTCAAAGTTCGAACTTTATATCTTGGCCTCAATTGGTTAAAAATTGTATTACTTCCCCAATTTTTTCCTTTTATTCTCTTCTGTGGTATCAGTAGTAGGCTCAATTATTAGTTTTACCATTATAATTTAAGATTTTTTGGATTTTTTATAAAGCTCTTTATAATTTAAAAAAAATAATAAAAATCAACCGACTCTGATTTTAAATAACCTAGAATAATCTATATTCCAAATAACTCCCTTGTGAATATATATTTACCTCACTTTAAAGTTTGACATTTTTAATTCTACCCACATGTGTTAGATGAACAGAAATAGTTATTTACATTTCTTAGAGCATCTCCAATAGAATATGAATGTGAGCTAATGTGGTTATAAAAAATAGAGAGGGTGAATAATGATATAGTTGAATATTTAGAAATAGATAGCGATGTAGTAGTCATTGTCTATTATCTTTTATTATTATTATTATTATTAATAGAATTTTAATTAAATTAAATCTACATTACAGAAAAAGGAGAGATAATAAGATTAATTTAATAAAATAATATAAAAATATTTATTTAGATGAATTGATTGTAAATTCTACCACTTTAGAAATAGCAGTTCAAGTTTACGATGTGATTAAATATGTCACGTCAACTTTACATCGGAAATAGAATTTAATTTAAAAAAAAAAATCTCCGTACACTAACATGGTTATGAAGACATACTAATTCACATAGTTATGAAGATATATTAATTCAGATAATGCTCTAAGAGCATGTACAATGCTCAGGGACAGTTCTGAGTCCCAATTTGGCTACGTCAGCAACTGGAACTCAAAACTGTCTCTCATCGTATTTATCTCTAATGGTGAAGGACAATTTTTGTGTCCCAATTGTGGTCCCCACATATTATTTTACTAATTTTAGTATTAAAATTTAATATTTATTTTTAATATTATATTTTAAATATTTAATAAATAATCAATTATACATAATTAAATTTTAATTAAATTTGAATATATATTTATTTGATAACGTCTAATTAATGGTTAGTTGGTAACAATTAATTGATAACTGGAAGTTTAAAAATATTATAAATTTTAAAAAATTATAAATAAATGTATTTAATTTAATTTTTTTAATAAATTTATTTAATTTAACTTTTTCTAATAAATTTATTTAATTTAATTTTAATACTAATGAAATTATGAAATAAAATAAATATATAAAATTGTATTTATAAAATATAAAAAATAATAATTAATATTATTTTTTTGAAAAGAAATAATAATATTTAAAATATAATTTGTTATATAAATATAATAATTTAAAATTAATTTAAAGAAGAAAATTACGTTCCAGAACGAGACGCGTCCCATTTTTTCCTAGATCAACAATGCTGGGACAAGAAAAGTAGCTTTTATTATGGAAGTCAGACGGCAAAAGTGAAGCATTGTACTGTGAAATGGGTGGAAATCCGAACTTGGCAAATTTACATTTGGGCTCTAGTGGGAGCCCATTACTGACCCAATCAGTTTAAAAGCCCATTCAATCGACCCATAACGTAGTGTGAAGAAGCCCACCGACCGCGGTCAAGATTCCTGAATCCTGACAGATTCGCTCCATTCTGGTCCCGCCACAACCATATAATACTCTCGAGTGTTATTTGGCTTTTTCAGATGACATTTTGCGAAGTTCCATTGTAACATCAAAAGAAACAGGTACGAAGCGTAATCGAAATCGCAATCCAGAATGTGGCGGAGGAGCTTCTCTGACCTCGCTAGCGCCAAGGAGGTGTTGAAGGAGAAGAAGTGGGACGCGCTAGTGATCGGCGGAGGCCACAACGGCTTGACGGCTGCCGCTTATTTGGCTCGTGGAGGTCTCTCCGTCGCCGTACTCGAGCGACGTCACGTGATTGGTGGAGCAGCTGTGACTGAAGAAATCGTCCCTGGCTTCAAATTCTCTCGCTGTAGCTACCTCCAGAGCCTCCTTCGTCCCTCCATCATCAGGTATCGTATCGCATTTTGCGATACTCTAACATCGTCGATGTTTTACCTAGCATTAGTAGTCGAATTCGACTGTGTTAATATATATGTGTACATATTTTAGGGAACTAGAGTTGGCGAGACATGGACTGAAGCTGTTGAAGCGAAGTCCATCATCATTTACGCCTTGTCTGGATGGACGTTACCTTCTACTAGGACCTGACAAGGAGCTCAATCACTCTGAGATTTCTAAATTTTCGAAAAATGACGCCGATGCTTATCCAAGGTATAGTATATCATCAATTCACATCACTATTACATTTCTAGTGTTCATGATTATAGAAGTCACTTTCCCTGATGAAATTATGATTACGTTACTTGATCGATCCAATTGGCTTGTGAAGTTTTTAGTAAAAACTGGAATTTTTTGGATGAAATAATAATTTAGAGGTTTTATTGTCATATGTACATTTGATGTGTTCAATGCCATTCATGGTACTCCTGAGAATATTTGCTTCAATGCTTATTTAGTTGGTTTTATTGTAATTTATAGATACGAGAGTCAGCTAGAGAGGTTTTGCAAATTTATGGATCCGCTTTTGGATTCACCAAGTCCAGAATCGTTGCAGGGCAATGCATCATATACTGATCGACTCAAGAACAAAATTCATAACTCAGCCTTCTGGAGTAGCTGCCTCAAGCAGGCAGTATCGATGGGGCAAAAGGACATGGTGTAAGGATTCTCTTCTGTGTTTACACTAGTCAATGTTTGTCTAACTTGGATTATTCTGAATGTACTTGTGTTTTCTTATAATAATAATAGGGGTTTGCTTTTTTTTTTTTTTTTTTTAACAGGGATTTTATGGATCTTCTGCTGTCACCTGCTTCGAAAGTTTTGAACAACTGGTTTGAGGTTCTTTCTTGATCTGAATTTTCAGTATCTTTCATTTGGTTAGATTTTTATGGTTAAGAGCATTGTGTGATGTAGTAAGAGCTTTTCCTTGACTATGTAATACATCTTTTTTGAACCAATAATTTTATTTGATTTTAAGGTTAGTGTTTCTGTCTGGTTCTCAAAGGTGGAAGTAACATGTTTGCTTAAATCAGATTACTTAGTGATGCATGTTATGTGCTCTTTGATTAGTATGCTAAATGCCAGCTCTGCAGTATCCGCTCACTGATTTACTTTTGTGGACTTTCATTTATACAGTCAGATGTTTTGAAGGCAACTCTTGGCACAGATGCGGTGATTGGATCTACTGTAAGAATCCTTTGTAATCAATGTGGTCATACTGATAATAATTTTAAAGCTTAATTGCTTTGTGTATCAAATGCAGTACCAAATAATAACATGCATACTTGCCATATATCTTTTTTGATCAACATTGTGAAGAGAGATTTTATTTTTTATTTTGTCAAGGTTGACAATTTAATAGAATTCTATGTTATTATTTTGCATTCTTACTGGATCCACCCAATGATTTTACCTTATTTTGAATTTAGGCCAGTGTCCATTCACCTGGAAGTGGATATGTTCTGCTACATCATGTGATGGGAGAAACTGATGGTGATCGTGGAATTTGGTCGTATGTCTCTATTGCTTGCCTGTTAATATTTTATACCAGAATACTATTATGCCATAATAATTTAATATACTCCCCATGTGCAACTTGATCTTGATGAAGATCATTGGTGTTGGGTGCAGACTTCTATGTTCCCTTGGAGTGTGTTTGTGTATCTTTTTGAAGTTAACCTAAATTTTAAAGTTCCGATATATTTATTGTTCTTTCTCTTTTTATGATGTTATTATCATAATCAGCTATGATGTTTCTAGATTTAAGTTAACACTTTTTTAGTTATGTTGAAGGTGGAATGGGTTCAGTGTCCTTGGCCATTGCTGGTGCTGCTAGGGAAGCTGGGGCTTACATTGCAACAAATGCCGAGGTATGGTAGTCTTAGATTGCTCATTGGTCTATAATCTTTAAAATAATTTACTTGGCATGAATCTTCTTGTTCTGGAATCTTCTTGAGTTTATATGGAAAGTATTTGTGAAGCCTAGTATGCAAATGAAGATTGTTTTGTATAATGGTTGAATAACCTCAATGTAGACTGTAGAATCAAATCTATCTGAAATTTAGGTCAAGGTTTATTTATACTCCGATTACTTTTATGCTTTCTCTTCAACAGCGAGTAGGTTTTATTGCAGAAAACCTAGAGTTACTTGACCATAAAAGGACCTGGAGATTTAGTTTGGGTGTGTGAAATTTAATTTCTTTCGACCAACAGAATTTTGGCAATCTGATAAGTAAAGAAAATTATAAGAAAATGCTGATGAATTTTGTCTATGAAATTTCTGAATTATATTAATACAACATGTTATGAAGTTATTTACCTATGCTATTTTGGAGTTTTATTTTTCCTGTTTCTTTTAAGTATCTTGCAGTTAGAAACTCCTAAATCTGTAAAACAGTTCTTTTCATTGCATTATTCAGAATTGCAATGCTGGAAGGAGAGTTGTCTTTAGAACTGCCTGAGTCTTGAGGTAGTAGGGATAGAAATGTGTAGTACCTCAATATATAAGGTTAGACGTGCTGTTTCTTAGATTTTTACTGATTTCTGCCAAAAAAACCTTCTTTTAAATGCTTTTTTGTTCTTTTTACATGGTTAATTTACCACAATATGACTATTAACAAATGAACTCAGTCAATTTAGTTCATTACTTATTTCTTATGCTTATTCCTTTGCCTACCTATTTCTGTATATTGAATATCAATTGTTTATCTCTTGCCATATTCTTTCTTCATTTTCTAGGTATCCCAGTTGATGACTAGGGATTCCGGTGCAGTGAATGGGGTCAGTTTTCTATCTAGACTCATTTAATAAGGGTTAATGGAACCAATTGGATATTGATTGCACATATAATTCTATGTAGGTACTGCTATCTGATGGTACAGAGGTGCATTCTTCCATTGTTTTATCAAATGCAACCCCCTATAAGACTTTCATGGTAAAATTTGTCAATCTTCATTTAATCACAAGAAACTTGTTAACAAAAATACAGAAGCATGAAATTTTAAGCATTTGTTATCTTGCTGCTGTAAATTCAGGCTGATCAAAGTTTGTTCTTTACAAAACAGGAATTGGTGCCTAATAATGTTCTCTCTAATAATTTTTCCAGTGCTATCAAGTATTCTGACTACAGCTCTGTAAGCTTTCTTATTATTTGTCTTCCACATCCCTTAATTTTATCTCCTGATTGTCCCCTTATCTGATGCAATGTTAGAATCCAACAGGCAAGAGTTTTTGGACTTGGAAAACTATGCATAGTTTTGTGAAATTTCATCTTGAATACTAACCTAATGTTTATTCTATGTGGCTGGAATAGGCAACTACTAAAATAAACATAGCTGCGGATAAGTTGCCCCAGTTCAAGTGTTGCAAGCTGGGTCATCCCGATTCAGGCCCTCAGCATGTGGGTACCATCCACATTGGTTCTGAGAGGTACAAATACGATGCTACGCATTGATTTGATACTAGTCGTTACTGCATTATTTTCATGGCTTTGGTTCTCACCTTATGACCTAGAAATCTTATTCGAACTCTTTAAATGATCAGACGTCAACAGACTGATTTATCTGAACACCACAACATCTTGTGAATTTATCTTAGCAGTAAAAACTTTTAAACTTGCTATCTAAGATCTGGTTTTTCTCCCTTTGAAGTATGGAAGAAATAGACACTGCTTGTCAAGAAGCGGTTAACGGATTACCATCACGAAGGCCAGTTATTGAAATGACTATTCCTTCTGTCCTTGACAAGACTATTTCTCCTCCAGGTACTCACACTGAACCTGTTAATAAGACCATTTCTCCTTCAGGCAACATAAATCATCATGAATTTATGAATCTCAACTATCTTATGCAACATAACACATCATGAGTTTATGAATCTCAACCATGTGTTTGTAGGAAAGCATGTAATAAACCTGTTCATCCAATATACACCTTATAAGCCTTCAGATGGCTGCTGGAGTGATTCCTCATACAGGGTGAGTAGAATTGGAATTTTTCAATTATTTTTGTGCTTTCAACTGATTAGCTTGTTAAATTTAAGAAATTGTATGAACTTACCCATCTCTTGATTTCTGTTTAGGAATCATTTGCAAACAGATGTTTCAGCTTAATTGATGAGTATGCCCCTGGGTTCAGTTCATCAATTATAAGTTATGACATGCTTACTCCACCAGATCTTGAAAGAGAAATTGGTCTAACAGGTAAGAAAGACTAGGTACAAAATTTAAACATTGGAGATTTTATACGATTTGATTTGACGTCTAATTACATGGTGGTATTATTAACAGGAGGAAATATCTTCCATGGTGCTATGGGATTAGATTCTCTCTTCCTCATGCGACCAGTTAAAGGATGGTAATTTTTCCCATTAATAGCCAGTATTGGGGTGTATTCCAGCTGAAGCTGAGGCTGAGCAACTCGGTTTAATAAAAGTTTGGATTCGAACTGCCGAGGTTTGCTAAATTAGCAACAGCTCGGTGTCGCCCAACTTTATAAATCCAGCTCGGACTCGGCCCCGCCAAGATAGGGTTAATGTTTGTGTTTTATGAATAGCAATATATTGGGCCAGTCCAAACAGGCATAGGGCTAGAGGCTGTGGCCCAGATGGTGGATTGAGCTAGTTGTTCAGCTGAAGGGGCTTTTCTGATCCTGGGCCTAGCTTAACCTTTGCTTGCTGGATTGATTCTGGTCTTTTGCTCCAAGTCAGTTTAGGGCCCGTGTTATATCATCATTTCTTTTTTAAAAAGTATCATATGTATGTGCTGATGTCAGATGCAACTGATCAATCGTACAATTTATCTGGCAGGTCAAACTATAAGACTCCGGTGCCAGGACTATACTTGTGCGGGAGTGGAACTCATCCTGGTGGTGGTGTGATGGGTGCCCCAGGACGTAATGCTGCACAAATTGTTCTCCAGGATTGTAAAAAATAATAAGATGTTTTACTCGTACGCTAAATGCTTTTCATGCATAACGCTCCGTTATCATTTGAAATAAAAGCCCTTTTCCTGCCTCTTTAATATGGATTTTTATGTGATGATAGAAAAGTAAAATAAATAAAATAAAATGATAACATGGGGAACATTAGAATAAAACCAGAATCAATGATTGGAACTCTATATCAGACCAGTTCGAGTATGAAGGTATTCCAGGATTTATCATTCAATTCACTCAATTCCAGAGTTGTTCAAGTAATTCACTCAGCTCGACATTCCGTCCGACCACTTATCCACACTCTCCTCTGAGGTGTATCAGGGGCATTGCCACAACCAACTACTGTCCCCTAGAGTACTAGCCATCCAACTAAATAAAAACTAATTGGAAAGGCTCCACTGGAACTGCATCTTACCATGATACACAAACAAATTATGGCACGGGGCTGTGAACCTGTAATTTGAATGAGATACAGATGTATGCTACTTCCCTCGCCAACTAGAAACCGACTTAGAGACCAGCGCCATAGCATTCGAGGAAGCTTCCAACCTTCACACAAGGAAAAATGAATTTATAATATGCAAACCAATGAAATATCACACGAAGAGAAAAGATAGATAGAACGATAAAGCACTTCGATATTTCCTCGACAGCTTTAATCACTTCTGCACTGCTTGTTTCCAGCACTTGACCACCGAAGATGATCTCATCCAGAATAGTATGCAACTGCAAATAAAGGAAGCACTCAAATTTGAGTTCAACACCAGTTCAACTGTAATGAGAGTAATAATCCTATATGCAGTCTTAAATCGTCAAGATGGATGTCCAAAAGAACCCTTCAAAATTTAACATGTTGGTGACAAATTTGAAAGATTTTATCCTAAAAGAAACCAATGAGGAGTGGTAGATATCAAACATGTAAATTGGTGGTAGATCAAGAAACCTCTGTTAGTACTGAAAGCTTCATAAGCTACTATGACAAAAGTTAATTTTGAGCCCATTACATAACTAAATATCAAATATAAAAGATAAGAGCAAGTTTTCTGTTATTAGGACATTATATGTTCCAGATAAGTATCAATTGCTATAGTCAACTCACATGACAAAACCAGATTATATGCTTTAACATAATAAACTAAATTAGAGGAAAACACAACCTTAGTATAATTAAACACAATATCGAGCTCACACACATTTCTGAAGCACTTGTCCAATGTCTCCACAAAAACTGCAAGCAATGAGAGTTTACATAAAGTATCCACTGAAGTAAAAGATTCACAAGGCATAAAGACATTAACCTATTTTATATGTAATATGCTTCCTCAACAACCCTGTATTAAACCAAAATTTTATTTTATTTTTTATTTTCATTTACTCTATCACACTTCTGACCCCCAAACACACACAAATAATGGCCTTTCCAAATACATCAATCTACTACCAGTTCACTATCTTCTGAAAAATTACAGGAGCCCTAGATTTTGATTTGATATCCACCCCCTACAATCACTAAAATGTAAAATTTGTAATAACTAACATCACTTAAAACTACAGCTAAGAATTTTCAAGCAATCAAAGTTAAACCTATTGATAGATAAAAAAGAGCCACAATGAAGAGTTGATGAATGTACCTTGTATAAGGTCAAGCATAGCTAGCTCATTTTCACAGCCATCAAACACAAAAACAAAGTAAAGAGTGGCAAAATGCTTGTACACCAGGCGCGAATCCTACTCTCAACAACCAAAACAACAATCACAATTTGAACAACAATCATAATCAAATCCTGCTAGAAACGATTATTAACAATTCACCAAATTACCGGACCAAAAATTGACACAGCATCCAAGAAATTGCTCACATTCTCCGGTCTACAGCTCAAGACTGTTCAAAAATCAAAATCAAAGCAAAATTAAACAAGAAAACGCAAAACAAACAATGAAAAGAAAGTTTAATCTGTGTGAGTGCGACAGCTATTGATCTGTCGAACTGAGAGAGAAACACCTCCAAAAACACCGCGTATAAGTTCCTGCTGCTTCTCGACTGGCTGAAAGTCGAAACGTAGAAATTCAGAGAATGAAGAGTTGAATCGCACTACATTTAAGTAAAATGATCAAGAACATGAGAGAAATACCAGATAATCATAGAATTTTGACAGCCGAGCTTTGCCTTGAGTGTTGATTATAAGAACCGATTTTATCATCTTCGATCGTCTATGCCTGTCTTCACGTCTCTCACACCAACTGCGTGACGACTCCGATACTGATGATCTGTCTGATTTTGTTTGTTTATGTAAAAGAAGCGCCTGCCTATATATACTATCTGATTCAGTTTCTCGATTGGATTACGGGCTCATGGGCCTGCACCTATGTTAGATCCAAGCAGGTAAAGCCCATATATAATATTTTCTCTTTTCTCTTTTTTCTTTTTTTTCATTTTTCAATTATTACATTATTTTTAAAAATAAAATAAAATTGTTAAATGCTTCAGTCTTAAGTAGATATATCATCACTCTTACATAGCCCTAAAAATGGTCGCATCTAAACAAACCATCGAAGGAAAGTCAAAGCTACTCAGCCACACATTGGCGGCTAAGCGAAGATGAACACACCTTCCCAAGAAGACGACGAAGACGATATCAATCCCTTAACAATGCTGTCTCTCAACGACGATAATGCCTCAGTCTCAGAACCAGAACTTCCATCCAACGAAAACTTCCAACGCCACCACATCCGTTCGATCGATTCAACGGTCCTGATTCGCCAGCTCCCTTCCGAAGGTCTCTCCTTCAAGCTCTGGCCTGCCGCGTCAACGCTCGTCAATCTCCTCGACGATTACCGCCATAACCCTACCAAAAACCCCTTGAAATGCGTCTTACCAAACGGCGTCGTTCAGCTCAACATTCTGGAGCTAGGATCCGGAACCGGCCTCGTCGGAATGGCGGCGGCGGCTATACTCGGAGCTAAAGTGACAGTCACCGACCTCCCTCACGTAATTCCGAATCTCCAATTCAACGTAGACGCGAATGCTGGTTTGTTATCCGTGAATGGCGGGGCTGTCGACGTGGCGCCACTTTGTTGGGGAGAGGCTTGTGACGTGGAGGCCATAGGTCGTGAGTTTGATGTGGTAGTGGGATCTGATGTGGTGTATCACGACCATCTGTATGAACCTCTGCTTGAGACGCTGCGATTGCTTTTGAACTGCGGCGAGGAGAAGGAGAGAAGGAAGTTTGTTATGAGTCATCTGAGGAGGTGGAAGAAGGAAGCGGCTTTTTTCAAGAAAGCGAGGAAGTTATTTGAAGTTGAGACCATACACGTGGATCAACCAAGCGATGGTCGCAGGATTGGTGTCGTTGTCTACTGTATGACTGGCAAATCCAAAAGATCATAACACTAATTCAAATGTTTTTAACTTTTGGAGGCAACTGTAATTGCATATACATTTTCTTCTTTCATTTTACAAGCAAATTCAATCAACCAATCGCAAACCAATTTGAAAACCAATACAACACTCAGACGTGTCTTGTAGGCCAAAAATGTGGATCCCGGGAACTATTTTACAAATCAAATGAATGCACATGTTAAAGGAAATTTATGTATCTGTCAATTTACTCATCGCTTTCTTAGTGGAGAGCTTTTAGACACAGCTTTCATGCTCTGAGAATCTCTAAAGCAAACAAAATGTACTAGAGTAGTGGCATTGGGGTAGACAGCGAAAACGCTTGTTCCTATTTTCTTGCGGCAAAGGGAACACATACTATCACTGGATATCTTCACCACGGATTTCCTCTGGTTGTATAATTCGTCTTTCACCTGTAGTGGGAGCATAGTTCAGAACACATACTGCATATATGGAGTATGAACAGAAAATGCTTAGTGCACTAACTTTTCAGTTAGGTGAGTTGGATCCTTCTCTACCTAATCAAACTGCTAGTTCTACAAACTCACTCCATATATATAGTATAGCACGTGCACCTAATAACAATTATGAAGATAGGCAGGTATAGTTATGTGCCATCTCTCTAACTAATTTGGGGTCATTCCATTTTCATGCAGGCATTCTACTCATACCAAGATCAAAACTTCTATCTAGTATGCGAGGAAGAAAGAAAAACAGTATCAACATATTCCACAATAGAAATATTAACTTACCAGCAGGTTTTCACTCTGCCTCAAACTCTTAATCACCGAAAAGTTTCTATATGCTTCACTAGATTTCTTTAGAAGAGGTCCCAGAAATGGAATCAAGTTCTGCACATGTAACGTAATGACAAGTTAGCAGAAAGGAGCTTTGAGATAGATACAATAGTTAATGAACTTGAAGACATCAAACATCCATCACATTAGCAATTCAATAAGTATATAAGACTGGTTCTTAATCGGAAAACTCTCACCAATCGGTCCCAACATTGCTTATTTTAGAATACACAAAATGTAGAGAACCAGAATTTTTAAAAGCCAATGAAAAATCCCAATAAAATAGTTGACAGTTAAGTCCATCATTCATTCCCCGAAGTCCTCTAAAGATGGAAATAAGTACCTGTAGCTTAGTTTCTCTAGGCAAAAGCTTGAGGGCCTGCGCTCCATTAATTCTATCCCACCTTCGGCTCAATAAATCAAGGACCTCATCAAGCATAATGGTAGAACCCTCCTCACCAGATTCTTCCGCATCACCATCACTCTTGCCGCTATCAGTGCCGCTAGGGCTCATTCGTACATCCTCCGCACCCTCTATAGCAGCAATTTTTTTCATTCCACGACCTCCTTTAGACTTCAGTGCAGTCTGTGACCCAGTCTTTGGCATGCTTGTACTCTGCGATGATATGAGACTTGTAATTCTTGTAATTCGCTGCTCAAAGTTCTTTGTAGTCCTCTTTGGATTGAGATATATTTGTAGAAGAGTGAGATATATATTGCCGGATGATTTTGCAGATGCTTGAACCGCAGACTCATATACCCGATCACAATATGCTAGAGCAGATTCAGGTAGATGAAGCTAGAAAAATAAAAACTAAATTAGGAAGATAAAAGGAAAAGAGTGAGAAAGTGGAATGCTCCATAGAATGTTTATTCGTTCTTTCTCCTTTTTCAGTAAAAATTGATACAGCAGCCTAATGTGTATAGCTAACACTATAAGTCAGTTTACAAGGAAAAAATAATGTAAAAATCCAAACTTTAATACATTTCATTAGGTATTTCCTAGAAAGCGGATTATATTTACAAGCAACTTTCATGATAAAGATATTGGAAAGCAATATAGGTTCACTTGTTTCACCAATTACCTTATGGACATATAGAGACAAGGCAAGCTCATGTTGGTTCATTTTACCCAACAAAATCGCACGCTCTTCGTACAAAGCATCTGGAGGTAAACGTTTCAACAGAGGATCAGGATTATACCCGGAGATGCTTTCCAGTGCAGACAATAATTTCTTTCTTGTTGGCGAATAATCCTTCTCATCCCATCTCTGTTGAGCACTAAGGTCTGCATACCATTCAAGCACTTCAGAGAGATAGATTTGTACCTACATAACATAGTAACAAGCCAAAAACATATAGCAAATAGTCACTATAACGCTTATTAATAACAAAAGCATAAGCTAACATCAACTATTGCTAACAGCCAACCATTGAACAAAAACTAATAGCTCCATAGTAACAATACTAAACTGACCATTTCATTTTGCAGATTCCCAGAGATCCCATTTTCATTCATAGCAAGCATAAGTTCTAAATATCTCCCTTGCATGTTAGGAGCATGCTGCTTCAAATACGAATTGACCAAGTCAGCAGGAATGTTCCCAGATAAAAAGAGTTCAATGGTTTGTGTGGGACAGCTTTCGAGGACAAGCATTGAGAACTCCAACACGATAATGGGGTCAGTGCCACAGAGAGGCTGCATAAAAAGAAATAATGAAACTTGTCACTGAAATCCATACATAATTTCAAGCCCTCCTCATGTCAATTGCAAAAAACAGTAATTGTCAAAATAACATCGAAACAGGGTATATTGGGCCTAACACAATATCATCAGTTGATAAATTACTGCATATGATAATGCTTGCCTTCAAATACTCAATTATTGATTCGGGATTGAACTTGTGGATAAAGTCAGCTGGGGATTGCTTTGACTCCTCTACCAATTGATGCAGAAGTTTAAGAGCTTCATGGTGCATTGCATTGGACTTGTAAAGTTCCAAAAGTGCAGCATGATAATTGCCCTTTTGCAAAATCTCCTCACATATTTTGACATCACAATAATTCAGACCTTTCAGCAATTCCAAAGCTGCAGCAGACTGCCCAGTAAGGAGCAGACCTTGGAGTAGTGCTGTATCCAGTATAGCCGCCATCTCTCGAGCACCAGAATTGATGGGGATGGTATTACGCCCCTAATGCACCAAAGAAAACATTAGATCATAACTAAAACTAGTGATGTGATGTATTGACAAGTCAATCATACAAAATGAGAACGAAACTGAGACCTACTTCACGAAATTGAAATATTATACAGCATTTGCAATTTCCCAACCAAATCCTTGTAATACTTGCATTAGAAAGAATACTATAGGGATTTTAACCCTTACGTTAAGACAATACGAAATAGGCTACTGTGTCCATAAAAATTGATTACGCTGATCATAGGTAATGGTGATCCATGCAAATAAGTTTAATGAAGTAAAGAGTATATCAGTATATACACTTCATGGACCTACAAAAGTCCTAAACAGTCAATTTAATGAACCAATGTGAATGGCCAAAAACCTGAACAACATGTTTTGATGTCATTTGATTCACATTCTCAAACAGTTAGGTAGGAGCAAAGGCTACTCTATACAAAAGTAAACAGTCCAACAGACATTTTTGTTATCTGAGAGTAATCTATCAAATTTTATCTCTGAAGGTTCACAAAGTAAAAAGAAAATAACAGATACGTAGGTTTTCTCAACACTTAAAAAGACTTACCCAAGTATTGCTACAAACTACTCAAACTGTCAAAAGAAGAAGAAGAAGAAAAACTAGTAGTCACCTTATTTGATTTCTTAAACCTGGATGGCTCATAAGAGGCTAAATTATCTCCAACGGCATCTGAAACAGCCTCTTCAGTTCCCTCTGCAGTGGCCTTTTCGACTACACTGTTTCTCTTCTTCTGAAGAAACTTAATGAGAGCCATGAGAGTATTATGGCTCAACTTTTTGGATTCTAGTGCAGCATGCTCATCAGATTCTAAATAATGTCCTGAAGGATAAGAATCCATATCATCGGACAACCCAGATCCAACTCTTGAGAGATATGCAGCATCCGAAGCAATGTCCATTAGCTTCTCTGGTTCAGGAACCATGGTTGTTTTAGGAAGAATAATGGATGGATACAGAGAAAGCACATATGTTATATCTACTTGAGATGCCAAAAAATGTTCCATCGATTCCTCATAGTTCCCATTGTCAAAAAGATAGTGAGCATATCTGCGATAGGAATCAGAAAAAGTTAATATTCTAGATACAGAGATTGTAATACATTAATAATAGATGATAATATATCATAGACAATAAACTTTATTTGCATGCTCAGATTCCAGACACATGACAAGATATTTTGCAATTTTGATTGGACACAACCAATCCCATGTTACTTGGGATTAAGGCTTAGTTGTTGTGGTGGTGGTGTTGTGTTTAATGTTGTATAGAGAACCAACCAATTCCAAACGAATTCATCAAGATATCCACCTTATGTGAATCGAACTCTCTTTAGCAGCTCGAAGGCTTGAATCTTCAGGTGGAAGCATCTTGCACAAAGCCAGTGCTTCATCAAAATTTCCAGATGCCGTCAATTGAACTATCTGAAATGCAGTTACAAAAAAAAACTCTTAACACGGTATAAGGCTTGTTATCAAGTTACTTCTCATTACCCTACCTTATCTGAACCAAAAATTAAGTGAAGTTGTAAGAGAGGCATGAGAAATTGAAAGCAGGTAAAAGATACCTGAGCACCAAGAGGTACAGGAAAGAAGCCATAAACAGAATTTTCTGAAGCAACAACTACTGCATTGCTGCTTGGAAGGAGATGGCGAACATTTTGGAGAACAACAGTCTGTATCAAGGGATAAGGAACTCGAAGAGATCGTATCTACAGAAAGGAGGGGGGAAATACAAATAGCAAAAACTGTATAAGTGCAAGGCAAGGCTTCCGGCACTAATTCGAAACTAAACAAAATCAATTAGTGTAACATATTTGTTAACCTCAACACGTCTTGGTAACAAAGCGATTGCATATGGCTTCTGAATGATAACAGTTGTAGGCGCCTCTGACCAACAAATCCTATCTGCTTGAAGAAGCTTACCGTTTTGGTCAACAAACACCCCTATGTTCTCCTGAATAAAGCAAAGAGCAGGTAGTTCTTACAATCTAAAAAAGAGAGAGACTGAGAGACACAGACACAGAGAGAGAAAGAGAGTGTTATATCAATTGACATATAATTAGCTTACAGTAGAGCAGCAAAAAAAATAGTTATTTAACAGACAATTGATCAATTTATAAAACTGCCATCCTTGATGCATACCAACATAATAACATAGTCAAAAGTAATAAGTTTAGTCACTGAAATATTTTGAGCATAGATGGCATATTCACAACCAAAGTGGAGTAATTGCCAGGAGCATAGTAGGAGAGACTTCCGAACAAATCACAAGATAATATACCTTTAGGCTTTTAGGTTGTCAATGGACAAAATGGCAATTACGGAGTATATATAAATACTCACATTAAATCATTGAGATAGCAAATAAGAGAACTTAACTATCAGCAGAAAGAATTACCTTCCCAAGAAGCAATTCACCAGAAGGGAGAGAGATAACAAGTGGAGGTGCAAGTCTCCCAGAAGGAAACACTTCCGACAAAACACCATTTGTTGCATTCAATATAACATATTCTTTTCTAATTGCTATACAGATATTGTCACCGCACCAAGACATTGACTTCACCGTATCAGGTATACCAAAATCTTTTACTTCCACAAATCCTCGCCCCCCTAAACAAGATGAAAAAACACTTACAAACACATTTGTGACTCCCATTTATATAAGAGATTCCTAACACAATCACATTTATCCACTCTTCAATTATCTTACAAAATGAGACTAACACAGCAAATTAAACTCTAAATAACAACCTGGTTCGCTTGTAGAAACTTATTACCCCAACTGGCTAACGTCAAAGACTTGAATTCACCGAAAAACAAAGAGACTAAAAAGTACAAGCAATAGTAATAATTTGATGAAATATCTCACTTTCCCACACCAGAAATTGTAAATCATTTTCCGGTTCTTTGCACAAAATTTATCATCATTTTGCATATATACAAAATGAAGAAAAGATGAAACTCAAACAATTTACCATCATGCCTGAAAATGCAGACTCTCTTTTGCCGCGCGAAACACAAAAGGCCTCTTCGGTCATCCCACGAGTACACATTAGCTCCTTTGGCTTTAGTTAACACAGCAACTGTCTCCAAACTGGGCAGCCGATGAAAGGCGATCGACTCAGACAGCGACAAGAGCAACTCTTTAGAAGCCAAGACCTCCATAGATAGAATAGGCTTCTTGGAGAACCCAGTTACGGTTCTGTCCAATGAGTAGGGTTCCTTGCGCAGGGCATGGTGATCAGACCGCGGAGATCGGTCGGATTCTGACAAATCAGGACCAAATATCCTGAGCGAACCATCAGCGCAGCCCAGAAGGAGCTTTGAGCCATATGATGCAATTGAATTTTCTGACTGCAACCGAAGAGGAGCTGAAAGGAATCATAAGCATTGGCTGTTTCGCCTGTAATTTCCTCACTTCCTTCTTCCTTTTACCTTTTTAGTTGGTTTTTGATGTCGTGACAGACAGATCATATTAAATTGGGCGCGTAACATCATAAAACGATGTCGTTTACATTTCGATCCTAGTGGCTCAGCCAGCAGACCCAAAATTTTATAGCTCCTCGAGATCTAAATTTAAGCTCCAAATGATTTGTCGGATCCATTATTTGATAAACAAATGGCTAATTCATCTCTATATCACTTGTCTTCAAAAAAGTTGATCGACTGACTAATCAATTGACATTGAAATATAACTCGTAATCATAGTAATTATAGTTACTTTATCATTCCAGGTCCCTTGAAGCACATTGTTGCTTAGTTAGAGTAAATTTTTACAGTAACCTAACTATATAGTTGCAAATTTAAACATTGCCCAGTTAACCATCAGACTGGTATATACATCAACTAATAATAGGACTTCATCTGATTCTATAAGCTTGTCCATACCAAAGTAACCAACCTTCTTGGGCTGTCTTTGATATATGTACTATTTGATACAAAGCACAAGTGAAATAGGACTGCATAGGTCAAAACTCATAACTTAAAGGATGGCCGGGGTATGTTTGCCCAAAACTTGATGAAACCACAATTTGCTAAACCACCAGACTCCTTCAGCTACCGATGCTAGACAGCAAATTGCTGCTGTCAAGACTGCTCTCTTTTGTCCGCGATGGAGAAGCTTTTACCTCCGCCATATTCAACCGTAAAGGCCGGCCTTCAACCTCCTGAATTGTACAAGTTAAAATCATGATAAAGAACATAAGGAAACTTGCAACATTAATAAGTAGAATAAACCTCACCACTCCATTCATGGCATCTAAAGCTGCTTGTGCATCCTCTGCAGTTTCGAAAGAGACAAACCCAAAACCACGAGATCTTGCAGAGCCTCGCTCATAGACAACCTTGGCACTTAAAAACCCTGGTTGGTTAGCAAAAGTATCTCTAAGACCTTCTGAGGTAACACCCCAACCAAGATTTCCTGCGTAGATCTTGTGAGGGCTGTCAACGAATCCACGGTTACTGTTCTGTATCTTTGGTCCCATCACTGCCCTTTCGCCTCCCCTCGGCACTTCTGGGAAGTTCACTTTCACGGTTCGCCCTCCAATTTGCTAGATAAATAATCTAATGTTATCAGCTTCTAGTAACCAGCTTAACTCTCAGCAGAAACTAGTCCAAATGCAAGCTATTATCCTACAAACTATCTTCAAAGCTCAAACATTCTGTATTCGCATTTTATAATGTTGACTAAACCAAGCATATGAAACAATTTGACATGTGATATTGTATATCAAAAACTCCCTTTCTGTCAGTACTGAAGTGAATTCAAAATCAATGGATAGAGGAAATACATACATAAACACATGTTGATGTAAAATGGAGCTTACAGAGCCATTAAACAAACGAATTGCTTCTTTAGCTTCTTCCACATTACGCATCGATAAAAACCCAAATCCTCTGCTCCTGTCCGTAACTCGATCGTAAACTATCTAAACAACATAGTGATAACAAAAAATCACTAATAATCTACAAAAAAGAGAATCACTCCATTCAATGATTAAAAAATTAGGGTTTTATTTTTAGAACCTGCGAAGAGACCACGCGACCAGCTTCCCCGAAAATCTCGGATAATTGAGAAGAAGTCATTTTATAAGGTAAATTGCCCACGAAAAGTCTAGCCTCGTCGCCAGACTCCGACAAAGAAGGCTCTTCTTCATCTTCTCCATAGTCTTCGTCATCGTCGTCTTGTTCGGTCGTTTGTGGAGATTGTTCAACGAATTTTTCAGTGAAGTTATAGTCGTCGAATGTGGCAGAGAGCCGAAGGAGATAAGTGTGATTACGGTGGGGGAATCTGATGGAATTGGATTTTGATGGGTTGTTAAAGAGAGATTTGCGTGAGTAGACATTGAAGAGCTTGGAGGAAGTGAGAGTCCATTGACAAGACGACGACATTTTCGAATCGGCAAAGTTTATGGATAAGCTTGGCTAGTCTAGTTCCAGAACAACCTCGCTTTCATTTGTAAAGGACATTTGCTAAATACGACCTCGTAATTATTGAAAATTAGGCTTTCATTCTAATTTGTCCAATAAATTGGCCATTAGTCACGAAGTTAATAGTATTTTGAGTATAAATTATTTACTTTTTCTAGTTGATTAAAATGGTCCCATGGTCTAGTGGTCAGGACATTGGACTCTGAATCCAATAACCCGAGTTCAAATCTCGGTGGGACCTTAATTTTATTAATTCAGTTTTCTTCTCACGTTTTGAAAACATAGAGCCCAACCAATCCAAATCAACAATGCCACACACAACAAGATGAGAGTTCGTCTTAATAACTTATGAACCATGCTCTCTAGCCAGGTGGACCAATACAAAATGAACTACAAATTTTTTTTTTTGTAGATTATTTCGTAATTCAATAGCACCGGGTCTCATTGTATCTCCGTTGGTCCGGTGACTAAACATTGATGCCACCACGGTTCGAGACCTGGTAAGAGGAAGAAGGAAGAAGAAGAAAAGAAAACACAAAAAGAGGTATTCCCAAATACCTTTCTTTTGTTCCAACAATACCATTTCATTTTTTAGTTTATTATACCTTCTTATTTTTATTTTACACATGCACAGATAAATAACAATTTATCTAAAATTTTCCTTTGATTATATCTTAGTTTTGAAATAAATTAAAACCTTTTTCTTCCCAGTCTGTAACTTTTCTTAGTCAATTGTTTATCTCTTATCTTTATCGCTTCAGAGATTTTCAATTCAACACCATAATTTATCTCCTACATTTGAGTTAAAAATATTTTATTCAACCTCATAAATACACGTGAAATATCACCATTCTTAACCCAAGTTACACGTCATGTATCTGATCATCAACAGATTTTTAGCTTTATTATCTCCATTAGTCCAGTGTTTGTCAGTCATTTATTTCTATTTCACTTCTAACAATTACAAGCGGGCGTTGCCGTCAAGCGATTCTTCTTCGAGAATGGAATTGAATAAACCGCTTTTACATACGTGGACGTACCAGAAGAACAAGCGGTTCGAAAATGCATTAGCAGTGTATGGAGAAGATACACCTGATCGATGGAAGGTGGTCGCAGACACCGTGGGCGGCGGAACTAGTGCGGAGGAAGTGAAGTGGCGATACGAGATTCTTCTAGATGATATTAAGGCGATCGAGTCGTATGAGCCGTCGATTGATGAGTCTATCGAGGCGTATGAACCGTTCGTTGTTGATTGTTTCATGAGGGGAAGCTGACCTGAGATGAAGAGAACAGAGAGGGTGAGGTCACGTATACGGGAATCTATGGTTCTATTTTTATTTAAAATGTGGCCAGTACTTACTACCTATTATTCATAAATACTAGATTAATAAATTTAATGTTCAGTGTTGTTTTTGTTGGTACAGGTTCGAGGAGATGAAGATGTGATTTTAGTTATCGAGGGATTTTTTTTATTTTCTTTTTAATATTCGATCCAAAATAAACAAACTTCATTTTTATATTTTTTTTCTTCAAAAGTGGTTTATAAAAATAAATAATTTTTTTTAAAAACTTAATTCGTAAATAAAATAAAATTAAAATGTATAAATTTTATATATTAAATGAATTCTTTCTTTTAAAGAAAACAAACATTTATTTAATATATAAAATTTATGACTTAAATATTTTATTTTATTTATAAATAGTATGATTAAAAAATTTTAAATATAAAATTAAAATTTAAATATATAATTTTTTAGAAGTTAACATATTTTAAACATATATTATTATTATAAATATATATATATATTAACTAGAAATTTTATAATAGTTTAATTAATTAGGATTAGTTTGTTTCAATACTAATTTTTAAAATCTTTTAATAAAAAACAAAATTTTAAAGTATTAATTATATTTTTAAGGAAAATGGAAAAGTTCATCCAATTTTTTATTATTCTTATTTTGTAATGAATTCTATATATATATATATATCAATATTATAAATAGATTTTTAAAAGAACTTAAAAATAATAATAATAATAATAATAATAATTTCGTGGGGAGGTTTCTTTTGTAGATTTAGGCTTTTGTTTAAAGAAGGTTTTGAGTTTTATGGGTTTCAGGTGTTTATTATTTTTTATTCAATTTAAAATATACAAAAATATTTATAAATAAATTTTTCTTTAAAGAAATCACAAGATTAACACAAGATTTTTAGTTAAAATGAATATTGTATTAATAAAAGTAAATTAATTTTTACTTTTTAATTTTAATATATGAGATAAAAGTATAATAAAAGAAAATTACATCCAGATTTAATCCAGTAAAAGTAAATTTTGATAGGTGAAGTGGACTCTCTTACAAACTATTTTTTTTTTTTCATGTGTATGGTTCTTTAACACATGAATTAAGGTGCAAGTTTTATTCGTGAAGCATAACGTAGGTAAAAGGTTATTTGAGGTAAGGCGTTAGTAAAGTTATTTAACTTGAGGTAAGATGTACGAGCAAGATTATTTTATTTTAAGATAAAATGTAAGTAGCACCAATGTTCTCTCACTGCTAATATGTAGAGTAAAGTTCCTTCATTACTAAGAGCATTTTACAAGGATATTTACTTAATGACTATAAGATCCTCTTAAAGATAAGATACACAATAAAATTATTTGAAGTAAGTATAAGTAAGGATATTTAAAGATTACTAAGATGTACAAGTAAGGTCACCTATGATGTTTCATTACTATGAGGAGGGTCTTTCATCACTTTATAACTATAAAATTTTGTCACTAATTCACGTCGACAACATGTAAGGTTCTTTGCGATAAGGTAAAGTGAGTTTCTTTAATTAGATGCAAGTTCATTGATGTGAAAGGTTCTTCCATTAAGTGAAGGTTATTGTGTTACTACTATTAACGAAAAGTTCTTTTATTATTAAGGTAAGTGCAATGCAAAAGTATAAGTTTCTTTCATTATTGAGTTAAGACATAATGTTCTTTCATTAACTTACGTAGGTTTTTTCATTACTAAGGTAAGATGTAGAGTAAGATATGCAAGGTGAGAGACTTTTTTTCATTACCAATGACGTTTTATTACTAGAATGAGGGTCTTTCATCACGCAAGGTTATTACTAAGGTTATTTATTTCATTGCTACGACTAGGCGCAATGTTCTTTCATTACTAAGATAAGATAAGATGCGAAATGTAAAATAAGATGCGAAAGGTTCTTGCATTGCTACAAGTAGGTGCAAATTTTTTTCACTACTAAGGTAAGATGTGCAAGTTTATTTCATTAGGTGCAATGTTATTCCATTGTGCGGTAAGATAAGATGCGAAAGGTTCTTGCATTATAGTAGGTGAATTTTTTTTTTCATTACTAAGATAAGGTGTGCAAGTTTATTTCATTAAGCGCAATATTATTCCATTACTAGATGCAATGTTCTTTCATTACTAAGGTTAAATACGAAAGGTAAAATAAGATGCGAAAGGTAAGATGTGCAATGCTAACTGAGGTAAAATACAAGATTCTTTCTACATGTATACGAGAAGATTCTTTCATTAAGATAAAAGGTAGGTTTTTTCATGGTAAGATGCACAATGTTTTTTCACTACTATATACAATATTATTTCTTACTTATGGGTAAGATGTACCTAACACAGAAAATGCATGACATTCTTTCATTATTATACAAGGTTAAAATAGATTATAAGGGTTTCATAAGGTTAGGTTAAGATACATAATGCTATTTCATTATAAGAAGGATTTTTCATTATATTTTCACACCTTTATATAAGTTATCCATAATATTTCTTTTATTATTATTTATAAAAAAATTATTATTTATAAAAAATGTAAGGTTTTTATATTTAGTAAAAAAATTTCACATTTATAACTAAGATTTATAAAATTTTATAAATTTTATGTCTACTAAATTTTAAAATTCTAAATTTAAAAGAAAAAATTATTTATAAAATAAAATATAATATAATATATATAAATTTAATAAGTAAAATATATTATAATTATTTTTGTTCATTTTATTTGTAAGATATATTAAATAAATATAAAATAAAATATAATATAATAACTTAAATTTAAGGTATAACTATTTAAATAGAAAAATGTGAATTGGGATAATTAATTTTTTCATTTTATTTGTAAGATATATTAAATAAATATAAGAATTTATCCACCAAATTAAAAAGAAAAAATTGGAATTTTATTTTTTTTTTAAAAGAATATGGAGAGGCACCGTAAACTTTTTGATGTAGATAAAACATCCCGAACTTTTGTACACGCCAAAAGGCCTTCCTTTCATCGACAATTTCACGGAATCTCCGAGAAAACAGAACAGAGTTTCCTCCATAGAGATGGACATGGCCACAGTCAATTCATCTTTCAAGGTCTGTTTACGCACTCATCTGTATTTAACATTCGCTTATTCTCTTCTCTTGTGCCTCTTTTGTGTGTGCGCCGAGCTTCTGAAATGACGCATTAATTTGATTATTCTCTTTAGATGTGTATATGTGATGTTTCATGACAGATGATTCTCGGTTCTTCGTCAATGGCACGGAGGCGAATTCTAACTGAGATGGGATATGAATTTACTATTGTGGTGAGTCGGGGACCGTTCGTGAGGGAGAGATTCGTTTTTTCATTTCGCTAAATGATATCAGTGTTTGTGTTTGTGTCTGTGTCTGTGTCGTAGACTGCAGATATTGATGAGAAAGCTATAAGGAGAGAGAAGCCTGAAGAGCTGGTGATGGCTCTTGCGGAGGCAAAGGTATGGCCAATAATTTAAATTTGTGAGGCATAGGTGATAGTTAATGTTACTTTAACTGTAATTCTGTGAAATGAAATTATGTTAATGACTTGGTTTGTTCGAGAGAGAGAGAGCAAATGAGTCTCTGTTCAGTCTTCAAACTTATATTGTCAAAATTGAACAAATTCTCATAGTAAATATATTGGTCAAAGTAGATAATTACAGACTTGGAGATGGTTTATCAGTTATACAAGCGGTGTCATTTACTGCTGAAATTTTTTGTGGTTTTGGTGGACGTGTTTTTGGAAATCTTATCTTTGTTTTTTTTCCTAGGCAGATGCCATTGTATCTAGGCTCAAAAGTGATTATCGATTCGAGGATGATGATTATGCAACACTATTGATTACTGCAGACACAGTATGTATCTATTCCTTCTTATTCTTCTTACTTGTAATTGATGTAAGTTGCCATCAATTGTGCATAGAGGGTTTATCATTTACCAAGTGGACTGCTGGTAAGAGCATAATTCTAAAGCTATACCTCTTTTAGGATTGGACTATACTTAAGTAATTTTGGGTTTGGTTGTTTAGATAATATGCAACCAAATAAATGCTTTCCCAAGATCATTGATTTTTGTTTTTATTTGATTGTTTACTTGATGTTGATTATTATAGTTCCAAACCAAGGGTGTGGTTCTTGTAATCTGAATTTGTTTTTCATGTATAATACCTAGATATTGAACTGGAAGCTATTGTTTGCATAATTAATCTATATGCGGGCCAATAACCACGAAGTTAATATTGAAAACAACATTTTTATCTGGTAATTTTTTGTTTGTTGGGAAATAGGGCTGATTTGGGGTTCTTTCTTATTGGTAAATCCAATGGATATTGAGGTGGTGGTATATGAGGGGAAGATCAGAGAGAAGCCATCCGATAAGGAAGAAGCACGGGAATTCATTAAAGGTCTGCTTGACTGGTCCTCAGCTTCCTTCCTTTATTGAACACAGGTAATTATTGGTTGTCAGTTGTAATTCACACTTGTACTCATTCCAGGTTATTCTGGCAGTCATGCAGCAGTAGTAGGATCTATACTCGTATGCAATCTCAAGACTGGCACAAGGAAAGGGGGTTGGGATAGCGCAGAGGTACTTCATGCTTATCTGTCGAACTAATTTTCTTTTCTTCAAAGAGAGATCAGTTCTTTTTGACCCGTGTGATATTAGATCCACTTTAGTGGGAATATGGTATGTTGTTAAGTGTAACGGAATGAAATTTGTTGCGTTTCTGCTTGTATATTTGGGGCCAAGGAGATGGTATTTTGTTAAGTGTCTCGGGTTTTCATGTATGACTCCATAGAAAAATACTTTGCACAATAAAGCAATAATGCCAATAGTCCTTTTCTCATGTTGTCTTTTGGCCTTTTACAGGTTTATTTCCATGACATACCTGATGAAGTCATTGATAACCTGGTAAATACGGTTGTTTCTGCCTTTCGTATACTTTTGTGAGCCATTTAGTGGAAGTTACTAGTTGAATGTAAAGAATTTGATGACTGCTTTGCTCAGATTGATGAGGGAATTACACTCAATGTTGCTGGAGGTCTGATGTTGGAACATCCATTGACATTGCCCTTTGTTGAAGCAGTGGTATGTGCCCTCTGTGTATGCTCGGACAATTTCCTCATATTCCAATAGACTTGCTAGTCTTCCTTTAACTCATATTTTTCTGATAAGTTGAACAATTGGTGTTTGGCAGGTTGGTGAAACTGATTCTGTAATGGGACTTTCAAAAGCTCTCACCGAAAAACTCATAGAGGAAGCACTATAGAGTTTATGTAACCATCTAAAAATCTGATGATTTGGTATTTTTCAAAAGCTATGGGATTGAAACCCATCAAGCAAACTCTTCCACATTAGATTGCTTCATTTTGCCTGATCAAAAGGCCAGATAATGGCATTCAATTTGTCTCTAAATGGCTAGTACTCTTGTTATTATGTATTCAAAACCTTCAAAGGAAAGACTTTCATGATGAAATATGCTGATTATGAATTTTCCTGTAAACTTTTGCTAATATGGCACTATTTCATTTCAAGAGCATTGGTCCATCATCTATACTGTATTGATTCCAAGGGAAACTATATGTTACTATGTTTTATGTATGAGAATTAGGTTTGGTATCTTCATTTGGATCTATTCAGTTGGATCTATTATGTTCTGTGTTTGAAACTAGACCTATACTATTATTAAATGAGTATTTAATCACTAAAATAGTGAAAGGACTCTCCATAGTTCCATAAGACACATCTATTTCACAATTTCGTTGGTCAAAAAAAATTACACATGCTACAGATTTGCAATATAAATATGAGGTTAAGGGCGTAATACTTATTCCATTCCATATTTAGGATTGCCTTATTCCACGCAGAGAAGGCAATAATCCCAGCAGCCAAACAGCTTATTATTAGCACAGCACAAACAATTCTCAGCGAAGGAAGTTGAAAAACTGACTAGCTCAGCTGCTCGACTCCATCGTATCAGAATTTATTCTACTTAGCGACGACGCCGGCTATATCCTACGACGACTATCAAGGTATCTGCTCGAAACCCTACCTTATATTTTCTCGCTTCAATCACACTCGCTGTCTCTATTACTTATTTGATATATCACAACTTCACAACATCTCTGCTGCCAAAATGTTCGATGAAATGTTTGTGTGAACTTTTGTTTCTGGGTAATCAATTTGAGATCAAATACCGTATAAGCAATAAATATTCTCTCTTTTCTCTGTTTTTGAGTTTCTATGATTCTAATTAACACTTGGTCTGCTTATACTAGCAAGTGCAAATTTTCCTCTTGTGGTTGAATTAATGTTCTAATCAGTGACGTTTGATGCATATTGTTTATAGTGTTATTACCAATTTCGTTTTTTCTCTCAGAGTTCTTGATAAAATTGATAGTATTTCATCAATTTATGCTATTTTGGTAATATAACTCTATGCACTGATCCTGTCGTTGCAATTGTATACACTTCTTGGTAGATAATGGAAATCAAGTCTATGCGTCGATCTTGTTAGTTTTGGTTACATTTTTGAGTTGGGAACAAGAGTTTTGTTGTGAATTATGATCTATTCTTTGTATTGATATAAACTGAGTTTTGATTGAGTGATTCAAGTAACCTAGATATTTCAAGATGTTATTTGTAATTCATAGTTCCCCTAGCTAATTGAATCAAATAGTCTTGTTTTCCATTTTTTGGTTGCTTATTGAAAACTTTATCTCTGTTTTCCGTATGTTTGATCTAGGAACAATTTAAGGTGATTAGTTTTGATTGAACTACAATGGAAGCCAAGTTTTTCCGGTTTCTGAAGATTGTAGGAGTTGGGTACAAAGCCCGAGCGGAATCAGAGGGTCGACTGTTGTTTCTGAAATTGGGATACAGTCATGAGGTTGAACTCACTGTCCCTCCAGCTGTTCGTGTTTTCTGCTTCAAGAACAATGTAGTTTGCTGCACAGGCATTGACAAGCAAAGGGTGCACCAGTTTGCTGCTTCGGTGCGTAGTTGCAAGCCTCCTGAAGTTTACAAAGGCAAGGGTATCATGTATATTGATGAAGTCATTAAGAAGAAGCAAGGAAAGAAATCTAAATGATGGTATATGGTGCTGTACTGTCCTGTTCTCATAAATTACCAGTGTGTTTCACTTGCCGAAACTGAAATTGGATTCTCTTTTCAAATGGTAGAATTTCGGTTATTTGAAAATTGAACTATGCAGATATTGATAATTCAGTGTAGAGCCGTTTTGATAGGCTTCATTGTTGCTTTGTTTACTCTTGTTTTGGCTATATTATACTTGAATACTTGATAACCATGTTTGTACCTATCGTGGTATGGTAAACATTGAAATGCAAAGAGAGATCTGCTAGAGAGAAAATTCCCAGATTGAAAAAAATGGTTTAACACATACTTGATATGTGTCACATCAACCTTACATTGAGAATATAACATACAAATTGTTAATGAACACATTTTTGTAACTACGTCTCTCTGAATTGCAACTTCTTCTCAAATACAATCTCCAAGGTAAAATACAAAATTCATTTGCTTATAAAACGGAAAGAGTCAATCCACAAATTAATCAAGCATGTAGATCCGTGAAGCTATGTCCTGAACCAGCCAATCAAATGCCTCAAGCAACCCCTCACCAGTGTAGGCACTACAGCCTACAATTTTCCAGTGTCGAGTTTTATCCATGGCTTCCAAGTTCAGCACCTGAAGAAGTGTAATACAGAAGGATTCATGAATTTAAATGTTTCAAAATTCTCTAGTGAAATGGGAAAAGATAACTCAGATGCACCATATATTTCAGAATGGTCATCAGCAACAAGATTTATAAAGTGTAGTTAACATAGAGCTAAGACATGGTGCATGTCAGCTTAAAATGATGCACCACAGCAACAAAAGTAAACAAGTAGCGTTCAAATGAATTCTTAGTGTCTAGCCATTTCATTTTATACTCTCCATAAACATATCTAATCAACTTGGTTTACATTATCAACATTATCATGAGTCATTCAATGAGTGACCTGGTGAGTTTTCTTGTTTGATCTCACTGAGTAGCAAGTAATCAGGGAGTTTGAAAACAATGATTATCAACAATAAGAAACTTATATGAAAAAAGATATTCAACATACTTTAGCAATTTCTGCTGGGGTAAGAGCGCCTTTGATATCTTGCTTATTTGCCAATACCAGTAAAGATGCACCCGATAGCCTCTGTCATCAAGACATGTAAGTTAGGTCTACCTATAACAAGCTCCACAAAAGAATTTAACTTCAAGCCTCAATAGAAAGAAAATTCATATGGAAAACAGCATTCATGCTACATTGTCTTCCTTCTACTCTATTCATTAAGTTACATAAGCTACAGAAATTTACAACATCTATAAACTGATTGAATGAATTGACTAACATTTTTGAAAGAAACCAATACTCATTTCTAGCTTCCCCTAGCTCAAATTCAAAGCCAGTATAACAATGTTGTCAATTATCAATGTATAATTCAAATATCTAGTTGTGAAATCAAAAGGCATCACAGATTTCCAAGATAATTCTCTCCAACTGAGCATTACTTCGACTAGTGAACAACAAACATGATCTAATTATAAGAAAACTCAAGTTAGACATTCAAGTACCTCTTCCTTCAAAAGATTATCAAGCTCCATCTTGCAATCATCTAACCTTCTAAGATCTGAACTATCCACCACCCACACCAACCCATCAGTTTGCTCAAAATAGTTCCTCCAATACGACCTTATCGTTCTTTGTCCCCCTACATCCCATATATTTAGCGTATACCTACAAATCAAAAACCATATAAGATCAAAGTTCAATACTCAGCAGCACTAAAGCTCAAACAATCCTAAAATTGATTCTATAACTGAGCTATCAACAAAAACAAAATGGGAATTCGAGCTTATAACAAATTGCTAACTTCATATAACATGATACAGGAAATAACACCAAGAACAATAATTAGAAATGTAACCAACTTTTGATAAGTAAGGGTTTTGATGTTGAATCCAAGAGTGGGACTGATAACGCTAGTGTCCTCTCCATTAATCTTCAAAACAATCGTTGTTTTACCAGAATTATCAAGACCTCTGCACCCAAAAGAAATATATAAATAAATAAAATTAATACATTCAACAAAATCAAAAATCAAAAATTAAAAAAAAAATTAAAAAAAATAGTGAAATTGGAATCACTTACACCATGAGAATACGCATTTCCTTCTCTCTTTTCTTGATTTTTCGTATAATGCTGAGAAGTCCCATACCGACCCACCGGATTCTTGCACACAGACACAGACAGTTCCAATTTGAAGCTCAAGCTTTGATCTTCCAAAATTTAGAAATTTATTTTAAAAATAAAAATAAATAAAAATACAAAATTCTGGGCCGGGCTCAATGATCCAGCCCATACACTTCTCGGTTTTTCTGTTGCTTTATTTCTCTTCTTTATTTTGTTTTCTTTTATTTTCTTCAAGGTCTCTCTGGTCTGATGGAGGGAATAGTGAAGAAGTATCAACAGAAGTTCAAGAAAGTTAAAGAAGAAATGAATCGCTGGGACGAGCTTCAATCTCGCTTAGTTTCACAATTCAGAAACGCTTCTTCTATTATAGATAGACTACCTGTCAGTTATATAAACCCTAACCAGTATAAATAACATCCTCTTGATCCAACTCTATTGATCTTTTGAGATTCTGTTATTGTCAGATTATTCAAGACTCCAAAAACTACGGTGGCTTGAAATGCTTCGAAGGAATTGAAGCAGCTTTGCTGAGGAAACAGATGGAGTCCTTGCAGACGATTTTGCTTTCTATGAAGAAGACAATGTAAGTTGTTTCTGGTTCAGGTTTTGTATTATATAGTATTGTTTTGTGTTTGATTAATTGAAGGTTTGGAATTGTATATTTTCAGGGACGATTTTCATCGAATAGTTTTGTATATTGAAAAGACTTATCGAGACGGTAGGCAATTAGTTAAAGGAGGTTCGAGTCAACTTACAGTGAAACAACTGCATCAAAGAATCGGTGTTAAGCCTTGTCTTGCTGATTGCATTGATGGGCTTATGATTCTTCACGATATGCATAACTCAGAGTATGCCTTCTTATATGTCAATTTTAACTTTCTTTGTCAGTATCATTTTGAGTTTGAGAGTAAAATTATTCCTAGTTGAAATATTGAGAAATATGTGATTAATTGGCCATTTTTGGGTATGGATCAAGTTTCATTGGGATTTTTAGCATGTCAACTCCGTCTAGTTGTAGAGGTTTTTTCCAAGTATCAAGGACTTGAACAATATTTAGAAGTATAATTGAGTGGCTCTAAAAAATTCATAGAGCGGGTAACTATTGAGACTAACTTGTATTTGTTGTTGTTTTGTAAATGCTGGATACCTAATTGTTCTTGCTTGATATTGAATTATTGAAATGACAATTATGCTTGATGATTGAATGTGGCAGATACCACCTTAAGTTATCATTGGTTTCAGCACTTTCAACACTTGCTTTGAAACCTAGGTATGTTGAGTTTCCTTTCTTAAAATTTGAACACACTGAAGAAAAAATGCGGAATCTCATTCTTACATAGAATGCAACACAGTGACTTTGCATTTCTATGCATGGCTAATGGTTGTAAGTTGAACTTTTTATATTGCAGTTCTGGTGATCTTGGTGCTCTGCAGCAACTCTTGGTTGATCAACCTAACATTCCGAGAGAAGAAGGTAAGATGTTTAAAAAACCAATATTAGTTTCAACAATAATATATATTTGACAATGGTGTGAGGTTACACTCTTGTTTAAGGGTATAAAGTTATCTATTTCCTATCTATATTTATTGGCCTCTTGTGAAATTCACTTGAGGATTCTTATCCGTATTTTTTATTTTGTATTTTTTGGTCTAGTTAGGCTTTATCTATGCCTTGCTTGTATACAGAATTCCTGAAATTTTCTGATCACTGCTTCATTTATGCTATGCAGTGCAACACATCTATGATATCATATTTGCAGAGGAGATTTGCTGATTATTGGAAACAAGTTTCAATCCTTGGATATCTGGAAGTTCTCCAAACATTCAAGCTATTTTTGAATTTGACAATTACTGCCAAGTATCAAAGCTTCCCATGTATAACTCTGCTAATTTTTGACGGTCAATATTTATACCAGCTAAGCCTGGCAGATTCAATGGAGCAAACTCTTCCATCAGTGGCTAGATTACCTATCATGTGTATGCTTGGCATCTTTTCATCAAACTCTTAACTGTATTGAAGTTATATTTTCACACCATTGTACAGGTTGAATTAATATAAGCTCAAGTAAAAGTTGAGTGATTGTATCTTTGTTGTACCTTTTCTCAGTTAATGAACTCTGTGAAGGACCGAAATTGCTAAATTTCTGTAAATGAAATAATTTAAGTTTCATTGTAAACGAATAATTCTACAACACTTGGCTACACTCAATCTCAACTATTTATCCTATGATGAAGAATATATGCTTCCCAAAATTGTGAATCACCCTAGAATCTGGTGATAATTTACAAATGGCAGTAGATGAAACATATACACCAGAGCCTCACAATCAGTCTGACAAACTGGGTGGTCTTAACTGGTCACCCTTGGGGCCTTAAGAAGATAAATATTTCTCACAAACCCTTTTCCAAGTTCACCAACGGCCTTTAACACAGCAACTGGATCCGCTTCATCAGCTTCAGTTGATTCCTCTCGACTTCGTTTCTGGTGATCAAGAGACTGATTAGTTCTAGTTGGCAAATTTACTGCAAAAACTGCTGATCTAATCCAATACTTAGATATATGTTCATTTTTACCTTTGAAGATCCTCTCTCCCACGTTAAGCCAACAGCATCACCTCCCAGAGAATCATACCACAACTTGAATTTCTTTGATGATTCATTCTACATATATTTGATGGAATACTTGGTATAGAATAATTATACTTTTAGTATTGAAGCAAAAGAATTTAATTGCACTTACCTCTATGTCCCCAAGAAAGCACCTCAATGGATCAAAGTCTACCATGATTTTGTTTTTCAGTTCTACTGAGCTTTCCTTCATATCAGCAGGTAAAATGAATGGGTTGAAAGCCTTGCTCGGGTTTCCCACAGCGACATGTCTCCCTACCAAAACACATTATTTATGAGTGTGACTCCTAATGAGAAAATTGCAGTAAGTAGAGGAAGCTAGCTGTTGAATAGAAGCAGCAAACAAGCATGAAACCTATCATACCCAACTTGTTAAGGCATACCTTGGTTTAGGTCTGATGGGAAGAGGAGACGAAGAGGATAAGGTAGTTTATCTCTATGGAGAAGAACTACAGCATCATAGTTGTTCAATGGAGTGCGAAATAGACACTGAAAGCAAAGAAATTGCGCTGTAAGATTTCAGGCAATAGTCACATATCCCAATAGAAAATAGAATATGACCCAACAAATCAGTCACATATCAAACTCACCTCCCATCTGTAAATATCATTTGAATCCTCCAATATGAGTTTCGTCAGCAAGTTTGCACTGCTACGGGCATAAGCTGCCAGTCTCTTGAGCTCCTTTACACCCACATACCATGTACCAACAATGAATAAGCAAGAAATGCTTTCAGAAATAATTAGACAAGTATTCTACATGCACACACATGGATCTGATACATACATATCATGTGTGTGTGTGTATATATATATATATATATATATATATATATATATATGTATATATGCTATTAAGCTTTGAGGTCTGCAAACAAACTAAAACTGATTGATTGTGTTTTTTTTTTCTTTTTTACTCTGTTGATATTTATACGGAAGAAGAAAAAAAAAAAAAAAAAGTCATGAATTAGAACAATGCTCAGAGGAAATCGATCTTTGACTCAGAGCTTATATTCTACATTTCATCTACAAGGAAAAATCGCAGGCAGTGACATCCTCAACATAAAGAGTTAATACGTTAAGGGAC